>CM056460.1:17670069-18310069 GCA_029783895.1 Triplophysa bombifrons
TCACTGGCCAGTGGCTGAACAGGGTCATTTACGTTCGCTGGGACGGCGTCTTTCGCTGCATCCCTATCTGTGGCATGGCCTTTGCCTGTCAGTCGTAAGTACTCCCAAATCCTGCTCCGTCTCTCCCTTTTTTGCCTTTATTAGGCCAGTTAGGCTTTTGATGTAGGGATCCATTTTCATGGTGCAAAAGGATAGCGTGCAGGACCGCTACAAGATTTCTTAAAATTGGAATTCTGGAGGGCTAGCAGTTAGTATTTCTGAGTGAATATGGTCTGAAGTTTTGTGGAGCCACTTCTTTTGTACCTGTATTCTCCATCTTATGATAGATAGACAGACGGAAAGACAGGGAAATTATTTTGCGTTACAGCCAGACATAACAGGATAGTACACAACCGCACAATTACAACAAGTGTAAAACAATACATTATAATAATGGACAAAATATACACAAGATATAAAAACAGAATATTTAAAAGAGTTTATATATTGATACAAAAACAATCTACACACACACACAGAAAATTATGTCTGTGAGCAGTTGCAGTGTGCCTCTAATATGTGTGCAATGTACTGTATAACTTCTTACCTTCTGAAAACTGATCTCTCAAAGGAACAGTTGACCCAAAAATTGTAATTGTCATTTGCTCAACCTCTTTCCAAATGTGTCATCATTCTTGTTTCTTTAAGACGTGAGGGTGAGTAAATGCCAGAGTTTTCTAAAGCTTTTCCCCCATGTCCCTCATTCTAAACATGTCTAAAATGCCCTTTTCACCCAAAGGTAAAAAATATTAGTAGCACTTTACAATAAGGTGCTATTTATTAATAGTTAGTTAATGTATTATCTAAAATGAACTAACAATGAACAAAACTAATACAGCTATTATGAATGTTAGTTTACGATCATTTCAGCATCAACTAATACATTATTGAAATCCAATGTCGTCCCTGTTAACATTAGTTAATGTACCATGAACTAACATGAATAACTGCATTTACATGAACTAATATAATCAAGGATTAATAAATGCTGAAAAATTAAATTGTTCACCGTTATTAAATGTTAGCTAATGCATTTACTAATGTTAACAAATAGCAGCTTATTGTAAAGTGTTACCAAATGATTTAATCATTTACTGACCCTCACGTTATTTCAAACCTGTATGACTTTCTTTATTCTGCAGAACAAAAAATAATATATTTTGAGAAATGTTGTTAACCAAACAACATTGATCTCCCCATTGTATGAACGTAAAGCCACAGAGACATTTCTCAACAAAAAAATAAATATATTGACGTAAACTTTCCCTTTAATTAGTTGTCTTTTGTCCGTTGGCAGTATGTCTGGGGCAGCAAACAGTTCATGTATTCATTTATTTAGACAGGGCCCTAAGTAATGATGCAATTCATAAACATTAAATTAAACGTTTTTACAGCTTATCATAGTTATTCCATAAAAGGCCCACCCTAATCTTATCTTCCCCTGTTAAATCGAACCGCTGTGCATTGACACAGTCTTCGGTTGTTTGCACATCATGTTGAAACTCAGATAAGTTCAGCTTTTATGGTGCCAGGAGTGTCATACACTAACACTGACATCATAGTTAACATTGTTAGAGGTGAGAGCCTTCGACGTTGGTCCACTTTGATAAGAACTCGCCTTCTTTTTTTGCATGTTGACCCGATCCATTCTTTTTTTCGTTTTTGATAGCTTTCTAACAGACAATGGGGTTTTTAAAGGTTGTGTTTACCTGGTCAGGTTAACTCCACATAACGAGGAGTGTTGTGTATTCCCCGTCTTCTGCTTAGTTTTTCTTTTCCCTTGAGCTCTGTTAATATTATGCTGTATGTGTGTGTCTGGAGGTGAATAAAAATGGGCGTTTGAGTCTGGGGGATGCCAGCGCAAGTGTGTGAGGGTGTTGGGGTGGAGGAGGTGTCAGGGTGTTAGTTTTGGATTCTGGTGTGGATGATGTCATTTGGCTTTTGAGGTTGAATGTGACCCCAACACACATTCACACACTCTGTCTCTTTTTCTGATGGGTGATGAGTGATATTTGGCTGTGGCTTTTGACAAGCATCACAATGACACTCGAATCCGTCGAGACACAAAACTTCCGATCCAACCTCATGGTTCCTGTCATCGGCCACATTTTTACCCATCTGTTAACATTTATTAATGAAGTACATTTCCAATTTTTTTATTGCATTTTTAGATATCCAGCCAAAGGCAAGTTGGTCCACTCTTTGCAGATTTTTTTACTGTAAAGTGTACCAAAGGTTGTTGAGGCTAAGCTAAACGGCAGCATTCTGGCATCTTAAGTGTACACTAATAAATGTGCAAATGCCGTGTAATGTGTAAACAGCATAATGGTGTTATTCCTGTCGTAAAATTGTCATGTCAGCTTACATGGCATCAAGTCTCAGATTCACAGCATTAGGTGTTTTGACCGGATCAGTTTAGCAGTATTACAAAGTAATTACTGTGTCAACACTTCGTCGAGGTGTGAAATAAGTGCAATGGAAAGCATCAAGCTTAATGCTCTCTGTCACACTTACTGTAATTTCTTTATTGATGGCTGTTCTCTGCATCTTATGAGAAGTTTTGGACACTAAATTCTATCGCTATATAATTCTATAGTCGTATATCTGAAATCTATTACGCCTAGGAATCGTGGCTGTAAAAGTTAGCGGTTAGCGGGTGCCACTCAGCCAAAGCTCATTATCTTCTATGTACCCCTTTTATTTCTGTCTCTCTCTTTTGCTCTCTCACTCTCTTTCCATTCTGATGTATTTTATAGGCTTGATTGGCTGTCAGAAAGCATTTTCAAGGACTTCAAAGAATAGAACCTGAACAGAGGACAGGAAGAATAAAACTAGATTTGCATTTCCTGAAGGAAAAACTAGTGCATTGAAGGCAGAAAATGGGTATAGTGTTAAAGTTCTGTGCTTGAATTTTCCGTAGCTCAACTTGTAGAGATGCCACTTGCAATGCCAAGCTCATTTACATTTAGTCATTTAGCAGACTCTTTTATCGCCTTACAGGGAGTTCTAGGAGCATATGTCTTACAGGAGCAATAATACAATTGGTGCTAATACAAAGTTACTAGTTTCAACAAAAACTAAACCACTTCCTTTTTTTTCATTTGTCAAGTATTCACAGAAGGGATGGGTTTTAAGTAGTTTTTTGAATGAGTGATGTGGTTGACAGGACCGAGTTAAGAAGAATGTTCCTCCGGGAATGAGAGGGAAAGCGATTTACTGCACTTATGAGAAGGCAATACAAAACGCCGCTCGTTTGCTGAAAGCAGGGATCTTGATGGGGTGTAGGAATGTAGGAGGGTGTGAAAGTATGCCGGTACAGATCCAGTGATAGTGCTGTAGGCAAGCATTAGTGACTTGAATCTGATACGGGCTTCAACCGGTAGCCAGTGGAGAGAGATGATGGAGAGCTAAAGGGTTTGATTCCCATGAAACGCAAGAACCCATCAAAGGTAAAGCTTTAATGCACCTTAAGTTTATTGTTCCTCTGCCAAATTCTTTAATGTAAATGAAATGCTCAATCACAGCATCTTTGGCTCTCAATGTTAGCTATTCAGTACAAGTGTGCATCGTTGTTGGCACCATAAGAGAATTAACACATATCCCTTGTGTCCTGTAAAGCTGCCAGTATAGTCAAATAGATGCAAGAAACGGCAGTTATTATTTATTTTCAAAATAGATCTATCAAAGACAAATAAGAATTAAGTATGCACATAACATGACACATGCCCTGTGTGAACGCAAGGTTAAAATTCTTAATTTTTAAGTTACTGTAGTTTCAGTTTTATTGTAGTTTTATAGATCTTTTGCTCAATATATATATTTTTATATTTAATCATTTAAATTAATTTTTAGTTTTTATGTTAATTTAAGTTTACATTTGAGCAATTTTGTCATGTTCTTTTGTCATTTGATTATTTGTTTATTGTTGTATAACATTGGTTTAATTTTTATATAAGGTTTAATTTTGTTTTTATTTATAGAATTGGCATAATTGTAGTCAACACATTTTATTTTATTGCAAAAGGCATCATTTCTTATTTTAATTTTAATCAACACACTCCACGGTCTGCACTATAAATGTTCTTAAATTGTTCTAAAATGTAAGGAATTAATTTTTTTAATTCTAACAAATAATCAAAACAAATATTAAATAAAATAATATTAAGGCCAATTTCAATTAACAGAAACGTTTTAATGTATTAGATTTAATAACCTATAAAAAGCTTGTGTGTAAAGACATTTACATCAAGGGTGGTAACTATAAGAATAACGCTAAAAATCGCTCTGCATTTAAGAGTTTAGCAGAATACACTTTATACATAACAACTATAAGAAAAACTGAGGGGCGATATTGTTGGGACACTTTTAGAGAATTGTTTCCAGCTGGTGAATGTTAAAACTTTGACAGCCAAATAAAATCCATTTAAATATAAAAAGCTTGCTTGTTTTAAATATGTGGACACTATAGTAATCGTATAGTAACTATATATATAATGATTATTCTTGGTGTGAACGGGTCATAAATTAGGGGAATTTTAGATTTTAACCATTTGCTTAAAGTATACATTAACTGTCTCGAGTTTAATCATCTTCTGAAGTTTAATACTTTGGGGTTTAGAAGAAACTTTTACCCGGCATGCTGGAGGAATATACAGACAGGGCCGCCTTGCAAACATCGTAATGAGAATGAGAAAATAAATAAAACTTGAAATGTACAAGTCTACTTCTCTCTGCTCTGGTTTTTATTGCGAGTGGGTTCCAGCTACGAGACAGGCTGGTCTTTGGTGTGAGATCAGGCATTTGGCTAAACAGCCCAGAATGCGGTACTGTATATCCCAATAAAAGCAGGAATGGGCTTCAAGTGCGTCTACGAGAACTGTGAGTGGGCGAGAGCATGACAGCCCCTAACAAAAGGCGATACTGCCAAGAAATTTTATAACATGCTAAAGTCTGACTAGCACTTGTCGCTAATATATAGCGGCTGTAAATTCCCCATTTAATGTTTTGCTGGCGTCTGGTTTTATTGGTTGTCCTGATGACAGACATAGATTTTCTTTCTGCTCCTTTTGTGGCGGTTTTTTGTTTCGGGATGATACAGAGCCCTTTATCAGTGTTGGTTTCATCCAGTTCAGCTCTCCCTGCTTCCCACTCTTCCTCCATTTTGTCTTATGTTTGTCTGAAATGAGTGATGGTCTCTCTATATTAAATTCCTGCTTCCTTTGCTCTTGCATGTTTATGTCTCTCTGGTGCCCAAGCTCACGATTCAAGATGTTTTTATGCTAAATAATGATTATACTTGACGGGTCAGTTTGAGTTAAATCGTAAATCAGCATTTATGGGATTTCACGTATTATATTTGTGTTTGATTTTGTTGTAGTGTTATAATAAATGTAGCCATGCTCAAATTGTGCTATTATAAGTATATTCTCTTTTGTAGTGTGAAATTTTTAAGGAATCTTCTGGGCAAAGTACATGTAAGCTGTCATTTGGACAACTTCAACATAACATGTTTTGCGTTGAATAATAATGAATAAGTATCCGAAAAAATAATAATGTGATTGCTTTTACAAAATGAGGTTTACAATTATTTGTTAGGTTAAGCTTCTCTTGTATTAAATCCAGAATGATCATCTTGGGCCTTATGTGTATAAAAAGTTCTCTTTTCCATAGGCAAGTGTTACCCACTTATGACAGCCTGGATGAGCCCTCAGTGAAGAGGATGAGTACAATATTCACCTCCTCCCTTAATGTGGTCACGACCTTCTACATTACAGTAAGTTACACTTTTATAGTCGCTTATAGGTCCAATGTGTATTTTTTTCTGGTGACAGTTTCAATTGCAATTCAATATACATAACTATGTCTTCAGAGATGTATGAAGACCTTTCATAATGAAGCTTTATGTTTTTATTACCTTAGAATGAGCTATTTCTATCTAGTTACGGGTCCCTTGCATGGAGTTTGCCATGTTGTTTCTACAGTAGCCCTTACTGGACAAACTGCTCCATGGAGCCCGACTCAAAAATATGTTACTTCCTTCTGTTAAGAAGCGAAAACCTGGCGACATCTTAATCCTGTGAGCCACCAATGGCTAACAAAGGGAGTGAGCCATTGGTTGCAATTCTTAACCTCACTGCTAGATGCCACTAAATTCCATACAACCTTTAAATTACAGTAAAACGCTGCTTAAACATTGGTACGAAACTGTATATGATTACATGAATGTTTCAGATTACATCATTTAAAAACTGTTAATAAATACCAGTTTTGTCAATTTTAGCCACTAAACATAACAAAAATTGTAATGGCACGTTTTATGCATCATCTGCTGCATGCATTTGTTCTCATTGGCTCCTGGGGTTGGATGAATGTCCTCGCGATTCTTTCGGAGCTCGTCGGTACAGAGAGAACTTTTCCCAAAAGTAACGCTCCATCGACATCAAATGCCACGTCTTTTTTATTCCTTCATAAATATTTTCAGGGCCACTTTGTGTAGAACGTGCCTTAAGACAGCGCCAGAATGTTCCTGCTCCCTTTTCTTCTCTCTCAAAGCTCCAGTATAAACGTTACCTTGAGAGATAATATTGCTCTGGATTTTTTCAGCATTCTTTGTATTCCACTTTTATATTTCATAGTCTTTCGCTTTTTTTCTCCCCAAACAAAAGCCGAATTGATTCAGGGGAGGGTTTGTAGAGTAGAATAGAGAGGGTTTTGTGGTGGGCTCAAGGACTTCTGCCTGGTGTTGCTACTGAAGGGAAGCTTTTCCTCTGTGGATAGATCAAGGCTAAAGAGGTCGGAGAAGGAAGGCTCTGATTGTTTCTCTTTAGAGTGGGCCTTCGGGGGGCCGATAGGCTTTAAAACCTTTGAAAATCTGTTGACGTTCTCTGTTTTTAAAAACAATATCATTGCACCGTCAGAAGGGGCGATGAGGTCATCAGAGAGACAAGGAAAGAGACATGGATTTCTATTGGGATAATTCTTTATAATTCCATAAGAAGGATTGGTGCCAATCACTTCGAATTGGAATCCTTATGAAATAATTCGTTTAGAGGAATGTTTCGGGGAACGTGTGGTGAAACGTTGAAGGAGTAGTTCATCTCAAAATAAGTCTCCATTGACCTTCCATAGTAGGAATAAAAACTACTCCTTTAACTTTGTACCTTGAACTAAAGTGGGAAAATCAATAGCAAAGCTTCAGCTCTGGCTTGCATACAAACAATCAAATTGTACTTTTTGTAATATATTCCGTGTTTCGTTAATACGTTACATCCTTTAGCAAAGAAGCGAAAATGTGACGATATCTTAGTTCTGTGTCAGTCTCCTTAGGGGTTTGAAAGGGAGGGATGGAGTGAGCCTTTGGTTGCAATTCGCAACCTCACCACTAGATGCCGCTAAAATCCATACACATGACCTTCATCATTTAAACCTTATAACTTTTTCTGAGGTAACCAAGGCAATGTGTGCAGGGATAAAAGATATTAACCAATAAGGTCATAACGTTTAAACAAAGTTATGCCATACATTATGCATTTTATAAACATTCATGAAAACCTGTACGTGATTTGGAAGATCACTGAAAAACTGAACTGTACCCTTTACTGTACTCTTCCAGGTGGGCTTCTTTGGTTATGTGAGCTTCACAGAAGTCATAGAGGGGAATGTGCTGATGAACTTCCCATCCAACCTGGTGACGGAGATGATCCGTGTGGGTTTCATGATGTCTGTGGCCGTGGGCTTTCCCATGATGATTTTGCCCTGCAGACAGGCCATCAACACCATGCTATTCGAGCAGCAGGTAACACTCTTTTCTTAGACATTGTAACTAGTTTTGCACCGTCCTAATCAGACATGACTGTCATTAGCCTAGTGCTATGGAGCATTTTATTACATTTATCTTGTGTTAAATCCCATTGGTCAAAAGTCTTGTCCAGATTTTGCCCATGCATTTTCTACAGATTGGCTTTGATTTTGTAAAAGTGTACAGCACTTTGTATTAGTGAGTCTAAAAAAACATTTTGTCAATAATGAAGCCTGTACGATCGCTGGGGGATTGTATTGAGCACTGAAATACTACTAAATACGCCCCCCAAGTTGACCATGTTAAGCATGAGAAAGCGGCACATTTAACATTGTAAAGAAGTCAGAATGCATGATACATCGTTGCAGGGCCCCTTTAAAGGTTTGAAATGACGTGAGGGTGAGTAAATGATGATAGAATTATCTATAGCTTCAATCACTTTAACCACAATTTCCCACTTATATCGTGCAGACTCCGCCCACAATATGAACCCTTTAACTGAAATTCTAATTTAGTATTGACAGCTGGGTATTGTCAAACTCAGATGTCTCGACCTTCCTGATGTCCATGAACTGCACCAGCTGGAAAACTATTCGGCAAAATTTTATAGACTCCATAAAGACCTCATTGAATCTTACAGATTTACACAATACTGATGTCATACCCCAGAATCTGGCCTTCGTCAGACCATCCCCTGAGATCCAGCTGCCACGCAGACACCAGTGATCGGGTCTCCGCTGACCGCATCCGAAAGGCCAATCTGCAGTGATAAAACCCACAAGGTTCAGGAGAAAATAAAAGGGGCTGGATTGATGCGAACGAGTAAAGCTCTCCTTCAAAAAAAAGGCAAGATTTTGGCTCACGGTCTCCATGCTGGTGCAGCGCTGAATCAGTTCAAATCGTGCCGAACAGACGCGGCTGGGTATGCAGACTGTGGAAGGGTTTTACGCTGTCGTTAAATCTGGCATTTTGACAACAGGACTGAGGGGGGGTTTATGAACCTTGCATGCCAAAGCTAATATCCCTGCATGCATTTCACTTGTTTAACCACAACAGCGGCCTGTGTGTGTTCTGGAATCTTGTAGCAGGTCGTCAAATCCAAAAGGTTTGCGAACGCTGTTGTTAACCGTCTCTCTGTGTTGACTTCTCAGCAGAAAGATGGCACCTTTGCAGCAGGAGGCTACATGCCACCCCTCCGGTTCAAGTGCATCACTCTCTCCATCGTCTTTGGCACCATGATGGGCGGTATCCTCATCCCTAATGGTTAGACAAAATTCATGATTCATCACTGTTAGCATGGTCATGTCTAATTCTTAAGGGGATAGTTCACTCCCCCCAAAAAAATTCAATCATACTCACACTATGACGATATTTGGAAGAGTGCTTGTGACCAAACAGTTCTTGGCCACAATTGACCACCATTGCAGGAAAAATGACAATTGTAGTCAAAAGTGCCCTAGAGCTGTTTGCTTTTTTGTTTTCAAAAGGACAAAGAAATGTATAAAGCATTTTTTTCCTACTATGGTAGTCAATGGTGGCCAATAACTCTTTGATTACAAGCATTTCCTCCAAATAACTTCCTCTATTAGAACAAAGAAAATGAAGACAGATTTTTTTGGGGGGTGAGCTGTTCCTTTAACTCGTATAGTAAAATGTATAACGGTGTGAAACATGAAAACCTAGTATTACATTTATCCTTCCGAGTTCACAATTTAGGTTTTGAAAGCCTAAAACTGCTGTGATGTCACGTCACATCCCACGTCATCCCCATTAAAATATCTCCCCCATCAGACTCTCCATCATTCCCATCCTTCTTCGCGGTACCATCCATTCATTCTCAACTGAACAGGATGATAAAGATGTATGTTTTTAGGTGATGCCGGGGTGGGCCATGTTTTATTCATTCTTCATAGAGATCGGCTGTCTTTGGCACCGGCTCCGCTTGGCTCAGCGGGCCCAATTAAACTAATAGAGAGGGGAAGGTGAGACTAGCGGAGACGATTGAATGGAGGGAGGTAAGTCTCCGGCCTCCATGACGGCTTCGCTGGCCGACGGTTTCCTCACGGCCACAAATCCAACCATAGGGAAGTAGACACTGCGGGCATAAATTTGAGTAAAACAATATGGCCGCTCTCAGGATGATAAACACCCCCTGGGCCCAGTGCCCAGCCTTCCCTGCACAATGGCTGTGTTGAGAGAGGATAGTACGATCGCTGCCAGATAGACGGATGAGGGTGGTGCGTGTGATGGAGGGGTCTGTGGAGAAAGACGAATGGAGGATGGATTGAGGATATGAGATGATGGTGGAGATTGCTTTTGCTGTTCTTTCCGGAAAGAATAGACGCCTCGTGTTGGGTCTGAATGCAGTGCAGGCTGGGATGCTTTTGTGTTTTCACTAGCTGTTGTATTTAAGTGAAAGTTTACCAAAAAATGAAAATGATGTCATCATTTACTCACTCTCTTGTCATTTCAAACCTGTATAACTTTCTTCTGCAGAAGAATGTTGGTAACCGAACAGTGCTGGCATTCACTTCTATTGTATGGACACAAAACCAATGGAAGTCAATGGGTACCAGTTTATAACATTCTTCAAAATACCTTCTTTTGTGATCTGCAAAAGAAAGAAAAGTCATACAGGTTGAAATGACGAGAGGGTGATTAAATGAGTAAAAACAATTTTTGGGTGAACGTAAAGGTATATAAATCCATTAGCACCTTGCAATGTCATAGCAACATGCTAAAACACTCAGAACAGTTTATCAACCAAAAAGCAACATCCTAGCAAATGCCACATCATCATTCAGATCGTTCAGAAGTGTCAATGTTCACAAAAGCTGAAACGTGTGTTTGTGTGTGTCATAGTGGAAACCATCTTGGGTCTGACCGGAGCGACCATGGGCAGTCTGATCTGCTTCATCTGTCCAGCTCTCATCTACAAGAAGATCATGAAGAATGCCTGGACTGCACAGGTAACACATGTCTCCGATTTTATTCAGTTTAGTGGACGTGATATAAATAACCAATGAGTTATAACGGTGATGGGTACATGAAGGATTGAAGTCACTTTTATGTCCAGATGCTTTTTAATGGAATAACAAAACATTATGACTTCACATAATAGTAGACATAAACAGTCTTATTTTTTACCCAGTAAAAGTCGATCTGCTTTTTTTGACAAATGTAGCTCATTGAATGCAAACAAGAGCAGAATTTAAAAAGACTGTGTTAAATGTATTGTGATATGGGATCTTACAATGGTCTTAAATGGCAAAATCATAAGAATGCATTGACATGTAAGAGAGAGAGGGCCATCTGCTCTCCTCTTTATAATAGATTTTATCATTAATTTTGATATCCTGCGTGTGCATTGATTTGCTGTTTGGAGTTGTTCTCACAACGTGTCTGCTGTGCCTCGGGGCTCTGCCCCCCTCCATCTCCTACCCTGTCTCTTTTGACATTAGAGTTGGTTTACTTCTATGCATTTGGCAAACGCCTTTATCTGAAGCAACCCGCTGTGCATTCAAGGTATACTTTTTATCAGTCTACATTATTCCCTGTGAATCAAACCCATGACCTCAGCAAAACCATGCTCTAAGCAAGCGAGGCCTTGTGTGATGTGTAACCACAACCCTGGCTTAGATGAACTTGTGCCAGTCGTCCACATGCCACACTTTGGTTCCCACGAGACTTGCTCAGGGTCACTTCCCAAACACTGAAGTCTGCCCAATGGGGTGTTTGTTCCTAATATTGGGGCACGGTCCAGTCCAAAAGTGATTTTTGTCATAACGATCGCAGCAGATGTTTGCGTTGGCATCTGCCTATAGTGCCACTCTGCCACATCTCGTGCCAGGCAGCCGGACGCTTCCATGTCCGTCACTGCACAAAGAATACCCACAGATCAGTGCGAGGGAAACCGGGAGGGGTCTGCTATAATAGATTTCATCAGCGTTTTGGGCACGTTAATGACGGTAGGGTCATCATTGTAGAGCGAATGCCAGCGAGACCCCTGCCAGCTTTGGGTTTTGAATTTTCGAGGGCTAAAATTAAATCTGCAGTCTATTGGAATTTAAACTGTTTTGGGGTCAATGACAAATAAGGAGGATAATGTGAAGGATAATTTTCTTTGTTTTCTGTGAATACAAGTTACACCACTAAAATCATGTTTACATGTTTAAAATAAACTTTAATTTGTAATGCAGATATTGAAAACATGGTTTATAAATGTATTTGTGATTTATAAAAGTAACTCATTGGTGTTTTTTAAATAGATCTAATGATCATGAAATCATTGAAATTTTTTATATTTAGATAACCTTACACACTAATTTGCTTTACTAAAGCCTGTTTTTCCTCTCTCTGTTTCAGCTGGTTCTGTGGGTCGGCCTTGGCATCCTCCTCATCAGCACCTTCACCACACTCTCCATTTCCTCCAATGAGCCGCAGAAACCGAAAGGCCCTATGGTTAGCCCACCCAAGGAGGAACATCTTTCCATCCTTGTCCCTCCTGAGCTGCCTGGTATTCCTACTGCTTCCTATTTATGTCAAGCGAGTTATCAGTTGAAAAAGTCGAAACCGACAGGAAATTCAGAGAGCAAAAGTTAAAACGAGAAAGAGAGAGAGTAGAAAAAAGGACAGTAAGAGAGCACAAATGATTAGCTCCTGTAGTGGGCCTCTCCTCTTTGAATCGCTGACCCGAATGGTGCCCTTCAAACCTGAGTGCTCTGCGTCCCAGAGCGATGATGAGGTGGCCGGTGGCGCTTTCCCGTTACGGCTCCGGTCAGGACAGGAAAATGGGAGGGCGTCCAAATCTGGGAGAGGGCAGAGGAAATGCGTGTCTTCTACAGAGCTATATAAAAAGGACGGAGGATCATTTAAAAGCATAGGGACATCCCAACAACTTCATCCACCATTACCTCTCGTTTTCTGTTATACCGCTCCTCCTTCCTCTCCCCTCTCGCTCCGTCTTGTCGGCTGACACTGGCATTTATCACCAGGCGGACACCCGCTTCCACACCTGTTTCCTGTTTACGACGTGCGGGTGTGGGCAGCTGTGTGAAAACGGGGCTTGACAAGAGATCGGGAGGAACTAGGGCCCGCGGGCATGTCGAGGTGTTTGTTTGCAGCTGTCTGAAGACGCGTGCGCTTTTCTTTTTTAGAATAGTAGTTAGCCACAGTGCTTCTGTACTGTACTTGAGAGCAGAACTTTTCTTGTTGAGAATATAAATAAAAAATTCACTTACGTCATTCCAAATTTGTATTATTTTCTCCTGCCGAAAACAAGATGTTTTAAGAAATGTTGGTAACCAACCAAAATGGGCCTCCTTGACTTCTATTGTGGACACATATCATCGAAACATTTCTCAAAATATCTTATTTTGTGTTTTGAATGACATGAGGTTTAAAAAAAATGATAGATTTTTTTACCTAATTTCCTAATAAATAGTGTGAGGAACCCAGGGGAACGTCAGCAGGTTTTGTAAGGGTAAATTTTGCTTTGTTTGAAAAGAAATATTAGTCATGTCAAAAGGTTAAAATAATTGGTTAAAATAAACACATTGTAGACCCGGTGCTATGAAGGGGGCTTTAACTGGAAGGCCTGTGACCCCTGGGGGGCCTGCGGGTGTACTGCTGGGGGACGGTCCATTAACTGTTAGAGAGCTAGAAAAGCAACACTCATTTTTTACAAATTGTAACAGGTGCTGCTCCATCTCTTTGTCCACCAAAGGGTCCTTGGCCTGAAAAAGATTAAAGGCCCCTGTTTGCGAGTACTCTCTACCCCTCCCTCTTTCTCGTAGATAACATTTGTCAAGGCTGCTATTGTTTCTCATTTTCAACATTTAACGTATTTCTGGATATGTATATATGCTGTCTCACGGTAGATTATCTATTACAAGTCCGGTACAGGCTTGGGTTAAAGAAACGTGTGGACGTTGTAAATATTCAAAGGCTGTTTTGCACAGGACGAATGGCAAGGTTATATGGAAAGCGGTAAGCGTCCATCCCATACCTCTGTTGGAAATCTCTGATTCTGATGTGGTTTTGCATACTCTACCGCCCCCTACTGGTCTTTGTGACATACTGTGTCTTATGCAAAAGAATGGTCTATTACAGGCATCATGCCATAACCCTGTTTAAAATGAATGTTGTAATTGCAGTTGTACTCGATGTTCAGGAGCTCATTGAAAGCCAAATGTTATTCTGAACATTGGGAGTTTTGTGTCTTTCAGTAGGAGAAAAGAATCTTGAACTCGATCCGGTGGAGAAGCCAGGCCTGCTCAAGCCCCCAATAGAGGTTGAAGAACCGAAAGAGAAGGTACCAGCAGAACCCCCTCAAATTAAAGTTCCTGTGAAAGAAGATGAGCTGAAGATAAAGGAAGAGGTTCAACTGGACCGTCCTGGAGCAGGTAACATATCAACTGTGTAATCCTGAAAGTTCTGTCATGTATGACAATTTGAGAAGTTACGCATGTTCCACTTTTACAGGTGTTGCTGTCCCAGATGGAGAAGCCCACCGTCACGAGCCGCCCATCCCACACGACAGAGTTAAGGTAGATGCGAGCAAAAACCAAGAGGAGCTGAACGAAGAGAAGAAACAACCTGTTATTGATGGAGCAGAGGAAGAGCTTCTTGCTGAACAGGGGGCAGGACAAGCGCAAGAGGCGGAGCAAGAATCTATTAAAGAGGAGGAGCCAAAGAAACAAGAAGTTGCGAAGAAGGTTGTTAATGAGGACCAGCATGCAGTCAATGAGGTTTTGGACAAGCCCGAGAAACCAGAGGATCAAAAAAATGTTGACCCGATGGTGGTGGTTCGTAAAGACACAGAGAACCTGCCTGTTGTTAAAGAACACCGAGAGAACGAACCTCCCGCAGAGAAGAAACCAGAAGAACCTGAACCCCAACCTGAGAAATGTAAGTCTTTCTCGATACTTCAAAAGAATGTAGCTTTGTAAACAGCTGGTGAAAAGAATTTGGTTTGTATTTATATTTTATGAGAAGCTTCATCATGTTGCATTGTTCTTATTCATTGACTGACTGTGCAAATCCTCTGGCTTTGGTTCCTGCAGCGAAAGAGCATGTTCCTGTGCAAGATGACAAGATTCCAGATGGAAAAGATGGAGGGGCGAAGGATGGAGATGGCGATAATATGGAAGGTGAGTAGTTGAAAATGGTCCAGAAGCTCTTTCATGAGGTGGAGTTAAATTCCTATAAACTTGACAGAATGTCTGATCAAAAGGGCAAAACACTTTATTTTTCCACATTTTAAGGTAATAGTTAGCTCATCAAAACTATGGAATAGGACAATGGAAACTGAAAATTATGTTCGGACTAAAAAAATCTACACAAATGAATAAAGCTTGTTATATTTGATCATGTTCAGAGTTGTTACCTTTTGCCTAGAATTTTAGAAATGTTTCTACAGCTTATTTGGTTTCTACCTTGAGATACTTTTGAAGGAGTTCCCATCTATTATGTGCTGGAATTGTAATGAAAAAGTTTAAATTTTGCAGATTTATATTTCTATCTAAAAAACTAGTTTCAGGTATTTAAGTATACACCCTCAGGTCAAAACATTGCACTGTGTTTTTTTGCAGTTTCGCTTAAACAGCTCATGTCACTTTACATCAGTTGAGGGCCAGATTATAGTTCTTACAATATGACTTCATATTTTTATTGAAACATTATGAATTTAAAGGGACAGTTCACCCAAAACTGGAAAATATACTCTCCCTCAAGTTGTTCCATTCTGATGAAAAGTGAAAGATATTTGGAAGAATGTCTTTTTTTAGGGTGAACTGTCCCTTTAAGCTCATAAAGCTAAATTCATTCTCATGTGCCGAGTTCAAATTTTGAACCCTGTTTCCTTTTTTATGACTGACTTGCCTTAGCCCAAAATGATTTTCCTGACTTTTGCAAAACTTTTTCTTACACTTCTTTTTCTTTTCTCAGTGATGTCGTTGATAGTTGTATTTCTTCAGCGAACGGGCTGGCGAATGTCACGTTGCTCTGCCCTCCTCAGATATACTGCAGAGACACGCAGAATCTTAAATCTCTGCTGCTTTCTCTTGGCTTGGTTTTTCATTAAGGCACTTTGCAGTCTTTCTCTGTCTTATGCTCTTTTTCTCTTGATTTCTTATCTCCCTCCGTCCTTCTGTGCCGTGGACTCCTGCCTCCTTGCAGTGATTAAAAAGATTGTCGCAGGTATGAGATGGTCTGTCTTATGTCTGCTGTTCTCATCGTCCTCTGTCGTCTCATTTAGAACAGTTGTTTTCTCTCACACTTTAACCGTAGTTCATAGCTGTGTATAACCAATACTGTGTGATACGTCATTTAGCGTCCATCATCTGTTTAGTTTACAGATGTGTGTGAAGTGCACTAGAACTTCAGTTATGATTTCAAATGAAAGTCAAACGTGATTCTGGTGTGCTATTATTAAAATGGATGAATGTGTAATGTAATCCCTACATGCCTGTAAAGAAGTTTTAAAGCACTTAGTAACGTGTCTTTAAAATGAATAATACTTTAAATAAATGTGTAAAATTATGTACGCACACACAAAATGATAAAGTTAGTTGAATCAGTAGCCAAATGAAGATGAGCCGTCTCATTTATATATTCACTTATATACTTTATATGCACTTTCTATTGGTTCATGACATAACAAGTACTTGAAAAATTCTGAGTGTACTTTTAATATTTATTTTTTGGATGTTTCATGTAACATTTCATGTAAGCAGTCATATCTTGTTTGGACACAATAAACTCTTCATAGGCAGGATCTTAAAATATACTGAATGGGTTTTACCTTATTTAAAAGTAAAAAATGTTCTGTTTTAAGTTTTTTAATTGCAGTATTTTGCAATTGTACATGTACTGTATATAAGTGTATTGAAGTATGTTTCATTGTTCCCTCTCTTTATCGTTCTTCATTTGCTGGTCCACAGAAGGACAGCTGGACCATGCCGTTCTGCTCCAGGTTATTAAAGAGCAGCAAAAACAGCAGAAGAGACTTCTGGACCAGCAGGAAAAACTCCTAGCTGTGATAGAAGAACAACACAAGGAGATCCACCAAATCAAAGATGGAGAAGAAGAACCTAAGGCAGAACAGCAGAAAAGGCACGTGGGCCAGGATGAGAATGACGCAGCTGTGGTTGAGGATCACATGGAGGTCAATCAGATAAAGGAGGAGGTTGAACCAAAAGCAGCAGCAGGTAAATGTGTGCACTCTTACTGTTACATAAATCTACTTCTGCATGTTTGCATTAATTGCACTTATCAAACATACCATGTCTTATGTTAAGGGGAGGGTGCGGGTGAGGTTGTGCAGAATCAGCCGGATGTATTGGAGGAGATTGCAAAGCCCAAAGATGCTGTCATTCCTCCAGACCAAATACAAGCCCAGGGAGAGCCGGTGCACAATGCCGCAGCTGCAGCAGTGGATCCGGTCGTTGGCCTTTCCCAAAACGGCATTGAGTCAGTGCAAGAGGGTGGTGGTTTAGTTTCTAATAAGGAGGAGCTTCCACCGAAACACGATGCAGCTCCAGTGGATAGGGAACTTGGTGCCCGCGGCGTCCCGCTACGCCAGCGTGATCCAGACCAACCCAGAGTCAACCCTGACGCTTTAGCAGAAGAAGAGGAGAGAGTGAAACAGAAGTTAGTCCAGCTTGAAGCAGAAAAGGAGAGGATTGAGAAAGAAAGACTGGAGCAGGGGAGGATTGAGAAGGAGGTGCAGGCTCGTGTCGATAGAGAACGCAAGGAGAGGGAGAGACGGGAGCAGCTGGCACGAGAGCAGGAGCTTGAACTTGTGCGGCAGGAAAAGGAACGGCTTGAGAGGGAAAGGCTTGAAGCTGAGAGGCAAAAACAAGAGAGGGAGAAGACCGAAAAGGAGATAATGGAGCGGGCCGAAAAGGAGAAACGGGTACTCGAGCATCAGGAACGGTTAGACCAGCTACAGCAGGTCATTGATGCAAAAATAGCAGCGGAGAAGAACGACGCCCCTAAAGAGGAACACCCACCTGAGCCAAAGAAAAACGGAGGCAGGGACTTAAAGGAGAACGTAGTCCCACAGGCGGAAGAGAAGGTTAAAGTAGAGAAGAGGAGCAGAGAGGATGGAGGGATGGATCTTAGGAGGAGGCGCAGGGAAGTGAACTCTCAGGGTGGTGGATTGGACCCTCTGCTGGATTTGGGAGGTTCAGACTTGCATGCTGCCCTGGAGGGACGGCTGATGGCTGGGGTTCAGGTGCATACGCGCCAACTCAAACAGACGTTTCAGAGTCAGGAGGATGAAGACTAGAATTCCATATTGAAGATCTTGCAGATGTGTCCTGCACAGTTTTATGGTTGACCGTGTACCTGGTCTGAACTGGACCTTGAGATGTACATTCAGTTAGGTAGGAAGTTTCTGTGAGAACATCTGATACCTTGCCTTTTATTTTAAAACTAGATGCCTTTATCTGAGTCACAACATTCCTTTCTTAATTATGGCTCATGGTGAAAGAGAGCGTTTTGCTTTGATCCGCCAGTGTTCCGCAGGGAATGATGAATTAAGAGGACTTTGTGGGCTTCTGTTATTGTATTGTGTGGTTTTACTGATTCTGGTGCAATAAACTGAATGTCTGGTTTAATAAACTGAGCGAAATAACAGTAAAACGTTTTTAAAATGAGCCTGATGAGCACACAGGGCATTTTACATGTTGTGTTTGGAGCCTTGCAAATTATGACAAAAAGGTCAAGCGCATCCTCTAGTGGGTGATTTGGTTATTGCAGTTTTCTGTGTCAACATAAAAATAGAGGTTCAATTAATAGAAGAAAAAGAATAAAGATATAATTCTGGTAGTTTGGTACTTTAAATGTCAAATTTTGTCAGATACTTAACTATTCTGTACAATGAACATGGGGTGAAAATGTTACCTTCTGTTTTATATGGCAACATTAAGGATGTGAAAAAATCGCTCTACTTGGAAGTGTACTTTTGCTTTAAAGTATTATGGAATCTTTAGAGACAACGATTATTTCATATTCTGGAGAAAACAGTCATTAAATGTGTAATATTATTTTCTGTTTATTGATATTACATTGTTGGATAATATTTCTTATTCAACCGAAGCCCTTTTGTAAAAATTATATAAATGTCTAATTTAAATATAAATCTAATTTGAGTGTAAGCCTTCTTTCTTCTGAATGAGTCCTTAGTTGTAGGAAATTGTCCGTTTTCCCTCAAAATCAGTTGTTCAACCAGCTGTGATTGAGCGTCAAAGAATTTCTGATGCTAAATGTTTCATTTTGTTTATGGAAGCTGTGTTTGTTGTTAGCTGGGTGAATTTACTTTTGTGTTTTGTTTATATGTGTATATAAAGTATTTCTAAGTCTCTTTACATTTTAAAATTGGACCCATTTTGAATATTCATTGTTTAATGCTGAACATATGAAGAATCCTTATTTTCGGTGTACAAGACTATGCTGTTCTGCTGTTCTACATTCCATGTTTTCTTATGAATATTTAATTCTGTTCAGGAGGTTTGTGTTTTTTAATGCTGCAGTAATGAGTATGTGAGGTCTGTTACACCCACACTGTGTGTTGGTATGTCTTTCTTTTTCCGAACTATTATATCTTTTCAATATTCAAGAGTTTCATGATTTTTGAAGGGATCATTTGTATTTAAAAATATGGTATGAGGTCATAAGGGGTTCATACAACACAACATGAGTTTTGGTTGGTAATAAGGTTATTGAAAAGCATTTGTCGAAAAGTTTTATTCAAGTTTAACTGTATTCGATCAGATTGCAGAAAATAACCAAAATCTTAAAGAATTGTTTTGTCTAAACATACCTATTTTTCTCAGTTTGATATTTAAATTTTGATGTTTAAATTTGGTTAATTTAATAAAGATATATGAACGTTCGTTGTGAAATATTCATTGTGTTGTAGCACTTGAATACATTACAGCTATGTCTCATGTTTATTGGTGAAAGGCTAGTAGACAAATATGTTTAGGTGAAATGTGTTTTTGATTTACATATTCACCGTTACACTGACATAATCCTGCCATAGATTTTGAAAAATTAAAACCGGTTTCTTAAAGGTCCAGTGTATGAGATTTAGCAGCATCTAGTGCTGACGGATCACTCCTCACTCCCGAAGCACTACGGAGACTTGACACAGAAATAAGATTCTGCCACGTTTTCATTTCTTTGTCCAGCGGAAGAAAACGTATTTACAAAACACACTCTGTAGAGTAATTTGTCCATTCAGGGCTACTGTATACACAACCTGGCGATTCCTGGGAAGGGGACCAGCGGTGTATGCAGATAGAAATAGCTCATTCTAAGGTAATACAAACATGAAGATTCATTATTAAAGGTCTTTATACACCACTGAAGACATGATTATGTATATTAAATTTCATTTCTGTCAATAGATCCTCCAGACAACCAGAACCACAAGGCACTGATTTAATGCCCAATGTGGGCAGAGACTGACTGTCTGCTTCAGAATTTTTCAATGTCAGCAATGCAAGGCAAAACTCTAAACCTTAAGGTTTTATAGCCAATTTGGACCAAACACAACCATTTCCACAAGACCCTGTAGTGTTCAGAAAACGTGTGAACGAATCCCATATGAAAGAAGGCCTGTAACATTGATCATGACTAAGCTAAAGCATAACCTGTAGCATGTGTTTTCCTAAAGATATTTGAGTCACCGCTTTGCTAGCGACACTTTTATTTATATACCAAAGCTGTTCACCCTTCTAATTGGCTGGTTGAATTGTTTGTAGATCCCAAGTTATTAGTGGCTGCCTTTATAATCCCTTCTATCAATTAACATCTGGTTAATGAGGGTGCAGGAAGGGTGTATTTAACAGAGGCACGGCTTTATGTTCCATACGGGACGAATAAGAGCCCGTAATCTTTTGTGGTGCCAGGGACATGCACCCCATGGATACACATTAATCAGCTGGTCTTTCATGTTCCGCCTTACTTTTGTCTGATTGGAAACAAAACCCCTAAAACCGCCATCTTCGGTTTCAAGTCCAAATTTAAAGCCTGACTCAATGCTGATCTGCAATCAGTGGAAAATGCATGATAATGACCACCCATCATATGACACCTCATAACATATAACTCATTCTGACTCCCCCTCATCAAAGACCCCAAACATGAAATGTCTGGTTAGCATTAGTCTGGCTCTTTAACCTACATGGCGATATATTCAGATGTGAAAACAGCTATATAATGATTCATGAGTTAATGATCTAATGTTTGTCTGTAGTGTATTGTATTGTCTTCATATGTATTGTCTTCTCAAAACATTCCTAAGCATTTGTACTGTTTGTATGTGTACAAACCGCAAATATAAATTTATAGTCAATCCAGATGTTATTTTGTGCTATTACCTTTTCACTGATGACTTAATTTATTTCCTTAGAAATAACATTTATTATGCTTTTGTGTGGAGAGACAATTATGCATTTCAAACACTACATATATTTACAGAGAGAAGGAAATAAAAAAGTACATATTATGACAGATCATTTTTCTTTAGTTTGCCATTAATATCCCAAACACTGTGATGTTCTTCACTTCACCGTCTTTTTCATCTGCAAACAAAACAAAATAAGTTAGGAAAGATCAACAAAATATTAAGTCAAATAAATAAGTACTTTACACAATGAATAATTATAAGAATGCATTGGAAACAAGGCCATAAGCAATGCATTGGAAACCTAATTGTATTGTTATTTGGATGGATAGACTGATAGACTCACAGCAGATTGAAAGCAGCTCTTTAATGCTTCAAATTCTTTAGCACACATGTTTTTGGTCAGCTCCTGTTTGCCAGTGGTTGTGGCGGCCACACATTTACCATAGAAAGCTGCCTAATAATTCAAAATCATTGACATGATAAAGGCATCATACATTAACTATATAACATGTTTCCATAATTAACATCATGTTTTAGATAGTACACATACACACTGTCTGATATTATATTATTAAGAATAGATGAATATTGTACCTCTGCTGAGCATTGAGAAAACATCTCTGGGAAGAGTCTCATTCTCGCTCTGCTGCGAGTCCACACATTTGAACCGGGCATAGTTCTACAACGACAATATTTTTTTATAGCAATAATATTAATTCTGTTCGATTATTTTTACCCTAAAATTTCCTGCCGGTTCATAGTGATTTATAAAACTCGGAGCCCTAACAGTATTTATTCAACATGGACAGCGCCATGCTGGTGACCTCTGCGTCGTGTACACTCCCCCATTGACGAGAGACTGGCCAATCGGCGCGTTCATCGGTGACCCAGAAAATTGCGTTACGCTTTGTGATTCGTCGTATGACCACACACGTCAGGAAAGAGCCAATAAAACAACGATCAAAGACATTTTCAGGAGCGCTAAGCGTGCCCTCATGAATTTCGCTTCGGTCGTTGGTCACGTGGGTGGGGAGGACAGCGTCCGATTGGCTAAAGACAACATTGACTTCAAACGCTTCTTTAATAATTTAATATAATGAAATAAATGATAATTTAAAATTCAAAACGTGGTTCTATAGAGTTTTTAACTCTTGCGTAAATTTGACTCTCAACTAACAAATAAAACCAGCCCAAAAATAAAACCGACAGACATCGATCGAGTGGGCGCACTATGCAGAGGCTCGCGTGTAAATACTCTTGGTCATCCGCCCTGTGAGAAATGAAACACAGACCGGGGAATAAACACAATACTACACATCATGGCTACATTACTGGAACGACTGGGCTTCTTACAAAAAGTACGTATATATAAAAGTAAAATACGAAATATGACGTTAGTTGAACTGTCTTTCATAACAGTTAATTTCCCATGTTTTTAGATAGCTTAAACTAGCACAGAATGAAACGATAGTACGTTAATACTCTTGTTTTGACAACCCGTATGTTGGCAATAACAACGTTTTCATACACGTATTATGTGTAACTTAGAAATGCCTTTGAGTCTTTTCAAGTCATTGTACTGTACATTAACATAGTCATCTTTCTTTCAGTACTGTCATTGACGTCTGATACCTTGGTACCACCACAGTACTTTCACATACTTTAATATTAGTGTGTGTGGTTTCTATAAAAAACACTGGCGACATATTGCTGTAATAAATGCATAAAGGTGTCAAAAAGGAGCGGGTTTGTGGACATCTTGGTCTTCTTTTCTTTTTCTCAGGTGCCCACGCTCATGAGAGCTACAGCAGATGACGAATCGCCATGTCCAGGTTATCTTTTTGAGGAGATCAGTAGTATCCTTTGCAAGTCTAGCATAAGACAAAATAATACACTTTCTGACATGTGGACCTTAATTCTTGAACTCTTAAGAAATTTCCCATGAGTCTGTGGGGTGCTGCCAGTGTCTTTTGGAGTACCTCTTGGAGAGACTGCAGGTGGAGTCCTGCCATGTCAAACTCAAGGTGAGAGGGGTGATTTAAGGAGTAGTTCACTCGAAAATATAAATTCTGTCATCGATTTTCCAACTTTATATTCAAAACCTGTATATGACTTTCTTCTGTGGAACACAAAAGGAGATATTTTGAGAAATGTAATAGTGGTTTTGTGTCAGTACAATGGATGTCAAAGTGGGTCAGGGTTGTTTGGTTTCCAACGTTATTCGAAATATATTTTTGGGGTTTCTACAGAAGAAAGTCATGCAGGTTCGGAATGACATGAGGATGAGTAAACGATGACGGAATTTTTATTTTTGGATGCATTTCCCCTTTAAGGTCTGTAATTGTACAAAAACAATGTACCTCTTTACTTTTTTTAAGGTCCTGAAGATTCTCTTACATTTATATAGCCACGGACCACCACACTTCCTCACAGAGCTTCGACGGAATGCTACGTTTATACAGGAAGTGATTGGTAAGAAGGTCTCAACAGTTGATGCTATACAATGGTGTATGATTGATTGAGTACAACGTTCATCTTTTATATCACGTTGACATTTTTTGTGACAAATCTTGTGATAGTGTTGTGTCTCTGTGTACAGTGTACAGTGGCCCTCCGGACCCTATCCATGGGAATGCCCCCTTTCAGAAAGTCAGAAGCTCTGCTCAGGTAAAATGTTTCTTTAATATTCCTCTGATTGAACCTATGCATATATCTGTCTTATGTCATATTGAGAGACCAGCATTTGTGTTAATACAGGAGTTGGCCAGTCTTCTCTTTAACGATACCATGTCTCTGGATTCTGGAGTCGCTCCATGTAAGAAAGTGGCAACATCCATGGGTAAGTGATTCTTGCATATTCATTTTGTATCTGACAAAATATTTTGGTTTTTAAATTATATAGGTTTTGATGTTGCTATGATGTTTATAAACCTGCTGCAAGACAATGCATCTGTGTTTATAGCAACATTTGGATGTAGGTTAATGATCTATCAACCACAGAATAGTCATTTTCAAGCATTCCCTTTATCTCTATAAACTCTTTATTTTTCAAGGAATGGGCTCTGAGTCCCTCAGGTCTGGCATGCAGGGGTTTGGATACAGCCCAGGAAAGACAGAGTCCAGTAAGAATCAGCCAATTCATGTCATTCATCCAAGTCCAGTGCCAACCACCATGACTTGTCTCGTTTTCATTAGCAAGTCATCCTGACACGTTTCCTCTTACGGTTTTCCGCTCCTGTTTAGGTGGAACGACTCTATTGGACAAGATTCAGAGAGCTGCGGAAGTGGTCGCCAGCGCCGTCCTTCCTCCAGCAGAGCATCCTGGAATTCGTCTCCTTGATAACCACTACCACGCCGTGGTGGCTCCTTCTGCTACCGTGGAGATGGCCGTGCCAGCGTGTGCCTACAACATCCCATCCCACAGCCATAGAGGTGAGCTGGGCACAATCTCCAGTCAGGAATGCATGTTAATGAATTTAAAGCCCTAATGTCTCTCCGTCTCACAGCATCTCACAGGTGTCCAGGGCAGGCCGGTGGAGGCTGGGAGGAAACAGACAGTAGCAGCTCCTCCCACAATTCCTCCCAAGAGAACGTGCCAGTCACTCAGACCTCAGTGGGCAGGAGCAGTAAGTCGGGGGGCTCGGGCAGCCACTCAGGGGCAAGTCGGGAGAGTGGTGACCTAGCAGAGCGGTAAGAGATCCTAAATTGGGCTTTTATTAAGCTTTTCTTCTTTCTTTCTTCTGATCATGAGGTGAAATTTAAGCCAGTTGTGTTCATGGCAGATTTGCTTGGTTGTTGTGATGCATTTGTGTTTATTGGTTTCAGTGTGGAAGCTATGCAGCTGGGAGACTGTGGTCAGGAGATGGCACTTATCAGCAGTCTGACCAGCGGTTCAAAAGTTTTCCTGTCCAGAGAGGAGAGCCAACACTTCATCAAAGAGTAAATCATTCATGATTCCACAAGTTCAGCTAATGTTGATTTTGGCATCAGTTTGGGTAGTCAAACTGAATATTAATTTACAAAAATTCATGCATTGTAATGGGCGTACCAATTCACCGTATTTCACACGAAAGTTGTTCAATTTATTTTATTGACAATTTCAAGGTCATAAATAGAATAAGAATTATTTGTTTGTCCTCTGTATCTGGTTTTAGATGTTCCACTCTCAATTGTGAGGTGGTAGTTGAACTTTTGTCACGCAAACTCCAGGACCACTCACAAACCGCCCAAATGGTAAGCTCATTTGAGTTCATAACATCATTTTAACTAAATGGGTAATTGTTGACAGTTTAATGTAAAAAATATTCTAATCACCTGCAGAGGGCGCTATGTTCTCTGGCCTGCCTGATGTCATCAGACTTCCTCTCTCTAGACCATATTTTCAATATCACACACAAACGACTTGCACAGCTTAGTGAAGGAACAGCAGGCCCTGTCGCCAACAAGGCAACCAAGGTACTGTGAGCCAAACAACTGTGACTTCTTGGGAGGAAGCTGGTTCTTCACTAGCTCATAGTTTCTATTAAGCACTTAATTCACTTGATATTATATAAATATATTACAAATATTTTGTTTCTCCAGCTCTTAAGGCAGTTTGAAGCTTTGCTCGGCTGCGTAACACATCCCAGGTGTGACCCTGCTGGACGTTCAGTCTCCTCCAGCTCTTCACTTTCAGAGCAGCCCAACAAAACTTTCACCAACCCGCTCCTATCAGGACAACTAGGAGAAACAGCAACTTCTGTTATTTCTTCAGAGGAGCCGCCATCTAGACACCGCCCACAAGCTAACATCACCACATCTGAGTCTCATGTCGAAAGAGAACAGGAAGAGGAGAAAAACAGCTGCAAGATACAAGAACCATCCAGACTGTCGCTCTTCAGTGGGATGGAGCTAGTGAGCAGAAGCAAACCTGTGTGTTTGGTGGAGCCCGTTCCTGTCGAGACCGGCGTGGAGGCCACAACAGACACAGACTGTACGAGTGAGAAAAGCTGTGAGAGAACTATAGAGTCACCTGCTTCGAGTAAACCCGAGCAATGCAAAGAGCAAATGTCTGCCTTCACTTTCCTCAATCTCTGATTCCAACTTTCATCATCAATCCTCATTCAGACAGTTGTGCTGATGTGGGGAATACTTCACTGTTCAATAAATTCAGCCTGTGTGGTTTTTATTTTAAATGAAAGCATAACCAGAAACATTATATAGTTGCGTTTCATGACCATGTTTATATGCACATGAATACTTCCAAGTAATGCAGGAATTTGGGATCAATGGCGATCCATCATTCTTAAAACTCTTGAAAAATAGATGTACAGCATGATTCTGACTTCAGTTTACTCTATGCACCGTTTACCTGTGGAAATGCTGCTAGTCATTGGATTCATTGAGTCTGTGATCAGTAATGGTACAATTCATTGAGATACGATTAGGAAACAACTCAGTTGTTTTCATCTTTTAACAGTTTAACATGCAGATACAAGTAATCTGTTCATAGATTGATTTTTCTGAAAAGTTTGAACAAAATATTGCTCAGTGAGCAGTTTAACCAGCCACCTGCTCAGCAACATTGACTGAGCTGCTGTTTTAGGGGGATAAAACGTATCTTATTGTCATTATTATTGAAGTTTCTTTTAATGATAGTAATGGTACAGAAATAACACACTTCCCTGTAACATCAGTTTTCCAAAAATTGCCGATATTTGGAATTTGCACTACAACCTTGCTTCTTCCTAAAAGCACTTACTTACCAGTACTTACCGGTTTCACAGACCAGGCATGAGGCTAAAAGGAATTTGTGACCTGTCTTAACTGAATATAGCTTGCACAGAAATATCTTAAAATATATCAGTGCCATTGTTTTGTCTCAAGATCCACGACAGTAACGTCATTTTCATAAAAGCAACAAAAATATCTTAATTCAACAAAGGCATAGTCCTGGCTTAAGCGAAGCCGTGTCTGTGAAACCGTGCCAAAGTCTTCCAGTTTGTATAGTACAAGAACAAACATTGACACTCACAAAGAACAGTGTAATCTTGGCAAAACTTTAACTGTCTAACTTATGTACAAACATGTGCATAATACTGCTGTCTTGTTTGTGAGGTAAAGTGTTATAGTATTTAATGCTGATGAATGAGTAAAAGCTGATTTCAGTGTCTTAATGTTCTCATATGTGATCAGACACTCAAATATACTTATATTTAAGAAAAACTTTATTTTTATTTACATTAGAGCAACATTTCATAAAATAACAATGATTTCAAAACCTGTAAATTTGCTAGCTATGTATTATGTACAGTCCTACATATAAAACAGAATGTTGATCGCAGGGATGATTCTCATCATCAAAAGCTAATAGACGTTCACACAGTGCCTGGGCTTAAACAATTAAACCTGTTTGAGAGGTTCCTCAGACAAGAATTAAAACGTCTAAACAGGACTAAAACCGACTGCGAAGGTTCTATGCATTTTCATTTTGTAAGACCACTGCATCACACTTGTTTACAATGCCTTTCTGAAATAATATGAGCCATTGTATATGTTGTTCGATCAATAAGCAAAATGGGTTGTGTTAATGAGTAATGATAGGACTTTGGAGCACAGTAGAGGGCTGAGTTGGGTGTAGGCTTACATTAGGTCTTTTTTTATGGCGTGCCCATAGAAGACAAGTCCTCACGTTACAACAGAACCCAGGGACTGACAAAACTATTTCAAGCCCTTTTCCTGTATAAGTGTTTAACTTGTTCGTATGAATTTAATTCATGTACATTAGATTAAGATATCAAACCAAGCAGCTGCAATAGTGCATCTACTGTAGATGTCAAAACAAACTCTGCATTTTCATTTAACCTCAAACTAATACAATTGAGACACAAGTGTCATAGATTTTAAACAGTAAATTTCATGTTCTCGCTTTAAAATCTGACAAATGTGTTTTACTTCAAAAGCTATTCTTGTCCTATCTTTACAACAAATACCTTGATCTAATGCAGTGATATTCATACTGTTCTTTATACGTGTCCAAATATTTTTTAGTTCCACTTTCAGTTTGCACCTAAAAAACCCATCTTAAACCTTCCTTCTCAGACAAAGAGCTATATAACGTCGACAGACCTGAGTCCAACATGCAATCATGAAAGTTTAGCCCAATAGTCCAAATGCCTCTGGGCTTCCTAAGGAACAGGAACAACCACTTCATGGCACACAGAGAATCCTCTAGACCTGAGTTTTAGATATTCAGATAAACACAATTCTTCCAGGAATGACCAATTCACATTCAAAGCATGGCTGCGAACATAATCAAATGGTTTAGTTTTCATTTTAATATTTTTAAGGTCTTAAAATAATTATTTGAGTTGCAAAAAAGTGCAAGAGTGGTACAATGTATGTTCTAAGACAAAAAAGAAAAACAAACACGATCCATCCTCTGAACAGCACCATGCGGTCAAGTAGAATAAACGGGACAGAGCTCATATAGTCTTGTTAGAACTTGCAATATTTTTAAGATGGACTCGATGTTGATATTACTTTTATATAGCACCTATGTGACATTCATGGTCAACACGTCAAGTAGAGCCCCACACAACCACTATGAACATGAAAAAAGTGCTGCAAAAAGAATAAACACATTTAGAGGGCTTCCGTTTGTGCCAGGCCTTAAACTGGCCCCTAATGTCCCTCTCACAGGTCCCCTGTACATTATGCCAAAGGCTGTCAGAAGAATCGCTGGCATTCACGTCGGCCCCTGCTGACTGCGAGTCTGCAGGCTATTAAAGTGTGCCTCTCTCAAGATGCGGTTGATGTGGTCGTACAAGACGTTGTCTTGGCTCAAGGAGATGGCCGGATCTTCTGTGAGGGTGGGGGTAAGGGGGCTGCAGGGAGCCTGGGAAACATGGAGTTGTCTTTGGTCACTGCTTTGAATGCTGGAGTTGGCCGCAGTCATCTGCTCTGGACTGCTAATCCCACTGCTGTCACTGCTGGAAGACTGTTGGGAAGAAAAGAATGTATTGAATTGAGAGAAAGCTGACATTACTTGCAGTTTATTCAACACTAGAGTTGAATTCAATAAAAAAGTTTATTGTGACTGTTAACAGTTTTCCACAATTTTATTTGATACAATTGCATCATGCTATGTCATGCATTCTGACTTCTTTACACAGTTAAACGTGTTGGCTTCTCATGCTTAACATGGTCAACTTGTTCAAAAACGAGTTGGACGTATGACGTAGTATTTCTGAACTCGATTCACTCCCCCAGCATTCCAACTTGTTTTCTGGATCCCGAAATATTCCATTTATGGGCCATTCTCAAATGCACGGCAAGGCGAAAGAAAGGGTCCGCCCACGAGCCAACCGACGGGCGACACCCGCTTACCATCAAGGTTATCTGAGCTGTGTCAAGATAGATGGCTGCAGCTTGTTACTCTTGCGAATGTGGAGTTTAGGTGTGTCTGTTTGTTTCCGGCATTTCAGTGATGGATGTTATATAAACGTGGGTATAACGCTGGATTTGGAGATCATTTGAAACTGATAGACGATGCGGACCCAGTGCTGAAAGATGCCGGACATGAACTGCACACTGAAAGTCAAGTCATACGTTTGTGTTTTGTTGGCAATCGGCGTGTACGTGCGTATTGTACAAAACACGAAGGGATTAATGTGATGATGTGTTGCTTGCTCGTGCTGTAGTTCCATCCCACTCTCTCCACTAGTCCCACCTCTAGCAGCTCGTGTTTTTCTAGAAATAATCGTAACGCTGTATCTCTCTTTTATAACTGTGATCATATTAAATACTTTTTGAAGATACGTCTTATGTGATACTACTGTATAGGCACTCAAGATTGGAATGAGATTGGCAGAAACTGCCAGTGATACGCGATCTTTAAAGTGAGCAATTCAAAATATGTGACCCTGGATCACAAAACCAGTCTTAAGTAGCACGGGAACATTTTGAGGAAAAGACAAAAATACATTGTATGGGTCAAAATGATCGATTTTTCTTTTATGCCAAAAATCATTAGAATACTAAGTAAAGATCATGTTCCACGAAGATATTTAGGAAATTTCCTACCTTAAATATATAAAAACTTTATTTTTGCGAGTGGATGGCCTGCTACAGCATCTCTAATTATCAACTTCAAAGGCGATTTTCTCAGTATTTTGTTTTTTTTGCTCCCTCAGATTCCAGAGCTTTAAACTGTTGTATCTCCACAAGATATTGTCTTATCCTGACAACCTTTACATCATTAGAAAGCTTAACTATTCAGCTTTCAGATTATGTACAAATCTCAATTTCGAAAAATTGACCCATAAGACTGGTTTTGTTGTTTTGTTGTGCATATTGTGAATCCTCATAACATATTCACATAATTGTTTACATACAACACAATTGTAAACAAACCATGATGTATATATCTTTTTAAGCAAGCTAATATATTTTATATATATAAGTTATATATATAACTCAGTCTTTTAGGACTAATTCTAATTGCACTTCTGGTTAGTGCTAAACTACATTTCGTTACACTGTACTTGTATATGTGTAATGAAAATAAAGTTGAATCTAATCTAATCTAATCTAAAATACCTGCCTAGAGACGTTGCAAATATGGCCGCCAAATATGGTGGCTTTGCTTAAAGAGACTTCGGAAATGTCAGGTCAAATTGTGTTCATCTAACATTTACTGTATGAAAATGTAGAATATGTGCATAAAGAGTACAGTATACAAACTATATACAAAAAATATAAAGAAAGGAATACTACTACGGTACGTTTTATAAGTATAAGAATGAACTTGAAGTGTCAACGAGTTGTCTTGTTCAACGTAGCCTACCTCAGAGTCCCAGACATCACGTCCAACCTCAGGAAGAAAGGAGTAACCTCCGGACCTTTTCGCCTGTGGCAAAACCTGAGACTCCTCCTCCCCATCACAGCTGTGTCTGCGTTTCCTGTTGACAGAGATCATCACCATAAAGTTTCCTTCACCGCTCCATTAGCACAAGGTTTATTTAACATGCATGGAGTAATTCACATCAGCATCACACAACCAAGCCCGTTTGAGAGATCTGCACTACGGGCCTTTTAATACTGCCAACAGCTGTTGCGAAACATTTCTCCAGCGCTGGACCATTGCACATTTGAGTGAACCATTAGTCATCAATATGCCCACTGCATGATTATGACTCAGAATTAAGATTATTTCATTATAAAAACGCCACCGACACAAGAGCTGTCTTGATGCTCAGATTCACCACCGAATCATTTAACAGATATAGCAGCTAGTCAAGAGGATCAGACTTCTGAAAGAACATCTAAAAATAACCACCAGACATCAAGTAGCACAGCAGATCTGCATACACTGGTAACAGCAGAAGCCTTTCGTGGTAACTCATGCAAGACCAGTGCACGTTGCAACAAAAAGCATGAACAATTCCAAGCTAATACAAGATATGAAGGTCGTTACCTGTTTTCTGTCAACATTGTGTATCTGTGCATTTGACAGCCAAATAAGGGCAGATCGCCGTCTTCCCCTGCAGCAGTTTGAGGGAATCTGCGGATATTTCCACCCTAACAATAAGCAAAATAGTGTTTGTTGTGAAGATCACGTATGAAATGAGTAGTACTGGTGATATCAAAACAACCTGCAGTGAAATTTACATTGCAGGTGTACAAACACAACATCTAATTATATATATATAAATATCATAATAAATCGTGTTGATGAATTATGTTTTTGTACATATAACGCAATGATCAGTTCATGTTATAAAACATCATCTGCATACGAGTAACAAAGGACGAAAGACGCAAGACAGCTCCACCTATGTCTGTCGTTTTCTTATTAAGATCAGGCATCATTTGAAAAGCATTTATTTGTTTCGATATATGCACAACTGATATTAACATCGACACGCAAAAATAGCGATAGTGTCAAACAGGCAAACAGAGAGACACAATGCGCAGTTGGCTGTACTTCCTCATCGCGATCTACGGTTCACACTACAAAACAATCGAAGTACATTTAGATGAATAAAACTGTACATGAATAAAGATGAATGTCGTGTTGGAGTACCTTTCTTTCTAACGACTGGCACCCGCTGTCTGTTTGGTCTTGAGTTCGGCCATAATTTGAAGTTACAATGTATCACTGTCGCCGGATCTCTCACTCTGGTTCACTCTTCCATCTGTTGCTGTCGCGATGACGTAACACGCACGTCGTTACGTTGTTGTGAAGTAACACGCAACGTTGTAAAATCGTTCGGTTCTGATGCGTTTACCTTTCAATTATATTGTTGAAGATTTACTTAATGCCTTTTTGTTGTAATCTCAATGTGTATTTTATAAAATAAGAGAGTCGAAATGTACCAAAACCAAATACGTTTTTTAAATGAATTTAGCACGTAAGGCAATTCGCAAGTAGGCTAGACAATTGGTTTCATGGGAGTTGATGTGTTCACGAAAGTAATGCAAAAACGCGACATTTGCATACAGGCATCGCCGCAGGCATCTAGCGGGGTCTGTGTGACGTAACTGAGATGAACACAGCATGGCCTCCTGCTGTCCACTGCATGCTTCAGGGGTTTCAATTGGGTTTGCTTAAGGTTACGAACTGAAACTTTAAAACAAATTATTTAGTTATAATGTCCTTAATATTTAAGTTAGTTGCTTTAACTTATTTCTTTATGCGCAAAAGCTATTAACTCAGAGATGGAGTTCAATTGGACATAGTGACAACAGAAGATTTAACCTTTCATAGAAAAGCGCAGTGAAGTTTATCAAATATGAGTTTAGGTAAGTTCTGATATTTAATAGCACCTTTGTTGCAAGATTTTACTTGCCTGTATACATTAAAATCGTTTCATTAACATTGTGAGGTGTGTGGTTTTTAGTCCATGTATATTAACTTTGAGGTCATCTATAATTCTAAAAGTTGGGATTGATAGGCTTCTATTATAAAATGCATGTAAGAAGATAATAACTAAAACTAAAATCCTTTATAAAACAAGATTGTTAATGTTGTTGTTGCCCACAGTATAATTCATGCAACCTTATTGGTTTGGTCATTCTACATCAGTGTTATGATTTTTTTATTCCCATCCAGAACAATGTCCATACTGTGGAAAGCCCTTCAAAAGGCTGAAATCTCACCTTCCTCATTGCAAAATGGCACCATTTGCTCAAGCAATGAAAAGCACCCAAACGCCCCAAGATCTTCCCAAGAAGAATGCAATCACTTCTAAACAGAAGTTCAATAAAAAGATATTAACAGAGAAGAATCATTTAATCTTTGATGACAGGCAGACTTCCATCGACAGGAGGAAAGAGGAGTTGATTGTAAATAAAAAGTCTGCTCACAATGCAGAAAGTTCTATAGCAACAACTGAAGTCACATCATTTGTGAATACAGAGAGGCATCAAAGCAAATGGTCTGCTAAAAGACGTAAGGAACATGAGAGATTGGAGCAGTTGGCAGTCTTACAGAAGTCAATCAACTATACCTCAGTATCAGATCGTGAAAGAGATAAAAGCTTTCATCAGATGTCTAATGGAAAAGAAAAGGGAGCATCTCGAACTAATGGAACGCCTACTAAAGCCAAAAAGAAGAGTAAAATGGCACCTTTATCAGAGCCTTTGTCCATCGCCAAGAGTACAACCACCATGCCAGCCATTTTAAAATCCCCAAACCTTTCATCCGAGTGGAGTTTGTGCGGCGAGAATCCAAAGTTTACAGTCGTGGCGGAAATTGAACCAAACACCCAGAGCATTGATCTCAACCTGGTATCAAGAGTAGAAGAACTCAAAGCTCTGACTTTCTTTACATCAAAGACTTCAGTGTGGGATCACATCAAAGGCAGCTTGTATTATAAGAGGTCTTGTAATCTATCATTGCCTTGTCCCGTTTTGGGAATACACAAAGCTTCTGATTTTGAGACCAAATCTATTTCTGTGACCACGCAACTATCCAAGAAGCTTGACAACACAAAGCCAATTACACCCTCAGTTTTCTCTAAAACATCCATTCAGCGACCTATGGAAGACGTGCATAGTTCAAGATTGCAAAGTGTGAGAAGTCTGGGATGGAATCCAGAGATAATGACATCCTTTAGGGTCCTGTTCTCCACTGAACCTTTCAGAAACTCCTCTTATGATAATATGTGGAAGAAGCGTCTGTTTTCTGAGCCCACATCCCATAGTGAAGGTGATGCTTGATTTTCAAAGTATGTGATGAGTTTAGCTAACAAACAATGCCTTGGGAAAAAACAAGAATCAATTTAACAATTTGGAGTCTTGCAGTCTTGGAATGCCTACTACATTTTTTAATAGGCAAACTAGTGTTTGCCATTTTGAAAAGTAAATCACTGTCCTACAAAACATTTTAAGTGAGATTATTAGACTGTTAATTAAATATGAACCACATTCCATTACCTTAGATTTACATTTGGCTACCATGAAACTATTATGCACAGTCCTCAGGCTGATAGTGAAAGAGCTACACTTACATCAGCTTGGCTGGACAAGGGCCATTGGTCCATTAGAGGTAAGGAATGATATGTGTAACCATTCATCACCTCTCTTACCATCTTTTCATCATTCTTTCATGATTTGTTCCCCATTGTGGTTGTTCAAAGCAGTTCTCATTACATGTCTAAAAATCTAGATCGCAATCCACATGAAAGTAAAACCAGATATAATTTTAAATTGTGTTTATGCTCATATAGTGCCCCTAATACAGCGGAAGTTTGCAGATGTGAGATTAAAAGAACTTGGTATCTGGCTTGGAGACCAAAGTCCAAAATCACCCAGAGAGTTTGGGACTGTGCTGAAGCAAGGTTTGTGCCTTAACGTTCATAAAATCCTTAAAGCTTATATTTGAAAAGAATGAATATTATATTAATTATGTTATATTAATTATGTATATATAATAATAATATATAATGTGGTGTGAAAACATATTTGCCCCTTCTGGATTTTTGTTTTTAGTCATATTTTTCATGCTTAAATTATTCAGATCATGGTTTTATTTATTAACCCTATAATCCAAACATTTCTGACCCTATGTGAAAAAGTATTTGCCCCCCTTGGTAAATCATGAATTAATTGTTATTAATTGAATAACTGAGGTAAATTTCACTAGCCTTATTACTGCCAGACCTGTTGAATCAAGAAATCACTTAAGTAGAACCTGTCTGACAAACTGAAGTAGTCTTAAAGATCGCAAATATCAACACATCATGCCCCGATCTAAAGAATTCAAGTACATGTCGGAGCCGATGGTCGAGTGGTTCATGCTTCGACATATGGCGCCGGTACGTCCCGTGCGACCCGGGCTCGTGGTCCTTTCCCCGACCCTACCCCACCCCCTCTCTCTCATTCACTTCGCTTCCTGTCCTCTCTGAAATAACTGTCTGTCCAGAAAAGACAAAAAAAAGCCAAAAATAAATCTTTAAGAAATTGAAGTACAGATGAGAAACAAAGTAATTAAAATTTATCAGTCTAGAAAGGGTTACAAAGTAATTTCTAAGGCTTTGGGACTCCAGCGAACCACCGTAAGAGCCATTATCCACAAATGGAGAAAGCATGGAGCAGTGGTAAACCGTCCCAGGAGTGGCAGGCCTTCCAAAATTATTCCAAGAGCACAACAACGACTCGTCCAGGAGGCCAATGTTCTGTATACTAATGAGACAAATGTTGAACTTTTGGAGGGTGTGCGTCCCGTTACATCTGGTGTAAAACTAACAGAGTATTCATAAAAAGAACATCATTCCAACAGTCAAACATGGTGGAGGTAGTGTGATGGTCTGGGGCTGCTTTGCAGCCTCAGGACCTGGACGACTGGCCATAATTGATGGAACCATGAATTCTGCGCTCTACCAGAAAATCCTAAAAGAGAATCTCCGACCATCGGTTTAGACGCACTTGGGTTATGCACCAGGACAATGATCCAAAACACACCAGTAATCCCACCTCTGAATGGCTTATGGCTATGGTTTTGGAGTGGCCTAGTCAAGTCCGGACTTAAATCCAATTGAAATGCTGTGGCATGACCTTAAAAAGGCTGTTCATTCTCGAAGACCCTGAATAAAAAAACTATTCAAAATCAATGCCAAGGGCAAAAATTTCCTCCACAGTTATGTTAAAGACTCATTGAGAGCTATCGCAAACGCTTCATTGCAGTTGTTGTTCCCAAGAGTGGCACAACAAGTTATTAGGTTTAGGGGGCAATTACTTTTTGGGTCAGAAATGTTTGTTTTTTCCCTTAATAAAAAAAAAACATAATTTAAAAACTTCATTTTGTACTTACTCTGGTTTTCTTTGTGTAATATTAAAATTTGTTTGATGATCTGGATCATTTAAGCATGACAAATATGTAAAAAAAAAAAAAATCAGGTAGGGGGACAATACTTTTTTTATATATATATTATTTGGCATGTTTTAGTTTTAACATTTATGTGTTGACTTGGATATGTCTTCAGGTTGGCAGTGGTACTACACAAAGTACATTGATATTCGTAGAGGAGGAATTGGTGGCATATCTCTACTGTTAGCTGGGTACTGTGTCCTGTGTTACATATGGAGATACCCAGATCTCAGTAAGTCAAATTATAAATAGAAAGAATAAGATGTTTATCAGAACAATGTCTTATTAATTGAACGTGTTTGTGTTTTTGCAGAGAAAGAACGGTGGAGAAAGTACCATTAGGAATATTTGGTGTTTGTAGAAAGTAGAGTCCTTTAGAAATTAGGGTTTAATTAGTTTCAGCTTCACTCCGAATTTGAAGTTTGCATCCTTTTTATTAGACACGTGCAAGAACATACTGTGACTACAAATACTTCTACTATGAATTATTAAGGTTGATGAGAAAACAAACCTATCTGAAAGTATTTTTTACGCTCATTTATATGGAAGGAATTCATGCATTAAACCTAAGTTAAAATTTGTAGAATTGTTTATTTTGTGATTGTGTAACTAAAAGCGTAACAATGACTATTATTTTCATGTTTAAGAACGCTGTTACGTGATTTCTTGTGGTGAACATGACCATTCTTTATTTTCCTATTTAAAAGTACCTAATAATTTAAAAAGCAGACATTGCAAAGTATTGGCTGTAGTCAAAATGTATTTAATATTGATTTTTTTATCTTTGCTGCTGTAATGAACACTCACAAAAACACTAAAAAAGAACTGACCACATACAGTATGATATGAGCACATACCTAACATAATAAAAATAACTTTTTTAACATTTTTCTTTACAAAAAGTATAAATATTTTGTGTTTCGTGTTTTTATTTTGTAATACAAACATTATAAATCAAGTTTTGAGTGATGCAGAAAGAAAATGTTCAAAGCTATGATTACCACGTGGTGTTACGATAATCCAAGGCCACACTCGCACAATAAAACACAGTAAAAACAAATGATACTACTTGTGTTTCACTCGCTCTGTCCTAAGGCAAAGAAGCTCTTCCAAAAGAAGGTCTTCAGAGGAGTCTCCCTTACACTGGCTGCTGGAGCTCAGATCAGGGAGGATATTTTACACACGAAACACCAACAATAAGATTCAAGTCTTTAACATTATTTAATGCATTAGGTATCATGAACAATAAAAATGATTTTACAGCATTTTTAATCTAGGATGATCTTATGTTATAAATATACCACAGACCATTGTTTATTCATTTTCATAATGTTAATACATTACAAGGTAGTATAAGCTAAGATTAACAAATGCTGTAAAAGTCTTATGTCATGCTATTCCATTAACTAACATGAACATACTGAATCTTATTGTAAAGTGTTACAACTTGTTTTCTATTCGTCATTTTTGGTTGAATTGCTGGGAAAGACAGTTGAGTTTAGTGTTCATGATGCAAAAACAATGCGATGCAACCTTCCTTTAAACTATTAAATGGATGTTAATGGAAAAGTCTGCATACTTTCTCTGCTCTAGTCTGATCAGTCTTTGTCATTATCTTTGTGGTCACACTGCCATTGCTACAGCTGTCAGACTCTGTAATGGCATATGTGGAAAACACGTTCTAACATAAATCAAGACTGAATGCCAATTCTCTTCCATGATGATTTAGTCCTTTAAAAAATAAACTGGTGCAGTTGTGTAGCAAACCATCATGCAGTCTTGACATCCTTCAACTACACTTCACAAAGCTGTGATCTTCTAATACAACCAAGTACCCTTAAATGTTGATATGCGGTGAAGGCACCAATTCTGTCTACACCGGTTTAAACACATTTGACTAGAAGATATATACAGGCGCAATCTAAGAGCTATTAGGATGGGGATTTGTGAAATTACAAAGCCATTTCCACATGTGCAAAAATAAACTGCCACTAGGGGCAGAAACTGCAAACTGACCCCCAGGACAAGACTGGAGCCTGACCAGCAGGGGACACACTGCTCAAGGGAAAATCAAGTTATTGTAGTTAAATTTCCCTAAACCTGTCTAGAAACAGCCGCAGTTAAATTTCATCCAAAAGAAAAGATTAAACATAAAAACTAACTGAATCAATCGCATTGTGACATTATTTCATGACAATTACGCAAGAAATAAAATATTAAAATTATTGCAATAATGCAAAACCATGCAAATATTTGCAAATGTATTATACATTTTGTTCAACTTGTACTGTCTTTAATTGATGCTCATTAAAATTCTATAAAAAATTTGTGTACTGCATGAAATCACTGTCTAGGGCAGTGCCTCGGTGTCATGACAATAATGTCATAATGATCCTTCATTTTCGTGTTTTAACAACATCCATCTCTTTCGACTTACACTGAAATGTTAACTGGACCTTTTTGTTACATTCGCCCATACAAGACTTTTTGAGAAACTAACAGCACATATTATTCAGGGAGCAGCACAGATTTGACAAAAAAACTTACAATGCCTCATTAAAAATGAATACAAGCAAAAAAGATAAAACAATGTAACATTGTACCCTCAATCTGAGGACTTAACTTCCCCTGCACAAAACCACACGGGTTTCGTCTCTGTGGAGATCACATACCTGTAAGGTACAAAACTAAAACGAAAGTAAAAAAACTGAGCACAGCTAATGCTCGAAAACAACGAAATGGTGCGTTTGTGTGCCTCACTTGGTCAAAATCACATACTGAGAGACGACCTTATGACCTTAAGTGCGAACAGACTATGAGACTAAGTGAATTTGAAACTGAATGATACGCTACTGATACCAATGTCTACCTATGACATTCCAAACATCACACTAAACGTACTGCATGATTGTGTATGTGTAAATATATTGATGTGTGTGCGTGTGATTGCAAGTGCATCCTGTGATGCAATGTCAAAGGCTTTCTCGTGTAAACTGCTCTAGAACAACAGGCACAGTATTTTCACCATCATAAGTCCTCGACACTTCCACAACTCGCTGTGTGCATTCTTATACTTCTATAATGCCAACTAAAAAAATGTATGGCATGAAATGGCTCGCGGCTAACATGAAACTGTCTAATGTAAATATGGCACGGTCTAACATTCTAGAATGCTATTCACGGCAGCTTCCAGCACAGAGTCCGTATCAGCCAACAAGGTTTCACTGTGATCCGAGGAAAGCTGCTGTTCTTGACTCCGCCCCCTGCCTGACAGGTTGCTTTGGGCAGGGCTGTGCTGTGATTGGCTGGGAGATGCAGGATAATGAGCATGTTGACTGCTGCTGATGAGGTTGGATTTGATTTTTTTAATGTTCAGGATGCACTTGATAGGGCTTCTTCTGTGTTCCTGTGTTTCTTTTTCTGGTTGGGAGTCTGTCCTATAAGCAGGTTCTCTGTGGCTGTTCTCTCTCTGCCCGTCTCTTCCCGTGTGACTCATTGGAAGCATCGTTGATGTCCCCAGTCCACTTGGGTTTTCCTCATGGCTTACTTCAGGACTTGGCATCCTCTTCTTAGAGCCACAGCAGAAGTCTTCAAAGAAGCCATCTGAGGAGGCCCCAAAACATTACAATCATATCCTAAGTCTCTTACACATCTTAGAAAATTGTGTGAGCAGGACAAAACTATTTCAAAACCATTGTTCACTTACCTGGATCCACCAATACCATTCGCTTGTCTTGGGTCAGGTTGCTCCGCTCCTCTTGGTTAAACGTCCTGTCAATCATCACCATTTCTGATGAGGGGCTAGATCTCTGAAAGCACATTTCAAATTTTAGACGTTGATTTTAGGGTGTGAATTTACAAAAAACTGTCACGGATCTAAAATGCCTTCACTTAAAGGAAAACCCACCTCTGCCTCCACCATGAGCAGACGCCTGTATTTGTTTACCATAACCTGTGTCCGTTCCAATACTCGCGTGGCAACTGTCTCAAACTCCTCGTCGACTATACAGTTACAAACACAGAATCAATGGTACAGTCAATCTATCTGTGCTTACAGAGCAATAATGCTGTAGCTAGAGCAAAGTGTTGAAGACACACCTTTGGTAAATTCTTCATCTCGTGGTGGTGAGCCTTGGAAAACGTGATAGGGCAGTAATTTATCAATGACATCAGTGACCGAAGAGAAGGGTGGGTGCTCTGGAGACATGACTCCACTGTGATCTCTTCTGAGCTGCTGGAGGACCCTGTAAAAAACGGTAGCGTTTAAGAAAACAGGCACAGGGTCACTATGTTTTTTTATCCGTCGAGTTTGGTATCCATTTTTGGTTTTATGAAGAGATATGAGGCACTTACATTCCTCCTCGAGTAAGCTGCTGAGTTGCAGGTCGCTTCGGGGTGAGAGGGGATTCCTGACTGCCAGGAGTTAGTGTTTTCACAGCTAAGATATAAAAAGATTGTATTGTTATTAAATGTTTTATTAAATATAATTTGATTTTTTCATATAATTTTTTTGAAATAATGTACTTATTACTTAAATCATATTTGATTACAAAACATTTCGAAATTAAAACTTATTGTTGATGAGCTAATAAGTTTCAAATACATAAACGCACAATCAACCAATGTTACATTACAGATAATCTACATTAAATAAATTGTTTCATTGGACACACGCGTCCGGCCCCAAGTTAAATTCCGGTCTGTGTTTGTTATAATATAACATATTTCTATTAATCTCACGTAATATTTTATTCTTTATTATCGTATTCAATTCCATTAAAACTTCTCAACATTTATTGACTCTGCGGAGGTCTACTGGAAGTTAAGTTTGTTTATGTAGTTGTTGCTGAAACCTTCAATAGACCTCGTCGATCGACGTAAACCCTGGTCCAGAAGAACCTTCTGTTTCAGTTACACAAACGTTTGAACCAAATACAAACAAAAAAATATTTATAATTGATTGAAAATGTTGAACAAACATTTTTAAGATTGAATTGTATATGGAAGAATGAAAAGAAATACTAAAATTAAGTAAATAAAAGCTGAAACTGAAGTGCTTCTGAACCAGTGTTTGCGTCTTGCTAAGTGGTCTATAGAAAAAGTGGAATAATAAAATAAATAGTTAAAACTATTAATAAATAAATGAAAGCTCACAATTTGTTCCATAATGGTCTCTAAAACTTAATAGTGGTTATTAAACCTATTGAAGTCTTACCTTTGGTGCCAAGGAGATTAAGTAATTGTGTCTGTCCTGTCTGAGCTCCTGCCGTGTCCTACAGAATGGACAAACATTTAAATTTATTAAAGATACCGTTTTTTTGCACAAGGGAGAACATCATTTCATGCAAACCATGTTTCACCTGGTTTAGAGTGACTTGCTGAAACTCCTGAAATCCAGAAGAAACTGGGCTGTTCTGAGCTAGAGGCATGAGGAGATGCTGTCCTGGGTTAACCGATAATTGCTGACAAACTTGTGGTCCTTGGACAGAATTGACCACTGTAAGGTGACTTGAACTCTGTGACGTTGGTACAGGGTTAGGGCTAGGTGACACACTGGCGGTCCAAACCTTAGCGGTGGCACCGGGTCTCTGCGACACCTGCACAACAGGGGTCGGAGAAGCATGGCCTATCTGACTTGCACCACCTAAACCTTGATTTACAATCAACTGTCCACCAGCTGAAAAGTTCTGGCCAGGAATAAGCTGCACTGCTGAGTTCTGATTGGTCAGGATTGAGTATGTGGTAGTGCACATTGGTTCACCCCCTTGACTGTTTGTTTGTATCACCTGCCCATTCACAGCCTGGAATCCATGAACAGTGGTACCAGTGGTGAGGGATATAGAACTCGGTACCAAAAACTGCCCCTGGGACAGATTGGATTGGGTTAGTGCCTGTTGCCCCAGCGGTGAATGCATTACAATGCTGCTGGCTTGATTTACCATTTTAACTTGTTGAGCAGTCTGGGAAGATCCGCTGGTTGTGTACTGGGTACTGACTAGATTTGCAGTAGCTGTGGTGCTGGGCTGAAGCCCAATGTTGCTGATATTGTATACAGTTTGTGACCCTGTCTGTAGGGGCTTCGGCTGAATGGGTCGAACCAAGCTCTGTTGTGCAGGGCCTCGTTGAATGATAATATTCTGAACTGGAATTGTACCTTTATTGAAAGACATTGACATTTGATTTGGTGCGGTAGGTGCGAACATGGCGCCCTGCCCACTATTGTTTCCCACCACATTTCCACTTGGTCTCAAAAGGATCTGAGGCTGTTCCAAACTGTTGATAGTCATCATAGAGGACGCACTGCCGTTAAAAGACCCCACCACCTGGATATGTCCCGTAGGGCCATTTGGCAAGGGTAGCTGGGGAACCTGCTGGATATAAGACGGTGGCTGCACCCCAGCATTGGGCGAAGGTGCCACCCCGCCGGAACCTCCGAACCCTCCAGAGACCAGCTGCTGAGGGAAGGTGGTAGCTGTGGGAATGAGAGATGGTTGGGAGTCCAAAAGGGCTTCTTGAGCCAGTGTCTGCTCTGTGATATCTGCTTCCAGCAATGACTTCTGGAGGATGTCAAAGGGTTGGTCTTCACCCCCAAGATCAACATCACCAGGTGAAGGTCCATCGTCGAGCTCATCGTCGATGAATGAAAGATTGCCTGAGAGCTGAAGCTCAGCTGCGCCAGCCTCCCCAAACTCCCCCAAATGATTGTGGTCATCTTTGAGTCCATCATTGGAGCTGCCCTGAATAATAAACCAAAACAAGTGCAGTGTGAAACAGATGTAGATTTATTTTATTTCATGTATCCACCATTGCGTGCAGAATTACTCACAGTGTCACCAGTAAAGAAGGAGCTGGCAGACCCATATGCCGCATTTGTCACATCATCCTCCCCGATCTGTTTTCAAGTCAAGAGGCAGGTGTTAATATTGTTTTAGAAAACACAAATTTTATACTGTTAAGATACTCACAGATTTACTGTTGGAACCATGAAGATACTCATTTAATGCTTGCACATCTCTGTTAAAAAGTAGGTAAAGAAAACATGTTTATGTATGATTTCAAAAAACTAGGAAAAGCCTTTAAAGCATTTGGAACGATTTAAATTGTTACAATTAAATTCAAAAGTTGCCCACCCTATAAAATCCAGAAGACGTTGATCGTCTTCATCATCCATGACACCTGTCACACAGCAGAGACACATTTTGAGACTCAAAAAATGTCATTCAGGCCTGATGATGTTTGGCTACACTGAGATATAAACGTGCTCCCAAAAACACCCGAAGATCCGTACAAATATAGTGTGCAGAAAGTATTTTGCATACATGCCAAACAACTTATTTGTATTAATGGTATAGTCTGTAAATTCATCTAAAGCATGAAATGACTACCAAATGTAGTCGAGGCAAAAATGTGTGTTCTGTGAAATTATACGCTTAGTATGACAGATTTTGGCCAGGTCTCTAGGTCAGATAACTAAATGTTTGTGACACTTTATGACAGTCATCTCAATGTAAAGTGTCCAAATGTACCTACATTCATCCTACACTCAGAACCAAAAGGTTAGGTGAGAAAGTATTTATATTATGATGTGGCAATGTCATTCGCCATTCTTGTGTTAACCGCCCCTTTATTTTTTCACTTGAGTCCAAACAAACTACAAATGCTAGTTAAACGATATTAACTTGCAATAGAAAGTAAGAAATTGTTTCACTTGAGCACCAAATGCACATCTATTCAACCAGGAAATGTACACACAATTTGAATTTTGAATGCACATTCATAAAGTATAATTGTATGATATGCATAGCACACATGAGTATTACATCTGAGAGATAAAGACATTTCTGTTACAGTAAGTAGGCTTTGACTGTTTCATATACTGTGATGCGAAAGCCACAGCTGCGGATACAAGTATCCTATATAGACTTCAAAATGGCGACTGGTGCTTTTAAACTGCGACACACATACATTAAGTCGACATACAAAGGGCATCTTAACAACCACAATATTTCTGTGTCCTACAAATGCATAGCCTATCATTTCTGCTAATGTTTTTTTAAAACACCCATAGAAACATAAGCGTGCACTCGAAAATGCGTTTGTGTAAACGTGTGCAACAAAGGCGTGTGGGGGATGGGTGGAACTTGTTTGGCAGGTTTGGTTGTTTACTCTCATGTAAAGCTTCTCAATATGTTTTAACGAAGTTTATGTTTGACACACAAAGTGCAAGAAGAGTCTGATTTTTACCCAAGGTGACAAATGTAACGTTACAAAGCTTTGTATTTCATTCATACTGGTAAAAAAGACATGTAACGGCTAGCGTTGGTACAATAATGCTTTAATGAATTTAAAAGAAGTTATAGAAATCCAACATACGCATTATTACACTTTTTTAAGAACTAATCGCAGACCATCTGGAAAAGAATGAGGCAAACACGCGGCTGTGCACATTTGCCAATGCAAATAACATTTGTCATCAAACAGTCAACGAAATGACAGTACATATACTATTTATAACAAATGTTTTCCAAAGAGATTATGCTTGCTGTATCTGTGTACTTAATGCTTTGCTAACTGCATGTCCGGCCTTAATACATGTCCTTGATTAACACCCTTAAAAGGGTAACAAATCATTCATTTAAACGCTCGTTTTTATTAAATAAACGTTGTATTTATCACATCAAACATATCACGCTTATATTCGTTCAGGCTTTGATCAAAGAGACAACTTAGGAAGCCAAATGAGGGAGGAGATGATTATTTTTTTTCTTCCTCTCTACAAAAAAAAACCTATCAATCCTCTTGCATGTTAAGTCAAAGGGGCGGAAAACAGACGCGTAGAAAACCAGCAACCCTTCCAAAATACAGAATAAAAAACCCCGTTCGAGAGACGACGGATTTTACTGATTCACTACTCGTGTTGTCGACTAGTCAAACAGGGCGGTTTGGGAGAACTGAAGGCTCTCCGTGGCGCAAGGGCAGGACGCACAAAACCCGCCTTAATCTCTCTGAAACTAACAGCTAGAAACGGACCGGGACTTTGTCCATAAATAGACGGAATCGAGAGGCGACGACTGGACTTTATCTCACCACTCGAAAAAGCTCTAGAAAAACCGCGTTTGCGCACATATGCGCAGGGCTACTCCGCGGCAGCCGTGGAGCGCAGCGGGTCGGGTGACTCAACGAAACGCGAATTCATTCTCGTAACGCCGTTTAATATTTGTCTGAGCTCTTCGATTTTGCGACGCGTGTAAAATCGGACCGGCAGGCGAATCTTAAGACTCCTTTTTCTCGCCCCGAGGTGTCGATGGCCTTCGCGGAAAAGCTCGGCGACGTGGACGTTTCCCGCAGCTATTTAGAAACGGGCTCAATTCGTCGAGCAAAAAGCGAACGGAGAACAAATCGGTGGCGAAGCATAAATATTTATTTCGATTTGCATGACATAAAGACGACTTGAAAAGAGGCAAACCCTTACTCCTGTCTCACTCCTCTTGAAACCCAATATCTCCATTTGGCAACTTTTAATTTGCTCCCCCTCCTCCTTCTTCTTTCTCCCTCTCCCACTCATATATTTTTCCCTCACTGTCCTTGCTGCTCAGTCTCAGATAGACTTTTCTCTCTCCACGCTTGCTCTTCCCTCCCCGAAGGAAGGGGAGGAAGGAGGTTGTGTGTGTTTTTTCCTTGAAATTTTTATCACAAAATTATAATACACTCAAAGGGGAAACTCACCGTCATGAAAAAGCAGTCCCGTGTCCACGGGGTTTCCTCGCCATCTCTGCACGGGCCGGTGGAGCAGTGCGGCTCCAGCAGAAGGCAGCATCACTATCTAGTGCACTACACACCATAGGACTATATACTTCTAAGAAAACTCTTAAACGGTTTAGTTTTTAAATGAATTGTGTTGTGTTCTAAAAGTGAAAATGCACAATATACCCTCAGTTTACATGAATCATTCCTAATACCTGACATGCATAATTGAATAAAGAATTGTTGGCAGCAAGAGGTAGGGGGCGGGGTATCCACTTCGACCACACCTTTAATGTCATGAGATCACACATTAGTCAAACGTGTAAAACTCCTTGGCGTATGCAGGCATTGATTTAATAAAGCATTAAAAAAAAGATCTTTGGCGTATGCAAATTTAGCAAAGGAAACTTATAATTGTTTTCTTTTTTAATTACTGGAAAAAGAGCGTTAAGATGTATTATACTTGTTTCAACAGAGAGACATATTAATGATGCCTTTATGATTCTAGATCATCAAGTAATATAGCGTATGAAAACAAAATTCTTGTATCTTTTTTTTAATTTATTTATGTGTTTGCAAACCCATAGTTTTAAGCGACAGCAGCCCTCCCCAAAGATATACATGAATAGAAAATGAATACGAATAAAAACAATAGGTGTATATTATAATAGAAGAAAATAAAACGTTATAGATGCACTTGCAGCTTTTATATTGTATACAGTTAAATATATATTTGGACTTTTTTTATAAAATATTGCCATCAAGGCACAGGTGCAAAACAATGTAATACACAATAGTCTTCCGTTTTTCAGTTCCGTGTGAAAAAAGTCGTCGGTTTATAATGAACGAGCATTATCCATTTGTTTATTTACACAAGAACGCACAATTTCCGATTGATACACCAATGCAACTTTGCGTAAGTATAGGCCCTGATTCGTCTGTCCAATCAGCGATGAGTTCACTCAATCTAGTCGTCACATGGTAAGCGTAAGCTCACCACGCCTGTTTTGCGGCGTCACTTCCGGCCGTAGCTATATCCCTTGTAGCCCTGTTGTGCGAAGAAACATGGAGGCAATCGGAGTGAAAGTTAGTGCGGAGTCCGATGATAGGGAGACGAATGCCGCCGTTAAAGTTCCCGAAAGAGTCTTACGCAGAGATCAAGCGAGGCTTGAAGAGGTCGAGCGCCGTAGAAACGTCAAGGAGAGCCAAATCGTGACGGAGGAAAAGAGCGACTTCTTCACGTCCACCTTTAATGCTGAGAAGGCTGCTGTGGAAGAAATCATCTCCAGCTGTAACTATGGCGACAGCGACCAAGCGTCAAAAACTTTGGAGGAGGCCAGTGTCAAAATCCAACTGCTCCAGAAATTTCTTAACGACAGCGTCATGTTTCTGACGCAATATGAAATAAGACAGGCCCAGGCATCCTTGCAGACAATGCAGACCTCTCTGGCTGAGAAAAGGGATGAGGCACTGCCTAAAAAGAAGTTCGCCTTCAGATCCAGGAACACAGGGACTGGTAAGCAGCCTGCACCAAAACAAGAAGCATCAGAAAAGTCTGCCTCCGTTGTGGATGGCCCTGCGGCACTGGATGCTGCGATTTACGTAAATCAGTGTGGGTTCTCTAATGTCGACAGTCAAGTCTTGATCATGCATGCAGAGGAAATCCAGCAACGGGATGTGCTGTTATCTAATCTGACAAACTGTAAAGTCAGACTTTATGGTTGTCCGAGCACCGTGCACATCAAAGTAATCCGTAACTGTGAGATCCTCTGCGGGCCTGTTTCCAGCTCTGTTTTTGTCGATCAATGCACTGACAGCACTTTAGCTGCTCCCTGTCAGCAGCTGCGCACCCACAATACTTCTGCTACTCAGATATACCTCCATGTGACCAGCCGGGCAATTATAGAGGACTGCCATGGGGTCAGTGTTGCCCCATTCACGTGGACTTATCCAGGCATTCACGAACATTTTAAAATATCTGGACTTGACCCAAAGCGGAATAACTGGGAACAGGTTGATGATTTCAACTGGCTTGCTACTGGTACCCCCTCTCCCAACTGGACCATCATTCCTGAGTCTGAGAGAATATCTAGTTGGGAATCCGTACAACCAGCTACCTAGTCTTAATGTGTTTACAGTAAAAACAAGGGAAGCGGTTTTCTTTGTTCTACAGATATGACTCTAACATGATACCATAAATGTAACATTTTCTAGTATATACTTCTTGCAGCACTTATAAATAAACTGAATGCTTATAAAAAATGATCAAGTTGAGCAGTGATGTCATCTTATAAGGTTTGTGCTTAAATGTGGTTTAGTCGCCAAGCCTGTTTATCCATATAACCATAATCACTGGATGTTTTGTCATGTTAAAATATAAAGTGCATTCACATCTGTGAGAGATGTTAAATTGAACTTAATAACAAGTTTGATCTGCGATCAAATTTCTGACAGAAAAGTCACTGAAAATGTTGCAGGAAAAAATCAGTCAACAAGTTGGTCCAAATCTGTATTTTACTGTACAATAAAAATGAAAAGAAAATGAATGACAATTGATATCCTTTCAGGTAAACACATGAAGATATTTTAAAAAAGTTTTTAGATTTTTTACATTTTCATATAGTTAACAATATTAATTGATCAGATTGGCAAACATGACCTGTTACTCTTAAAAATAGTATTTTCATTGTCTACAGATATTATACGCAGTTTTTGTATTATATTGCTATTAAATACATTTAACTTCTATAGACTAACTCATTAACTGTTAATATTATTATAAGCATGCTTGCCCCATAATTACTTGAACTGTCTATAAGAAATCTTAAGGAAATGCTGGTGTGCTTAGTCGACAATGGGCTCCAAGACCCTTAAAGCGGAAGTGGGATGGTATTGCGTGTTCGTCTCCTGGTTTATGGTGTCCCACTAATGATGTCGGTTAAGACATGTGACAGGTCAAGCCAATCACACGCCATGGCACAAGCTTACAAATCGGCTCATCTGTCGGTCAGGGATTTCTGTAAATGGGATGATGGTGATTAGCTGGGTTTACGATGACGTACGGTATCTTTGTGTTTAATCATTCGGACCTTTGGCAGGTAGTGAAACATCACAATTCGCTTCGGTACCTGTAAATACTGTTGATTTTAGTCATTATACATGAAAAGCCATTTTGAATGAGGACGATGCTTTACACTTACGTTTACTTATAGATCGACCTGATCTTTGTTTAAGTATGGGTGCGAAGACAGTCATGAAAATATCGAACAAGTGCTTGCTTTACAGGAATGGATTAAACATCGCGCCTTGAACTTACTTTGAGTATTAAACTTTCCTAAACTGCTTTGTTTGTGGAGATCACCGGACTCAATTTTTTTTCTTATCTAGACTTTTTAAATAGTCATCCGACATGGCTCTTATGAAGGTGAAGTTTGACCTGAAGAAACGGGTGAAGCTGGCCCAGATGCTATGGCTCCTGTACTGGATCTCAGTTATGGCCGGTGTGCTTGTCTTCAGCATGGGCCTTTTCTTTAAAATTGAACTGCGCAAGAGAAGTGAACTCATGGACAACAATGAAAGTCATTTTGTACCCAACCTGCTTATTGGTGTGGGCCTGTTGGCGTGCGGTCTCAATGCCTTTGGGGGCAAGATCTGCTATGATTCACTCGATTCCACCAAGTTCGCAAAATGGAAGTCCATTTTGAAGCCCTTTCTCATCTGTTGTTTGTTCTTCAACGTTCTACTTGTCCTCACGGCGGTTATGTGTTTTACCATGCGCATACCTCTACAGTTCACCCTCGCCGAGGGTCTGAAAAATGGAATGAAGTACTACAAGGATTCGGACACACCTGGTCGTTGCTACATGAAGAGAACTCTGGATCTCATGCAGATGGAGTTCCGTTGCTGTGGCAACAATAACTACAAAGATTGGTTTGAGATCCAGTGGGTGAGCAACCGTTACCTGGACTTCAGCTCCAAGGAAGTCAAAGAGTTAAGTTTATTTTTTTCATTTGTGGCAGAAAAAAGAATGCGTGTTTGTTGCATTATTGTTTACGTTCAGATCCTTTCAAATAATTTAGGTCAGATATGGTTTCTTAAAGTTTTAAACAGTTGGTGAGAAGAGATTTTATTCAATATGTTCACTATTAAGTTGACCAATACAATACAAACCAGCATCATGATCTGTGATGTTCTTGTTATTTAAGTTGTGATAGACGGGGGTGATTTGTGGGGGGTAAAGTTGCCGTGTAAGTGGTATCAGTCACTTTGGAATTAGTCGATAATCTTCTTGGATCACATTTTCTTGTCCTCAGAGCTTAGTGTCCTTCTCAATCATTTGAAGGCCTGATAGACAGGCTTGAAATAGATCATAAAGTTGCTAATAGTTTCACAAGAGAGAGGTTCATAGTTTAATGTTTAACCAGAGTATTAATATTAAGTTATGAAAAGTGCCTTGAATTTTTTGGGAAAATCTTTTTACGCCAGAAATAATAATAATGCCATAATGTAGAATTTAGTTTTTGATAGCTTGCAACACATATTTATAAGTATATACAACATTCATTTGAATATAAAATAACATTAATTTATTAAACAAATACATTTATTTGCTCAACAACTTGTTTTTCTTCTTCAGTCGATTCAGCAGTAATGTGGACGGAAAATATCTAATGGATGGAGTTCCCTTCAGCTGCTGCAACCCCAGCTCACCCAGACCCTGCATCCAGCAGCAAATAACCAATAACACGGCTCACTACAGCTATGACCATCACACAGAAGAGCTTAACATCTGGAAACGTGGTTGCCGGGATGCCCTCGTCTCTTACTATGGTGGAATGATGAACACTATCGGGATGCTTGTGCTGCTGGTTACCGCTCTGGAAGTAAGATGTTTCGCTTTAAAATATACTTATTGTGCTGATCCAGGATCAGAGCTTAATCGCTTACATTACCAACCTGTAATCTTAATGGACTACGCTATAAAGGTCAAACTGATCTCTGATCAGTACTTATTGTGCTTAAGGTACCTTGTCCAATCCAGATACTTAATCCTATAAACTGCAGTTACAAGGTGTTCTTTGGTTTCTGACACCATAACATAAATTATAATTATTCAAATTAATTTATAAATAAAGAATTGCACACTTGACTATAGATTTGAGGGGAAATCTCAACATTCTACATTTTATGACACAGATTCAGAATCTTTGGATGATGTCATAGCATGATCATGCTGGCATGTTATTCATTCCCTCAGCTTTGTGATTTAGAGGGAACTTAACAAACTGGCTTTGTTAATAATATATGCCCTACATTTGGAAATCTTGGGACAACAGAAATATAATTTGGCCTGGTAAGATATTTTAAAATGTAAATACTGACATTTGTTGAAAGACTGTATATTTTTTGCTGATTCAACTTTATTATATCATATTTTTACTTAAGTAGAACCACTTTGTTTAAAAGTCCTTTAAAACTGACAAGCACAGTACAGCGTTACAATGTCTGTATCTAAAATAGAATTTGTAAATAGGTGGCAATCTTAAGAGGTCATTGAACTAGAGGTGGTTGAGATTTATACTGAGATGATGCGCTCACATTTAAGATTGAGAGGGATCAAAAGTTCTAATCTGTTGGCTGGAGTTTGCATTGAGTTCTTGGAAAAGATTATCATGAGTTCTTAGGGTAAATTTTAGAACGCTATATTCATTTGAGTTAAAACGATCACGTAAAATTCAGTTTGACTCGAGCAGAGTTAGTGAATAATACTAACTCTTATATGCTTTGCTTTAGGTTGCTGTAATGATTGGCCTTCAGTACGTGAACACCTCTCTGTCCACGCTGGTGAATCCTGAAGACCCTGAGAGTGAGAGCGAGGGCTGGATCCTGGAAAAAACTGTCAAAGAAACATTCACGGACATCATGGCTAAGATGAAGGGCATGGGCAAAGCCAATCAAGTGGATGAGGGGGCACAGGAAGGGGGTGTGGCCACTGTGAGCTGAACAAGCCTCACCCATCAGAACTTTGGTCACGCCTACCTGAGTTAGAGTGCTTTGGGAAATATATAATACACTCTACACAACGTGAAGACAAACCCAAAACTTGTTGAGAAAATAAAATGTGAATACACACTCATAATAAGTTATAGTTTAATTGGTGTAATAGAAAATCAAAATTATGTTGAAATCCATATATAATTTAACGCATCAAAGGCATTTTTTATTTAATGCATCAAATGCATACAATTTGATTTGTACTGAATTGTCAAATGTAAAGGTTACATTTTTTATTTATTTCTTGTTTGAGTTAACATTCACCCCAAGGCTGGCAAGTCAGGGCTTTATGAAAAGATAAAGAAAACATCCCTCACCCCGACCACAATACAGTCAGTCCTTTTATAATTTATTTATTGATATTACCTTATTGTCATGTTTGAAAAGTGTGACAAAGAACAAAAAGTCAATTTATAACAAACAAAAGATGCTAGAGAGACCTTGTTCAGCGTTTTGGCTAGAGCTGGATGGAATGAACACAAATATATATATATTTTAATTTATGAAAAGTTGTGATTCTTTATAAAATGCAGTAAAAGGGTAAAAATGTATATTTAAGATATAAATTTGTGGCCTACCTGATGTTTCCTCTGTTAGACGATTTGCCATAGTCTGAGTCGACTTGAAAAATCTAAAATGATTAAAGTTCAGCACCTGGTACCAAAAGATTTGATCACAGGCTGACTTTGCAGGTTTAGGAGAATAGCAACGTTTTAAGCCCCAAAATGTGCTATGGTACAGAGGAATAACCAGGTACAGGGTGGGTGACGGGGGTGCTTGAGAAGGCCCCTGAAGCTCGGAAGAAAGCTTAAGTTTGGCAGCTAAACCCTGACCTGTGACTTCTGGAATCTCCTGTGTTTCTACACCTGCACGTTTACTCCATTTACTGTCCCAGGCCAGAGACTGAAACTCACTCGAACCTGTAATTATTTGTAATTATTATATTCAAATAAAAACTATTCCAATTATGTGGCTATGTAAAAAGTGTAGAATTATGAAAAATATATTTTTCTTTTTGTAAAAATACGATACGATTTATATTGCTTGTTAGTAGAGTTGACCTTACTGTAGAAGAGTGTTTGGTGCTTAGTCATTGTTATTTTAAATAAAATGTGCTAAATCGAAAACAAGCAGCTTCTTCAGTCAATTGAGAGATCAAAGAGCAGGGCATGCTGGGAGCTTTTCCTTATCTTATCTAATAGGATCAGAAAGTAAGGATTTGATAAATTCACATGGTGTTTGGCACAGTAAATTTGAATTGTAGATCAGATAAACTGTCACCATATGGTGTCTGTATATTATAAATATTTTTGCTTTCTTTAAAAAAAGTTATGTAATCTCACCATAGTGACCTTTGTAATGATTACAGCTTTAAAAAAAGGCCTAGATAAAACAAATGTTGTTTAAGACATTTTGAAAACGTTACAAATGATCCACGTTTACATTTTAATGTTTTACTTAATGAAACGCTGCATTATAATTGGAAACGGGAAGGAAAGGATGACTTTCTGTGTGTATTTCGGTTTGTTGTCAAGCAAATAAACAGGAGCTGATCTGATAAGCTACTTTTGAATTTGCTCAGCTTAACTTCTTGGCAGCTGACCTGAACTCCAGCTGCACATTTGGCAAGTGTAGGACACAGAACGTCATTATTCAGGTGTGTCTTCAGGCCTTTTTTGAATTGCATATATTATGTCATGATTTACCATGTATTTCTTGGTCTTGTGGCAAAATCAGACAGGATCCCTTGATTTATGTGGGGAGAGACATTTTGAACCTTTTTGCTTGTTTTATGCTCTCTCCAGGTCCCGTCATTGTTCCTGCCCTCCTGTAAATTAATTAGTTTATCCCCTGCACCTGTCCTCTCTTGATTTAGTTCCCTTTATATTGACCTTGTGTCTCTTGTCTTGTGCTGGTTCATAGTCACTCGTTGTTTGTGTCATTGTGGTGAGTCCCTGTTGAGTCTGGTCTGGTCTGGTCTGGTTGTTATTGTCCCCTGTTTTGTTATGTTACCCTGTCCATGGATCCTCTGTCCATGTCCTCACCACACCCGAGATTCATGACATATTAATGCTAACTTTTTACAGTTTATCTTTAGCAGCAGTAATACCACTTTCTCTGAAATGAAGGTGTATTAACGGATTTCCCTGTTGACCTCTCTTTTAATCCTCTGACTAGAACAGTAAGTGTCGATGACAGAAGTATGGCAGTGAGAAACTCTAAGCCTGCATATAAACATCCTTCAACCTAAATTGTCAATTTAACTGTCAGTTGAACACTACCATCTGTTGGATGGAAAATACTGGTAATGCCCACCTAGAAATTCCTCAAATAATGTATATATCTATAACCTTTTCTTTTTGTTTTTCCCCCTTTTATTATGTATAACAGCTTTAAAGTTGTTCTAAATGAATAAGCATTATTTATCATTATTGAGTAAATATATAAAGGTTGTAAAGGGAAATACATTATTGCAATGCAGGTAATGATGTAGTTCAAAGATTAATTTATATCTCAGACTGAATTAAGTCTCTACACCAACACTCTCACTCTGATGTCATTGTGGAGACAAGGTTCCTGTTTCACTCGGTTGTGATGGAGTGTCTGTTCTCTCTCCAGGGATTTTAGATTCCATCTCTTTTTCTCTCAGCTGGAAAATTGCTCCATATCTCCATCTATCTCTCGGCAAGATCTACAGGCAAAGCTGAGCTGCTCGCAAGCACACGCACGCACTGTTCCTTTAAGACACTTGTCTCTACGGCAGGTGAACCGTGATGGCAGATGCCATCTTTCTCACATTCATAAAGTCACTCTGTCTGACTGACAGTTCATGAGACAGGAGATTCACTTGGTGCTCTGTGTCTTCAGCTCTTCACAGCTTCATCAGTAATATCTTTGTGAAAGATCTCTGACGGCTGAAGACAGCCCACACACTCAGCTAAATGAGATCATGATCTCTGTCGGTTTGAATGATGCGGGTATATGTGTGTGTAGGCCTATATTGTTCTATACTTCTCAAAGAGTTATGTAGGCTACACCATCAGCTCATTTCCTATTATTATTTTATATTATTTTATAAAAATCTATAACTTACGCACTTTCATGTCATTCAAGATCGGTGTGACCTTCTTTTGCAGAATACAGATATTTTGAAAAATGTTGGCAACCAAACAACATTGGCCCGCCCACCCACTGACTTCCAATGCGTGGACGCTAAACCACTGTGACATTTCTCAAAATATCTTCATCTGTATTTCACATGTGAAAGAGTCATATATAGGATTTGAGAGTGAGTTTTTATTTTTGGGCGAACTGTCTCTTAAGTAATGTAGTTTTTATCTAAACTAGAGGGTCACCACTGAGAGAAAATCTTTAGTAAGCAAAAAAAGATGAAGTTTTTTAAATGACTAATTGTACTTAATCGTTTTCTTATCAAGTCAATTTAATTTGTAAGATAAGAGAGATGTATGGCGTTTCACTTTTCTCCAGCAGAAGGCATTTTTCTGCGTTATCCTCTTTTACGAATGAGAACGTACAACTTGATACGAATTTGACACCTCGCTTATACGAAATGTCGTGTGATTTAACTCAAATTGAGTTTACTTAGAAATAATCACAGTAATAAAATATACATTTTCTTTAACATAGCTCTGGCATACCTCATAACGTGCTCAGATGCAATGGAAATAATTTTATATTGCCTGTATTTTTCAGTTCCAGATTTTTTTTTTGTAATTTTTGTCTCCGTTTACCTAAAACAAATGCTCACATATTACAAATAATTTACATATAAGTGAAATGTATACATGTTTACACATGTTGAGGTGCCTCCAGGAATTTTGGAAGGGTACAGATTACTTAAATAAATATTTTAGTCTTATTTGAGGATGTATAGCTGCATTGGACAGAAGCTAGGATCATGTTTTAATTCTGAAACAACATCATCTTTCCGAGTTGATGAAGACTTTTTCAATGTTAATGTTTTCTTACTGAAATAAGTTTCCCTAACATCATCTTCCTCATGGGGGCAGCATCCACTTATGCGACACATTGACAGACGACAAACGTCATAATACAGATAGTTCCACTCATGTGATTCCTGTGCAACCTCCAATAATTTCTCAAAACAGATGTCTCTGACATACAATCCAATTTCAACAAAACACAGTTGAAAATAAGTAATATCATAATTATCTCAAACTCACATCATGACCCCAGATGTTTTTCTTACCCTCTGCTCTTAGTGCCTGGCCCGGGTCCAGGGTTTCTCTCATTCTACATGACCCGGAGAGAAATGCCTACAAGGACACTGCAAATGATAAAAGCACGCTGGGGATGCAGAAAGAAAGAAAAATGGATTTGCTGGAGCGAGGAGAGAAAAGTTCTTTGCAGGTATAGCTTCATATTTGCTGAGTAGGGTGAAGTGTCTTTTGTATTTTATTGGACTGCTTCTCTGAAATCAGGAATAAAAAGCTTTTTAATAGACCATTCATTTATTATAATTTATACGTTAGGGGTTCACCCAAAAATAAAAATGCTGGCATCCTTTATTCACCCATGTTTTTCAAATCCTGTATATGACTCTTTCATCTGCGCATCACAAAACAAGATATTTTGAGAAATGTCTCAGTGGCTTTTGGTTCATGTCAGTGTCGTGTAAAGAATCTTCTGTTGTGTTCAGTGAATGAAAGATCATACAGGTTTGGAATGACACGAGCGAGTAATTTACTAAATCATTTTCTTTCTGTTTTTTTGGTGGGATCGATCAGGACTCCGGAGGCTGTAGGATCACTTGTGAGTTATAGGGCGGATGGGTGGCTTTACTTTCCATTGATGGAGTCTCATTATTTTTCTCTCTGTCAGACCGGCCATGCAGCGCAGGTAAGCAGTTCTCAAGGGGTTGGCTCGTCTTTATTCAGTCTAGAAGTAATTTGCGTGTCATGCTGAAGTAAGGCTTCATCGTGAGGTTGATGTTGGGTCTTTTTGTTCTCAGCACTGCAGTAGCTGTTGGCAGCAGAGCTTAAAGGTGTAATTAGGTTTTGATAATGGTAATCTATATCCAAGGTAGGCTGACATAGACTTTCACAATTGCTTTCAAAGCCCACATCACAATTCACTTTACACTTCAAGTCCTTCATTAAAGGTGATGTAAGTGTTTTTTTTGGCATATCACACAAAAACGTCCTATAGTACTACTTGACCAACATGAATGTGATAGATGCCCTGAGAAATTACATTGGTCTCACTGCCTTAAGCTAGTTAAACAGTGAAGAAGAGATTTGTTGCCCATCGAACTTCTGCACATTTAGATTTGCAGACATAGAGGGCGGGGTTTTGGAGAATGGGGCGTTGCATTTTGTTTTGTACCCCCTCTGTAATACATATATACTACATCAAAAACACAAACTGTACTATATAAACATAGAATTCACTTTACAGTATTATAAATAGAGATAATAGAGGACCCGGGATACTTTCATGATTTTTTCACATAGTTTTGAATGTTATTTTAGTCTTACTCCCATCGTGACTTCGCGTACCCCCGTCTGGTCTAATTAGTCCTTTAAGCAATGGCACTGCATGTTCTACATATGTAGGAGCAAGAAGTCAAAATTACTTTCTGTGAAAAGTCAACAACATGCCACAGATCTGTTGACAGGGCTTGAGTTCTATAAAAGGGATAGTTAACCCTAAAATAAAAATTGTGTCATCATTTACTCACCTTCTTGTCATTTCAAACCTGTATGACATTCTTTCTTAAACAGAATACGAAAGAAGCTATTTTGAAGAAAGTTGGTAACTGAACAGCAGTGGCACCCATTCACATCCACTGTATGGACACAAAACAAATACAAAAGGAATGGGTGCCAGTTAACAACATTCTTCAAAATATATTTTTGTGAAAGTCATACAGGTTTGAAATGACAAGAGGGTGAGTAAATAATTGCAGAATTTCATTTGTGGGCAAACAATCACTTTAAACTCAGAACATAACAAACAATTGAACTTATTCAACACATTTATTGCTTTTTGCCAACCTACCTCAACCTGAATTTGCACATTTTTACATTTAACTTTTTACGCTCATGCAAACTACATGTTTACATTACATACAATCTGTATATACAGTGTTTGTTTACATGTTTACACACACTTAAACTTCTTATATTTCCACATCCAGTGTCTACTGTACATTTATATGGACTTGCATTAGGAGGACCCCCAGGGTGCCTCCGGAAGGTTCGGAGGGGTCTCCAAAAATTGTTTGCCACATGGATACTTTCATGAAAATTGCAGTACAAATACAAATTAATTTGAATTTAAAATATTTCTCTTCATGTTTATACATCCAACATTAGGTAAAAAATAGATGGATATGTAGGCTGTTATAGGGGTCCTGACCGAAGATTTATCTGATTTCGAAACCCTCCTGCCCAAGCACATTCGTAAATTTGTGTTGTGTACTTTTGTGGTATTGACATTTTTTTATGTATCGTTTTTATTTATTTATTTTTTTGTCCTAGGCAACAAGAGGATTCCCATAGTGTTAACTGTATATATGACAGCAAACTCTTGAATCTATATCCCTCCTGACGCCACACAGAAAATGAAAATATTGTTTAAATCTGTCTCGTCGATCTATTCTGATATATCAGGAGATAAAGAAACATAAGAAATGTTTTTATCTCTGATGCCAAAACTAGATTACCTGAGAGAAAACCTGACAGCAAGCACATTCTGTGAGCATACCACTGGAATTCATAAACAGTTCTTGGATCTCAAAGGAAAGAAAGGTTTTAATGTGCTTCACATAGGCACATAAACACACTCAACAGCTATTGGCTTATTCTCAATGCACCATCAATCAATCAGTCAATCTGACAAGCATTTTGTCCCACTCCTCCACACATATCACTTATGAGATTGCCAAGAAAACAATTTATTTTTTGTGTTAAATGGATCGAGAAAGAAAGGAGTGTTAGATGAAATGTGAAACACAAGAGCTTTTAAGAAAGAATCCGAATGCTAGAATGAAAACTTGGTACTGTAATTCAGCTTGGCTGATGAAAAATTTGATGACTATATGCACATGGAGCGATGACTTCCTTCTGCTAAAATCTCTGCCAGCTCTGGCGCCATAGGAAACAATGGCGTTTCGCTCTAATCATTCAATCACTTCGCCATACGTCGACCACCAAAAAGACGACGCACTTCAGACTATCTGTTTCAAGGTACATCAACAAATATGAAAAAAAGAAAAGTGAACCTTTGCAGTTACTAGAGGCATGATCACAGAGGAACTTAACAATGCTCATCCATAGTCCTGTCAGTTCACCGAAATTTGAACGTTTTCTTACTACACACATCGTAATCCCCTTAGTGCTATGAGAGCGGAAGTGACCTAGTTGGAGGTAATTACGTCATCGTTCTATGTGCATATACCCCATTATCAATCCATAGTTGTCTTACTGTCCATAAAGGGGTAGTTCACCCCAAAATGAAAATTCTGTCATCATTTCATCACCCTCTTATCATTTCAAACCTGTATGACTGCAGAACACAAAAGATATTCTGATGAATGCTGGTAACCAAACAACAATGGGACCCATTCACTTCTATTGAGCAGACACAAAACCAATTCAAGTCAACGGGTACCACCATTGTTTGGTTACCAACATTCTTTAATATCATTTGTGTTCTGCAGATGAAAGAAAGTCACACAGGCTTCTTGTGTGATGATTGACAGGTCAAAACAGTCAGGCCAGATTGATCCTACGCTTTAAGCTTCATTAAATGGCAAATGTAAGTGTCAAAGAAATAGAATGAACATATTCCCCATTATTGTAAAGTATCTCTTTGTAAAGGCTGACGTAGATGTGGGATGTGAGTGTGTGTGTGGGGGGGTTATGTGTGTTACTGTACAACAGAGTTCAATGACAGGCTATTTCTGCTCCATCGCACTCATCTTTGAAGGACAATCTCATGCAGCGAAAACACAACATTATCTAAAAATCAATTTTCTCAAGTTTGCTTTTGATCGTTCTAAAAGAGGGAAGAGCTGATGTGTACGGGTAAAAATAAGAGGCCTTGAGCCAGGCAGGAGAGAGCATTAATAGGAAATATCTGATCTGAATTTTCTTTGGCCTGTTCAGCACACACGCTACGCTGTCTGATGTGAACTCTATCTATATATATCTATATATATCTGACAATTCAGAAGTGCAGTACTTCTGCAATAATTACACATTTGACTTCCCTATATTTTAAAACATTATGTTATCAAGTTACCCTCATTGTTGCAATGCCGGTCATTCATTTATACATATTAACCTAGACAGATCATTAAAAAAATTTTATTCTGTCGTCATTTACTCACCCTCATGTCATTGCAAACCTGCATGACTTACTTTTGCAGAAACACAAAAGAAAATATTTTGAAGAACGTTGGTAACCAAACAACATTGGTAACCAAACAACATTGGTAACAAAACAACATTGGCCCCCATTGATTTCAATAATATCTCAAATATCTTTTTTTTGTGTTCCATGGAAGAAAGAGACAGGTTTTAAACAATATAAGCGTGAATAAATACAAAAAATAACAAACATACAGTAGTGAAAATGTACAAAGCCCATTGAGGTCAGTGATTCTCTATCGCATTTCTACGGCTATGTAACTGCCATGGAGGAACGTTGTCCCTCAAAGCCAGCGTGGCCCTCTGAAATGTGCAATTGTCCTGCTGGTTCAGAAAACAATGGGTCGTCTTCGCCCTCACATGCCCACCATACCAGCTGGTGATGACAAACCGCGTCGCCACACTAACCCTCCTTGTACATCCAAACGCCCATTCGGCACATAAGACTACTGTTGTCCGTGACTGGTCAATGGACACTTGATTGTTTGTGAACCAGCGCTATGCGCCGGGTTGCCTGGACTGGGGGTGGAGGGCGACCAGGACGGGCATTCACGACGCTACATATTTGTCTTGGAGGCCACAAAAGAAGTACACATTGACTGTCAATGAGATACATTGAGGTAGGCTGGACAATGGGGGCACATTGGACGGACATGCTCATGTAAAATCTTGAGCACATGTAGCCTATGTTAGCACAACATTAGCGTTTCATTTGTGGAGAATGTGTAACTGCTATGGTATGCATACGATTACAACTTAAAGAATAGCGTGTTATATATCATGGCCTGTAGTTTCTTTAGCTTAACTGCACTGGTCACAATTGTACGGATTGTGATACATGGGAACATCAATCACGAAATATGTCTGCATGAACCATGTGAGTGTTCACGGTATCTAGTAACAGTTGGAATGAGGGGTTCTCAATATAACAGACTGAAATGATCAGAACACCCTGTAGCATATAACAGCCAAGTCTGAATTACAGTGTGCTTTGACATTTGCTCTGTGGAAGATTCTGGATTTGTATGACTCATAGTGTAACACTGGTAGGGCATTGTGTGTTTGTGCGACACAAAGGTCATAGATTTGATTCCCAGGAACTCACATGCTGATTTAAAAAATATGTATAGGTGTTAGTTAATATTTCTCTTAATTTTCTCCAGTGAATGAAATTTAGCGGCATCTAGCGATGAGGTTGTGAATTGCAACCAACGGCTCACTCCACCCCTCCCCGCTCCCTTTCGAAGCACTACGGTGGCTGACTCAGAAACAAGATGTCATCACGTTTTTTCGCTTCTTTGCCAAAGGAGATAACGTATTTAAGAAATGCGTACGAAAAGCATAACGCTTCATTATATAAGGTCTTTATACACATCTGAACACATAGTTATGTATATTATATTGCATTTCTGTCAAAACTCCTCCAAAAAATGTCACATTGGACCTTTAAAGAGTCCTATACTGTACACATCACTGACCCCTGGCAAGCATCTTTAAAACAAACGCCAGCATCTCTCTGTGTAATAATTCTTATTAAAACCACACTTACGGCTCTTCAAGAACCGTTTCCGTCACAGTGAATCAAACATTATGACCTCTGGGATGTGTGTCACAGAGGCAGAGGGCGCTCTTAAATCTTTCAATAAAACCAGCTCTGAGAAGTAAAGCGAATTCAGATGGACTATCAGTCTTTTAAATCCCGTGAGTTCCATCATGCTTTATTCACAATCTACAGACAGTTCCCAATCCTTCCACTTCCTCTCATATGTGTGAGCACTTCCTTTATAAAACATCGTCAAAATATAATATCAGTATATTAGGTGTCAATGCCTCTTGTATCATGAGGTGCTATTTATAATTAGTCATTATTTTGCTTTTTTTGCTATATCAGTACATGCAATATCATATTGTGTTGAATAAACAATATTGTTTTGTTTAGAAGACACGGTTTGTTGCAATCAAAAACATACAGTCGTGGCCAAAAGTTTTGAGAATTACATAAATATTGGAAATTGGAAAAGTTGCTGCTTAAGTTTTTATAATAGCAATTTGCATATACTCCAGAATGTTATGAAAAGTGATCAGATGAATTGCATAGTCCTTCTTTGCCATGAAAATTAACTAAATCCCAAAAAAACCTTTCCACTGCATTTCATTGCTGTCATTAAAGGACCTGCTGAGATCATTTCAGTAATATCTTGTTAACTCAGGTGAGAATGTTGACAAGCACAAGGCTGGAGATCATTATGTCAGGCTGATTGGGTTAGAAAGGCAGACTTGACATGTTAAAGGGAGGGTGATGCTTGAAATCATTGTTCTTCCATTGTAAACCATGGTGACCTGCAAAGAAAAGCGTGCAGCCATCATTGCGTTGCATAAAAATGGCGTCACAGGCAAGGATATTGTGGCTACTAAGATTGCACCTAAATCTACAATTTATAGGTTCATCAAGAACTTCAAGGAAAGAGGTTCAATTCTTGTAAAGAAGGCTTCAGGGCGTCCAAGAAAGTCCAGCAAGCGCCAGGATCGTCTCCTAAAGAGGATTCAGCTGCGGGATCGGAGTGCCAACAGCGCAGAGCTTGCTCAGAAATGGCAGCGGGCAGGTGTAAGCGCATCTGCACGCACAGTGAGGCGAAGACTTTTGGAAGATGGCCTGGTGTCAAGAAGGGCAGCAAAGAAGCCACTTCTCAAAAAAAACATCAGGGACAGATTGATCTTCTGCAGAAAGTATAGTGAATGGACTGCTGAGGACTGGGGCAAAGTCATATTCTCCGATGAAGCACCTTTCCGATTGTATAGGGCATCTGGAAAAAGGCTTGTCCGGAGAAGAAAAGGTGAGCGCTACCATCAGTCCTGTGTCATGCCAACAGTAAAGCATCCTAACACCATTCATGTGTGGGGTTGCTTCTCATCCAAGGGAGTGGGCTCACTCACAATTTTGCCCAAAAACACAGCCATGAATGAAGAATGGTACCAAAACACCCTCCAACAGCAACTTCTTCCAACAATCCAACAACAGTTTGGTGAAGAACAATGCATTTTCCAGCACGATGGAGCACCGTGCCATAAGGCAAAAGTGATAACTAAGTGGCTCGGGGACCAGAATGTTGAAATTTTGGGTCCATGGCCTGGAAACTCCCCAGATCTTAATCCCATTGAGAACTTGTGGTCAATCCTCAAGAGGCGGGTTGACAAACAAAAACCCACTAATTCTGACAAAACTCCAAGAAGTTATTATGAAAGAATTGGTTGCTATCAGTCAGGATTTGGCCCAGAAGTTGATTGAGAGCATGCCCAGTCGAATTGCAGAGGTCCTGAAAAAGAAGGGCCAACGCTGCAAATACTGACTCTTTGCATAAATGTCATGTAATTGTCGATAAAAGCCTTTGAAATGTATGAAGTGCTTGTAATTATATTTCAGTACATCACAGAAACAACTGAAACAAAGATCTAAAAGTAGTTTAGCAGCAAATTTTTTGAAAACGAATATTTATGTAATTCTCAAAACTTTTGTCCACGACTGTACATCGAACTTCCCCACCCAGCATTTATGATGCTGCAAAACTGACTGTTGCTTTCTCAAAACAGGAACTTATACTCTTTACTTTTAGCTCTATGATCCTCTGAAGTAAAACCCAGACACAAAGTACAACAAATAGATTGGGGTGAATTGTAACATATGCAACCAACTCATGAAACTACAGAGGGTGGGTGTGTTAAATCTATATACACTGTGTTGTTTTTTGCACTGACAGTGAATGTATTTCCAGTGAGATCAGAGTGTTGAGAATCTGACTTCAGCAGATGGCCATGACGTAGTGGAACCTGGAGATATTCCCTTCAACATGTGTGTGTAATGTGTAACACCCCAATCCTGAAAGATAGAGGAGGCCAAGAATGTGTTGAGCACAAGCTCGTATGTTTAAATCTTTTGATTTTTAAACAGAACAACTTTGAAGACATCTTCAGGCATGTAATGTTACACAGAATACATTTCCATCCACGGAGTGGAAGCAAAAGGCATGTTAGCTTTACTTTTTTTGTTTCAATGTGTGATGGGTTAGTAGCAAACCAGTTGAAACATCCAATTTTGAACTTGTGCAGGTCAACAGAGAAGCACACTATCTTTGAATGTAGCAATAAATTGCATCCTTTATTTTTCTGTCGTTCTTGGCTTTTAAGGTCGCTGGAGCAGAAACTGGATCAGTTTCAAAAGTCTGATTTTATGATCCCGAGAGTAAGTTGCTTCACACTGAGAAATTTCGCTGTAGCCCACTCGTCTCACAACTTCCCTTAGAGGCATTTACACACACCACATGACATTTAAGTCATATAAAGCTTGTGCAAACCCCCCAAGAAGCTGAATTTGTATTTTATTTGAGGATTCCTATAGCCTTACTAGAACATGATGATAGTAATTCCATGTTTTGGGTTTGTATTGAAGAAATTTAGCAGATTTGTAATCATGTCCCTAACTACATCATTACTTTAGCTTTAATTTAAGGCTATTAAACGAATAATTAAGATTAATCGCATCCAGATTACAAGTTTGTGTTCACATATGCCTGTGTATCTTAATTTTGTATTTATGAGAACATACACATACAGGTTTATATTTAAGAAAAATATGAAAATTAATAAATGTTTATATATACTGTAATTTAAATTATATTTAAATATTTACATGCCAATATTTCCTAAATACAAACATGTATGTGTAAATGTATTTGTTTATAAATACAAAATAAATATGAACAGTGCACAGACATATATTATTTTTAACACTGTTAAGACAATTACCATGTTATACAGAATTACAGCTGCTTATTTATTTGATTATTTTGTATTAGTATTCTATTCTTTATGGAAATGGATATTAAACTTATTTCACTTATTGAATTTCCAGGTATATTATTTTTAATGTTTTAAATTGTTGGTGGGTCACTTTTGGTCCACTTCTATAGTTGAAAATAAATTGATTTATCTTTTAAACCTCTGTTTTATAAAATATGATGCTATTTTTTATATTGTTTTCCACTTCAGTCTTTCAAAATATTTCATCATTGTTCTCTGGCACATATGATTTTGAGATCTTATTGATGCTAGTGTTGGGTACAGCATGGTGAAATGAAACATCAACTCCTATGCTGCTGGAATGATGTCATCACATAAGACTTCTAGCTTCAAGGAAAATCACTCTTGACTGTAAAATAAATACACCACATCATTCATTTCTCCTCCCAAACCCAAAGATTGACATTGTGGAATCGAACTAACTTCAGAAACAGATCTATGGCCTAATCATATCGATTGATCATGATGGGGATGGTGTGAAACTACATCACCGTGAAAGACCCTAGACGTGCTCTCTGGACTCGTCCTTCTTCCGTGATGGCTTTCTGATGAGTCTATGAATGACTCTATCTTTCCCTGAATCAGTGTTGTGTCTGTTTGGATCAAGCTGTGGAAAAACCAAGCCATGTATCTGTGTAATCAAGCCCTGCCTCTGACAGATATGTCATGTCACGCCCTACCGATCCCCCAACTCACCATTGATAGCCATCTGTCTCTCATTTGGGTTTGCGACAAGGGCACCAGGACCTTGGGGCATGTGCAAAACGCGGCGGAGCTAGGTGATGATGTGAAGGGCTTTACAAAGAACTAAGTATAGACCACAATGTCCCCCACCCCACTGCCAAGCGCCCAGGGTGTCAACTTGAACATATTGGTGCCCCTCTGTTAGCCATAAATCAAGAGTAATTGTTATGATCCCAGCAACACATTGTCGAATGTGTGTGAAGTCTATTAAGGTTCATGTAAATTAACCATTAAAGTTAACATGATGTGAGTCATTCAAACACTAGATTTTTTTGAAAGCTTGGATATGACCTCAGAAAACAATCTAAAGATTTTTTTTGGTTTTCTGAAGCTGGTGTTATTTAAACAAGACAAGGAAAGGAAGCAAGCTTTTTTCTAATCTGAATCAGCCCACAGCTTCACCCCAGTATGGCCATTTCCATACAGCTTGGCATCTTAGAATGTATCGGCTACATGGGGGTTTAAAATCACCTTAGGCTTTCTGTTGCCTTAAGCAAACGTTCATTTTATGGGCACAAAAGTGTTTCCACTAAAGAGGAAACGTGGTGGTACAGTTGGTGTCCATCTACTTGCAGGGCGGCATGTTGTGATGCCCCTGGCTTCCCTCGTTCTCCTTGTTCTAGAGTCTAATGTTCAGCGCACTTAAACCCTCTCGCTCCTCCCGCTGTGAGGCAGCGCGTCAGATTTGTTACATTACCCACTATGCATAATGGATTAGCAATAAATCTATTTCTGTAACGGGGCTACGACTCCCGCATTATGTCTCCGAGGTCTTTATTAGTGAATACCAATGAGAGAGAAAGCAGGGGCAATGAGGGAGAAAGAAATTTCAGGGAGATGTTCTGAGTTTCCTGCCACTGCATTTCGTGTAGTTTTATCATTTATATATCCGAAAAATGCAGGAAAAGGTTGCATGCAGTTGGGTGTTTCCAAACTGCTGTTGTTCGGTTTGACGCATTTCTTTATGTGTTTTTTGTTAAACATTTCTTAAACATGTTGATTATGTTGTAAGGGCTGTCAAACAAGTAGTTGCGATGAATCATCTCCAGAATAAAAGTTTGTTGTTACATATTATGTGTTTGTATACTGTGCATATTAATTTTGTGTTCATAAACACATACACATATATTAGAGAAAAATATTCAATTAAAAAAACTATAAATATTTATATGTAATTAAAATGATTACAATATAAAAAATACATAGGCCTATAAATATTTCCTTAAACTAAAATAAATACGAACATATGTTATGTAAAGACAAACTTTTATTCTGGTTGCGATTAATCACGATTAATCGTTTGACCGCCCTAGTTGTAAGGTAAAAAGGAGTTGGAAACCCTCTTAATATCAGCACAGAGAGCACAACAAAATCTGCAGATTGCATCTAGACTTGAGCACTTTATTTTGTATTAAGGAAGACTGATCAAAATTCGCAAAAGCAGACATTTATTTTGCTGTTCCTTGAATGTTCTAGCAGATTGATGTTGGAGAGAAGACAATTCATCTTCTCTATTCGTCGTGACCTCAGACTCTGAGATAATATTTTTTTGGAGCCACAGGTGTGCACCCTTTCTGAGAGGTCAATAAAAGAGACGCTTTCTTTGGTATTGAAAAACATGACTTTCTGAAAAAGTCTTCATCTCAGCTGGCTGACTAAAACCCGTTCTTCAAACAGATCAAATTGCAGGACCAACAAATTATATCTCCCGTAGTTTGGACCGCCAACTGTTTTTATTTTTGAAGTCACTGGTGACGGACAGCTGAATCTACAGCTAAGGTGGGTCATCTAACTGAAGGTGGTCTTAAAGAAATCTACCGAAATGCTCAAATCCTAGAGGTAGACGTAATCGCAATGATGCAGAAATGATTTCGATGAAATGATAAGATTTCTGGGGGAAATTTGAAATATAACACTTTTCGAGACTCAAATACATATTAGAGAGGCAAGACGCAGCTCGCCGCATGCGTTCGCTGTTGTCTTCGCCCTTGTGAAATGAGTTCTCGTTGAAACTCAGGATCTAAATTAAGATACAAATATTTTTCAATATTCAGTGTTACGTACGTGGGCAGATTCTCTCTTTCACAGGATGCTTCTCACATACAGAATATATTTAAATATCAATTTTTGGCAAATGTTTTCTTGGCAAAGCCAAAGAAAGTGCCTACATTATTAAGTCTAGGCAATAGGTGCAATTACATGAGCAGCGTACCTTAACAAATCATTTTTATTTATTTTAAAAACATTTTTATGGAATACTTGCTCAGATGCTGCATTTAAGTGTAGAATATTTTGTATGATATTCTATCATACATAATTTCATTCTAAAACAACTTAATGTTCTTAAGTTGTTTTAAAATGAAATTATGTACATTTCACAAAAACATTATGTCTGTCGTATCCCTCTCCAGTCTATTTCTTCTATAATAATTCAGATCAAAATGTCATGTCTATTTTTTATTTATGACACAATATGGAATATATGGATTAATGTGCCGTTAAGAATTCGCTATCTCAAAATAAACCACTGATCAAGAACAATACTGATCATCCGGTCAGGGTTTATTACATAAATATTGACAAAAAGTCATACACAGTGTTCATGTGCCACATTCCTATATATTTTACAGCTCTCCTGTTTTTGCCAAGTGCGTGATATCCTTAGGATAACATCATGTTGACCATGGGACAACATTTAAATCAACCAATCAGATTTCAGAAATGAGTCTACAGTTCATTTTAAGTTTAATTTTCCAACCAGGATTAGGTGCTTGCGGCACTTGTGTCAATAAACTAAAATCAAACTACAGAAGATGCTTGCATGATGCCTGACCTTTTAACTGACCCAGGCCCCATGCTGAATGTAAAACTTGTTTGGCTTGATGACAAAACTGCACACATGCACGAAGCAAACATAAACACATGTGCCCACTAAACTTGCACCAGTTTGGTTATGGTATGTATGGCATGAAGCGGGAGAGAAACTTCATAGTCTTCATGTGCAAGCATGTCCATTCTCTCTTTCTCATTGATGTACACACTGTGGACCACAGAGTCTTGACAGGTTACAAGCCAACCTCTGTTAGTACACAAAGGCCGGGTTTCAATTTCAGTCTGGACGCACGCCCTCAGACCGCCTACAGTCGGTCACGGCTAACTGATGTTACTCATTTGAGAGTAAGGCACACAGATTTTGAATGTACTGTAATGTAGAGGTCATACATATTTTACTATGAGTTTTCATGGCCCACATACAGTCATGCTGTACACTACACACATTATAGTTGTACATACATATTGATGCTTATGTGTACGCATGAGCACTCAAACCCACACACATGCAAATATACACAAATCCTTCACAATCAAACTGTGAGAAATCATTGTTTAACACAATCACACATTTGGAACGACACATTCTCAACACCACATCACAAATAGATGACAGCCAACCTCATATAAAAGCAAAACAGGTGCAGAAGATCCTGAGATGTGTTTGTGATTGTCTGTTTGACTACGCCATTCGTCTGAAGACCTCTTACACTGCGTTTATGTGGACAGGTTTTTATAAAAATATATTTTTATCAAGTTGATAAGACGAATGTAGCGATCCATATTGAAGTGATTCATAAGATCACGTCAGCAACGGATTTTAACATGAGATGTGGAAGCGTGTATGTGAATACTCGTCATGTCTGTCACTTTTTACTTAAAGTTGCTTTGTGTAATTTGTTGAGGGATTGATTTACAGAAATGCGATATATAATAAACATGTCTTCAGAGATTTACATAATGAAGCGTTATGTTTTGAATACCTTAGAATTAACTATTTCTATCTACACACACCGCAGGTCCACTTACAATTAATTCACCATGTTGTTTCTACAGTAGGCCTAAACGAACAAACTAGCCTTTAGCGATCATAAATACGTTATCTCCTTCGGCAAAGAAACATAAATGCGACAAGCTCTTCCATCAACTTCGGAGGGTTTTTAAGAAATTGAAGCCATCAATAATATGTCATATTATGTAAGTCAACTTTTTTATTTCCACAAAGACATGAAACACTCTCTTTCTCTTTGTTTTATTCCCACAATAATCCGAGGTGTCAGTCAAATGACCGTTGTTTGCTGAGATTTGCACATTTTCTTTTGTCAATACATCTCACTGGCTTTGTTTAACGAACTGTTTTCTCTCTCCGTCAGAAAAAGCAGCAGTAATGAAACAGCCTGTTCTCTCACCAGTCTGTTAATTACTTCTCTATTTATTTAGCGCTTGTGCTTTGGTGATGGGAGGCCCTAGGGATTGTCTGACTCCCATGCTAAATAGCCTGCATTCCAATCCCTTGATGCTCGGGCTAATACCATTCCCTACTTTCATCTCCACGGCCTGCCAAATTAGCACCCATCATACTCTTCGAATTGAAAAATAAGGAGAAAGCACAGCACCCAGGAGGAACTTCCGTTCAAAGTAAATGGTTCAGCCCCAAACCCCCCAAAAAACACACAGGTGCGCCTTGTCTTAAATGATGGGAGAATAAATCTAAACTCTTTCATGTTTTGTTGCGTACCGTTAAGCCACCATCAAACAATATAAAATCATTTAAACATATATTTACTTGAGAAGCAACGATTTGTTTGATAAAAAGAAAATGTGACATTGTTTATTCAACAGCTTGAGCATGTTTCCAGAGCTTTTTCTCTACTGTTCTTGAATCTATGCTTTCCCTGGTTTTCACATAGCTGTGTAAAACAGTACATGGCACAAATCTGATTTTAGGTCAGCTTTTCATCGCCAAACTCTCCCTGCTGGAGGGGCCTCTCTTTTCGGTCTTTAGCTGTTGTGAGAGCAATAGCTAAAGTCTGTGTCCATCTGCATAAGAATGCTGCCCACTTCATGGAGGAAGGAGGAGGGCCGGAGGAATGGATGAAAACTTTTTCTGTTCCCCACAAACTCTTTCATTCCCTCTCCCCTGTTTATCAAATCTCTGCTGGGTTGTTTCACAGACCGGAGTATATTCTATTCGTGCCAGTTTCTGAAATGGATCCTGAATATGAAATGTGGGTTTTATTCATTTTTTGGTTTACACGTATATGCTTTTTACATGATAACCTTATCTGTTAAACAGTGTCTATACTTAAATAGTTGTTATTGCAGAGGAATAAAAAAACAAAGGTAATTTCTTGTTTCCTCATATCAATAGTTGTACTTGTTTGGCAAAGCTTACACAAATTTCCTATTAAAGGGGTCATATGGCGCGAATACGTCTTTTTATGTGTCATTGGTTTGTTATAAGTTGCCCATGCATGTATAGACACGTGAAATTGCACAAAATTAAATGATGAAACAAAAGACACATTCTATCTAAAAGCGAATGCTCACTCAGACATGCCTGAAATGCCTCTTGTAACCACACCCTCACAAATCTACGTCAGTTTGTGGTATGATTTGGCTAAATGTAAAAACAGGTAAGGTGGGCGTACCTGTCAGTACAATTGCTTTGGAACCTGATGTTCCAAATATCGAAGAAGCGTTATATTTCCATCACACGCTTGAGTATTCGACCAATCACTATGCATTGCCTAACTTGCCAATCATAGCACACCTCGCTTTTCACACCTTGCGATGAGCTTTGTGAAAATCCAGCGTTTCTAACCTTAAATCGTGTATACACATTGCATTACATCTAAAAACGACAACAATATTTGTTTTTGCCCCGTCATACAACACCTTTTAACAGTTTAAGTCACAAGAAAGTCGATAGGGTAGATAGTTGCACGAATAAAGTCACGACACTATTTGTAAATATTAGGTTTAAGATTGTGTTTAAGCCGTAGTGCACTCAAACAAATTAGCCTACAGTTTCTTATCGTTGGGGATTTGTACGTTTTTATTACTTAATATCTGGCCGCGTCACATTGCATTCAAAGAAACAGCATGTTTGTATAGGATGTTAGCAGAAATGTGCAAGCTTTTGCTAGACAAAAGTTTTGACTATTTTACTGTGAAATGTGCACTGGAGTAAAAAGTTTGCAAAGTCTCCCCCATATCCCAATATGTTATATTATACACACATGGTCATCCCTTGTGGATTTTTTTCATTTTTTACTATAGTAAAATAAGCAAGCACCTGGGCCAAAGTTAACTTCCGGTCTGTGTTATCAGTCTGGCTAGTGGCAATATAAAAATTATTTTATATTTAATTCATACTGACATTTTATAACATGCAATTCTATCAAACTAATCAATGGTTACCACAGTTAAAGGTTAATATTTTAAAGAGATGGTCCGTCCCAAAATGACAAAAAAACAATAAGCGAACGGCATACAATATGTATCCAGATTGTGTGTGTGTTGTATCATTAGAAAGACAGATTGTACAAGTTTCTCCTCCCATTGGCGACTTCGCACGATGGCAATGTTGAGCAGTGTAGCGTTGATCGAGATCATGTGACAGACACTCAACAGCACCGATCACAGGAACGTCAAGAGTTTCCCGTGCGCACTGAACATTGCGCTTCTGTGTTCCGTTATTCAACTTCTGTCTGAACGGTGGCTCGGTAAAAGTGCCGGAGTGAAACCACACTGAACGGTCTGGATCTAAAAACGGTTGTGGGGCGATAAAAACATCCGAAAGCTGAAGTGTGCGAGTGAGACGAATCTCAGCGGGCATGCGGGAGCTTTTGGAGTTATTTGACGGCAAACATTTCGGAAACATTTAAGAACTGTCGGGAAGGTTTTTGCTTCAAAAACTAAACTGTCAGCTCATGGTTGTGGGTGATCTGCGACGCTGTGTTTGAAAAAGTAGCAGCACCAAGGGAAGGCAAGACTTCCTTTACTGGAGTAACGTTAATAAAACGGGGGACACCGATTAAACCCAGTCGTGTATTTTTCCGTAGCTCGTGTATTTTTTGAAGGTGTTTCAGACATGGTTGGGGAAATGGAAACGAAGGAGAAGCCCAAGCCGACTCCCGATTATCTGATGCAGCTCATGAACGACAAGAAACTGATGAGCAGCCTGCCAAACTTCTGCGGCATCTTCAACCATCTGGAGCGACTCTTGGATGAAGGTGAGAGGATTTTATTTCTCTTAATGGCATACGCAAATAGGCTTGGTCAAAAGGCAGTGATGGACTTAAACAAAAATCCTTGTTGTGGTTTGTTTTCTTTGACATCTGAATGCACTTCTTATCATGACAGAAAAGTAGTGTCAGATTGTAGTGTAACCATCTTTGTTTGTGAAATTATATATTCTTTGTCTTCACATCCCATAGGAAACCCAACGTTGATGTCCCCAACATTTGGAAAATGAATCATGGTTTTATTAAAGTAGCCAAAAAGTGTAGACAGTTTGATAACCATTTGTATTACTAGAGATTTGCTACAAATATCAGTGTTAAGTTATGGTTACTGTAAACCATGATTCATCTTTGTAATGGCAGGCGACTCGTATAGTCGTGCATAGTTATAATCTATATAAAAGTAATCATGTGGTCATTATTTAAGATAATACAATATTGTACAGGGAAAATTGCCCTTAGAGAGGACCATTTTTTTTAGGTGATTTTCGTCGGGCATAAAATGCCCGTCCTGGGTCACACACATGTGAGTGTAGCTGTCTTTATCCAAACCCAGAAAGTTCTGTTGTATGGGTGTCTGATGTCACCAGGGGGCGCTCTCCAGTTCATCTGTGGGGCGTGGAGCCTCAAATCACCCCTAAACATGGATACCAGTTCCTATGTGCTTTATTCCTCCAAAGTTTGGGGCATGGAAAGTAGTGGCACACTCAGATCGGGTTGGGTCTTTTGAAGAATCCCTTATTGTCAGCTCAAAATGAGTGGATGAGTTTGAGACCATAAGAAAAATGTTTGGCATTTTTTATTTTGCTTGGATGAATAACAGACCTACATGACCCGGATATGTTCACCTCTGTAAGTGTATCGCATGTTCAAAAGGACAAAAACAGATTATCTGTCTGGACCCTTCAGACATTTCTGATATTGTGAAACGGGTCTTTTTGGGTACAAAGTCAAATTTGAGTTCCTCTTTGACATATTTCAGGTGAACACATCTAGAATTAAAAACAGAAATCTTGAGGTTGTGTTTTCTCTGTTATTTTAATCACGGAGCACGTGGCCATGGTTTATTTCACTCTCCGTTTATTGCCGATAATCCAGTGTAATAATATAAAGGTTAATGCTGCAGTACTTCTACAGATAGTGGGGTGATCTGATTTATTTCCATAGAATTTTGTCATTCATAGTAAAGTGAAGTCTGTCTGGTTAACTGTTACGCTGAATGTCTGCACATTCACGATACTGCATGCTGAAGTATATGTGTGTCATAAATAACTTTACTAAATTTAGGGTTTTCAATTCCTCTCTTTAGATCTTATTTAGCCTTGCCTACGCTCTTTTCAGCCAAGTGAACTGCAAAGTGATTTGAGTATATGAACTAAAATGACGATCAGCATAAAATAGGTGGAAGTTTAGTTTCTTTAAAGATTTTGAGATAGCTGTCCCACCAATGACACATGGGTTTGCAATGACCCATGCATGTTTTTCGCTGTAGATTTATATTTGACCTGTATGTTAGCATTATTTTTAGGGTGTCTTTGTATAAGCTTGTTATTTCCTTTCGCATTCGCAGGACATTTTTTAATACCCACCTTATCTTTTTTATGCCAGAAAGAGAACCATTTGGTAGGAGTTTGCAGTTTAGTGTTTATGTTTTTCAATGTTCTTCTTAATCTGTATTTCTATACAGTATGTAGTGTTTACCATAAACTATATGAACTCTCTGGACGTTCTTCGTTAATACCTGACATTGCATGTTAAGATTAACAACTCATATTTCGTTTTCTGCCATTTTGAGTTCATTGCTCTGGGTGGTGTGAAGATCCTGTGTGTTATCAGAGCAGTGCTTGGTTTCTTCACACATCTTTGTGTTTCCTCGGAGGAGCAGAGATTCGGCTGATATGCTGCTAATTGAATTATTGACTTATTAAGCCATCATAGAAGAGAATTTCTGGGAGAGGATCCAGAAACAATGTTAAAGCTCTCTTTGAACACATTGGCTTAATCGTATATCATTAGATATACAGAAGGACTGAAGGACCCGAATGGGACCATCTAGTGATTCAGAGTTGTATTTTTGTTCTGCAACAAATTGTGTATAGATGAATCCCCCAATTGTCTTTTAATTATTGCATAGGGTGGGACTTTCTTTCTTGTGTAGAACACAAAAGATATTTTGAAGAATTTTGGCAACCAAACATTGGCAGTTACAGAGGTCTGTATTTTTTTCCTATAAATTTGCGTGAGTTTAATCGTACAAAAACAAATCATTATTAGAAAACAGTGAAAATGAAGCCATAATGCTAACCAAAGGTGATTCAGAATTCTGCTGCTCGTATCATAACCCAGACTCCATCTATACAACACATGACCCCATCTCTTCAACAGCTTCATTGGCTTCCTATCAAATCTCGCATTGAATAAAGCACAGAAGACCCACATGCAAACGCTCCACACATACAATATGCACACGTACTAACAAACATAGACACGGACGCGCAGACACACAGACGCGCACGCACGCACACACAGACACGCACGCACAGTGAAAGCACACATTTAAGATAAAGGAGAGAGAAACACAGGTCAAATATTAAACAGACTATAAATTCCTATATGCAGTATTAATTATGTAAAACTTTAAAACTCAAATTCCGCCCTACGTTCCTTCTCGAACTCTCCATTCTTCTTCACTGGGTCTCCTTCATTCACCAACAGCTCGTTTAACCACCAAGGGTCATAGAGCCTTTAGCCGGGCTGCTCCTCTCCCTTGGAATTCTCTCCCAGCTAATAATAATAAAAACATAAAGCTTCATCATGTATGGTTTTTATACACCACTGAAGGTATAGTTAAGTTATTTTGCACTGTCAAAAGATCCTACAAAAAATTACACACATCACCTTTAAAGAGGTCATATGACACGGCTAATACAAATACTTTTGTTTGTTTTAGATGTCATGTTATGTGTATACAAGATTTAAGGTTAAAAACGCTGTATTTTTCACATACCGTGCATGTTTGTATTTTCCTCTTTGCACCGCCTCTCTGAAATGCGCAGATTTTTTACAACGCTCCTCGCTCTGAATAGTGAGGCGTGCCACGATTGGATAAATATAACATGTATAATGTATTATAAAGAGTTATTAAAGGGTAAAATGCATTATAATTCTTCATAATGTGTGTTGTAACGCATTATGTACTGTTGCAGGTCGGGTCTCATCTTATTTCTGGTGCTACAAGAGAATGCCAAACTTTAATAAACATTTTTTTTTTGACCACACTTTTAAAATGAACTGAACTATGTAACTAATCTGAGAACTTAAGTTAATGGTAATAGATATTTGTTACATGAATAAACAATGAAAAATACTTCCTAAACATGTATTAATCTTAGTTAAAAGTTCATTTAAACTAACATTTACTAATACATGTACTAATTAAAATCCAAAGTTCTATCTGTTAATATTTTTTTTCATTGGACCAGAGCAATGATCCGTTGTATTTTATTACATACTGTCATCAAAGATTAAAATATACTGTAGCAAATGCATTGCTCATCGTTCATAAATGCTGGTTAATACATAACATTATTTGATGAACATATTTTAATGCCGGATTCACATATCACCGATCCACACACGCAAACTTGCGTGCATCACACGTGAAAACAATGCTCACTGGATCGACATGAAGACAAATTACAGAATTGAAGTAATCCTTTTTTTAATTACGTTTATTAAGCACAAGTTAATTTACATTTGACCACAGTTAAATTATTTAAAGATTCACAGTTAAAGATTCCTCAGTCGGACTTTACGAATTACGGTGAAAAACGAGACAACACTCATATTGCTATATTAGAGGTGTTAGCGCCTTTTGTTAGCACTGCTCTGTAGCGACTCTTGCATATTGGCTTGTTTGTGTCCTTCCGCTTTCCATGTTCATTTGCTTCATATCCAAAATATTTCCAGATAGCACTCCTGCTGTGTTCTTTATCAATCAAAGCCGGTTGCGGAGGGGCCGCACACGCCATATTTATATTCACTTTACTTTTGCTATTTAACCAGAGCGAATGAGACGAGACACGTGACAGGCACTGCGGTCACGTGTGGTGTTTGTCAACGCGCCTTTGGAGATAAGTGAAAGTGACAGCTCGGCTAGGATCGGTGTATCGATACTTCGGGAAATTAGTATTGGTATCGTTCAGATATTTCAGTATCGATATTTATCGAAATATCGATATTTTTGACAACACTACGGCCCTTACCATATTTGGAAATTCAGCTTCTAGTGTTGTCACGATATACCAAACTTCGGTACCAGTCGGTACTAAATTTGATGATACTTGTATTTCCCGCTATCATTTTGAGCGCTGTTGAACAGATTACGAAAGACCTCTGATTGGCCATTGTGTTTCCAAGCTCATCGGATATGTCTTTTAATGTAAGGAGCCATTCGGTAAGGAGCTTTTCAAAGACATATCCGATGAGCCTGGAAACACTTTGTGAACACACTATCAGGTTCCAAAGCAATTGTAATGACAGGTACGCCCACCCTACTTGCGTATACATTTGGGGGTCTTAGTCAAATCACACCACGAAATGACGTAAATTTGTGGGGGTGTGGTTAGACGAGGCGTTTCAGGCAGGTCTGGGTGAGCATTCGCTTTTAGATAGAGTGCATCTTTTGTTTCCGATACTTTATTTTTTGTAATCTTAGGTTTCTAATACATGCATGGTTAACAAACCAAAGACACATAAAAACACGTATTCGCGCCATATGACCCCTTTAATACTAACTAGCTACCTCGCAAATATTTTTTGCCGTGAGATTGTGTTTGATGGTTTGTTTTTTGGCATCTTGATTCAGTTGTAAATCTATTACTTGAATTGGCAAATCTGGTGCTTTGTGAAATTCAATTTCTAAATGGGTGATATGAGACAAAAATGTTGAGATAAATGGGAGACAAAAATGTTGGGAAATGTTGAGTTCTTGACCTCCGATTGTCCTCGCAAAACATTCTTCACAGTTAAGGTCTGAAACGTTGTTTTCTGTTCATCCCTTTCATACATATTCTGACACAGCGATTATTAGATGTCACCCTCTGACCTATATGCATCATATGACAAGGACACACACAGGCATTCTCAAAGGGTAATGGAGGAAGGATCACATGATGAACCACAAATCTTCTGCAATTTCACGATTATTAGAGGTGTTGGATACGAATAGTAGAGAACTCTGTGTGTTTCAGTTTTTCACTTTACATGTCTCACTGTGTACCTATTAGTTACCATTTGCAAAGGTATCCTAGGGCAAGCGTGCTCTCCAAAATGTCTTTCATCATTAATGTGTGTGTGAGCAAATGTGGTTAGTGTGTAACTCTGTGTGTGTGTTTAACTCTGAGTAACCTTTTCATCTCAGAATACATGTGACATGCATGGTCTTTGATTTTGGACTGTATTAAGCCATTACCCCATCAGCCTCATCCCGTGACATAGACAGAACAAGACGCGGCGATACTCGAGGGAACCAGCTTGTGGATTGAGGGCAGACAGAGGAGACCGCCTGTCTTAACTCCAGGAACTCCAAATATTACAAAATGAATATAAGTATAAACTTCTAGAAATTTTTTTTGCTTCCAGAGTGTGGTGGAGCGAGAATTGGGTTACAGTTCACAACATCACAACTAGATGCTGCTGAATTTCATACACTGGACTAGGGCTGCAACTAACGATTATTTTAATAATCGATTAATCTGTAAATTATTTTTTCGATTAATCGATGAATCGGATAAAAACATAAACCAAGAAAAGCATTCATTTCCAACCCTTTATTCAAAAACAGAACTAAAATCTTAAAAAAACTGCAAACACATGTTGCTCCTTGAACATCCCTGAGCTGTTATAATAATAATAAAATAAAAATGGACTATATTATATATACACATGTATGCTTTACATCTGCCAAATATATAGACTTTTTTTAAAATAAAGTGCCACCTGAGCTGCCAGAACAATAAATAATTTATAAAACATAAAGAACAATACAAATCAAAAAATTTGAAATTTGTTTGAATGTAAGAACTTGTTCTCTACACTACACTGCAGACAGACACTCGCAGATGCAAACACTCACAGACGCACACACTTTTGCAGACGCACACACTTGAAGCTTATTCATTAAATTATTACCATCATTGTAGTAAGTGCAAGCTTCATTTATACACCACATTTTAACAAAGCTTATGATGACCGAGTGCTATAAAATAACTTTAAAATTAAATTAAAAAGTACAACACACACAAATATATTTGTCAATAATAACCTATATGGGACAAAGCACAGAATATACATTGCAAAAATTGCTTTTCTAACTTAGTAGTTTTGTCCTGTTGTCAGTCCAAATATCAAAAAAATCTTAAAGCAAGATACATTTACTAGACACATGAAATAGCATAAGAAATGATATCTTGTTTTCTGAAAAAACACCTCAAAATTAAGTGATTGTTTGCTTAAAACAAGCAAAATTATCTGCCAATGGGGTACGAAAATAAATGTTAATGAGATATAATTTCAAACTGAAGTTTTAAGCATCACTTAATTTTTCATGCCATTTTTCTTGTCTAGTAATCTTGATTTTTTTTAGATACTTGGACTGGAAACGAGAAATAAATTACTTAGTAAGAAAAGCTTTTTTTGCAGTGTAGGTATACATGACAACAGATTGATAAATGAATGGTTCAAAAAAGGCGAGTGAATAAAAACGTGTCTTTAGTCTTGCAATGCAAAGTGCAAAGTAACTATACCACCCCTGCTTCACTACTGTTATTAACGAGCTAATGCTAACTTGTCATGCTTGTCAAGCTGGATAACGAGTAAACATCTGCACCAGAGACATTACGTTTCTCACTTCAAAACGGAACAAAAGTAGGATTCCGTAATGACTTAACCTGCTGTTGAACTCCCTTCCTCCTCATCAAAGAGTCCAACATGTTTGTGTTTCAGGTGCTGGATCATTGCGTGGTGCTCACGTGTCATGCCATGTCGCTTTAGCATATTTTGCAGTTAACGCACTTTTTCTGTTTATTTAGTGTGAAATGCTCCCGCACCTTGGATGACTTGGGTCGCGCGGATTTCTCTGCCTCGGCCATGTATCTTTCCTCGTTTTTTTTTTTCTTTTTCGCGCTGTCTATGAGGCGCCGAACTCTGCTAGCATCAGTGCTCGCGAGACCGAGTGTGTTTACTCCGCTCCGCGCTCAAATAAAGTTTTTTTTTAATAATCAAACGTCTCCGTGTCGCGCGACACAACGAATCGATTATGAAATTCGTTGCCAACTCTTTAAGTAATCGATTTTAATCTATTAAATCGATTCGTCGTTGCAGCCCTACACTGGACCTTATAGTCAGTCCTTCAATTGTACTCTTTGAAGTATTTTTCTTGAAAGGTGCCTGTGCCGTCATTCTGTAAAATAAATGCCACTCGGAGTGGTTTGATGTAATTTGTGTCTGTTGAAAGAGTAAGTGTGTCAGTTCATTCTCGGGTCAAATCGTTGCTTTGTGTCAAACCGCTTCTCTCGTTTGTTTGTGAAGATGTCTTTCAGATTGACTTCACACGTCTCTTCCTCTTTGTCTCCCTTTGGCAGTTTTTTGTAGTATAAAAGTGTTGATTATTGGATGTTTTCTCTGATCTCATCATCTTCTGCTCTTTTCTCAGACAGCTCTGTTCCCTCTGTTAAGACCCAATACTTATCTCCCCGTTAACTGCCAGTTTCCCTAATTGTAGTCTCTTCTCTTTCAGAGCCTAAAATCAGTCTGCATGGTTCTAACACAGCAGCATGACATCATGATGATGTCATAGTTTGCCAAATTTAATTTTGTTTTCAGATTTATGTGCAATAAGCACACACACTCACAAAAAACCCAGTTATGTCATAATTGATCTACTCTCATGTTGTTTCAAATGCGCATGCTGTTTCCCATTTGGAACAACTTGAAGGTTAGTAAGTAAATGACATTAGTCATTTTGTTTTGATGTATTGAGTGTCAACTGGTAGCAGAGAAAGAGATTCTGTCAGTTGACATTCCAGGATGTTTTATGCGTGTTGTATCTAAGTCACAAGTTCCCTGTTAAAATGGCATCGGTTGAAATGGCAGGAATGTTCTCTGAGGCTGAACACAGCAGTCAGTTTAAAGATATATTAGTAAATGAGAATATTGTTATCGTAAGTGCACATTTGTTTTTACGCTAGCGCTAACAGTTTGACAATTGCGGTAACTGTGGAGTCTGTTCTCTTCTCCATTTTCTGGCAGTGTGCGAGTCTCCAGATGGTTTCTCTGTTTGAGGTCTACTCTTTCATCCCTCTTGCAACCTTTTCCATCTTTTTTGCCTTTCTTTATCATGCTTGCTCTGTTCGTCTCAGCGTCTCTCATCTCTCCCACATTGCCGCAGATGGCCGACACTAGTGTCTGTTTATGCGAGACTGAAATGTTCTGTTCCACAGCGTGCTGCACTTTACCATAGACTAAAAATGTATAAGACTCATTGCCAACTTATAATTAGTTGCACAAAATATATTTGTGTATATAATTAGCATTTTCCCATACTGCTCGATTTGTTTTTCTGTTGATTTACTTAAACAGATCAATTAAAGGGACAATTTACACAAAGATAAAAATTCTGTCATTATTTATTCACCCTCGAGGTTGTTCAAATCTGTTTTCATTTTTTTGTTCCACCATTGACTACCATAGTAGGAACAAGTATAATGGTACTCAAATGTGCCCCAGAACTGTTTGCGTTCCTTCACTCTTCAAAATATCTTCTTTTGTGTTCAACAGAACAAAGAAGTGATTTTTCGAATTTCCAAATTGTTCTCCTGACTTGTGTGTAGATCTTGTTCTCACCATAAATGGGCTCTATGCATCCGTGACCTCCTGTTGGGAAAAATTTGAAGATAGTTACATTTAGTAGATGCTGTACATTTGGCACACAGCAGAGGTTTATAGAATTGGTGTTCTACCGTATTTGAAAGTTATAACGAAATGTTAACTAATGAAAGTATCATTTCAAATACTGTAGATCACCACTTCTATATACCATTGCTGTGTGCCGCAGTGTACAGCATCTGCTCAATTTTACTATTTTTCACATATTTCTATTTCTCTCTTCTTTAAGACTCCCCGACTGGAAACTGGCTATTGTTCTTCCTGTTTAAAAGCGGAAATCACACATGCATAAAGCCCGTTTTGCCTGAAATGCTGGAATGGTGTTAAGAATGAATAAAACAAACAAACCATTTTTCCTACAATGGTGGTCAATGGTGGCCAATAACAGTTTGGTTACAAGCATTCCTCCAAATATCTTCAGAACACAGAAATATATACAGGTTTGGAACAACTTGAGGGTGAGTAAATGAAAACAGAATTTTCTTCTTTCACTTTTTTGGTGAACTGTTCCTTTAAAACAGAATGCCCATTCCTATCATGAATTGTTCGTCCACACACTCTTGCTTTCTCCACTTTTTCTGTTGTTTTTGTGAATCTGATTATATGCGAGACAACATCTCAAAGTCTTATGTAACGGCACACACTGTGAAGTAGTGTTTGGTTGAGTAACCACTTTGTCTTCATGTAGCGTCCTGCGTGTTCTAAAGACAGCCAATTCTCGCAGGCAACACCACTTTTGTTCGCTAAATGACAGGAATGTGTCTCACACCTCACATCAAAAGTGCCGTTCAGCGAGCACAAATCTTGGATTTCTCTTTTTTGTCAACTTCCATGTAAAATATGTAGAGTGCTTCTAAATTTCCACAAGTGATTTCATCCTTGAAATAAGCTAAAGGTGTCTATTAGAACAAAGTCATAGTAGTGCTGGGCGATATACCGGTTCATACCGAATTCCGGTGTGTATTTTTGTTACGATATGAATTTTTTATGTACCGCATTCCCGGTGTATTAAACTTGTGGAACGCGGCATAGCGCGACACTGTTACAGTGGGGTCCATTTTCACTGTTGCACTGTGACCGGCCATTCTCACAGAATGCGTATGTGTATGCAGCGGCACTACTTTATCATAATTTTTCTATATAAATGCCCTAAACGGAGATGTTTGGATGTTTACGTGCGTCTCGCGCATGAGCAGTAACGTTAAATATTTATTTCCCGTCACAATGGGAGCACGCACCTCGCGTGTTTCCCTCATATCTGCTCAATATAAGCACGTAATATGATGTGTTTTTAGTTTGTGCTGTTTCTATATATGCTATGATGAGAAATAAGGGTCAGTAAGAAGGATTGACAGCGTGATGCTAATTTAATCCTTTGTTTTATGATTAAAAAATATGATTTCAGGAAATCATGAAGCCATTTTAACTGTGGAAAACACAACAGACATCAGATGCATGATTTAATGGTACAATTGTTACTATTCTGCTCTTCAGAAATGAAGCTCTTCTGATTTTGTTTTCAACCATTCAACTATTAATTTCTGGGTGGATGATCCTAACTCTTGAAGTTGGGAGCACCCGTGCTTCGAATGAAAAAAAGTTAATTTCAAGCCATTTTCTCTATTTATTTGCTTAAATATTATGTATGCAAGTTACCTTCGCATGCTATTCAGTTATTAAGAAGTCTACACTTTGCAGTTATGATAGGGGATACTGTCACCATGACTGTGTAAAAGGGCATTTTAAGTCAATCAAAAGCATTATTTCCTCTCTCAATGAGTAGAAAATGTGGTTAAAAAAATACCGCCATGTACCAGGAAACAGGTATAAATCTGGAAAACACTGTTATATACATTTTTGGTCATACCGCCCAGCCCTAATAGCAGACGCATGACAGTGTGTTATTAGTAAGTAACAGTGACAGTATAGGTTATCTGTGGCTCTGCCTGTTTAAAGGGCAGGAGATCTGTTGGCATTACAGGGGGGATATTTATGTCTCGGTGATGTAGTCGTGGTGCACTTCCATACCAGACCAAGTTTATCATACTGTAGTATCGAGACCTAGACACCAATGACAGTAAACAAACACAAACTGTAATCAAAGACGTCTTGCTCTCTCTCTCTCTCTCTCTCTCTCTCTCTCTCACACACACACACACACAGACTGAAATCGCATATATATATATATATATAAATAATGGTCTTCAGCAGCAGTAGGAGGACTCTCTCACTCTTTGTGTCTGTAGTGGTTTTGGTGTTTTGACCAGTTGCATGTAATGGTTGTTTTTCGCGCATTTGATGGTTGTTCTAATAACAGCCAAACTGAAGGTGGAAATTATATGTCACCTTATATATCATCTCAGCTGTCCTGCGGGGAAGAATATCCGTGATGAGAACAGTCAGTAGTACATGTGTATTTATATCACATCTCTTGCTGGAAGATATATCTAAAAATATTATTACCTTTGTAGAATTAGATTACATTACTTTTGCTCTTATTACACTAAGTAGTCCTTCCAACTGCTGCTGAAGACCATTATTTATATATTTATGCGATTTGAGTCTGTGTTTGTGTGTGTGTGTGTGTGAGAGACTAATTTGACTAACCAATAACTCTGTTAGAGAACTGTCTATCTGTCAAAAAAAAGCTTGTTCTTTCTCTCCTTTGCTTACTCCAGCTTTAATCCTCCTAGTAGCATGGCCTTGTAAACTAACGGTACGGTTGAGCGTGTTGACAAAATGTTTCTATGCTCTCCTACTTGTAAGTCGCTTTGGATAAAAGTGTTTGCCAAATAACTAAATCTAAGAAGTCTACACACGCACCTGAGTAAACCCCAGACAAAATGTTGCTTTTTATATCGCCAGCAAGATCATGTCGGTTTTACACAAAACCAAACTTGAACTTCTGGCAAGTTGTTTAATCACCTTTCAATATTTAGAACAACGTGACCAATGATCTCACATACATGTCCACCTAAAAGGGAAAACGTGTAACTCAATCAGCCTACGCTAAAGCTTTTAAAAGCCTTATTGTGGCATTTAGATTTGTTTTGTGTTGATGCTTGCTGATTTCATAATGCGTCGGTTTTCGTCAGCTTTGTTAACCAATGATGACGTGTTATCAGGCAGGCAGTGAATTATTATAGACATCACAGATCAAAGAACCACGTGTTTGGGAATTCTCTCAGATGGTGTCATGCCAAAAGCATGTGTTGATTGAGTGTACAGTAAGTGTGCATGTGTTCAGTTAATTCAGACACATGCTTGTGGAAACGGCCCTCACTCTTTGGACGGTTTTTGGTGTGGCTTTAAAGAAAGCGTGCCGAGTACTGATGGGTTATTGCATTTCAGATCTTGCAGGTTTTTTTTAGGTATATTGGGAAGGTCTGATGGGAGGCTGTAGGAAGCTCAGCTCTGGGTTATATTGAGGTCATATTAATCTACAGACTTTGATGTTGTCGTTTTGAGCCATATTGTACATCAGTGAAAATCCATTCTAATAAACTTCTTCTGCTTCCCAATATCCTCCAGAGAGCTTTTGTTAAATAATAATTACGGCCGAAGTCTTTTATGCGAGTCTCTTTGGAATTTCATGGCTTGGACCAGAGAGCATTCAGAGGGCCGGTGTCTGATTCACTTTTTGCGAATGCACATCACGGTGCATCTCACCATGGCTGGCTGGGCTCTTTTGCCCTTTAGGGGCATTAGTTGCATGAGCTCATTAAGAGTTTTCCAAGTTGCTTGAAACAGAAAGTTGTTTGTAATAAAAAAGATGCAACTTTAGTGCTTCATGTATCAGCCATGTTTTATATGCGAGAAGAACTTTAATAATTACTGCAAAGCAAAACTAGTGGTGATGTTATTTTCCTTTAGCTTTCTCATGTTTTATTTTAAAGGAATAGTTCACGTTTTTACCGTGGCGGAAGGTTGCCTTTGGGAAAATGAGTGTCTAAGATATTCAATCAGAAATTAACCTTTTGTGTTCCTCCAAAAAAAAGTTTTCCTGGTTTTGAACATGAGGCTGAATAAACATTAACAAAATTTTCAATTCGGGTGAACTTATTTTTCTTTACAGCCTTTAAATGTTTTGTCCATATTTCGTTCTCACGCCTTCCGGAACGTATTTCCCAGAGCTCCTTTGTATAATTGAGTTTTTATTGTCTGTGTTTGGCAGAGATCGGTCGGGTACGGAAGGACATGTACAATGACACGATGAACGGCAGCACAGACAAAAGGACGTCTGAACTCCCGGACGCTGTGGGGCCTATCGCACAACTCCAAGAGAAACTCTATGTGCCTGTCAAAGAGTACCCAGACGTAAGTATATGCACCCAGCGGTCACGGTGTTAACCTATAAATAACTGTGCCTGCACAAAGTAGGATGGGAAAAGTATTGTAACAAAAAATGACAAATTTGATATGCAAGTATGCTTCTGTGTTTCAAAGCCAAGCAAACGTGATATGAAAGGTACATGCAGGGAACATCAAGTGAATCGTGATCATTAAAGCTGTTTTATAGCTGAAGAGTATCTTGATTTAAGTTATCATTTGGAGTTGGAATATACATGCACTTAAAAGAGCCTTTTGTTTAATCTAGACTTTAAATGTATTCACAAGCCGATCCGTACTTGTAAAAAAAAAAAATATGGTGTATTTATCATTACTAACATAGACTTTTGTGGGTAATTCAAACTGGAATCTGGAATTCTGTCTATGAAAATTTGGTGTCAATAAATTATGTCAAGAAGTCTATTATCACAGGTGTGTCCTAGGGAACGAGCATTTTCTTGTTTGTGCTATGATTGTCTCACTTCAGCTGTTGACTCAGGGGAGCAGGAGATGCCTGCAGTAGACCAGAACCAATTAACTCCTCCCTACCAAGACGGCAATAATCAAAAGACAATTATTAGCGTGGTAAAAATTGCTTAATGCTGTGAGTCTGTCCACTGTTTGGTGACGCACAGCCTGCCTGTTATTTATACATCGCAGCTTTTCAAATCTTTTCTAGTCATAGTTCACCCACAAAACTCAAAGAGAAAGATATTTGGAAGAATGCTTGTAACCAAACAGTTCTTGGCCAACAGTTACAAACATATTAGTAAAATTGCTTTATAAATTTCGTTGTTCGGTTGAACACAAAAGAAGATATTTTGAAGAATGTATGAAAGCAAACAATTCTGGGGCACTTTTGACTACCATGGTCATTTTTCTTACTATGGCTATTAAAGGTGGCCAGGAACTGTTTGGTTACAAGCATTCTTTCAAATATCTTTCTCTGTGTTCATCAGAACAAATGAATGTTAACAGATTTGGAACACCTGTCACTTTATCTAACTACTGCTATTGTTTTCAAAAAAAAGAATTGGAAATTGGAAATTTTTAACAAAGTATTAGGACATCTCGTTCTAATGTTGCAAAAGTAGTTTTTTGTGTCAATTAAATACATTTTGAAGAAAGAAAAGCTTTTGAATAGATAAGTCTGATGGATGACAACACAGAGGTGCGTTTGATTTCATGCCGGGTGTCTGGTGTATTAAATGTGATACATTTGACAACCTGCTAAGAATTTCCTATTGCTGAGTGACTTATTGAGGTCGCAAACTTCATAAAGCAACAGAGTCATTGGGAACAACACAGCGCCATCCCAAGTTGGCCGTGTTCGTGTGCGATATTTGACAATTATTATGTTTAGTCTGGCTCAACCATGTAGTTTTAACTTGCCTTGCACTATAAAAATTATTTTTAGAATAATAAAACAATTATGTCTAATTTTTTCTTTTTTTCTTTCAAACATCCCAAACAATCCAATATTTATATTCAATGTTTCCCACCGGATTTTGAGAGACTGTGGCACTGATGACGTTACACACTAATTAGCATATTTGTGACGTCATCAGATGCGTTTACTCTTGTGGTGGCACTCAAAATCTGTTTCGCTTATACTCTCTACATTATATTGTATTTTAACACAACTGAATGCTATTCACATATTATATTTTCTGTCTTCGGAACTAAAACAAGTATAAAATAGTGACTGAACATGACCCAATTGTGTTATGCGCACTTTTTTATTTTAAATGCGAGGGATTGTTTTATTGTAGATCTCGCATAGCGAAGACCATTCGGCACTGTAAGGAGGGCGAGAGCTCACACACAGACTCACACCAAGCACATAGAGAAAAGGTGTTTGGGAAACACTGATATTTCAATCTATTGCTGTTGTTTTTGCTATAGCTCAATATTTTAAAGTATTTTTACACTCTTTTAAACTTTTAAAGCCATTATGGCCTTTTTGTCCTATCGCTTTTTTTGTTTTTACACTTTGCCTGTCATAGTCTTTTATAGATCTGTTAGAGACATAACAGATCCTCACCTTATCTCCTCCATCAATCATCAAAATTGTTTTGAGAGCGGCTTTTCTCTCTTTTAATAGAACTAGAGAACTGATAATCCTTCTGAACCGTATCAGAGCTACTGACACTCTTGCCCCAGTGTCAAGTGTGTGTGTGAGAGAGACATGCACTCTGTCCTTCATATCCTGATTCTTTTGGAGAGAATGATCTAGAACATTATCCCTGTCACTTTGGTCCATGTGAAAACAAATGTGAAATTGATGCGAAGGTGGGAGGGGTGGTGGTATGGTGATTTATTTTACTGTGCGGCATGCTCGCGGTGTCTCTTAATAAAGATCCTTCGGAGAGACTCTTAAGATTATGTAAAGGTTTAATTCGATTTTTGTTAAAATTCTTTTGCATTTTTTGATCATTGTAAATTCTTTCATTATTTACACACCCTCATGTCATTCCAAACTTGAATGACTTTCTTTCTTCTACATAACACAAAGAAAGATCATTTGAAGAATGTTGGTAACCAAACAAAATTTACACTATAGACTTCCACTGTAAAATATCTATTTATTGTTTCACAGAAGAATGAGTAACATACATGTTTCGAACAACACGAGAGTGAATAAATTATGAAATAATAAAAATGTGGGGGCGAACTGTCCCTTTAAATAGCTTCTTTTCAGAATCCAGCATTTGTAAGAAGTTCTCAACAGGGGTGCAGTGGCACACAAGGGGGCCCAGCTGACTTTCAAGGGGGCCCCAGAATGACTAATTTAAAATGAGACAAAATGAGCATTGGAATACCAAGATATTTCTTATTATTTTTCCATTTCTATATTCAAAGAAAAAAAATCCAGTTAATATCAAGCTCTGGAATATTTTATTGGGTAGAAATTCTTAGTTTTTGTGAGTGGAAGAGGGGAACTTTTAATATTATTGAATACTGTCAGGGGCCCCTGTTTTAGAGGGCATTTTATTGAGAAAGAAAAGTATGAGTCATCAATATTTTCTGTCCCATGTCTTTTAAACATTAAAAGACCGTATATAAATTGAATTGCTGTTTTAGCTTTAAGGAACATCCCCTTCATACATGGACGTAGGCATTAACCTTTTTTCTGTTGGTTCTATTCAGTTTTTATTATTGTCCTTCAATAGCAACCTCTTGGCACTGTTAGTCACTTTGTATAAAAACATCTGTCAAGTGCATAAACGTCAATGTAAAGCCTTATTACGCATCATGATTCAGCAAAAACCATTCTGACATCACTATTACGCTGCTTGGCAATCACTACCCACATAAACATTGCACAAAAACACAAATTACTATTATACAAGGAGTCAAGGATGCTGTCAGACAGCCAGCCATCCAAACAGTAGCCTGATGCGCTCAGTTCTAAATATACAGCACAGAGGCATCACGGTCCACAGCAGCTGTGGACGGCCTGAGAGGACTTCAGCTTTAAAAGGAAGAGAATGCATTGTGACCCTGAGAGAGAGGCAGCTGCCTGGCTTATCACTCAGCCCTTGTGACAGATAAGGTTAAATGCTGAAAGAGCCAGACCGCAAACGCCAAAACCCGCTTGTCCTGGCCCTGTGTCTGTTAAAGGGCCTGACCGATAAATCACGCCAGGGGTCGAATCAAAGCCGGCCAGTCATTCACATATCTTGACAGTTGACTTCTCAAACCCACAGTTTTATATTTCCTTTAGCGGGAAAGTATTGCATGGTTTTGACAAATGCTTTTCAGATGTAACATTTTTACAAGGCTTGAGCAGTGGAATTTTTTGTCCCTGTTATCTAATGGGAGGTGTAGAAATGGCTCCAATGAGGGGAGAACGTTGAAATGTTTCACAGCTCGGTGGTTATATCCGGAGAGACTGCTCGACTCTACTGCCCTGATGTCATTTTCTCAGAGAGTTGAGGAATGTCACAAACCGATGATGCAAAGAAGTCACAAAATTTGACAGGATCAATACACACGACTGTGAACTGCCTTTCCATAATACTTATATAGTTATTTCAGTGTTGTCTGATCTCTTTGTTAACATTTTGTTTGTTTCATCCGATTCACGTCAGGAGCAATGTGATGGTTTCCCAGTTGCAAATGGTACATTCCAAAACCGCATTTGGTCTTTAGATGTTCCCCGCTCATAAAAGGGGATTAGACATTCCACACATTCTGCCAGGGTTAACTAAATCCCCCCTTGATTGAATCGTACAATTTTGTAACCATCCAGCACTTTACATTCTAGATCAACTTAAAGCTTGAATATGGGAGAATCATCAGATGAGGATGATGGTCCGTGTTAGGATGTCACCATCGTTCACTCTCTCGGTCTTAACCTTTGTTTTGAAACCATTGGCACACTGATTAAAACCAGTCATTTTGTTATCATTTGTGTTGTATTAGTGTTAACAGGTTTATATTTATTTGATAACATGTTTGTTGTAGAACTTAACAGATCTTTAGCGCTCAGATGGTTGGAAATGCATATTTCTTTAACTGAATGAACTCCCATGTTTTCTCTACCTTTTTGATGTCTCTCCACAGTTTAATTTTGTGGGAAGAATCCTGGGGCCCCGCGGCCTGACTGCCAAACAACTGGAGGCCGAGACGGGCTGCAAGATTATGGTGCGGGGAAAATGCTCCATGAGAGACAAGAAGAAGGTGAGCCATTCGTTCATTCGTCCGTCCTTCCTTTCCTTCTCCTTTCTTTCTCCTTGCTTTCTTTCTTTCTTTCTGTCATTCTTTCTTCCTTCCTTCCTTCTCCTTTCTTTCTTTCTTTTTCAATTCCACTTTAATGGAATTCCTGACTGTGACCGCATGGCCTTATCCAGCGTAGGACGGAGGCAGATGCTCCGCTTGCCTCCAAGGCTGCCTGACACAGAGGAAAAATGACTCGCATTAAAATGAAAATGAGTGCCATTACAGAAAGTAAAATGCTATTTTTCAAGCTCAGAGTACACCGTTTCACTTTTTTTGCAGTGTCTTCACCATTCGGTTTTTAACAATAGCAAGAATAGTACACAAAGTGCTACTAAAGACTGTTATGCTGTAAGCTTTAATGGAATCTACATCTGAGATGTTTGATGTCAGTCTGTCTGCTTTTTCGAAAAGAGCAAACAGGTAAAGGCTACTCTTGAAAATAAACAACAATGTGGGGTTCATACTAAGGGTGGTCTGTTTCATGCTCACACTGTTGGTCCATCTTTCCCCAAACACAAGCAAAACATGTCGTTTTTTTAAGCTTTCCTGTAGCTCAGTGGTAAGAGCATTGCGTTAACAACGCAAGGTTGTGGGTTCGACCCCAGGGGATTGCAAATACCTATGTAAAATGTATAGGATAAAGCAATGTAAGTCGCTTTGGATAAAAGCGTCTGCCAAATGCCTAAATGTAAATGTAAATGTATTACTCTGCATTACAAACTCGCACTGCCTACACAATCGTACACATGAAATACTAGGAGCATACACAAAAATGTCATCGATGAGATTCTTCGTCGCTAATTCAGACTGATGGGGAATTAATGGAACACAATGAAGTGAGATGCCTCAGGCCAAGGGCCATTCTCTCACTGTTATTACACAACCCACGTTTATCGCACCAGCCCTCCACAGAGATGCTTATGGAGGCTGTTTCATCAGTCAGGACAGACACGCAGACTTAGCGGCTCAGCATTCTTAGCCAGACGGGCTGCCCATACGTCTAGGAAGCGCAGAACAGACAATTACGATGAAAGTTAAAACTTCAGCTGTTTCCTCAAGTTTGACACGGTTGTTTTGTGACAGCACACGTTAGGGGCCTGTTTTAAAAAGGCTGTTTCATAATATAGCTTGTCAGAATAAAATCTGTGAAGAGTGTTTTGGAATATTGTCTTAGATAAGATGTTGAAACCGTCGTGCCCTAGTACTGAAAACTTTATTTCTGTGCTATGGACAGAGATTTAGATTTCAATCCTCTGAAAATAATGGTTTAGAAAGAAGGAGAGGAAACAGGGAAGTTACAGCCACGGACAAAAAAAGTCAAGCAACACATGCATCTGTTTTCTCTGCTTAAATTAGATTTACTGTCACATGTTCTGTGTATTCTGTGTGATAAACACAGGGAAGGTTTAGCATTAGGGGTTCACCAAAAGGGTTAAGTACTGAGGCTGAGCTGCTCTTTTTACAAGAATATGAGTGGATGAAGACCAGGGGCTGTCAAATAAAAATGAAGGAAGCATATAAGTCTGTACATTTTTATTAGTTCAAAAGCTACCTTAAAAATACTTTAATCACATTATCTTTACTATTAACTTGAACTCATACTGTATTAAATTGACTTTAAAATCTTGTTGCATTTTGTGTCATTTAAGAAATCTAGTTTTATATGTCAGTTTAATGTCATTTAAATTTAAGTGAATTGTAATGGCAGTTTGATTTCACCTAAAAATGTAAGGCAGCTTTTGAACTGAAGTTTTTGAGTTTAATTTTTTCTATTTGATATATTATAAGTTTTCTTAAGCCATATGAAAGAAGTAGCAACAAACCCGAAGTTGTTCTGTGAAAATCTTGCTTTGAAAATCAAGTTTGACATCCGTGGTCAACATTTACTTTTGTACGGGAAGGAGCAGAATAGACATTCCTCTTTTGTTCCACCGATAAACGTTAGTCATAGGGGTTTAGAAAGCCGTCAGTAAATGACGAGAAAATATTTATTTTTAGGTGAACCGTTTCATTAGATGCTCTGTATTTTTTAAGACCTCAAATACTGCATGGAAAACTAGTTCGTATTCACCTTTAAGCAATACAACAGTAATATTTGTATTTAGGAAAAGGAAAAAAAATGATTGCTGTTGAATGAATTTGTCACTCCTGAGGTTTGATTTTGTTGAAGTTCAACCGAAACTGGATTGGAATGGCCACAATACTAATACTACTAATATTAAATATAAATTTGAAATGGTCTTAATTTGTTTCTGCGGGTGTATGTTGGGATCACAAGTTTGTTGGTTGCAAATGAATTATAATTTTTGACTGTTTGACTGGAAGTCTGTATTTGAATATAACTCTAAAATAGACCAAGTGTTAGGGGCTTGAGAGGTTTTGCTTAAATCATAATGATATGAACTTTATGTGATTTATAGCTTGTTTTGGATTGGCATTTAACGTTGATCTAAAGGCATAGTTGTAGATCTATAATTAAGCGCATCATACTGGTATCTTCCTTTTTCGGATTTGCTGTGTTGTGCACAAAACGCCCCCCCCCCCTTAAAAGTAGGCCGAAGAAGACCGCTATGCATTGTGCAGTTGCTTTGATTCCACGCTTTGAAAAAGTCACAGTTATTATTAGCTTGTAGTCAGCTGTGCATAGGATGTAATGTTCCCTTATTGAACGCATATATTTGATCACATAATTATTCTCTTCCAAGGACGTGGCAGCCAATTATTAAGAAATACATCGCCCCCTACTGCGATCTGAGACCGGTGTGGAGTATGTGACTGCTCCATGTCATTGTTTTTCTCGTTCAAACTTTACCCTTGAGTCCCAGGTGATTTCAACGATCTCTTGAAGTTGGGCCCTCAGTCGAAGGAGAGCGAGTTCACAGTAATTAATTGTTCTGTTGGTCCGAGCTCCGTGTCGTAAACATAAGCCCTGCTGTGATGAAAAACCCAGCTGGAGACAATGCATTCAATAAAGACTCGGCGCTTGGGCCCGAACGCCTGTTGCTATGGCAACCGGCGTGTCACTCCCGTTACAGGCCAGAATGTTGAGATAGACAGTCACTTGATTCCAAGCTCACCGTTGCTATGGCAAAGGCACTCTGTCTGTTGATGTTTGGTCCGTGTGTCGGCTGAACAGTTGAACAGCTGAACAGTCCATGAAAAAGTTTCCATGGAAACTGGTCACCGCAAAGTCATAGGAAGCGGTCTGCGCTCTTATATGCGGTAGATGTTGAAAACTGCTCTGGAAAAACATTATAAAGACATCGATGTGGCCCGGCGCACAAGCTCTGACATGTTGAAGGGTGGTGCTTATGCGGACGATCCAGGGTAGAGTCATATCCCAATCCGGTCCCTGTTTCTTTTCAATAGTATTTACTATAATAAACACTAATATAATTTTGTGTGTATTTATGTATATAGAATAAGTATGTGTACGTGTCTGTATATGTGTATGTACTGGATTTTCTTTACTTTTCTTGTACTTTCATTTCATTCTTTTTAGGGCTATATCTTTATTGTTTGTTTTTCCCCCTGTATAGCTGCTATAATACAATGCAAATTGTAAAGAGCGGTATAGAAATATCTATAGTGAGTTTTAAAGCACGCTACTGTATTTACTACAGTCAATCAATTCACTGAAGGGAAAGGAATAATTCACACCAAAATGATAAAAAAATTATATATATTCACCCACATGTCATTTCAAACCTCTATAATTTGAAACGCAAAATATATTTTGAAGAATGTTGGAAACCAAACTACATTGAACATGAACTTCCATTGTATGGACACTAAACATCATCTTTTGTGTTTAACATGACCTGAGGGTAAATAAATGACATCATTTTTATTTTTTGGTGAACTATCCCTGTAATACTACAGAATACTATAGTATAAATTAAAAAAGTGTAGCAAGTACGAGAATATAATTTTTTTGCTTTTATAGTTTACTATAGTAAATACTAAAGTATATTGAAGATTTAAAACATTTTTATAATCCACTTGTCGCAAGTTTACAAAGTATATTTTCTTATGTTTAAAACAGCTGAATGGAGCACAAAATATAGCAGAATGTAGACAAGCCTACACAGACCAATGTTTTAAACCACACTGCAGACTGAATCTAAAAGTTGCACAAAACATCCAAAAGCCCGCACAAAACTAATCATAGCCCACACCTACAGAAGCCTTATAATGATCATTGTTCACAGCAGGCTATTTCAAGTCAGACAGCAATTGTCCCAACATGTATTGTTTAAGACGGGGAATTTTTTACACAGATGGTGCGTTTGATGACTGTAGCGACGGTGCCTTCAAAGGGGATACATTTAGAGACACAACTTCTTTGACGGAGTTTACCGTGTTCACAGTATTTACAAAACACAAATCACGTATAGACTCATAAACAAGTAGGTTTTATTAACAGTAGACTAACCTTTATTTTTCCCTGTGGGATGTTGCAATTCTGCAGTAGAACACTTGTGTCATCTTATGAGCTCTGTGATAAGAGTTAGCTTCTTTTTTGTCACGGCAGGAAGAGCAGAACAGGGGTAAACCGAACTGGGAACATCTGAACGAAGACCTCCACGTCCTCATCACTGTGGAAGATTCTCAGAACCGCGCTGAGATCAAACTCAAGAGAGCCGTGGAGGAAGTCACGAAGCTGCTGGTCCCTGCGGTGAGTGATGTCTGTTTTCTCAACTTTCGATAAATGTGTGGAGTGACAAAAACACATTGATTGGTCTCTGCGAACAAGACCCGCGGGGTGAGTTTATAAAAGGGTGTTTAGATCATGGTAAATGTATTTGCACTTAGCCGGTCTTTCATTTTCCTGCTGGTAAATCAGCTTCCTCAGGTGAGCGTGTAGAGATGAGTTTTTTTCTCCATGAGAATTAAGTAGAACTAGTCGGCACACATGTCTCCAGATGTGCAAAGGTGAGCGCAATAGGCCATTTTTTATAGGCTTAAATACCTTTGCTTATAAATTAATCAGGAGGGCCAAGACTGAAGGGTCAAGGCTCAAAAGAGTCCCACAGGGGATTGAAGCACCTTTGTGCTACTCTGAGCTGAATGGAAATTAACCTTTGTGTCTGAAGGAAGTGACTTAAGTGTGGTTTACAAGGAGTATTTGTTAGATAAAGACATTCAGCAATAAAGGGATAGTTCATCCCGAAAAAACTGGCCATCATTTATGCATCCATCCTCATGTCATTTCACACCTGTATAACTTTCTTTTTTCTTTTATCAGAAAATATTTTGAAGAATGTTGGTAACCAAACGACATCGGCTCCCATTGATGTCCATTGTACATTTTCTCAAAATATCTTCTTTTGTGTTACACAAGAGTCAAATACAGGTTTTGAATGACGTGAAGGTAAATAAATGATGACGGATTTGTTTTTGGTGGACTGTCCCTTTAAGATGCATACTTTATTTTCACCATCAGTAAAATCAAGCAACATAATAAAAATGGTGATTCATCAAATTATTTCATTTCACTGCAGTTTTACTCAGAAATGCATCCCATTAAGAAAGGAGAAATAACATGTGATGTTGACTTGGGACCAAGTATATTTTTTGTACATCATTTTTAAAGTAGTTTGTCACTTGAGAATAAAGTTTTACTTTGCGTGACTCTGGATTGTGATCCCTCCGCTGTCAGAGAGAGAGGGTTTTTGGAGTCCCCGTGGTGTTACCGTGGTAACCCTCAAGGAGATGCACTGATGCATGATTGACAGCTCTGCCCTTTCTCTGCAATTGAATCGTGAATGGAGAATAAGCTCTTTATAAAGTTTACCGCTGTTTACTTCGGAAACGCTCGGCTCAAATGTAAACCCACTACTTTGTTTATTTTCATCTAACTATCTAGTGATATGATGTAGAAGACTATCTTCCTAATGCTTTGGGCCTTGAACTAGAAAACATCTCCCTAGAGAGTAGAATGTGGTTTTCCATCTGATTCGGATGAGACGATTCTGTAATTATGTACTGGGACATAGAAGTGTCCCCATAGCAACGCATCAATCTCTAGGCAAATGTGTCTAATCTGTTTCTTTCCTGAATTGAATGGTGACTAAATGAAAGCGTTGGCACCCAGCATGTTTTTCCCACTTCAATGTTCAGTTCTTTAATTTGTAATCTAAACCAATCATCTTGTTGTAATGCCATCAACGCATTAGTTTTAGTCTTGTAATGGGTTTTTATTCTCCCAACCACCGAGACGGATCATTTTCAGGTTCTTGATTTTAACATGTTTTAGTTAGATACACTCTTAAATATAGAAGTACTCAAAAGGTTCTTCACAGCGATGCCATAGAATAACCATGTCAAAGGTTGTCAAAGGTTCTTTATGGAACCAAAAGGTTCTTCTATGGCATCGAAGAACCTTTTAAGGCCCGATTCACATTTCACATTATCGTCTCTAATTCATTGTATGACTGATGATATTCTCTTTAGCGTTTAGTTGGCAGATCTTTCCAAAACAAGCAGGGAGAAGAGAGATCTATGCACATACACACGTTGATCGTGCTTTGTAAAGCTCTTTGGTTTTCTGCTTGCGGACATAGTTTATATCCTTCTGTGGACAGTCGCTGAGCCCCTCCCTGACCTGCTTTGATGTCAGACTTCACCATCCAGAAGCTACAAACTTGCTGATCTTTCTCCTTGTTTGTGCTTCTCATAGTTGGGATTTTAAATGCCGTTGGAGTCGATGTATCTCTGCTCTTCCAGGTGTTTCACTGTGATATGAATCATGTTGTGATACAGTAGCTATATGCCCTAGATACATGTAAACACAGAGGAGAACTAGGTTTTTTGATTAATTTGATGTATCAGTTATTACAATAAGCTTCGACTTATTCACCAGAGGTGAAATGTATTGTAATGTATGCCTTGTCTGTGGACAGACGGAGAGTATGGGCGTTGAGCCCGGTCCACATTGTTGAGGGTAACGCGATCTGTTGCTTTAACCTCTTTGGCTTGTTTGAACAGTGGCAGAGTAAATCATCCGTTAGCTGTTAGCAAGCGTGAAACTTCAGACCCCCGCCGCCCCGCCTGTGGGTACACATCAGGCCAGCAAACTCCAAATTCTGATCCGAGGCGGTTTTAGCTAGTTCTGTTTGGGTTGTATTTTTCTACAAAGCTGACCCCAAACAGAAACAGTTTCAACCCACTCACATTTCTGAACAGGGTGTTTTTGCTTTGTGGTTTAAAAGGACAAAATGGTTTTCATAGCGTGACGGGAAGTCTTTGAATATTAAAAAAATAAGAGTTTCATTTAAAAATGACATTAAAAAATCATTTGTGTGTGCCCAGGCGGAAGGTGAGGACAGCCTGAAGAAAATGCAGTTGATGGAGCTGGCCATACTCAACGGCACATACAGAGATGCCAATGTCAAGTCACGTAAGAATGACATCATCAATCCTCGACCAAAAAAGCAAACACAAATTTTGAATTCCTTTTTCTTAGAGATGCACGGATATATCGGCCGATAATCGGTATCGGATGATTAAAGGAATTTTTCACGCTATCGGCTGATGATCAGGGCTGATAAATCCTGTCAATGAATAGAAAATATTAAGCTACAACACCAGTTTGGTGTTCAATATTAATAGTCATATTAAGAAATAATAATTAAATCTTCAGTATCAGCAGATATCACTCCCAGTAATCGGAATGGAGAAATTTTGTATCTGTGCATCTCTTTTTATTGTCTTTTGCTTTTCTTTTTGCTATTTATTTACAATATTTTCTAAGGGCTCACTTTATTGATATTCTGGTTATTCTCCAATGTCCATCCCGCTCACATCTTTATCTGTTGCTCTTGTATGTCTCATTCTGTTCAGAAGCATTAGCCTTCTCCCTGGCCGCTTCCGCACAAGCTCCCCGTATCATCACAGGCCCCTCACCGGGCATGCCCCACGGGGCCCTGCGTTCCCCCGCGCCCTCTGCTCCCACCCTCATGCCCCTCATCCGACAGATCCATGCCTCTGCCCTCATGCCCACGGGCTCACCCCACCACGCCACCCTCATATCCCAGAACCCGGAATCGGGCATCATCTATGCACCCTACGATTACCCCTACACCTTGGGACCTGCAACCTCCATCCTTGAATACCCCATTGACTCCAGTGGTGTTTTAGGTAAGCGATGTTTCAGTGTTTTTTGTCTTCCTTGTCTACGGATTGTTAATTCAGCGCTGGGGTTGGTCGGTATGACACTGTGTAGAGTGATTGATAGAAATGTGTAAATTCATATTTTGCAATGCCAGGCTTAATATCCAATAACATTTGTGCAGTACTGCTTTATATCAATTACACAAGATTCATTGAAAATTATACAGAATTTAGTTAATGTATGGTTGGATATATATATATATATACGTGTCCAAAAAATTCGAGTGTATTATTTAATCATAATAATCGCGATGTACACCATTATAATGATCAAAGATTTTAGTCATGCCGCCCACCCCATTTGGAATGAGTTTTTTTCCTCATTTGCTCAGAGCTCCAGCATTAGAGACTAACTTCAGCATTCTGTTTTATTCTTGTAGGTATGGCTTTCCCAACAAAAGGCTAAAAACACCGAGAGGTGTAACAGTCTTCAACCTATACGAGTGTTAAAATGCTTTGCTTTACAGCTGACTTGGAACAAAAACAGAGAAAAGTGCAAATGAAAAAACTGTTCCATTGTTTTTTAATAAGAAACAAAAGACTAAAGGTCATCACGGCTCATGTTTACACTGGTCTTAACTGTTTTGTTGACAGATCTAAATCAGATTTTTTTCAGATAGATACTGATAATTAGGCCTTTTATTACATTCCTCTGTTTGAAACGTAATGTAATCTATATTTGTTTAGCTTGTAATATGCGCGTTACTTGTTTTTCCTGTAACTGCTTTCTAGACATATAAAGTGATCAGTATTATTGCTAAAGTTACTTACTTGTGAAAAACATACTACATTAAGTAACCTGTAGTGAAATTATTTCTGAGGCATCTAGGTGGAAATCAGGGCTCTATTATCATGGTATCAATTACTTAAAGCATTAAAAGCGACACCAGTTTTTTTTTGTAGGATGTAAATTTTGCCATGACGGGGCCCTTATGAAAAGAGATGTTCACTAGTGCCTTGTACTTTGCTTTTACAAGCCTTGTTTAACACTTTTAGTGATGATTGAAGTGTAGTGTTCATGTGTTTTGATGAATAATCTGATTTTAACTCTTGTTTTGTTGGCAATGTTGCGCTCTGAGCAGGTGCCGTGACTACTAAAGTACGAAGGCAGGATATGCGCGTCCATCCTTACCAAAGGGTAGTGACCGCAGAACGAGGTTAGTTTAGCTCCAGTGTTAAAGCTGTGCTGTGTGTGTGTCTGTGTACAGATTTTTCAAGTATGCTGATCGCACTGTTCATTGCATATGCCTTAATGCAAATAAGTAATCTTATAGTCATTTATAACCTGCCAAACGCTAAGATGAGCTCGGCATCATTTGAAAGTGGTGATGCTGTTGTCGGTATAATACATTCCAGTCCATCCGCACAAATCTGACAACCTAAAGGCATTGAAACTGTGGGTGTTATCAGCTTACTTGTATTATTTGAGCATGTTCAAAATACAAAAACAATGCAAGGTTACATAAAAAAATATCATTGATTACCGTAATAGGCTATGACAGCTTATGACAAAATTCTAGATTTAATGTGACATGATAAATCGAGCACTTACATGGTTTAAGTATTGAAAAAAGCATGATTTAAGACTCAGTGGCAAGGGTAGATAGATATTTGGACACTTAAGTCACATAAAAATGCTAAAACGTCTTTCCGTAATATAGAAATCATCTAACCATGTGGTTATATATATAATTAAGAATGCACAAGCACATTTTAAGTACAACATTTAAACATGTTACGTTTTAAACGTCTAGAAAATAAATGTATCGTTCAAAATTAGTACACAAATCTGGATTCATAGTTTAAGTGATCAGAAACTGAAAAAATGTCAAAGTATGTACTCTGAAAAACTGTAGCATCATTTGTTTACAGATGCCACTCGATAATTTGTTGTCTAATGTAATGAAACTTATTTTGAGTTTGATTCAAAGGGGCAGTTCACCCAAAAATAAAAATGGAAAGTCATTATTTACTCACCCTTAAGTTATTCCAAATCTCTTTTAATGTCTAACACAGATATTTGCCCCAGAACTGTTTGCTTCCTACATTCTTCAAAATACCTTTCTGTTTGTTCAACAGAACAAAGAAACTTATAAAGCCATTTTTCCTACTATGGTAGTTAATGGTGGCCAATAACTGTTTGCTTTCCTTTATTCTTCCAAATATCATTCTCTGTGTTCATCAGAACAAAGATACTTTAAAAGATTTGTAAAAACATGAGGTTGAGTAAATAGAGACAGAATTTTCACTTTTGGGTGAACTGTTCCTTTAAGTGTCCAAATACTTTCTGGAATCTCTCTAGACGTTAATACAGCTAGTTCAATACATACAAAGCTTCTACAGAACATTTATGGAGCGAAACTGCCCGTTCGTTGAGCTCTGTTACTCTGATGATATAGTGAGAGCCTTAAGGTTCATGGTCAATGAAGTGTGATGGAGCTCACCTGTTTCATCTCTTTATTTCTTCATTTGTCATTTCTTAGATATCATTCTCTCAGCATATTTTAAGGAAGTTCTTTGTTGCCTAGTATTCTAGTAATTCTTAATTGCATTTAATTGAAACGTTTTGTCAGCCCTCATCAAAACTAATTAATTTGAGTAGTAACATCAAATTTTTGTTTTTTTATAACAAGCATAAATTTATCACGGTCGAGCCTGGTCAGACCATCATGAATTAAAGTTGTGAAGGAAATTCAATGCCGTTTTCCTTGATTTATGAAACGGATGCTTAACCATATTTATTTAGAAAATTCAGTATTCCATATTTCAATTATAAGCTGTTATGTTTTTCCTCATTTTTTCCCATCGTGTGATTTGTAATGCATTTTTTTCATTATAGTGCGTACACTGTTTGAAACTTTTTTTTATTATTTATGCATTCTTATTACAGTTCTTATTTGTATAGATTGACAGATTTTTGCTTAGGATAAACTATGAAGTCTGTGGCCAGAATCATTGAGCACATTCATGACAAACTCTTAAAATGCCTTGCATGGAAATAAACTGGATCTAAGGGAACTACACGATCAGCTTTTAAAGACAGCTGTAATGAAACTGATATTTAAAAAAACACATCGTTGTGCCAAAACTGTACATTAAATAACTAGGACTCCTGAGAGAAACTGTAAACGTGAGAATCTACTGATCAATTTAAGTCAATTTCAGAACTTAACATGTAATAGTCCAATACAACTGACCAATTTAATGCATAACAATTGTGAAATTGCACAATAAGTCAAATCTATCTTGTGAGGTCTACTGCCCACAGCCTTAGAAAGAGCTCCAGGTGTTGTTCTGTATATTGCAGTATATTATGTCGAAGGTCGTGTGGATGAGAAATTCTCATTGTACCAGGTTTGGGTAGTACATCGCATAAGATAGACTAGACAGATATGAAGGTTAGAACTTTTTTGAGGAGTTAAATCATCATATGTGCTGCCTGAACATTTACTGTGATTTTTCATTCAAATAGAGCCGCTTTTGCTCATAAATGGCGAAATGTGAAGGAGTGCGTATGATTGCTTTAAACTCCCCATCCAAGAACTTCCTCATGGAACAAATATGGCACAAATAGTTTGCACTGAAGATTTTATATCGCCAGCTCTTCGTCTCGGACAGAGCTTGTGAAACGAGAAAATACAAAACGGCAAAACCTCAGTTCAGATGTTTATTAAGAGCAGGACGGTCTGTTAGCACAAGAACAACAGACGAAATATTCCAGTTTTTTTTTTCTCTCTGTTGTTTTGCAGTACATTTCTTTTGAATTTTGTCATATGTATGGAAACGAACCAAGTTATCGTGTGTGTGATCTTTTTTAAATACGTTTATGAAAGCAATATGTTTAACTATAAAGCAAGAACATTTATGAAATTTTATTGTATTTGTAAATGAATAGGAAAGTTATGCTAGTGAACATGTAGGCGGAGAGAACAATGCCATGTTATTAAAGGGGGTACGTTTTTAGGATGTCGTACCAATGGTGGTCTTATAAGCTGTAGGCTAAGAGTTTATCGGCTTGCGGAACAAGTAGATTTGTCTTTCTAATTGTTTTCTTGTGCTGTGGCCCTAAATTTCAGCCAATATGCTTTAGATTCAATGTGTTTGAGTAGCATTCTGTATTTTTTTGTAAATAGTCCAATTTTAAAGGCAATAAAGTTGAGTTTTAAAAAGTATTTTGTAGCAATCTCTCTGGTTTAAATTGTCACTACGGATCACTTCTCTCGATTTTCTCAGTCACATCTCTATAACTACTCATAAATTCATATCATTATCACTAGCAGCTTTGTATTGAACCAGCACTTTTAATGCTTAATAGCAGTCGGAGGATTCTTCATCTATTCATACGCATCTCTTAATCCAGGATAGATCACTTTCACATTTTACATCAGTTTCTCCAGATATCCAAACTCTATTGACTGCTACTAACCATTAAGTGCTGTTAGTTTCATTTGTAATGACTCTTAAAATCGCCTCTTTGCTTCTTTAACCATTTTCACCTGGGATTTGGGTTCTGGAGTGAAATCATGAAGGACTTCATGGTTTTACTGTGTTAATATAGATGTGGAGCGGTTTTCTCTTACAGTAGCTGTAATTTAGTAATGTCAGATTGTCATCCACTAGCGGAAACTAATCTCCTTCTCTGTCTTTTTTCTTTTGTGTCCCTTTGTCTCTTTATTTTTTGTTTTCCCTCTGTCTGTCCATTTTTTTCTCTAACCACCCAGCCGCCACCGGCAACTAACCAATGACCTTTGAGCTCTCAACTCTTCACCCAATGACGACCTGACCATTGCCTGCCTGCTGATCAGCTCTCTGGCTCTCGTCCTTCGCTTCTATGTTTTGGTGGAGCCCGGAAGCTGCTTAAATTTGCTTAACGCAGCCGAGCAACCGCGACGGCCCCACGCCACCAACCGCAGAACAGAATCGGGCCCCTTCTCAAACCGAGGACCTCTGTGGTCAGGTGACCTGGGCTACCCTGCCTGCACTGAAATGTCAAAGCAATAACGCTGTCTGGGCAACACACAAATCTCACTTTAAGCCTTTCACACAAGCACACATACACACGCACACTAAATAACATTTCCTAAAAATCGAGCATAATTTAACTGTGGTTACATAATCCTGCAGACACCATTCAGAAGAGAGAGAATTAAACACATACGTGGAGGAAGCAGTTTACTTGTCCAAATGTCCATAGGGGATGTAAAAGCCATGCTTGCCTACCAGCGTCGAAATGCATCCAACCACGTGAACAAATGTACAAACACTAAACATCTTTTGATATGAGGGTGCTGCACAGGAAAACGATATATATATATATATATTTTTCACAGGTGATCCTTTTGTATTCAAAAACAGTATTGTCAAAGTGTGATGAACAAACGTTTATTTCTTTACAACCACAAATTTTAGAGACCAAAACAGTGTCTTTTTTAAATAAAAAAAGAAGTGCCTTATTTTAAGCAGTATCATTAAATACAAACAAACATGAATGTCCATCAATGTGTCATATCAGGTATCAATGTGTCAACAGGTTAATTCCCTTTTCTCTGATCATAATAACAATACGTCACAGCATGTTACACTCGGAACTACAGTTTGTACAGTTTGTTATTTGTCCTTTAATAATAATAAGTACATGGGTCCCTTTATGTTCACTGTCTGTTTGAATTTGATTTACACGTACAAACTCTAATGTTTGTATATTTTCAATTTGTTACACCACAGTGAAGCCCTGGTAAAGCTTTATCAATCTGTTACTCAACCATTATGATGTGTTGGTTATAGTTTGGCCTTTATTTGATCATTTCTTTCTACATATAGCTCAAAGAGCATGTTTTACACGGATGTTTCTCTATGCCTTTCAATGCAACTGCTTTTTTTGGTCTTCCAGTTAATAATTCTCACCCTTTCAGAGCAGATGAACAATTTCTCTGTTTAACAAACTAAAATGTATAAATAACAAACTACGATAAGACTTTGGTCATGATAACTGGATTTTTGGATATCATCTCCTTTTTAATAGTATTGGTTTATGCAGAACAAATGCAATAATCTTTAGCTGTTTGAAGTTGTGCTGCAGTATTGCATGTATTTTTTAATCAACCTGGATATTGAAAGGAAATATTTTGAAAATACATAAATGGATGAAATTTACAAGCGTTTTTAGACCAGGAACTGTTTGGTTATGTGCGTTTCTTGTTTGCCTTCCATGCAGTATTATTACAGACAGATTGTGTTTGTGTGCGAGTGGGTGAATGTTTGTGTTTGAATGTCACATGTTTATTGTAAATGCCAATGAACTGCAATTCTCCATTCAAGCTTTTGATTATTGTTGTTACTTTTTTGAAAACCCAAGCAGATCCCTGCATTGGTAAATATATGGTCCTATTTATAACCATTGTAACATTTTATAATGTATTTTTTTATCATATTTTGTATGTGAGAAATAACATTAAATCACATTTCCAGATATGAACGTATGCCTTATTACACCTGTTGACATTGGAGAGAAACACAGTGTATTTTTTCCAGAATTATATACTTCCACAAGTGATGGAAAATCGTAATCTGAGCATGATTTGATTTGATTTGAACAATATTATTTGGTTCCAATCTGGTATTATTTACCATGGTGTTTGGTTTGTTATTGTTGCTTTGCCTCTGTGCCTTCTTATGTAAATTGGAAGCTATTAACCATTTCAATTATATAATTTGATTAATCTTTTCTTGCCGATTGTACTAACAGTTGATGATTTCTATACATTAACCCGTCAATAATTTTCTTTGTCTGCTTTGAATCTTTAGAACGGGATTCGTGTGGAATTAAGTTTGTTTTACTGACTTTGAATTATGCTGGACTAAACTCTGTACTGAGAAGCAATAGCGGAATATTAAAATCATAGTTTTAAAAAGAAACTAACTTGGTCGCTCTTTCTCTTGTGCTTTTAAATGTGCCAGATCACTATGCCTACTAATCCGATTCAGATCGACGAGAAGATCTCTGTCCAAACTCTTCCTTACTCTTTAATTCACTATCAACAAAGCTGCATTTAATCTGAAAGATACAGAATAAAGTTTAATCAAAATTAATATGAATGGAAGTTGTAAGAACACTGCACCCCACCCCTGTTTTACACAGTCTTTTTAATTCTTTCTTTCTCAAATGTCTCCATTGTGTGTGCTTGTGTTTTGTGCCATGGATTACGCAATTATAGACAGGGAGTAATAGATATAAAGGAGTGTCCATAGTTTACACCGGTAATTGTCCTTTAGAAAAATTTCAAGTTGAAATGTTTTTATGTACTTGCCAAAAAGAAAGAACAGAGGTCAGTTTAAAGCCACGTCCACTGACTAGAATACATTATGTTTATAAGTACTCCCTACTCAATTGGCAAGGCTCTGATAGCTTCCACATTGAACATCATGAATGAAAAAATGTCTGTATTGTGTTCGGGGATTCAAGGCCTAAGAACTTACAAAACAAGTATAACTCTGAATAACCTTCTAAAAAAACAGTTTTATTTTCATTTTGGTAAACATTCACACATTCTTTTAATGAGTCACTGTTGTTTGTGTAATGGTCTGTGCTTGGCTGATAAAGCTAATCAGACTCCTGGTTCCCACAAGACCCCTTCACTGCGCCCAAGAGCCCCGCTGAGTCCTTTTCAATCTCCAGACATAGTCGTAAAACAAATGCGCTTATATCCAAAGGAAGAAGCCACAGTGCTGGGTCTGTCACCGTCATGGTCGAGGTACAGTTCTGTTCAATAGCGCAAAATCATGAAAAATGTTCATCAGAGAGAATGAAATGGATGGAAAGAGGCAGATTAATTTACTCCCACAGAAAGCAAGCTGCTTATTAAACACCACACATTTCGTGTTAAATGGTTCCTGTCTGTCCCAAATTACTAGCTGCTATGTAAGGAAATCATTCCCTCTTTCCATTTTTGGCCTGTTCTGTCTCCATCTTCAACCTGCAACTAAAACCTCAATTTCCTGTCTCGTTCATCGTCCGATGCCCCCTCCCACATCTGAACTCCAGTGCAACTTACTTTATGAAAAACACCTACTACCCCGGGTAATGGAGGGTAGTGTAATGAGCAGAATGGACTTCAGCTGAGGGCTGAAGATGAAAGATGAACTGGGTTAGTCCCTACACTGAGCCCAGAGAGAGAGACACAGTATCCTCTGTTGACTCACTCACACTATGACTTCCCCTCAGAGGCAGAAGTGACCTTTACAACCTCAATGCCCACAAACAAATTCGAACATGTACTATCTTACTCGATGAAAATAGAAGCTTTTGCTTCCTTCCTTCCTTCCCTTCCTGTCAATCTAGTGATCTTATTAGGTGACGATGGCACGCCATGCCAGAAGGAAGAGACGGACCACTTGTGGAAAAATGAATGGAGACTAGCGGTCAATTTGACCGTCATTATAAAGGAAGTTGATGCATTCAGATAAAGATATATTTTTAGGTCACTTATTTTTGGAATTTGTGTTCTGAGAGGGTTGCTTTATTTATTGTGTTGGAAAAAATACAAAGGACACCCATGTGTTATTTGCACCCTGATCTTAAGAATTCGTAATTATACTTTACAAAGTGGCTCAATCATGAATTTGTAGGATTATTAAGTAATAATGAACAATAATATGTATGCTTCAATATCATTTTATTAAGGATGCTTTAGCAAAATTTAAATATATATATTTATAAGATATAAGCATACTTATATCAATGTGTATATTACACATGTGTTTAGTATTCTCGTATTTATACTATTTCAATACTACTAGGGACCCTAAATTGGCCCACTTTTTCATTCATAAAAGTATTTTTCAGTAGACAGTACTATACGTGTTTTAAGCTTTTTTCATTTGTACTGCAACTGGCCTATGATACAAGTAACCTACAAGTGCACCGATAGTTTCCTACATTTACATTGACCCATTTGGCTGACGCTTTTATCCAAAGGGACTTTGCATTATGCTATACATTTGTTTCTAAGTATGTGCAATCCCTGGGATGGCACCCATGACCTTGGCATTGCTAACGCCATGGTCTCAGCACTGAGTTACAGGATAGCTACTAGTTTAATATGCTACTTGTAGCACACTTTTAGCTAATAAAGTACACTTTGAAGTATACTTTGAGTGAACGAATAGTTTAGTAGTTTTTATACTTTTATAAGCATACTTGCTAGTTTTCTATAACAATGTAAACTAAGTTAACTTCTCTAGCAAATTAAACAGTATACTTATAGTTTATTATCTATATATTATTTTTGCACTCAAGTATGCTACTGTGTTCTTATAAAGGTGTTCATTTTTATACTTGAAATAAACGTTTTACTGTAATTCAAGTAAATTTACAACAAATAAAAACTTCAGCTCAAAATATTTCATTTACTCTAAGCTTCATCTAAAGCTGATTTGTTATTATAAACATAAACATGTATGTTCACAACAATATATGTAAAACTATGTGAACAAAATTTTTATAGGCTACCCAAGCAAATATTCTTGGGATGATTCATTATCCTTAAAGTATCTATTGAAAACATTGAGTGTAAGAATAAATCAGATATACCTACACTAAATATAGTATATACTTAAATATAGTTTTAAGTATATTTCTCAAAAGTACATAAAAAGTGGATTAGATTATACATTCTCACATTTAGTTTTAAAGGACAAACTTTTTTGCAAGGAAAGCCTCACCCATAAACCTAACTGTCACTGGTGCAAAAGCAGATCACACAAAAAATATACAAATTAGCCACTTTTAAAAATATTTATGAATTCCCATTCTGGTTATTGTTACCAATCCAGTTATAATCTTTGAATTATCTTGAATAATTTTGAAGGCCCTATTTAACTGAAATGTTCATAATTCTGTTCTTTATATTATCTCCTTTCTTCCACTTTGTCAATGTTTATAAACATTATAGATATTTGCACCCACACATTTTTAGCTTTACACCATTGTATTGCAATGTCTGAAACAATAATAAAGAGTTGTGTTGAACCAGGGGAGTGTTAGCTCTTGTGCAGGGTCTTCTAGGAAACCAACCACGCTTAAACAATGACCACAAAGAAGACGCGTCCAGCGTGAGGATATGGAGAGGGTGGGGAATGTCCTCCCAGAGGGCTCCGACAGAACAAATCTCCAGGAATCCTTCTTCTCTGCTCTATTAACGACTCGTTTCCACAGACACATCCATCCGTATTTATGTAAGAGAGGAAGTCATCACTGTTTTCCTAGCTTGTATAATTGTTCCTATTCATAGCCAAAGATCTGAGAAATATCAGTGGGAGATGGTGATGGCGGGGTGGACTTAAAGAACACGGGGAGCTAAACAGGATGACACAACAGATGTCGCGCCACACCGAAGCCACGCAGTGGGGCTCCCCCTCGCTGCAGTTACGTCTGATAGGTTGTGTAAGTAAAGATGTAAAGAATCCTGTCTGGCTAGTTTTCAGTCATTATCATTCCTTGAAGTTTAGTTAAGGACACTAGAGAATGATTTCACTTTTAGTGTTAAAATCAAGGCCACGCTCTTTTGGACTCTCTTTCTCTGGGGTCTCCCACCCTTCCTGACTGCCCTCGAGGGCTGGGGTCCGGTTCTGGCTCAATCTTGGCCCCCCACGCTGTCTCCTCCAGTCAGGACACTGGCCAAACTGGTGGGAGAGGACAAGAGAATTTGGCAGGCCATAGTGGAGAACATTGAAAGGCAAGCCAAAATCTTCAAGCTCTGCCAGGATGGGGAGGGACGGGAGCTAAGCCAAGAGATAACTTTGGCCCGTGGATTTTACTTTGTATGTAGGATAATATAAGGTTTATGTAGATCTGTTATGAATGTCTGCTGGGCTTTAATGAAACAAATCTACACGCTGTTAAGTCTGGGTGGATTTTACGTTTCCAGGAATAGGTCGTTCTGTTGAACGCTTGGTTTCTGTAGCTCTGGAAAGTATCTGTTTATCATAACATCATGACACAGTGGTGATTTCTTTGTACTGCTTGTGTCTTAAATATAAATGTGACCCCGTTTTAAAATGTCACTCATGCGTGCCAATCGGTCATAAACTGTTGAGACATCTAATAATATACCTGTTGAAAAATAAGTCACAAACACCAACAGTGGGTTCTACGCTTGTACAAAAACTTGATGGCTTGTAAGTCTTCATCTGAAAGGTTTCAGAGCCCCCGTTTGAACCCCCATCCTTCCCTCTCATCTCCTCAAAAGTAGAGTAAAGAACAGAGGCTCCGCGAAGCTTTCACATCTCCATGGTTACGCACCCCCTCAGGGGTCCTCCTGGAGTTTTTTGTGTCTACTCAGCATTGTTTTGCTTGAGTTTTGGCACATCAAGTCTCAAAAATAAGAGTCCAACCAAAATCGTGGCGATAAAATGCAAGTGTGATGAAAAGATATTTGGAGAGATTCATTCATTATCATCATGACATCACACAGTCATTTCCCAGCGTTCCTTGGGGTGCCGGTCTCTATTCTGCAGCTTCTGCAGCGCTGTGGGCTGTCTATAGGAGCCCTCGCATTGACTGTGAATGGTCTTTTTGTTGGGGAACAGTGAGCCATTTCTGCTCCCACAGAAAGCTCTGGGTAATTTAGTGAGGATGCCAGGAAGTCTGAGCTCACAGAATGACAACAATGGCAAACGTTATTGCTCCACCTCAAGGGGTGGAAGAGAAAGAGAAAGGGGAAAAAAATTAGCTATGGTGATAGAATTCTGGTTCAACCACCTCCTACACAATGAATTCCTCTTAAATCTTGCATGAGGATAAGGCAATCTTTATAATGTTAAACAACCATTTGTGCTATCAAGCATGCATCATAGGACATGGTTTATAGTGGCACATGGTTCAGTGTGAAGTGGTTCTTAACAACATTAACAAAAATGGACAAAAAGTTTTAGAAAGGGGAACTTTCTCTCAAACTTTTGTTCTAGGCTGTCATCTAGTGGACAAGCATTATTACCACAAATAAGCATATGCCTTTTTAGCAATAGGGGCTTAATTCATACCTATAGATCACAGTTCGGCACAAGTTGTAATCATGCCTAAATAAGCAACGTTTTGTTGATAAACAGTAGACTAAACAGCAAAGCAAGTTGAAAGATGTTGAAAGATTTGAATACAATAGATTAATAAAATTTGATTTTTTTGGTGATCTTTTTTATTTTAGGTAGTTAACAAATGTTTTGATAGATTATGTGTCATGTGGACTTACATAACATGACATTTAGAAAGCAAACTTTTAATATAATATTTTATACAACCAAAATTTATATTTATAATATAAAATAGTACTAGAGAGATCTATTTGCTTTCTCATTTTGTTTGCTGTCACACCTTAACACGATGTAAAATAAACGCTATATTTATGGTATATTTGTCAACTACTCATTTATTGTATCATTTTCTTTATTTATCATTTCCATGATTTTTTTTGTGCTTTTGTATGCTCTGATTTTTTTTAAATAAGAAAAAATGCACCATACAAAATTAACTATGAAAATAAATTAAATAATAATAGTAAAATAAACAACAACCATTTTGTTTTTAAGCATGTTTAGGACTCTTACCTAAATCTTGCGCAACCAAACTCACGTGGTCGCAAACTGTCGTAAACACCACAAGCTTAGCCAATTTAGCAGTTTTCTTCTTACATAAATAGCTTTGTGGTTTCTATATCTCGATGTCCTTACAAATGTGCTCCATCTGCTTCTTTATCATGCGAACATTTATTAAATCTTATTTTGAGAAATTGTCCGCAATCGCACTACAAATTTTACAGCAGGATTACGTCATCCGTGTCATTTCGCTTTACGGCAGAGCGGCATGTGGAGGTCAAAGATGGCAGCAACGACGAGGAACTGAAAAGCTATTCTGATCAGATATAAACATCTCATGACAGTGATATCTACGAGGGCCTGGATTAAGACAGATCACTGTCGATAAAGAAAATCGCTCAGTCTACGTCGTGGCGATCAGTTTTGCTTAAGCTAACACAGCGAGTCAGGCATCTGGTCATATAACGTTAGGCGTTTTTCCTGTATCAGATTCATAGATATGGATAATAATGCACCCGGAGCAGGAGGATCTAAAGGTGGATTGGGAAGCCTTTTCGGTGGAGGAGCCCCTGACTATTCAAACACCGAGCTCTCAGGAGTACCATGTAAGTATTTGGTCTGATCTGTTCAGATATTAAAGACGTAACTTTAACGTCACATTTTTGGGTCAGTCAGTTTAAGTTGGAGTATCCACACATCTCTATCAATCTAATCTATTTTTTTTATCTTAGTGACCGGTATGAGCCCTCTATCCCCGTACCTCAATGTTGATCCACGTTACCTTTTACAGGTGAGTCTCTATATATGACATTTCTGACACTTTTAGGTTGTAGAAACATATACACTTACATATTTACATATTAAATATTCACATACACTTGGAGGATCAATGAACTTGTTAATATTCTAAAGACTTTTGAATGACTTTTAACGTGTAAAACCATTTTGAAGGACAAGAGCTTTGATCAGCAAAACACATGTGACAACTTGCCCCTCTTTGCTGAGATTCGTTTGTTTAATACTGTGTGAATGCTGTAGGTCAGTATACTAAACTGTCTTTATGTGCTTATCTTACTTTCCAAGGACTCAGATGAGTTCATCTTGCCAACTGGGGCAAATAAAACCCGAGGCCGCTTTGAGCTGGCCTTTTTTACCATCGGGGGATGCTGTATAACAGGTGAGGCCTGACTCTATGCTGCTTGTCTTAAATCTCATGTCTTTAAAAGCCTTAATTTAGCTTTTTATCTTTTAAAGGTGCTGCTTTCGGCACCGTAAACGGGCTCCGTATGGGGCTGACGGAAACAAGAGACATGGCATGGTCAAAACCCAGAAATGTACAGTAAGTGTGTCTTCATTTATGTATTATTGGATTTGCGAGACATTTAAAGTGAAGAAAAAAATAAGAGATTATAACTAACCGTGCTTTAACTAACATTATTTATATTCCATCAGGATTTTGAACATGGTCACACGACAAGGGGCGTCTTGGGCCAACACACTAGGATCTGTGGGTAAGAAATTCGTTGCACTTCGTCGTCTCGCATTGCAAATAATATCGCAACCTGTTGTATCATCCAACAAGTACATACATGCCTTGTGTTGATATTTTGCTTTCTCATCTCGACAGCTCTTTTATATAGTGTGTTTGGTGTGGCCATTGAGAAGGCTAGAGGTGCCGAAGATGACCTCAACACAGTGGCGGCAGGAACTTTGACCGGGTTGCTTTTTAAATCCACAAGTGAGTCCAAGTCACACTGATCAGTTTTATGACTACCAGTGGATGATTTTTATTGATGGAGTAGAACATGATATTTATGGTATTTATTGTGTCCAGGTGGACTGAAAGGAGCGGCCAGAGGAGGTCTTGTCGGTTTGGCCTTGTCAGGACTGTATGCGCTCTACAACAACTGGAATCATTTGAAGGGGACATCGCCTTCACATTACTGAGAGCTCAGATCATGGACTTATTTTAACTCTGAGCTCATCCTTAGACCATATCACAAGTTTTATTCCCATGTCAACTTTTGGAGAAGCACCAGTTTCCTCTTGAGGTAACTCATGGAGAACCAGATGTGTACAGGCTTCTTCAGGGGACTATTAAGTATAATATTTAAAATGTGGAGTCATGCATTGCTGCAAATCTGTTCTGTTGGTAATGCATCATTTGCAGTTGATGCTCGTCTAAGACGGTCGATAAACACCGTGTTCTTTAATTATGAAATTGTGCTCCGTTGGTAGAAATGTATTTTGCCAGTGTTGACTGGTTTGAAGTTTTGTTATTTGTTTGTCCCATGGCCACATCCGCTCTGCCACAATCTGAAATAAAATGCAACTGTTTGACAGTCTTCATGGAGCCGGAAGCAGTGATTGCTGTGTTTTTTCAATGATCAGTGTTTTATGCAAAATAATAATTTCCACCAGAACTAAGTTCTAATGAACATTAGGTCTCATTCACTAATAATTTCATAGATCTTTCGTTTTATACGCACATTTGAACTTCTCACGATAACGTAGAAAGTGGCAGAATGGGAGTGATTGGGCGTCGACTTTTTGAAGCTCCAAAAATGCATCCGTCTATCAAAGAGCTGCTGGACACGGCCCCGTGGGCGCAATAATGGTCTTCTGAAGCAAAGCAATGCGTTTTTTAATTTTTAATAGAAATATCCATATTGACAGCGCTATTAATGTTTATGTCTAGCTTCTTTCCCTCTGATGCTTGTTTTTCTGGAAGTAAAATCATACGTGATATTATAGCTTCGACTGCAGTATTTTTCAAGAAGTCATTCAGTAAGGATGCCTTGAGGGTGAGTAAAACATAGTTTGTAAAACAAGTTTGTTTTTCCTCTGAAATATCCCTTTAAGTCAAAGATACTCCAGGCACTCCCACGGTCACAGCCAGGCGATTCTACAGATGCGCTCTCTCAAGAAATTCCAAGCGCGCAGCCCTCAAAATCAATTCATACACAATAAAACACCTTTTAGAGACACAGTTTACATAGTTCTTCATAGCCGGCTGTAAAAGCGCAGCTATTCAGAGAAAAACTTGCATCTCGAGCTATGGTCTTAACGCAGAATATATATATTATTTAAAGTACATGAACTATTATCTTAAGATGAAACATACGTCTAAGTGACCTTCATTTATGCCATTAAAAAGCCCAGAAACACCAAGAGATGAGCAGATAAATGAATCCTCTCTGTCAGCTGCTCCAGAGCTTCTGTCCTGATGTTCTACTGATACTCTTAACCACAACAATATCTAACAAAATCTTTTTTTTTATTTAGAATATATTTTAGTAAGAAAGTTTTTGTAAACGTTCGTACACAGGTTTCATGCATAAATTTGTGCGTACGCATGCTTGATTTGTGAATGAGATCCAATGTTTCAACAGTATTGACTGTGTGAAAAACATTTATTGACAGTGGTCTTGTTTTATGGGCTTATTTGGAAGCAATGTTTCCTTTTGTTGCCTTTCTATATTGTATGCTGTACACACACAGAATGAAATTCTCACACAGATATTGTGTGTTTCTCAACCAGAACAACTATAGGCAATTCAATATCCAATTACTCTTGTATAGGCTAACTAACCCAAATATTCTTTGTAGTTTCATAGATTGACTTTGATACATCATGCATTCATTAAATACAAAGTCTTTTTATTTTCCCAAGATATATTTGACTGTTTTTTTAGAATTTAAATGGGGGATCCATTAGAAATTATTTGCACACATCTTTCTGTTCAGTGAAAAGAATAGCTGTTGTAACATACAGTATGAGCTATTTCCTATACCTGATGCTGACCATCAAAGCACCTTATGGACAATGTACATGCCAGTCCTTACAGAAAAAATAGCTGAGGAGTGTCACTCACAATAGCCAGAATCTGTGCTTTGCTGAACACAATGTGATTGTGTGATTTAGCTAAAAGCAGTTGATATACTACAGAGATGCCCAGAGGAATCTCACATGCACGACTTGCAAAGCAGTGAAACTACCCTAACTTTGGTGGCTGCCAGGGTACATCCACAACAGTATGACCGGATCCAGACCGGGACATGCCACTAAAGCTGTTATCACGTGTTCTCCTGCAGTTGTGGGTAGGGAATTCTGGGAGGTGACGAATCAGTGCATGAAGAAGTCCCTGATGCGTGTGGCCTCTATCCATGGGACATATGCCGCGGTGCGTGTGAAGACGCTGGGCTTGTTCTCCACCGTGCAGCCGATGGGGCCGAAGCTTACAACGCCATGGACTTCCCAGTAGTCTCTTCCCACCTGACACAGCAGAGGACCACCAGAATCACCCTGGAGGAAAAACAACCAGATAGTTAAGTTAAAATGTAAGATCGAATATGGTGTTGAAGATGAGATGTGTTTTTTACCTGGCAGGCGGCTGGAGTGCCTTCTGTATCCCGGAAGCCGGCACAGATCATGGAGTCTCTCACACGGTCACCCCAGAATTTCTTCTGTTTGCAGGTCTTGTAGTCGATGATGGGGAGTCGAGCTTGATTCAGTGTCTCAGCTAGAGACACATTTTCTTTTCCACCTAAGATTTATCAAGGTTTTATATTTTAACGTATTTCTGGTGATGTTAAATGCTTCTCTTAAATATAAACCATTAGAACAAAGCACCTTTAATAAAGCCGGTGAAATATGAACTTTTTTACTTAATATTACTAACTATATTTTTACTAAATATTTTTTGCAATATATTTTACCTCGTGTGTCTCCCCACCCAGTTACCCAGCAGTAGTGTCCTGGTTTGAGGTTGGTCTGCTTGCGCGGCAGGCAGGCGTAGCGGATGAAGTCAGTGGTCTGGATATCCTTGGCAGCTTTGACCAATGCGATGTCATAATCCAGCTCACTGTGAGCCGGATAACGGAAGTGCTCGTGTCTGTAGATCCTCTTCACAGGGAAAATTCGCTCAGCCGATTCTGATCTCTTCAACTGGTGCTTACCCAAAACGATACGCCAGCTGTTAGCGTCCTCTGCTTTTCCCCTGGGCAACAAAACACAGAAAAACACTTTAAACACATTCTACACATTTCAGTTTTCTTATCGAGCTGTCTTTTATTGAGCTTGAATTACTGCCTGACTCTTTATGTATTTTCTGTATTTATGAAGTCTTACTTTTGAAAGCAGTGTGCTGCAGTAAGAACCCAGTTCTTGTGGATCAGGGTCCCTCCACACACATGGACGTAATGTTTACTTCCCCTGGGACGGACCTGTGAAAAAAGATACAAACATAAATAGTTGCACTTGATGAATTCTATCTGAGAGTCATTCTGGAGTCATTTACCTGCAGTGAAACTTGCCATGGCCAGGAGTGAGGTCTGGCCTCATTGCCGGACACGATTCGCTCGACTGTGTTTGGCTGGAAATGAGACTGGCCACAGTCTTTCGGCCAGTCTAAAGACAAAACAACAATTAAAAGTCTGTTAAAATAAAATGGACGAGCAAAAAAAAACAAAAAATCTAAACCTGAAACAAGACACATTTATCGAGTCAATTTTGTATAGTCTATCTATATAGGCCATATAACGTTTTTAATTTACTTATAATTTTATGTATCATTTTAAGTATATTTACTGCCAAATCAAAGAATATTTTTTTGCAACGAAAGTAAGGGGAAGCACATTAAGACCCGGTTTCATAGACAAGGCTTGGCTTAAACGAGGACTAGACTTTAGTTAAATTTGGATATTTGAGGCACTTTTATCAAAATACCTTAGAAAAAAACATTACTGGTTTGCATCTTGAGATAAAAAAATGGCACTGCCGTATTTCAAGATATGGTAAGTTATTTTCATTCATTTTTGTCCGGGACTAGTCTTGACCCTTGTCTGTGAAACCGGCAATAAATGTTTCTCACCAAAAATGCAATGAAATTCATACAGCTCTTTGAGAATCACAGAATTAAGTGTAAAATCGTTCTTTTCAACTCCAAAACCTGACTTTAAATTTTTCTCACCAAGATGAAGGACTTTGTGCTGTTGAAGGCGACTGGGGTTGAATGCATGGATGGAGGCCTTGTCCAGCGCCAGGCCCAGCTGTATTAACAGTAGCAGAAAAAATGGACTCCTTACCGCCATGATCATACAGTAACTGTGTGTTACGCTTTGGAGATTATGCATTTATAGCGTGCCCAGAACAGGGGCCGTTCTTTGTCTACCCACGCCCCCGTCACTGGGACAAAGCATTTTGACAATGTCCCTCCCTGTCCTGGATTTTTCTGGTGGGGTAGCCGAGGGTTTTCATAACAAGTTGGCCCCAGAGGATCATGGGAGTCCTATCAGCATTTTCAGTCACTTGCCAGTGTGCAAAACAGCTCACCCTGAATGGATCACAAGTGTCCTTCTTATGGTCACGCCATGTTAACATCCAAACAGTTGTTAGCCGACATTCACATGACCTCCTGCTGTACAGGGGCACATAAACCCTGATAAATAATTGATATGATCTTAGTTAATATAGTATATCTATTTCATCAAATAGTAGCAGGATCTGTTTCTAGTAAGCAGTCAGTTAGCAGATTGATTTACAGTAACCCACATTCATTAACAACTATTTCAAGCAAGTTGAGTTCCTGGCTTGCAGTTGCAAGCTGGACTTTTAATCACAAAAAACAAGAACCAAAATGCTAAACATACCTCAACTTTAATACACAAAACACACAGAACATATTTTTGTAGCTGGATCTGTCTTCCTAAGAAGTTTTTACTAACATTCCGGTTAAGTTGTGAAAACGTTATTTCTGAATGTTATGTTATACCATGTTATAATGTTTTATACAAACTTTTTACAACATTAAAAAGGTGTATTAGTGACATATAATACATAGGAAGAATTCATGCACACGTCCCAGCTAGCACAGGTACATCTCTAAGACATCTGACATCTGAGATGTCTTCCAGATCTAGACGTATAAGAGACGTATGCCAGATGTTTGTGGGTAATCAGGGTAATTTTATTCGAAAACATAAGAGCCTGATAAAAATGATCGTTTTAAAATAAAAAATTTACACGGCACTAAGAGGTTTTGCGACTCTTCATGTCACTGCAAGAATGCTTTGATAACTTTGAGAGTTAGCTGCAAGGTAAGTTTATACAGCAGGCCTGCAGTAGTTGTGGGTTTGGTTAGGCACAAAAAACCCATACAAATACCTTGAAGTATACCATCAATGCAAAATGCATAAATGTGATTTGATATTGGCACTAACATGCAGTAGCATAACATTACCAGCAGAGGACACAATGGAGAAATCCAGGTGATAGGACATGTTCTGTTCTGGAAGTATGGTAGAGCCATTTTCAAACACACACTATACTTGATTCATTCATTTCCATCTACATGTGGCCATATACTGTAGATGCTAAATAGTTTTGCTGTGTTTTGTTTGTGGTTAAGTGTTACTCACTTGTTGTGTGTAATCCAAATGTTGGAGACCTGAGATGAGGAGCTTGGGAACGGTCAATAACAGAGAATGTGCCAGCTCGAACAAATACTCAACGTAACAATGAAAGAGACATGGAAATGTCCAGGGCAATCTACCTGAACACAGTTCACTAAGTGTACAGTAGTTGGATTTTTTTTCCATTCTCATGTTTTCCTTTTCTCTATTACTACTCTTCAAAAACAAAGAGAACAAAGACCTCTGCGTTTCTCTTGTCATAAGATCAATGGCTCTATCAGAAACATGGCTTGCACACTGTTTTTCAGTACCAGACATAGAACCAGAGTTGTTTACCAACCTCTTTATTGTATGTTTCAAGACATTCAGTATTTGCAATATTAAAACACATTAGTATAGTTTTTGCTGTAGAAAGCCTATCAAAAGCTTTTTCATCATACTGTGTTGATCCAGTAATGTCTCTCTTATGTTAAATCACAATGTTCTGGTCCAAAAGAAAATCTGATGCTTTGGCAAAGAAAAACAAATGCAACTTATGCAGCACATAATGTTGATTTGGTCAGAAATGTAATTACATAACAACAATTTTTTCAGGCTATTAATGAATATAATGAACAAATGGACGGACGCTGGGATTACGACCTTTTACCAAAAAAACTGATTCTGTATATAATATAGTTCTGATATAGCACACAGCATATGTTATCCTAAATAAAGTGAAAATCTTACACAGATATGAGGCATTTTAATAACTGTATCATGAACGCTGTAATATTACATTACAAAATATGGTTGGACACGAAAATGTAGCTTTACAAATATGTATATTTAAAAGTGGACGAAATGGTTCTGAACAATTCAATTCTCAAATTGAATTTGAGTTTCTGTCAGATTGCAACCAAAACCCAAGTGCGTATGTATGTATTTGCGTGTTACCATTTTTAATTGAGATTGTCCCTGAGCATCGGACTAGTACTGGGGATTAGCTAGTTTATATTGTAGCACAGAAGAACAGAAACACTGACCTTGAGTTTATATTTGTTGATGATGATTGGACAGGTCTGATAAGAACCCAACTTTTCACACCCACAAACCTCTCCAGCATTCATATTTTTAGCTATGTCTATTGATTCTGGCTCTGAGCCCACACTGACCCACCGGCAAAATCATTTCCCAACCAATCCGGCAGAGGGTAAGACATTTAGATCTGTTTTTACATCAGCAACAACCAAGAAAAACCTGATAGTTATTAAATTAATATATATGCTAATATAGAAGCATCTGCACAAAGAATTTCTTATATGGTAGTAGTGTATTATAGTAGTGTATTGTAGAAACCAAAATCTGTTTGTTTAGTCAGACGTCACACATGGCTTCCAGGTCCATGCACTCTATCAAAAGCCATGGGCAAACAACAAAAACGCTAATATACACTTCTGATCTAAAACTACCTAACCTTTACCTCTATAATAAAACCCCAGATGGCCAGACAGCGATTCATTTTCTATGAATTATTAAAATATTCCTAGCCTGGAGACTTTGGAGTTAATAAAGGTTTTGATTAAAGGTGTGATATGAATAAATAGTCTTACTATCTAAATGGTGGTTACAATCGTAGACCCACTTGAAATGAGTAGAGGCTTCGACCCAGAAAAGATATTTCCTACGTCACAACCCAACAAGTGGATTGACTAACTAACTCTCAGATATTGCTCCAGGGAGCCCTTCGGGCTCTCATTAAATTTATTTTGGCCAACCGCTTAGCAGGAGGAGACTATTTGACAAACATGTGAAGTGACAAGCAAAGCAAAACAAACTGATTATTCAGTTCAGTACCTGATTATTTCAGGCATCATACAGAATATACAAGTTGTAGAGATCCAGTTTACTTGCTAATGAATGAGACACACCAATCTCTGTCAACCTTAGCAAGAATTTCCAGTACAGCCATTGACATCTGCCTTCTCTGACCATTTTTGTGTGCAATATTTCCCAAGTTTCATATAATCGTACGTCCGGTAATGCAGTGGCTCAGGCGACCTATAATGTTTCTTGGGTAAGGTTCAGTAATCTGCTGTTAACTGAACATTTCTGTGAATCTAACAAGCAGAATCCAAACATTCTTGGCCTGTTACTTAAAGAAGTCTAACATTCAGCGTTCATCACATATGGATATTTTGTACAAAAAAGGGATCTAATAGGAGGTCAAGACAAGAACAAGGCCATATTTGAAGGTACATTAAGTACACACCACAATCTGTAAACTTTAAAAGGTGGCTTTACGCTCTGTTAGCTTGCAACATGGCTTTGAACATCACCAGCCCAGCCTCAGTCTCCTACAGTATCAGGGTTAGAGCAACAAGCCGAACTGCGCAAAGAATTTATAATCCCTTCGCTCTTCTTGCGTCGCCTCTGCTGGAGCGCCAGGCTGCTGACAGTATCTGTGGAGTCTTCCCTTTGAGCAGCCGCGGCAGCTGCCGTCTCTTTGATCTGAAGCTCCAAATGCCTCTGGATCGCCAGACCAAGTTCTTCAGGGTCCACAGATGCACCATATACCTCCCATGTCATACCCTCAGCGTCCCATTCCACCTCCTTCACAGGGGTCCTTTGACACGTGTGCTCAGTGGTCTGATACACGTCCGAGGTAAGATCTGCCCTTAAACTGATTTCAGGGAACACGTGGGAAAGCGAGGTAACAAAGGACAAGGTCTGCACGCCAATGTCTTTGAGTTCATGGTTTGACGTCATGGTGGTGGCATCTTTCACCACCCTGTTAAGACTAGTCTGCAGGTCTGTCCGGTCGATTCTGAGACAGGATGCGTTCTGTCCTCTTAATTCAGATCCGCAGCAGTGCCCGGAGCTCCGGCTGTCCAGTCTGGTCTCGCTGACTGAGGATGCAAGAGGTGGAAATCCGAGCAACCCGGAATGGAGCAGTGACCTTTGACCTGGACATGGACTTCCCGCGCAAGCTGGCCGTGCAATCAAATGTCCAGGACAGGGAACAACGTTGCAAGCATTCCTTAGACAGCCAGCGTTCATCGCCTGTCCGGCACAGGCACACCTGGGGCATGCAGTAAAATGTTGGATTTCACAGTTCCTCTGAGCTTGGCCCAGTGTATTCGCTACCTGTTGCGTGAAGCTATTGCTAATAGACGAAGAACCCAACCGACAAGTCATTCTGCAGCAACTGCATCCTGTCAAGTTCTCAGGAGGTCCGCAACATCCCTCCCTGTTCACCAGACCCTTCACCCTGTTTGTGGAAGGTGAGCACGGCACTCTCGGATCTTGGAGCAGACATTGAGATGAGGTCCTTCTTGGTGAGCCCTCCGTGATGCTCCAGGGTCTTGCAGTTCCTCCATGCCAGATAACAGTCTCTGTGGTGCTGTTTCTACTGCACATGCTTCCCTGTTCGTAGTCACACAAGGTCATAGGGACCATCGGTCCACCTAGGCTAGATGGTCTTACATTGCAGTCTGTGTTGCTGACACTTTTCCCTAAATGCTGTCGGCACCATGGCACCTCCATGCGTTGAGCAGATTCGTGCACCATTTCTGTGGAGCTTTTGGATAAAGAAATTATGGGCAGTTCATGGTCATCCAGCGTTTCAGCATCTACAGATCCAAGGCTGATGCTTGGGAGGTAGATTTCAGATGTTGGGCGTTTTCCTTCCTCCATTGTGAAGTTACTACCAAGGAAGACAAACAGAAAGTTATTATAAAAGTATGCATATTAATGTTTATATTATAATTAATGCAAGACCTTTCACTTTCAACACTTTTAAAACATCACATACTATCAAGTTCATCAATTAATACTGTACTTGCATGACCCTTAAAAATGTTGTGCCTAACGTAAAGCTGGATTTTCTCGTCATTAATGGTGCTTGCTGGCAATTAACCATGCAAAACCCACAACACCATAGCACCACAGAGATTTTCTTCAGATATCTAGTTTTATTTACAGTAAAGAGTTTATACTGTAGGTCTACACTTGCTCCTCAAACAAATGGAAAGATGTTGAGGTATTTCTTCCTTGAGTATTTGAAAAGGTTATAGAAGACTTCAGTCTTAAGATCATTAGCTACACCATGGGGCTCCCAGTGTTCCTTAAAACCACAAAAATCTGTATGAGTCGGTACATGTTTTAAGAAAGTTTTGTTAAAGGCGGGATGTCCGATATCTCCTAGCCGTTGTTGATGTTCAAATCACCAAAACAGACACACCCCTACCCCCATCTTTCGCTCCCGTCAGCGTTTGGCTCAACTTATGTCCATCCCGTGCACTGTGCACCTTACTGCTGATTGGCTACAAGGTTGTTTTGGTACCTTTAGAGAACATAATCCAAAGGTCTGTGTACGGTATGTTCTCTGTTAGCTGGTCCCAAAAAGAGACATACTGTATTGGAAAAAATTGTCCTAAATAATTCAAGGTCTATTAGATTTTAAATGATCATTTACTGATTTCAAGAATTAAAGTTTCCTATATTAAAAGTAATGGATTTAAAACAGGATTCAGATAGAAAATTATTCTAGCGTTAGTCTTTTATTTTAAAGCACCCCGGAGAGCGTTGAGTGAATGTGCGGCAGGCCTGTTCATGTTTACAACTCACTTCAGACACCCCAGCAGATTTTTTGAGACATTTTTGGGACTACTGCTTGTCTGTTACTCCCTACTGTCATCACACACATGGTGACTACACATCACTACACACTCACCGTAGTGGACTCTCATCAGTTGCCTTCGTTCTAGTCACACATTAATACTGCATTATGCAAACCTAACATAACACCATTTAGCTGTTCCGCCATAGCTGCAATCCTCTAAATCTTCGAAGTCACTATGTGTTATCAGCTCAGATCTGTGATTCTTATGCTATGTCTGTTAATGTCTCTCTGTGGTGACTTAAAGTACATTTACTATACAGTATATATTTGAGGTTTTAGGGTGAATATGCTACAAAAACTATAGATATAAGCATTCAAAACATACAATCTCTCACGTCTACCAGTATGGAAAAAAAAAATTGTTTTTAAATTGCATTCAATCTGCACTTCTGATCAAATTCCAGGGTGTGGAGTAAACTAAATATTATTTTAAAACGGGGAGGAACCACTCCATATATCCCGCTATAACTTCCTGCTTCAGTGTAAATTAAGTCAATGCATTAAACAAAGCTGTGGAATTCACTGGGTCTTTAGATCGCATCATATAAAACTCATTTTTTAAACAGGTATTCCTAGAAATCTGTGTCTGCGAAACTATGTAGAATTAAAACACCCTACATTTACATTTAGTCATTTAGCAGATGCTTTTATCCAAAGGGACTTACGAATGAGGTCAACAATAGAAGCAAATGGAACAACATAGGACAACAAAAAGCTGGTCTATTGGGTGCCCATGTAACCTAATGAAGAGAGAGGAGTGACGTGTGGATATTATACATTAACAAAGTTTTAAATATCCCTTGTTCAGGCCTGCTCCAAGTTTGCATGAGATGATGAAATATCTATACTTTAGAAAGTTATACATCCAGCTCATGCACCTGAATCATTCACACAAACATATATTCATAACATAATACACTGTCACATATCAATATCCATTAATGAATATTATATAGAATACTGGGAATTTTAATAAACTCCATTTAGAAAATACTAGAGCAAGAAAGGGACAGGTCACCTAAAAATGGCTGTTCATGTTACTCCAAATCTGACTGACTTGTGTTTCTTCTGCAGAGCACAAAGATATTTTGAAGAATGTTTGTAACCAAACAACATTATCCCTCATTGACTTCCACTGTATGGGACGCAAAACCACAGAGACATTTCTCAAAATATCATGAAGGTGAATACATGATAAAAAACATTATAGTTAAGAAGTAAAGAAATCCTTTAAACTCTTTCAAACGTAGCCTACAACCTCAGAAAAAACAGGTAGAGAAGTTATGCACTAAACCCAATATGTGATATTGAAAATAACCTTTGCTATTTGACCAATAACAGATGTTGTCTCCACACAGCCATCATGGGTAAACATGACACTACCCACTGCATCTAAAAATAACAGACAAGGTCCACCGGTAACCCATTTCAACCCACATCCTAACCCCCACCTCTACAGTACACCTGCGCTTAACACTTTCACACACACACATAAGCGCTCGTGGAAACATGCACAATTCAATAGACATCTCATGAAATAATAATACATCACCTTCTGCTCTTGTTAGCAATCATACATGGTCCAATTAGGTCCTCACAACACAATCCAGTATACCACGCAGCTCTTGTTTTACACGGACACAGCTGCGGCTTGCCTTAAGACCACAGGTAAGTCAACAAGCCCTTCTCCCATCCACACACATATATGCAGACGGCGTACATACCTCCCACTTCCTCCTCTCGCCTCCTTCCCCACAGCCCAGCCAGCTTCTCTCCTCTCCTCTCGCTCTCTTTGGTCCATGTGAACAGGACCGAGTGGGAGTGCCGTCGGATTATCAGCTGCTGCCATCTGATTACACACCACAGGCTCGGATTCAGAGTAAAATCCACAGTGGAAGGAGGAGGAGGCGTGAAGAGACACAGACTGAAATGGTGCGATGGCAAGGAGGGCTGCGTGCCCGTCAGGGGGTGTGTGGGGGATACAATGTGTGTGAGGTGTTTAGAGAAACAGAAATCAGAAGCGGAAAACCAGACATCCTTTAAAATGCACTATCAGTTACTCTGTCTCTTTTCATACACACACACACTAGTAGCCCATGCCTCTTACTCATCCCATCTCAACCAGTCCGACTTCCCGTTGCTATGGAAACAGCCATGCTCAATAGGAGCACGTTGAATTTTCATTTGTCTTCTTTTAAGTTGTCATGGGAACAATTTAAACAGCCTCTTTGAGATTTTGTGGATGCTGGGAAACCATCATGATATATGTCTTTGATTGTCAGAGCCATCTTTCTGATTCATCTGTCACAAATGATTGCAATACATGCACCTGTAAACTCAGTTTACCGGTTTTATTATAATGTAACAGCAAACAACAATAATAAACAATAGTAAAATCAAGAGTGTTTTTTTGTTGAATTGGCTTTGAAAAAACCTTTTGACTCTTTATGGAAATGTTTGTAACCTGTTGCAGTAACAAGGTCTTGTTAATATAATAACACAGAAACTGTTTGTTGTTACTTCAAATCAGATGTGTCAGGTGTATGTGCATTTCCCCCTGCATTATAACGTGTTTTGTCAAACAGGATCGGCCTCTTAACTTAATTTTATACCAAGTAGGACGCTTGTGCTGCGTTCAGGACACCTTAGAATTGATATTTCCCACCACAAACCAAGAATTAACGACCGGATTTAGTAAAAGTATTTAGTAGCATTAAAACATTACATTACATTACATTATTAAATACATTACAATTAACAATGAAAAAGCGATGTTCCAGAAATTATTATTTCCAGGTTGAGGTGGGAAATATCCTAAATCCGAGGTGTCTTAAGCATTAATCTTAAGCATGTAGATTTTGTAACTAAAAGTAAATAAAATGGGAGCCTAAATTTCTGTTTTATAAATGATTGGAATTCATGCAAATGCATAAAGATGTCGTATATACTATATCGTTTTGGTATTGTTATATTTATTATTGTATATTTTATTGTTTCTGATTTAACGGAGTAGGCTACCCAGAAGAAAACCCACGGTGACCCAGCGAGAACATGAAAACTTACATTATACTTATTATACTCCATTATATCACACATGGCATTGGATTTTATTGTATCATAAAATTATATATATATACTCACTTAAAGGAGCAATATGGTGCTGTTGGCGACTTCTAGTGGTGAGGTTGGGAATTGCAACCAACGGCTCACTCCACCCCTTCATTTCAAACCACCACCGTGGCTGACACAGGACTAAGATGTCATCATATTTCCGCTTCTTTGCCGATAGAGATAACGTATTTACGAAACACGCTCTGTAGACCAGTTGTCCGTTTAGGGATACTATAAACAACATGCTTAATTCGAAGCAAATGGACCTGCTGTTTATGTAGATAGAAATAGCTAATAAAACCGTAACGTTTCATTATATACGGTCTTTATATACTTCCGAAGATATATTATATTGCATTTCTGTCAATAGATCCTCCAAAAAAACACACACAGCACCTTTAACATGTGACTGCTTTTAAAGGTATTGTGGGAACAGCAGATGTGTTACCTGATTACTGCACCTGCTAAACTTCCCCTCTTGTCCACAGGTTATTCATTAACCCTTTGTGAAGGCTGCATCTTAACTAAACTAAGTTGGAAACCATAGATGGGATTTCATTTAAAAGAAAGAATCCAACTATAGATGGGATTTCATTTCAAAGAAAGAATCCAACTCGGACAAAAACACCTGCTGAATAGGGTTTTCTTTTAAGTGTAAGGTTCTTATGGTTATGTAGTCGAAAGAACCTTTAAAGAACATTTAGAACTAAAAAAGGATTTACTGTTCACAGCTCAACAGTAGCTGTATTAGCAGACTATGCTGTTTGTACCAAGATCATGGGTTTGATTTCCAGGGCATGCATGTACAAATAAAATATGAAGCCTGAATGCACTGTTAGTGGATAAAAGCGACCGCTAAATGCGTAAATGTGTAAAATGTTTTTTATTGCTGCCTGTGCTTGCTTCAACAAATTGGTTTCATCGGAAGTTCATTTAACTTGCGAACTGCTTGTTGATCTTTCTGTGCCCTCTGCATGCCCAGACTTGGTGTTTGTTTGGTAATGAATTCTGCAACTGGCTGAGCACATATCAGGTTTTTTACATGGTGTTGATTAACTAACCTGGGAAGCCTTCGGGGACCTACAGTGACCCACACTGAATCCAAAGCCTACTCTCAATGGGAGATCAGAGAACCAGTGAGACGACCACCGGGCATACTGGCAAAATGGGACACCAATGATAAACTAAAAAGAGAAAAATCAGTTAGGATTAAGACAGTTGTCTATGGCTGGTGAGTAAAATATTATTACAAACCATGTCCTTGCTATCCTATTTTATGCATCACGTTTTGTTTGTTTGTCCAGATGCAAATATTTGAACAGCGTTCGTTCATCTCATGCAACTTAAATTGTGCCAGAAACAATATGCAAGTATTGTAAGACATAGGGAAAAGTGATAATTCTTTAAACGGATGTGATATGCGTGTGCCATAAAACATAATACTGAGCAGATGGTTAAACCAGTTAACTAATGCTCGGTTTGAGAATGACAGATTCTCATGAGAGAATTCTAAACGAAACATATACAAATCACCCTTTTTTTAGCTAAGAGATACTTGCTTCATTAATATCTGTGAACTTTTATAACAATTACTTTTATGAAAATTCTGTCATCATTTACCATTGCCATTTCAAAGCTTCTTACCTTTCTTCCTTCAGCAGAACACAAAAGACAATATTTTGAAGAAACTGGTTAACTGCCCTCATTCACTTGCATTGGTTTTGTGTCCATACAGTAGAAGTGAATGGGGGCCAGTGCTGTTCGGTTACCAACTTTTGTTTAAATATCTTTTTTGTGTTCTGCGGAAGAAAGAAGGTCATAATGGTTTAAAATGACAAGAGGTGCGTAAATGATGACAGAATTTTCATTTTGGGTGAACTATCACTTTAAGTAATTTGTTTACTGATTTTTTACATTTACATTGTAACCTGCATTGCTATGCTATGACATGACAATATGTGAAAAGTTCAATATAAATTTTAGTTAAAACTATTTTAATAAACTAATAAATAAATGACAGACCTTTTCTAAATTTGCTTCACACACCTTCAGCTTCCTCCATCTGGTAACTGTAAGTTCTCTACAGAAACAATTAAAATGTTGAGCTGAGGGAACAAACTCCAGTGGTTTTAGAAATAGATGCAGTGTTACTTCAGTAGCCACAACATGCCCCACCTCTCGCATGAGCCATTAAAGTGTGTTGACACAAGACATTTGACATGTCTATTTAAAAAAGAATGAAGGAAAGAAAGAGATCGTCCTATAGTGTGACACAGTAAGTCTTGAAACCATGTCTGAGAAGGCTGGAGAAATAAAATAAGAGAGTTTATTTTGTGTTTTTGCCATTAGATCTATTACTTGTGGCATTGGCTTGTGGACTATCTGCAGCATTTCTCTTGCTTCTGCTGGCTGGGTTGTCGGTCTATCTGCTGTGGAGGAAGAGGCAGGCCCAAATACTTTACCGGGGACTGATACCAACCACCCCTACAATCCCACAATGCACCACTCCGGTGCTCCAGACATCACAGAACGGCAGCTATGGGTACATAACAGCTGTTGCTTGTCTTCCAGTGCCAGTGACAACTTTTGTCTACATTGTGTTTTGCTAAAAACACACTAAATAAGAGAAGTATTTTTTATGAGCAATAATGGTGGAAATATTCAATAGTGGCCATGTGTTGGTGTAAAAAAAAGTGCATTTCAAATGTAAACTTCACCTGAGAAAATATTCCCCTCGCTCAAAAACTATTGGTCACCTCATTACATTTTCTGTAGGCTTATATGTGAAACGAATTGCTTTCAGGTTTATAATCTTAATGTTTTTAACAGCTCAGGTGATGTTCCTTTTATTGTGCCTCCTCGATTCAAGAGAGCATCTCAAAAGAAGGAGAAGAGAGATGGAAGAGAGGACACGGAGGAATGGGAACACCACCCCGACCTGCACACCCAGCGAGGCTCTTTAACAGTAGGGAGTATGTCAGGATTGGAAAATAAAGCACAAAATGATCAAGAGAATTCATTCACGTCTTTCATTCTGTCTTCTCTCTGTTGTTCTTGAGGTTGGTTTCCTCTTGGTAGATTAAGACCCGACCTATATCAGCTTCCGGAGGAGCCCGGTGAGTGGGCCTTACCGAACGGCACGGTTGTGCGACTGTGGTTCGCTTTACGGTACCAGGATGAGCGAGAGCAGCTGGTCGTGTCTCTGCTCCGAGCCGCTAACCTGCCCTTGTGGTGTCAGGGTAACATCACGCTGGTCAAACTCCAACTGTTGCCCTCAGAGGAACGACGTCATCGGCAGGCCAAGGCGAAGCGAAAGGGACGTCATCCGACGTTCAACGATAGCTTTGTGTTTCAGGTTGTGGAACAAATATTTCTTAGTTTTAAGGTTCAGATAAAGTTTTAGATCTCCCACCATAGGAGAGGTTTAACTGTTAGGTTTGTGAATTCATTTTTAAATTCACTTACTTTGCAAAAAAGGTTTGGTGATAGCTTGAAATTACAAATCTGTAGCTGATGTCGCCATCTACTGGTCATTTCATTAAAGTTCATTAAACGTCCGTCACATGTTGTAAACAATCACAGATGGTCATTTTAAAAAGCGTTTTTATTTGAAACAAGTAATAAAAATTGGCATTGCTTATTGCTTACGTTTTTAAGCACAATCGAAACCACCCTATAAGTCATTTCAACACACTATTTCAGTTTCTTTCATTGCCTTTAAAAAAAAGGAAAAATTAAAGCAATTTCAACTTAATGTTATAGGTTCAATCAACTTAACCTCTTATCATTTACATTTTCATTTAGGCATTTAGCAGACACTTTTATCCAAAGCGACTAACATTACATTATCCTATACATTTAAACATAGGTATGTGCAATCCCCTGGGTTCAAACCTACAACCATGCGTTGTTAACACTGAGCTACAGGAATACAAAATCCAAATTATCCAAATTAAATAGTGCCTTGAAATTTGCTTGTACTTCAAACTTAGGTCCTACAAGGTTATTTTACCTAAAAATGAACATTTCTGTCATCATTTACTCACCATCTTGTCATTTTAAACCTGTATGACTTTCTTCCGCAGAACGTTGGTAGAAATTCCTTTTTTTGGGTGAACTATCCCTCTTAGGCACCAAAAATGATTTAAAGTGCCCTGACCTTGCATTGCAAACACAATGAGATCAGTATAAATTATTCATATTATGATAAATATTGTGTATTACACTACACAAACCCGTCTTCTGTCTAACAGGTATCCAACAGCTGTGTGGACCAGTGCTCTGTGCACATGAGTTTGTTCACTGTTGAGCAGAGGAAGCATCATCTCATTGGGCATATTTTGATACCCTTGAGACATACAGAACTAAAGGAGGCAGCAGGCAAAGTTCAGTGGCGGGATCTGGAAAACGAGAGTGATCAAGTATAGTACATGATACAATATTCTACAATATACTGATTCCAGAATTGCTTGAGAGCAGGTGCATTGCCCTAATGTTTATTACTGCTGATCTAGCCTTTATCAAAGAATGGTGACATCCAGGTGTCTTTGAATTACAATCCGTCTTTGCATCGCCTCACTGTGGTTGTTCTGAGAGCACGAGGTCTGCAGTGCGGCAGTAATGCTGGTGAGATTATTTCGCTACTACAAAAAAGTCTAAGGCCAGTGTTTTATGGACTCGATTGTATAATGGGTGGGTCAGGTGTGTGTGTCCAGGTCTCCTTGAAGATACACACTCAGGTGGTGAGAAACAAGTGGACTACCGTGGCTAAAGGAATCAATCCGTCTTTTAACGAAAGGCTTACCTTCAGACTTTTACCCATGCAGCTGGACACAGGCTGCCTGTCTCTTGAACTCCAGCAGCCAATCACAGAGGAGCCAGGTACATTTCTGTCAATCATTTTTATGCTCAGTCTTGTAGGGAGACTCACATTGTGGAGAACCCTGTAAAAATGCAAAACACATCAAGCATACAGTATGCCTTGTAATATCAGTAAACATGCAAATAAATACGTAATAGACATTTTACCCCACTTTACATTATAATACCCAACATGTAAAATAAAATGTTGATGCATTTTGCAGTGTCGTTGGGGGTGGTGGTCATCGGACCGTTCATGTATGCCAGAGGCCGAGAGCTGGACCACTGGAACGACATGGTCAGCAAACCTCAGGAGCTGGTCAGGGAATGGCACGCGCTGGGAACGGCTTCATCACTGACAAGCATGCATCAAGTTTAAATCTAGCCGTACTCTTTCAGAAGAAAGCTAGAGGGAAGTGTTATTTTACTTTCACCACTGATGTCCGAAAATGAAATGGAATTATACAAAAAGAAAGGAGAACTGTTTATTGATATGGTTATTTGCTTTTAATTGCAAACTTTTGAATGAGAGAGGATGTTACTGTAAAACAACAGTATGCAAAAATACACTTTAGTTTACATTCACAAGGTTCCCACACCATTTGACAAATTACATTTCCATTACTTTACCAAAAAGTGTTGCGTTTCCTGTATAGACGATTTAGATTAAAACTAATTTGCTCAAATTTAACCCCGTTTAAAAATATGTTCATTTATTGTAAACCTTAAGCTTCCTTCACACCACCAACCGACAAGAGACGAATGAAGTGAGCCAAAGGTAATATATTAACAAGATGTGCCACTGCCGTTACAATGAATGGTAAGGAATGCAAGGCTCAATGTGGCCGCTGGAAAAGGTGATTTTAGCGCAATTTAAAGGACCAGTGTGTAATTTTTTTGAGGATCTATTTACAGAAATGCAATACAATATACATAACTATGTCTTCAGAGGTGTATAAAGACCTTATATTTTTAGTAGTTTTAGTAGTTTTAGTACCTTAGAATGAGCTATTTCCATCTACATACACCGCAGGTCACCTTACATGGAATTCTCCGGTGTTTCTACAGCAGCCCTAACCGGACAAACTGCTCTACAGAGTGTGTTTCGTAAATACATTATCTCCTTCGGCAAAGAAGCGAAAACATGTCAACATCATAGTGCTGTGTCAGCCGCCGTAGTGCTTCTATGGGAGGGGTGGAGAGAGCCATTTTTGCAATTCGCTAGATGTCGCTAAATTTCATATATTGGACCTTGAAGCTTATCAAACCAAAGTAACAATACAGTTCATTTAATTATTGATCGGATATCCCATTTAATTCAAAATTTAAATTTTTTTGCCGTCGATTTCAGAAAAATCTGCCCGTTGTCATGATATTGACGTAAATAGCTGCCCAGCTTTAGTCCCATCGGTAGACGCTCCCAAAACTCGCTCATCATTTGCATAAAGTTCTCAACTTTGTCGCATCGCTAGAAACGCCCAGTTCCTTTTTCCAGAAGTCACTAAGATACAATTGGAACGAAGGGGTTTGTGTCACTTTGCCTCTGCCAGTCACCGACAGTGTGAACAGGGCGTTTATAAATTAATTTCGGATTTCCAAAGAAGAACTTGCGTTGAAGCAATTAAGTATTGAACATATTAGAGCATTTCATCATTCAAACCAGACACAATATAACAACCCCAATATCTCCAACAGTTTTTCATGCATGACTATGGGAACCCTGTGTGACTCAAAACATGGGGAGTGTAAACATAAGGCCCAGTTTTTATTTGTAATCTGTGAATGCTGTTATTATCTTGGTGTGTTTTGCAACACAGTTGCATGTTGACTTGGGTGAGTGTAGCTGCACTGACCCTGAACCCTGGGTCTACATAATCCACTACTGTAAGGCCTCTTATGGACTAATCACACAGTTCAGAAAGGCTAGCAGATTGCAGTTTGGCATCATGCACCTGTTCTCGTATTCTTTGCCCAGCAAGACTCAAACTGCCTGGACAAAACATCTCGTTACTTGACTCGCTGTGTTGACCCTTGATTGTTACCCGTCAAATATGAGGAACAGGACACTGAATGCAGATACGTCCTATATTTGTTATCGCTTTAAAAGCATTTAAGGTTCCATTTTCTACTACAAAAGGCTGAAATGAGCTCCTTATATTTTGGGATGTGGTTTACACGAGATCACCATTTAGGCCACCACGCATGTTCAAAAGCACTTGAACATTCAGCCTCACAAGAGGCTGTGAAACACTGTCGCCCTCAGACTTCGGTATCTTGGAATGTTCTTCACCGAGCATTTGATGACTTTATACAATTTAGGACAGCTTCCCAGGTGGGTTAAGTTCGGTAAGCGGTGCCCAGCATGGCGCCCATTGTTGGCCCCCCACAGCAGCGTGGAGCATCGCTGAAGAACTTCTACTGTCACTGAGTACTGGCCGTTAGTCTGTTTCAGCCTGACCACCGTCACGGCCGAAGAGAAACCGAACGAGTATCTTGAGGTGCCACGGAACACGCGCTCCCCCTCGCTGAAATGTGCCCCCTCGTCCCACGCCAGCATGGAGCCGTCCTCCTCACCCATGTTGGCCAGATTACAGAGGGCCAGCAGGCAAGAGCTCTGAAGTGCTTCATTCCCGCTGTGCAGGAGAAGAACCGATGCCAGACGGGGAACAGCTCCGAGCCTCAGGAATCTATCCTGCTGCAGGTCTGAGTAATAAAAGGATCTTAAATGCTTTATACTGAGACCAACAGTGGCATATTTACAGTAATATTAATGCATGTGGTACAATGTAATATAGAAAATGGAACAAACAATTGTTGATACTAAATAAATCATTTTCGAATTATAGATTTTAAGAATGCATCTAGCATTTAGACATCACTGATATTTCCATTGGATCTCAGTGACAGGATAAAAGTTGAAGTTCACTCACTGCTGTCATAGCAGATCCTGGCAATGGCTTGGCTCACATGCAGGAGAAGGTCCTGGTCTTGGTTGAGCAGTAAGGTCACGAGGGCAGACACAATGCCTGTATCAAAGCACTGCTCTTTCACAGGAGCTGAAGGCAGACAGAACCGACAGAAATGACATAATCCTACACAATACAGTGACATAAGTGTTACTGGTCCAAAATCCATTCTTATAAAAATTACAGTAGCTGTTTAATGGTACAGTGATATCAGATTTTAAAATGATACTGTGATACAGTATATCATGGGTATTGAAAGATGAATTTTCCTTGAAAATAAACTCTTAAAACATTCCTTTAAAAAAAGAACGAACCCAACCCATTGGGTTGTAAATGAACCTACGCTGGGTTGATTCAACCCAAAATGCTTGGTTGTTTTAACACATGATTTGGGTCAAATGTATGCCATTTTTAGGATAATTTAACTCAGCAGCTGGGTTGACTAAATTTTTAGAGTGAAGTTTTTAATTACTTCCTACTCAGAGGAACTTTGAAGAAAATCATGAGCGTGTCAACCAAATCATTATATTTTTGGACCTTATTGCTAGTTGGTGTTAAAAACACATTTCGGTGTTTTTGACTGCAAATATTAAGTAACTTAAATGAACAGAATGTCAGAGCACCTGTCTATTTACATTTCTGCATTTGGCATTAAACCCATGACCAATAGACATGAGCAAACGCTATCATTATTAGCAAACTTCCTTAAAGCAAAGAAACTAAAAATGTCACTAGAGCGAATTGAAGTGAAAGGGGTCATATGGGGCGAATACGTGTTTTTCTGTGTCTTTGGCATGTTATAAGTTGCAAATGCATGTATAAAACACGTAAAATTTCAAAAAATAAAGTGTCGGAACAAAAGATGCATTCTTTCTAAAAGCGAATGATCACCCAGACCTGCCTGAAACGCCTCGTGTAACCACACCACCACAAATCTACGTCAGTTTGTGGTATGATTTGACTAAGACCGCCCAAATGTAAGTAAGGTGGGCGTACCTGTGACTACAATTGTTTTTGAACCTGATGTTCCAAATATGGTAAGAGGCGTAACATTTCCGTCACACGCTTGCTGTATTTGACCAATCACTATGCACTGCCTAACTGGCCAATCATAGCTCACCTCGCTTTTCAGAGCTTTGTAAAAAAAATTCAAATAAGCAGGACAAAGGGGATCTTCAAACATGCACGGCATCGGGAAAATACAGCGTTTTTTAACCTTAATTCGTGAATATCCATTGCATTAAATCTAAAACAAACGATACTATTTGTTTTAGCCGTGTCATTTAACCCCTTTAAGTGTTTTTCTTGTGACACACTGGTGACAGTTCATGAATCACTTCTTGCAACATTCCTACCTACAACCTTTTGGTTACCAGAAAAAGTTTTTAACCACAAAATGACATGCTCAATTAAAACAGGTTGTCCTTACGATATCTGGCAAGTTCAGCCAACAGTCGGACTGTGGGCGTGGTTAGTGTACTCTTTCTTCTTAAAATCTGCGCCAGCACGGGCAAAATCCCACTGTCTGCCACCTGCTCAGCGATGCCATTCTCTAGAGAAGAAAACATACATAACAATCAAGAAATATACATCGAAAGTACAAAAAAACTAATCTCTCCAACATGTTGGACTATTCCTATCCACTTATGTCTAGTCACCTGACCATTTGTGTTCAAGTACACAATCTGACTAATCATTCCGGTCACCAAGTGGCTTTAAGAGAGACAAATGCGGATTAGATAGTCCACAGGGCTCACATATTCTTAATTTAAACATCTTCTCCAACACATTAAAGTCACCTGTGCTCTGACATTCCATGCCTTTATCTAACATTGACTAATAAGATTTATTTTACCAGAGATTATCTGCTCAGTGGGTATTTATTAGGTGTATGTGTGCAGTGACTCACTTCTTTCAATGGCGACAGTCAGCACTGTGTCCAGATATGGCTTAAGTTCCTCCTCGACGAGTTCTGTACTCACACTGAGTGCCTCTATTGCGGCACGTACTGAATGTGAGACAATAAAATCAACTTTCTCTTTATAAACATTATGAATCAGATCATAAAAGTTTAAAGTAAAGTTTTTATATTTTGTTAAATACCCGTATGTGTGCCGGGCGGCGGACGACTGGCTCCCATCCTGTCCATATGTTACTACTCGAGGTTGTGGTGACCTGTTTACTTTCTCAACTTTGTTTGCATCCCGGATTACGACTGTGTTTGTGTTCTAAAATATCACACAACTCCATCTCTCCCTTTCTTTCCTTCAGTTGTCTGTGTTACTCAAGTGTCCTTCTGCTTTAAGACAAGCCTATTTGTTTGTGATGGGTGCCCTCACTCCCTCCCTCGCTCATTTTCTCCCCTGGTTTAGATTCAGACTTACAATAACGCCCTTCAAATCCTCTCACTGAGGTTTTGTGCAGGACAGGGCCAACTGTAGGTCCTACTGTGAACTGCAGCACTAGTCGAATGTCTCTCAGAGGGCAGGAGAGAGAGAGAGAGCAACAAACAGACAAACAAAATCATGGGCTAAGCTACAAATCTGACTACATGTGGTGGATTCTCTCTGCAAGCTCAAATGATTGAACTAATTTGAGCTAATAACACAAATAATTGATAAAAAAATCCTTAAAACTGGTCAGGGTTTTCGTTGTCTTCATTTCTTAAAGAAAAAAGTGCAAAGTGTGTGGGATGAGCACAACATCAAAATTCTGTTATCATTCAAATCAACCTGTATGTAAATGTAATTTTGTGTCCATTTAACTGAAGTGAATATGAGCCAACGTTTTTTAAATATCCTTTGTGTTCTGCTGAAGAAGGAAAGTCATACAGGTTTGATATGACAAGAGGGCGAGTAAATGATGAACAAATGTTTGGTTATACTCAATCCTTTTGCTTTCCTTGAAAAAGAATATACAAATAGTTTAAAAAAGGTAATGCTTTAATACAAGCTTATGATGAGCGATCTGCAAATTGACTGAGTACAAATGTTCAAATACACTACAAAACAGACATAAAAGGGAAATAAATAGTCTGAAAACTAACAAAAATGTCCAATAGAGAAGATATGTTATTATTTAAACTAAACTGCTCTTTGATTGTAAAATTAGGTACAACAGAATAAAACATTATTTTAATGAAATTAACTGTTATTACGCTTAAATTTAACATAAAACATAGTGCTCAGTTTGCATGCTACTTTAAAAGCATACACTGTCTGTGTACGTTTGCTCTTTATAAAATTAAAGTTCAATGAATGATACAGTTTAACTCAAAACATCACGTTAAGAAAAATGATGTTCCACACTGAACAACATCTCACGTTACTTCGTGATTGACCAAACCGAAGGAGAAACGTATTCAATCTTGAGCCTAACATTATAAAACTAAAGTATTCAGTGAAAATTTTTTGCACTCAGAATTCACAGTGTTTTTTAGTGCCCCTCCGGCACGTGATATCAAGCAAGTCCTGTATTGGTGGTGTTGAGTCCGCTTGAAATGGTTTCGTATCCCACAGAGACCAGCGTTAAGACGTTGCTCTCCATATCTGTGGACTGTTGAACCTCTGGAACGGTGGAATCCAGACGCATCTGTTTTCCTTTCTTTCGACCTCGTTTACTTTTGTCTTTAGGTTTTCCGTCTTCCGTGGCAGCTTTGGGCTTACGGTTGCGTTTCCTGATCCTTCTCGATGGAGGTTCGGGTTTGGGGTCTGTGTTCCCTGAGAGGATTCGGATTTGTCTGTCGATGACGGTGTCGATGATGTCAAGTGCCACGTCCATCATTCCGTTACCGAGGCCGTGCGTAACGTTGGAGAACAGGTGGCTGTTCGCGGGTTCATTGAACATTTTTCGCATCCCCTCAAGATAGTTCCTGTTTGATGGTAAGACGCGACCAAAACAAACAGTTTGAATCAAACCACAACCATTCTGCATTCGATTATTTGGTTTAGAGACTTTTTACAGTAAAAAAACATCATATTGTTTAAAAGCGTTACGTATTATAGTATCACTACAATGTTTTACCTTGTTTCAATGATTTTTGACCAATGTTGCACCTGGTTTGTTTCAGGAAGCAACTGTTTAGCCATGTTTTCATAATCTACATACTGCAGCGCAAAGTCCTTCATGTCTTTGCAAAGGGCCGCCGTGTCACCTGAAAGAAATCACAAGATTAACTGTGTAAAAAGATTTTGCTTAACACCAGAGTTTGCATTTTCAAGGCTTACCTTCGGTTAGTTTAGAAAAGGAGCTGGACACAGCCGTGTTGGTGCTCGGAGACAGTCCAAAAACGTTGAGGGATTCCAGTAGGGTCTTCTTACTAGCCGGACCTCGGCTAACTCTCGTGTAGGCGGCCAGAGACCGGAGCGACATCTTCTCGGGTGCTTCCAATCTCCTTTTGACCTCCTCGTAATTGATGTGGTACTTACGTGCCTTTGAGCTTTTCATGTTAGGGTCCAGCAGAGACGCTACTTCCGCAAAAGGGACCTGCACCGAGTTCACTGCACAGTCCTGAGATGTTTGTGCACTATGGCCTTCTGATGGATCCTGTGTTGTCATATGGCCTTGTGTTGAAATATGGCCTTGAGGTTGTTGAGGCTGTAGATGTGTCACTTGGTGGAGGTGAGACTGAGTCTGGATGTGTGACGGCGCTTGGATGTGCGATGGAATAGCGTGTTGTAGGGACTGACAGGAGACTTCTTGAGGTACCACGTGCTGCGTGATGATCTGAGTGATGTTTGGAGGTTGCGGTTGAGGCTGATACATGGATATCATGGGGTTACTGACAGTGACATGGACGAGATCGGCGTTCTGGGGAACAGACGACATGTGCATACCCGTAGTCGGATCCATTTTTCCTTTCCACAGGTACAATAAGGATCAGCTTTTTAAAGTAACTTTATATCTATGAAATAAGACACAATTTTAAAATAGTTAAAATGTATATACAATGTGTGGGTGTGTATTATGTATTGGATACATTTTATATCATATAAAACATTAATATGAAATAATGTAAAACATCATTACAAATTTTACTTTAATGTGACTTTCCAGCAGAGGCAAGATATACTTATAAAAAATAAAACGCTTTCATCACCTAATCAACAATAACACGTCTGAACATGAAAAGTGGGCGTTCCATACCAAAAAAAGAGGCTGATGGGGAAGGCCATCGAAAATAAAAGTTTGATGTCTTCAGCCGAAATAGTTTAATTAAGTTAATAATTCGTTTATAAACGAATCACTAAACTCTGATGCTCGCATCTTAAACGATATAATAAATGCGAGGTCTCGTGACGTCACGGTCTGGCGCGCATCACAGACAGCGGCTGAACTTCAGAGCGCGTGCATGTGTCGCTTCCACACATTAAAACCAAGTAAAGACAATAAACAGGATTTGAGAATATGCAAAAAATTATCAAATGTGAGTATGTGACATATTGCTGCGTTTATTGCATGTATAGAGAAACATGTGACACAGAAATCCGACTCCACAAGTCAGTGTTGACTTTGGGAGGAGATAATCTTGTTTTGATGTTTAGTAGGGAAGGCCAAAGCCACCGTAATGTTTGAAACCGTTTCATGTGCACAAAACCGTCCAAACGTCAGTTTCATTCGAACTCTTCTGGCTACAAACGCTAACCTCGATTCAGACACAAGTTGCTGACAGTATTCTTACTTACCGCTCTACAGTTAGTCGTTTTTAAACCTCACTGATCCTAGAACAGTCCATGGCGAACAGATCGAAGGTCCCCTTCTTCACCGATCCCGTTTCAGCGGGTTGCGAATCAGCAGACGAGGCACAGACGCCATAGTTGGAGGAGCTCGTAAGTTCATTGGCCAATGCTGCTGTCAATCATGCTTCTGAACGGCTCTCATTCGACGAGGCCTGTGTCAATCGTGGAACGTCGGCGTAAACAGGCGGAATATCCGGAGCTAAAATGGTTCTGCGTGAACAAAGATAAATCGCGCTTGTTGAAGTTTTAATGTCTCAGTGTTATATCTTCCACGTAATGTTTTGAATAAAAGTTGTGCGGTAAATTAATTTGGGTTTGTTGTATTTAAAGTATCCAAGATACGCACGCGTATTTATATTTTGCTTCATTTGTCACGTTATACATGAAAAATGGCTGTATTAAAATATTAGGTCACCTCTCTGAATCGTTTTTGGAACAATATATATTGTTATCCGTCTTATGTATTCCAAAAACGTGTTTTAACCAGTTAATTACTGCATTTGGCCACTAGATGGCAGCGCTTCCCTTAAAAGTCATTACGTCAAATGGTCTCATTATCATCACAGTGGTGCTTTCGACCCCAAAGCTATAATGTTCCTAGTTGAACAAGTTGTCTTAAGTGCCGGTTATTAAATCCAAAACGATTATCTCAACAACCTTGTCATTAGAAGTGATAGTTAAAAGAAAGCATCTAGTTATTAATGTGAGCCATTTTTTATGGACGTTTCCATGGTGAAGGAGGCGGATGCTGTCCTTTGTTCTTGTCTCCTGACACATAAAATTCATATTTCTGCCCATTATCTATGGGTCAGGAAAGAAGTGTCTGCACATGAGACTCGAGGGGACTCTAGTGGAGAGTCAAATGTAATTTGTGCTAGAAAAGCATAAATATTTCCTTCTTCAGCAACCTTCAAATCAGACTTGCCAGGTCAGATTGACAGAAAACCCCAAGCTCTGCTAGGATTCTGTTCAAATTGCCCGAGTCAGATGTCTTACTCATTTCACATGAATCAAATTAAAGCCTTTGCAATTTTGAAAGAATAATGGGGTCTGTATTTTTTCAGGTCATTGTTTGATCTGCAGACAGGGAGCTTGAGTGAATGAACGTAGAGAATAGATTCTAAGTGCGCTGCAAGAATAACAGCAATTGAACAGCGCAGCAGAATATCTGTTCCTTATTCCGATTGAATAAAGGACGATTATACCCCACCCGAGGCATTTAGCCTGTATAGGTTTAAAGCCCCAGAGAAGCAAATTCGTTTAGTTTTTATATATCAAATTCTGTACTGCAGAACAAGATTGACGTCTGGTACATTATAATGTTGTTGATGAGAACCTCCATTAACATAAAAATGACTCTTGATGAGGCTGGCGTGTCTTCGACAGCATGCTCCACTTCAAACGCTATCTTACACCAGCATCCAGAGTGCCCGTGGCAGCCGATGCTGAACGCTCTGCTGTTGTCCCGTTGCCAAGCTCCGGGAGAGATACAGATAGAGGAAGGTCTCAAAGTCTAAATCTTTAACAGTTGGAAATGCAATTCATAATTTAGGTCACCTGCAATACGCTTATACAATATGATAGCCCATTATGTATGTGTGACAGTTCAATTGACATGCTAAATGTGATAGACGCTCAACATAGGTTGTTTATAGACCATTTCCAAAAATAGCTCCAGAACAGACGATTGGCAAGCCGTATGTGTCTAACACTCATCCTCTGCGTGGCCTCCATACACATCACCTTTAATGACGGCTATTCTTTAATATCCGTTAACGGCATGTGCAGTGGGAAAAAGAGGCTTGATCTTTTCTTCGTTCTTATCTGTTTCCATACCAACTGTCTTGGGTGGGGATAGGCTGCAGCCGAAAAGTGATGCCTGTAGGTAAAGACAGTTGTGATAGACAGCGCCTTCAGATCTGTGTGTGTTAAGAAAAAACATCTTTAAGCCTTTAAAACCGACGACTTTGTGACTCACTTTTCTGTTATCTGCTGAGATAAAACACACTTTTAATATCGCGTTTTACTGTCATTTCTAGAAACGCTTTCGGGTTATCGCCCCCTCCCACCTCCATCCCCCTTTAATGACCTAATTTTATAGAGAGCACAAAGACAATTGACTCTTTAAAATCCTTAAATGTGCTGTGAGAGTTGGTGGTACTGCTGGCAGTTTAACCATTGTGTTGCCATGACAACGCTGCATCCATCAAAGCGGCGCACTAGTAAAATTCTTGTTTCTCCCATTAAAACCGCAGTTCATCATGAAGCGGCGCAGAGGCATAACGCGACCGTAAAACACATCGGTGCCGGTGATCAGGTCATGAATGTAGTGGGAGTTGTAGAGATGAGAGAGGCTAATATATGCATGCTTGTGTGGGTGAGATGTCTCTGTGGGTGACTTTCCATGGCATCAACAGAAGGTCACTCATACTGGGCTCTCCAGCTGTAGCTTTATTATTATGAGCCTACGTGCGTGCACCAGCTGAACCTGTTTTGCTCTGCTCAGTTTGTTTTTATCGAAAGTAATTGAACTCACTTATATTGTCCCGTAAAAATTATGAAGTAGAATATTGTTTCATAAAAAATATTCTGTAAATGCCTTTAGTGAATCTCAATAACTTCTGATTTTTGGATCCAGTTTCTCAGTGTTTTAAGTTTGAGATTAGATGTTGTTGTGAGAATACGGTATTTTAACAGTTATTTTTTGGGGAAATATTTTTGCCAAAAAAATTGTGTTCTTTAAAATATTTTGTGTGCAAAAGATTTTCTTGTTTCTATGAGTCTCTTTTTCCCTCTAAACTCTTCTAGGAGTTTGTAGTGTTGATTTTTCTCACATTCCCTCCAGGTCTTTTAGGATAACAGAGATCTCACATTTACCTCTCTACACTCTTAAAACAATCCTTTCTAAAATGTTCTTTGTCTGCCTGAACGGTTCCAAAAAAAAAACATAATAATAACAAATAATCTGTCTATAAGAAGAACCCTTTATTTTTAAGAGTGTATTGTTGTGTTCTTAACAAATATGGATTAAGAGCAGTCACGCTTGTAATTTAAAAAGCACTGAGACAATAGAAAAAACTCATTATTTTTATATGAAATACTCATAAAAATCTCATTAAGTGATTCAATAATGTGACTGAAGGTTCTTAATTAAGATAAATTAAAATTTAATATCACCGAACTCAGTTCAGCTTTATTTATATAGAACTTTAATTGGTCTCAGAATAGTGAGGACTAAAACATTAGTCAGAAGTAAACATGCATTAGTTATTCTTTGCATATTATAACTGTCAAACAATTAATTCATCCGGAAAAAAGTTTGTGTTTACATAATATATGTCTGTGTTCTTAGCATATACATTTTGCATATATGTAAGAAAAAAAATTAAGTATGAAAATGAATGAATGAACGTTTATATATAATTTCAATTATTGGTAAATATAAATAATAAATGCATCAAAATATTTACTTAGTATGTATGTGTATGTTTTTGTGTTTATAAATACAAAATTATTATGTACAGTAGACATATATTATGTAAACACAAAACTTGTATACTGGATGCCAGTAATCACGATTAATTCCCTGCCCTTATGCGCATGATGAAGAATAGTTATCAAGATGTTCTGAGAAATCCCATCTGTCGCCTTATTAGGCCTAGACTCTTTAAACAGCATTAAAGAGTCAGAGTCCAGTATATTTTTAATTAACCCGAAATCCCAGACGATCTGATAAAACACTCCGCGTTCCCACAAAATTAACTGTTCCCCTATCCTTCAATACCAGCCGGCAAAACATGCATTACATCCGCTGAAATGAAGCTTGTGATATTTAAACTAATTAAGCTAAAAATAAACTCCTGACATTTCATTTTTTTTTGAATAATAAAGAATGACTGTTGCTTTGAGTCTAGGAGATTTGTATAAATTTACCTAAAGACTCATACTGTTTGTTATCTGGTAACATGATGTGTCTTATCATCCAATAGGCTCCTTTGAATGGTCATGTGCTCCTGCATTCACCAGTAAGACCTCACAAAGCTGCATTTTTTCAATTTAGCATGTAAAAATTTAAAATCTGTAAATAATTCCAGAACACTCCACACATTGAAGAAAATGTCAGTAAAGATAACTATTAAATAGTTACATTTAAAATAACGGTACTCTGATGGTGATATGTCTTTTCTGTGTATGATGGTACTTTTTAAGTATTGACATTGATTTAAATAAACCTCCCATTTAATCTTCTATATTATGGTGTTTAGCTATACATTGCGTGGTACGTTAGCATTATATAAATTAAAGAAATTAAGAGGCACTAACAAAGGCACATCAAACACAGAACAACCACTGAGCTTCTTTTTTTAACCTAAACACAACACTTCTATTGCATCTTATGTATTTATATTAAAGGCTATATATTATACACACACACACACACACATTATATCTACACAGATATATATATATATACGTAGGCCTATGTATATTAAAACGCCTAATATACTACGTTCTCCTTATTGTTGCACTAAGGCAGCAGTGACGCCCAGTCTGTTGGCTGGTGGTTCACGAGCGCGCGAACGCTTGGAGACGCGCGTGGGTCTCTTCTAGGGGTGTGTGCATCACATCACATCATACACTACAACACCGATCAGACATCACACATCAACCCACGGCAGGTCACGGAGGAGCAGTACATCACTCGCCTTTAAAACCGACGCGTAAAGCAACATTCTCACGATCGCGCAATTCAAAGCGTTCAACGGCGCGTTCGTCCCCAAACACAAGCCCGCAGTCCTGCATGACAGAAGTGGGTTTTAACAGCGGACAATGACAGTGAGCCAGAGCAGGAGATAGGGATGGATGCGAGAGTGTGCAGGATGCTCGTCCTGGTCGGTGTGTTCGCGCTGTGGCTGCCGGTGATCGCGGAGGTAAGACGCGCCTTTGGGGCAAACACGCGCCCTTCTCCCGTGAGAAAATAGGTGTATGATGTTCACAAAGGACATTGCATTGCGTTGTCTTATTTCGATGCTTTGAATAGGTAAGAAATCCCGCATGATTGTAAAGTGTGCTTTTTCAGGTATAGTGTTAGTGCAGTATCTTAGCTATACAGTATATCTGTCATTGTACAATAAAACGCTCACTGTTAAGTGGATTCAGGCAAAGCCACCTCCCTCTATTAGAGGATGTAACATGCCCTGCTGTGCAAAGGAAATGTCGTTAAAATGATACAAATGTGAAACTGCATTCATACAAGCAGACTCATTTCTGTTATTAGTTATTGTATACATTCAATTATGATATTTATTTTTAATGTTACCGTTTTCTAATCGAATCCAAATGCACGAATAATAGATCCTGCACACCATTCGAAACCCATTTCCAAACAATAAGATGTTGACCCATATTTGCTGAAATGATTTTGCTAGAACAACACTGAAGGACACTTTCAAATGTTGTAAAAAAAAATGTAAATTGTAGAAATTGAAATTTTCAAAAAATGTATAGGACTGCTTGAATGAGCATATTAAGAGTTTGGTTACAAAAAGAGATGACTCCTTTTTTTATGTTTCAAAAATCGTGTATTTTATTGTGCATTCAATCACACTGCAGTTGGTTTGTTTTGATTGAAGCCATAATAACTCAAAAATGACAGCTAACTAACACAATAAAACATGATAACATAATGAAAAACATGATTTGAAAAAAATATATATAATCTTATATTGGAACCAAATTCTTCATATATACAGTGTGCCTTAGCAGTAGTAAGTAACAATAAACACAGTTCAAGGAAAACAAAGATAGTTTTGTAATAATGTGAACTTAATAGCTACCACATGGCTCAGATTTGTTCAAACGTAATGAAATAAAGGAAATAGACATCAGCGTTATTCAAACAGATAATTGTACCTTCATCTTAGTTCACATCCACTTCTGATCTGGAGTACTTTAACATCTGTTAGGGCGGCGAAACAGCAGCATTATGGGACAGTATTAATTTGCAGCTCCATTCCCAATTTTATGCTTCTCATCATAACAGAATTGTATCATTTTATAGCACCGACAAATGTGTTGATGTGTTCAGCTCTTGATTGATTTGATCAATTCATTTTAAAATGTACATAGATTCAGAGGTACAGAGTGGCGGTAAGCCATCACAACACCCTGTGCGTTTAATCCGGAGCCACAGGCTCTAGACATCTCCAAGGTTGTTGCGCGCTGTCTTCTGTTTGTAGCTAGCAGTAAGACCCACCTGGTCATATGTTCGCTCATCTGTGCTATACAAGAGAGAGCAACTTCATTACTGGTTTGTTCTTTGTACAGAATTAAAAATGTATCATCACAGATGATAATGGAAAGCTAACGAAAAAGTCTGTTGCTTGAACGTTTCTTGAAAGTTCTATTTTGCTATATCACAGTGTCAGTCCGTCCTCATGTAGCATTCTGGAATGAGAGTGACAGATGCAATTATGGCTTTAACTGACCGGTGTGTGTTGATATTAGCACAAATATTAGAGTGAATAACTGGGGCTTGTTATCTGTAATGTGGTTAACCTGGAGGTGCTTTGCTTGTGGTGCTGTTCCCAGAGCAGTTTGCTGCTTGTCAAATTATAAAGTCAGTGCTGTGGGATGTTTACGTCTTGTAGTTCAATGTTTGAAAATCAAGACCCAGCTTTATGTTCAGGGTCAATTGTAAGGTATTTGTAGGTTTATTTTCCCATCAAATATAAATTCTTGATAATCATACATTGTTTGGTTTGACTGAGTGTCTCGATAAGCCTGGTTCAGCCATAAGTTTGATGCAATATATGGTAATGCTCAACACAATTTTTCTTTTTTATTAAAGGTGCTGTGTGTAATTTTTTGGAGGATCTATCGACAGAAATGCATTATAATATCCATAGATATACCTTCCGAGGTGTATAAAGACCTTACGTAATGAAGCATTGTGTTTTTACTATCTTAGAATTTCTATCTACATCCGCTTATATGGAATTCGCCATGTTGTTTCTACAGTAGCCCTAAACCAGGGGTGTCCAAAGTCAGTCCTGTAGGGCCGGTGTCCTGCAAAGTTTAGCTTCAACCCTATTCAAACACACCTGAACAGCTAATCAAGGTCTCACAAAGCAGACTAGAAACTTCCAAACAGGTGTGTTAAGCCAAATTGGAGCTAATTTCTGTAGAGCTGTGGCCCTCCAGGACCGACATTGGACACCCCTGGCCTAAACGGACAGACTGCTCTACCGAGCACGCTTCGCAAATACTTTATCTCCTTTGGTAAAGAAGAGAAAACATGACGACATCTTAGTCCTATGTCAGCCACCTTATTGGTTCTAAAGAGAGGGGGAGCGGTGGAGTAAGCCATTGGTTGCAATTCACAACTTTACCACTAGATCCCGCTAAAATTCACACACTAAACATTTAATGTTAGTATTACAAATTCTGTTGTTTGATTTTGTTCATGTTGGTTAATTTTACTTTGCCTAAAATTCTCTGGTGTCTTTCTGATACCTCATATATCCATAAATGTAATTTTTCTTTTTTTCCATAAATCATTATTATTATTACTTAATATTATTAACTCTTTATTTCTCACTATGTTTCAAATATCTCACCAACAAAAAGTATTAAAATGTACTTGTCAACTTTTGAATTTCCTGAAAAACAGCCAATTCGAATATCCGAGGATTTGCAAGGAAGGATACATAAAACTGTAAATATATATAATCATTTTCTTTATTTGTTCATGCTAATTAGTAGCCATAAAATGAATATTTATCACACTTTCTAAAATGCTGGGTTATTTTTCAGCCAGCTTTGGGACAAAAAGGGACGAATCTAACCTTTGGGTTGAGCTATGATGGATCGTTTCAACCCAAAATGCTTGTTTTTTACCCATTGCTGGGCAAATATATACCATTTTCTGGGCTCATTTCATCCCTTTTTGACCTAACGCTGGGTTACAATAACCCAGCATCTTTTAGAGTGCCGAGATACCAATAAGTAAAATGTTTCAAATGTCAGATGCATCAGTGATGAATGCCCAGTCAAATAGTTTGAATTACATGCTTCATGGTTTTACCGAGATGGGCTGCGAGAAAGTACTAAATCACTTGGGAGAGTCCGATTGCTTCTGGAAAACTCAAACCTGAGTTACAGCAGCAGTCCTGCCTTCTAAAAGGCTCTCTTTGCATTTCGAATCACAGGAACAGATTTCCTCTTATTCCTGACACAATAAAGCTTTATCAGCATCCTTCACATTTCTAAGGTGCGCTCAACCATGACAGCAGCCAAAATGTTGCCTCACTGCTTAAAAAACTCAGCGTCAGATTGGGTAAATTTTCTATAAGCTTGATTTTCTACTAAACGGCTCGCGCTATTAGGAATCTGAGCTTAGAACCTTGGAAATTACAGTAGCAAAAGCGTTTGCTGAGTCATCTGGAGTCATGCTTTTCAGTCAAATGACCTTTAGTAGAATTATTCTTTTGCCCATTTGTTTTCCTTTTTTATCTCCTCCACAGACAGACAGCTACCCTGAAAGATTTACGTACTAAACTCATCCGCTAATTGCCCTTCAGTCGCAGTGCAGTGAAAGTAAGCATGTGAATAAAACGTCTGATGGTAAATGTTGAAAGATATTATCTCTGTTCCGTGTAGCGTTGTCAGGAATGACTCTCACAGTTTCCTCCGATCCAGGAAGAAGCGCAGGCAGAAGCAGAGCGTTTCGCTGTTAAAATGTGTGTCATGTCTAAGACGATAAAACTTTTCCATTAAAAACAGACACTTTATTGCGCTGAACAAATCATTTCATAATTCTGTCAGCTTCTTACATTTGTACTCCGTTTTCTTTTGTCTCTGCAGGTGAATGGAGATGACAGCTACCTGAATGCTGTGCAGAATACAGGTGAGTCAAAAAGTGTCCTTTCGCTGTAAAAATGAAAAGATACCTGAGGGACCATTCTGGGTTCCTCAGATTTCCTGAATTATAAGACCCTTCGGAGAAACTCAAGGTGAAGAAATACACTATTTGAGGCAGTTTTCAACCATACCTTAATGTTCTCCAAAGGGTTCTTAATGGATACTTCACCCAAAAAGGAACATTTTGTCATCATTTACTCACCCCCAAGTTGTTCCAAATATGTATAAATGTCCTTGTTATCTTTATCACAAAGAAAGATATTTGGAAAATTGTTAGCAACTGACATTTCTGAGACATTGTTGACTACCATAGTAATAAAACTACACAAATTTGATCTTTTGAATTATTTAGGAAAGCATGTTTATTTTTTTCCCAAATGATGTTCCAGAAATCGCAGTTTCCAACCATTTTATAAATATATTTATTTGTGTTCTACAGAACAAAGAAATTAGTTTGGAACAACTTGCACATAAAAAACACATAATGGAAGTTATTCATGACAGAATAAAATTTTTTGGGAGGAGTATCCTGTTAGGAGACACTGCATCACATGCATCTTCCTTGCATTTAAAAAGGTGCCTTTGAAAATAAAAAAACGCTGTTTATTTTGTTACATCCCACTATATCTCATTCAGCTCAGGCAGTGTTATCAATGAGCCGCGGAAGATGGATTCCTGATGGCTTGTTTACATAAATCATTCATCAATTTTTCCCAGAGCTCTAAAATATGACATTTACTCTACAATCGCTGCTGTGCGCCGCTCGCTCGATATCGCCAGTGTTGCTTGTTAATAAGGCCACACGCCCTGTGATGATGTCCCGTCATTTTGCGGTCTGTCAGATTTTCTTCTCATCTCTCTTTCATACACTGCGACAGAGTGAAATTTTCCAGTACCAATCTCAGAGTGCTAATGACTCGGAGTGCTTTGATGTCGCTGCATCAGGACAGATAAACAGCCCAGCACGACCGAGCCAATCGGATGGCTTTATGGGGCCAAGATTGGAATGAGTCTAGATTGAGCGATTTGTGCCTTGGTTTTCTCATCTCTGTGAGAATATGAGCTGTGCCAGTAGCGTACCTCGTACATCAAAAGAAATGGGTCAAAGATTTCATAGTTGACTAGTTATTATGTGCTTTTGATGTGTTGTATAGATCTTAGTAACATCGGTTGTTTAAGATGCATTTTCTTAAAGGGATAGTTTACCCAGAAATGTAAAATATGTCATTATTTACTCTACCCTTTTGTCATTTCAAACCTGTATGACTTCCGTTCTTCTGCAGGAACTCAAAAGAAGATATTTTGAAGAATGTTTCTTCTATTTTCTAATAAATATCTTCTTTTGGTTTAAGTGAAAGATAGAAAGTCATACAGGTTTGAAGTTACAAGAGGGTGAGTAAATGAGGACAGAATTTTCCTTTTTGGGTGAACCACCACTTTAAAAAGAAATTTAAGTGTTGCTTGAACAGAAAGGTATTGTGATACATTAGCTCTGGCATAGTGAGCTCATACCCAGGTCTCTATGATATTCTGCTCCATAAATTAGGTCTTGGTCTCATCTCCAACATACCGTACAATACGTCTAAAAGAGTTTTTTGCTTTTTCATCATCTGCCAGACGAGAGAAAGCAGCCCGTCACAGAAAGGTAATAGAACCTCTTTGCAGCAAGCTCCTCTATGTGATATATCATTCATGTCCGGAGTGCAAATGGTGCATAACAAGATCCTCACTGAAGATTAATACTAACAATTTGGGGTTAATCTCCAGATTTTTCGGTTTTAAAATGTGCTTAGTTCATGTTGGTATATGAACAGTAGTTATAAAGATTGAAGCATACACAACTCCCTGTAGATTTTGTGGTGAAGCTTTGTGCATTGCAAACACTACAATAGATTGTCCTCAATTATTTTTATTTGTTTAAACTCCCATGGCAATATGAACGGCCTAATGCGATCATGTCTCCTCCTGCCACACGGCGCATCTGCTCTCGCACTCGCTTAACACGTCACACCACGTTGTGTGAACCGTATCAAATATTCATTGTGCTGGTGAAATGGATTATACCGTGAGGGTGAATAAGCTCTCCGCAGAGCTGAGAGCGCGTGTGTCCAAGAACGGCATACGGGCGTTTTGCGTAAATGACTTGATTTCCTCTTCCATTAGCTTGGATCAGCACAGAGGGTGCCAGAGGCTGAAGATGAATGAATCCAAAGAGCTATAAAACAGGCTAGGATAAATTCTGTTTTAATTTCTATTTTACTTTCATACACTCTAAAAGATGTTGGGTTATATTTAAAGGTCCAGTGTATGAAATTTAGCCGCATCTAGTGGTGAGGTTGCAAATTCCACCCTTTCTTTCAAAGTCCGGCTGACGCAGGACTAAGATGTTGTCACGTTTTCACTTCTTTCCCGAAGGAGATGACATATTAATGAAACGTGCTCTGTGGAGCAATTTGTCCACACATTTATGGCTATACTGTTGAATTCCATGTAAAGGGTCAAAAATGCAAAGACACCTAAAGCCTGGTTCATGAGTTTGCCTATGCAGATAAAGGTGAAGGTTTGAGGGTAATTGTATGTGGCATGCTGTCGGGGAGTGGGCTCTGAGCTCGTTCCTTCTTCTGATCGAACCCTGTCCGGGGTGATGGCACCGAATCCGGCATTAGCCTGAACCCGGAACACTCCCCCCCATTTTATTGTGTCCCGCTGGAGACAAGGGGCTCCAGGTTAGGAGCCGGGGTGGTGGTGGGATGCTTGAGACTGAAGAGAGAGTGAAGGTTAGACGTCTTGACTATTTATAGAGGCTTACTCTCTCTTAAACATATAGGTCGGGTGCTGTGAATGCTGATAGCGGACCAGCCGAGTTAATTTACTGCTCCTTCTCCTCCCGAACTTAGTTGAAAAAACATCATTTAAATTGACTAGTGTGAGTGGTCTTCACTTACCGGTCACCTGGCCTGGTTGGAAGAGGTGGGCTTGAGCGTGGTTTGGTTTGGAAAGGGGGCAGTATGAGCACAAATCGCGCCGGAGCGCGGAACCGAAAGCATGACGTACATTATGCGACTGTTTCAATTCAGCACTGAGATTTCGCTGTCACCGTAAAACACTAATACACAGCGCACTTAGACATGCAGCCATGTGTCACCACCGCCAAAACTACTCCAGATATTTTCAAACATAATGCAAGGCTGTGTGTAACGATCAGCTTTATAACAATTAAGAATAAAAGCATAATGAGTCGCTCTCGTATGACAATGATATCATAGGGAGATTGGTCTGTGCAATGCGCACATGAAGTTAAACACACCTATGCCGCAAACTAAACATTACGATAGATTCGTTGTGCTTAGAGAGATCGCTTTGTTTATGTTTATAATGATTAAAAGTGTGCTTGGGTGCGGATGGTGAAGTCCAATGTGACCAGCGGGGGAGGGGGTCAATCGCGCTCGGGCACAGCTGAGAGGTTAAAATGTGAGTACGCCCTTAGAAAATGTCTTTATTTAACCTAACCATGTCTTAAAATAGCCAAGTATTTCGGGATGAAACAACCTAGCACAGGTTAATGTAAAACCCGGTATACAAACCAATGGTTGGGTTTTTCCCAAACATGTGTTGAAAATATACATGTATGTATTGTGTGGAAGTTCAATTCAGATGTAGTTTTGTAGCGCTTTCCACTATTCGACATTGTTTCAAAGCAGCCTTAATGTAAATACATTAGGACAGGCAGTATAAAAATCAGTATAGAAATATAGAAAGGCAACCAAGAAATAATTGAAAATATTGATGTTTGATATTATAGAATAAGTGACGTTTTTCTTCTCTTTTTTTAATACAAATTATTTTTTATTTTTCGATTAATAAAACCAATATAATTTTGATAAAGTGTAATTTATATATAAAGATTATGGATGGTATTCAGATTTGATAGCAAATAAATTCTATGACATTATTGAAAACCCAATATTAAAAAAGACCCATGAACAAAATTTTGTCAAATTTTATTATAATTTCTTTATTATGTACGTCCTCCAATATGATAGTTGACTCATAAGGTTATATTTTACCATTCTTTATAGAATACAACATCAAAACAACCTCCCCTCCTCTCTTTGGTATCTCAAACAGCTTTGATGTTTCATCCCCCACCTTACACATCAAATCTGCATGTGTGTGCTTCAGAATCCTGCTGGAATAGCGACAATGTTGATGTTTCAAGAAATGCCTTGTTTTGAATAAGGAATACATTGATTTAATCTGATTTAAGGGGAAACTGATTTATTCATTTTTTCTGAGAATAGCCCCCAAATGAAGAATTACATTATTGTGACATCATTTACAAGACATATAAATACATTATTTTATTTAGTTAATATCTTTCTTGTTGCAATCGTTAAACATGAGCCTGACATTGGCCTTACGGACCACAGCGAATTACAACATTTGCTCATTATTATTGAGATGTGTCGTGTTAAAAAGAGAATCTCAGGACACCTGCGCTCTGTGTCGAAGTGTTCAGTTTTGTATAGCTGTTGAACGCAGAAGCACGCCCTGTTTGGATGGCTCCTTTCCTATTCTCTGCTTCCTTCACTTGGTAACTGTTGTCTGGCAAGACCCATTTTGTGTATAGTATCATGTGTGTCAGGGGTCCGATTAAATGCTGTGATTTTCTATAGCTTACCACCCTTCCCCCTTCCGTGTCTTCCAGTCATTAACACCTGAGCATCAGCCGTTTTTCTTGCATCGTAATGGAATGGGATCGAAATCTCTGAAACATGCTGAGTAAGCACGGCTGACTCCCGGTGTACGTCCTAATGCCCTGATGCTTCTGTTTTACATCCTTTTATTACCTGACCTTCTTTTCAGCTTCTCTGTGCTTATTTCTTTCTCCAGATTTTCAGTTGCACATGTTTTGTCTCTCATTTTGTAAACCAGAATTTGAATATTATTCATATAAGATTTTAAAATAACTGTGCGCTGTTTTCACAAAAATGTCATTATATTGTTTTGTAGAACAATGTGGCTTGTCTTCCTTTTCTCCTGCTAACAATTCCTTACATACAAAAGTATTTATATACTAAAAGGGACACTTCACTTAAATGCAAAAATTCTGTCATCAATTACTCGCCCTTGAGATTTTTCAAATCTGTGTCAATTTCTTTGTTCTGGTGAACACAGAGAAAGATATTTTGAAGAATGCTCGTAACCAAACTGTAAATGAAGACAGAGTTTTCCATTTTGGGTGAACTATTCCTTTATGAATTTCTCGGTCACATGATAGTGATGAACCTGGTTGATTCTGACATCGATATACACGTACCATATAGTGCCAAACAATGCCCCTTTAGCTTTTCTTGGAGCTTATTGCATCACAATATTTCTTTCAATTGATCAATGACGTACTGTTTCTACATATATGATTTTGTTTGGAAGTATTTATAATTTTTACCTTGAATTGAACTATGGAACAGACATTATACGACTTAGTGCCTTGTTGCAATTCATAAATACACAATGAAATGTAACTAAATTGATCACAAATGTTCCGATACATTGATGCATATTTTATTTATAACTCTGCTGATTGGTTCAAAAACGCAAAGTTGGTCAAGTTGTGTTATTAAGGTCTGTGGTTAACAAAACCAGGAAATATTTTCACATTTTATAACATAAAACACCCCAGTTATAACTCACTTGTTATTTTTTAAGGCTTTTTGTCGTTTAACTCATTCGCCGCCAGCCTCTTTAAAAAAAAGTTGCCAGCCTACACCAGCGTTTTTTTTTGCATTTTCACCCAACTTTAATGGCTCACAGTAAATTTTCTGTAAAGAACATATGAACAAACAATATGTCAAATGAAAGAACAGCGCTCAGCTTTCAAACAGAAGAAACGGTTTTCTTCTATCTTCATCTGTTCGTTTTTTATCACTCCCTAGATGTGGGTAGGTTTCTTCAAAAATGCATCATTTTGATTAAACAGCCAGATTCCACTCAGAACAATCAATAAAACCCACTAAAACATATACATTCTAGGTTCTGGGATTCTGTTCTTTTTCCCAAAGGTGTGTAATAGTGCCACCTGCTGTAAAACAGTACTAAGACTGATTGCCGTAAAAACTCGTCTCTGGCGGGGAACCATTTTTTTTAATGACGAGATAACTCGTCAATGAGGGTGAAAGAGTGAAAAGTGACGGTTGCTAACAAATTGCTAAAAGTGACTACTTGGCAGGGACGTTAGACGTCATCGCACATATAAATCTTACAAACAATGCAACAAAAACCTGGTTGGGGATTCATTCACACTCACCAGGAAACATCTTTTTAATAAAGTCTGAAAAAATTGTCGGAGGCTTGATGGTGGTGACGTTGATATTGAGCAACCACAGTGTAGTCTGTTTATAACATCATGTTAGCTTTTCCTTTTGCCGATTGTGTTTCAGCTTCAAAAGTAACAAATGTTGTGTTAATTTGTAAAGATTATTTTATATAGACAAAACGTGTAAACGTCATAAACCTTTGTTAATCACAGAGCTTACTTTTCTCCATTCTCCAAGTGGAAAACGCTCAGGCTTTCGGTCAAGGGAACCACTGCAGCGCTAACTTCCGGATTGGCTTACAAAAATGCGTCATCTCTGCGGCTCTCAACAGAATCCCAAAACCTAGAACGTATAGTGAATTGACTTGGAAAGATTAATTGCTCGCCAAAACTAGTAATCTGAGCTAACAAAGTAAATCGTGAATTCTGATTTCATGTGGACTTTAAAACACCCTTCTTTTTTCAAAGAAGTCAAACTTTTTATCTATACTTGACTTATTTGACGTAAACCCACCAAAATATGTTTAAAAGGAAGAACTTTATTCACTTTCGTTCTCAAGTGAAAAATATTTATGTTTTGTTCCAGACACTTCATCCACAGCATTAATGCCGTTTCCCACCCACACATCATCATGCATCCAATTAAAGAGAAACACTCTGAACGATTTCCCTGAGGTTGGCACAACTCTCTCTGAGAAAACTCTCAGTCATTCTGTTTAATAAGTCTAATTCAGCTCTGCCCTCATTGCAGTGAGTCTGTTTAAGCCTGGAGATGGAGACATTAATCTCTTCTGCCTCTCTGTACACACACACACTGTTCCTCCTCAATATATATTTTTCTGATATCACTTGAATGCAGACGGCCTGGCCCAGAAATTGCACCAGCATGTGTATGCAGACAAAGACGACTGCAGACGACATGATTAACAGTCTGCTCTTCCAAACGTCTGTGATGTATTTTCAAATGGAAGGACACTTGATTTCCAACGTGCGTTTTAGTAACAAGCCGCGTGAATGACTTCTCGCTGAGTCAAGTATAGTTGTGGATTCTGGGATTGAGGGTTAGTGGAGGTGGAAGATCACAGTCTTCCCATCCATCACAAACTGTCTTGTCTGCCTGCCTCAACTCCAAATAAAGTCCCTCGGAAATTGCAGACAAACATGGAAAATTTGCTGACATATTTTGGAGACTTCTGGAAGGCTTTTTGTGCAGTGCCTGCAGTCTTTCACAGTCCATATGGACCTCGCCATCTCTAGTCTTCATTAGAGCTTCCAACAGTCGTACTTTCCATAGTTCTGCTCGCACCCCTGCAGTGTGTGCAGTCATCCGACGGGAGACGCATTTGTTTCCTGATTAGCACAGCACTAAACTCAAGTGCTCGAAGCCCCTGAGCAAAATAAAGTTATGTTCGAACTTTAGTAGGGCACTACTGATAATCTATTGAAGCCATTATCTAGCCATACATGCGCTCTGTTCCAATGTGAGAAATGCAATTTGATTCTGGTTGTCGCAGGGCCGCAAAGCCAAAATTGAGTTAACATAATTGATTTTAGGTTCTGGAGAAGGACCAGCCAGGATTATCGATCTGTCTTGTTTACCCACATGGCTCCCTTTGACAAAATGTTAAATGCTCTCTCATTTGTAAGATGCTTTTGACAAAAGCATCTGCTGAATTAAAATAATCCTTATTTATTTATATTTATTTTCAGTTCAGTCTTTGCATAAATTTGTTCCGATCATATGCAGTAAGAACTGCTTGCTGTTTCTTTCAAGTCTGAGTTTTGCCTTAAAGAGATAGTTCTCCCAAAAACTCTCTTTCATTTCAAACCTGCATGATTTTTTTTCATTTGAAGAATGTCGGTTATCGAACAATGGTGGTACCCATTGACTTGCATTGGTTTTGTGTCCATACAATAGAAGTGAATGGGTTTTCCGTTGTACGGTTATCAACATTCTTCAAAATATCTCAAAGTATCCCTTTAAGTACCCATTGACATTTTGTGTCAGTTCTATATTTCTGTTCAGTTTTCTCATAGATTTAATAACAAGATGCGGCATTAGCGTCTGTTTCTATAGGCAGCTGTACGTAGGTCGTTCACCATATAGGAACGGTGCGAGCCAGTCGGTGTTGTCAAGTTTACGGCTTTCCCGTGGAATTGGTTTACTATTTAACTTTTGTTTTAACCTGCATGTTAGGAATGGAAGGATTTTTTTATTTAGCTGTCAATCTTATTTTTTATTTTTTACTTGGTTTTTGGAATTGGGACGTTAAGCTCATTATAGATGATTTTGTTTCACAGATCTGGCAACCCTGCCAAGCCGGTTTGTTAACACTCAAGAGCAAGCTGACTGTCAATTTGCAACTCTAGTTATTAGCGTGTTAGATTATGAAAACTGTTGTGTAAACTCAAGCATTATATTTGCTACACTAACACGAAAACAGCTAAAGGGTTTTACATTTTTCAGATATTTAAATCATTGTGGTTTCCCCAGCCATGGTTGAGCTGTGTTGTGACAAAACTGTGAGTGATGTCAGTGGACTGTTCCAAGATGGCGGACACGTCTACATGACTGTAGCGTTTGAATGAGGTATCCAGTTTCCAGTGTGGGTTTGGCAACCCAGTGTGAGGCAAGAAAACACACACACACATATGTAGGTCTCACACTGGGTTGCCAAACCCACACTGAAATCTTATTGTTCCAAAAAACTGCATATTAAACAACAAAAAGTTTTTTTTAGCTTTTGACTGTGTTATGTAATACAACTTTTTTAGTGAAGGATGACATTATTCTTTTTTCAAAAGAAACTTTATAAATAGGACAAGGTGTGAAACACAATTGCCAGCCATATATGATGTCAATTAAAGAATAAAGCCATGATCTTTTCAATTTCACTATGGTCTACTTTGCTGTGTTGGTTGTTGTCGTAAGTGTTATGGACTTGTGTTGTGCCTAGTGGCCGCTATTGAGACTTATGTTTTGTTTTCTCCTGGCAGGATTATAGGTGTTAGCCACTAGAGGCCACATTGAGTATTTGTTCTGTTTTTTTCTGCCTTTGTGATTAGTTATTGTTTTCACCTGTGCCTTGTTTTCTTCACATGTACTTAAGTGGCTTGGTTTCTCTATTCTTTTCTCAATGTTTGCAAGTGGAGGAGCATTCCTCTTTGTGTTGCTAAGTTTTCTAACTGGAGGATTATCATCTTTGTAAGAGTTTTCTTTTTCTTTGAATCCTTCAGACGTTGTTTTTTTGGATTTTTGCTTCGTACTGCCCTTTTTTCACTCTTCTGTCTTATTTTTGAAGATGCTTGCCTTTCCTTTTTGTGGACCAATTGCTTAATTTTGTGGCTATTCATTTGACTCAAAGTTACTTTTGCCTTCAACTCGTTTCTGCCTTTGGATCCCTTTACTCTCTGTCCAGCCCAAGCGCTGTTGTTGACAGTTGTTGGTTATACCTAGATTTAGGATAACACGATTAAAAGAAAGCTGCTTAAGGGATAGTTCATCCCCCCAAAAAAATGTGTTCCTCATTTACTCGCATGACTTTCTTTCTTCTGCTGAACACAGAAGATATTTTGAAGAATGTTGGTAACCAAACCACTTCTCCCCATTGACTTCCATTGTGTTTCTTAAAATGCAGTCTTTTCAGATTCCACAGAATAAAGTCATGTACAGGTTTTGAAGATAATGAACATTGGTTAAACATGAGATACGAGTTTACCACACTTCTGTCTTTCAATCCTGAAAAGGGTGTTGTAGCTCTTTCTTGTCAGATTCAAGTAGGGCAGGTCAGCGAGAGTTCAGCTCCCTGCTGCCTTACTGGCTGCTCAACTTGGCTTTTCGTCACCTGCTTAGAGAAAGGCATATCTGACCCCTCATCCTTTATGCTGGGAAATAAGGTTGGATAAGGGATCCAGATGTCCAACTTCCCCCTCTTTACAGTTTCCAGTGCAGGCGCTGAGAAATCAGTGCCCTGCTCACAGCTTAGAGATATATGGGCCAAGGTGGATGTTCCTGGGAGATAAACAAAAGGGCTGCTGTTGGACACACATGATGCAGGCATGAAAGGCTCTTTTGAAAACCACATCCGCAGAGTAATACAGATTGGCACGTCATAAAACGAGGATTATTATTTTGAACTCAACGATTATGGGAGATAGTGGGCTCTCTTGGAAGTAGACCTGAAAAATAATCATCAGGAAAGGTTTTTTTGTGCCAAGCCAAATAGTTTTATCTTCGAGCCTTGGTGTTACCACCAACTTGGTAACTGTTACAAACTTATTGTCAAAAACCATTGTCAGCCAATCAGAAAATTAGTATATCAGAAACGCTTTTGGTGTGGCCAATTTTCTAATTGGCTAAAAAGATAATTATGAGCCACATCCCTGACACAAAAGATATTTCGAAGAATGTTGTAAACCAAACTACGCACAATGATTTCTATTGTATGGACATAAAACCACCGAGACATTTCTCCAAATATCTTCTTTAGTGTTCCACAGAAGAAAGAAAACTGTCTTGAACAACATGAGGGTGAATAAATGGAGACACAATTGTTATTTGTGGGCGAACTATTTATGCATTAGAAAACATTTAAAAATACTTTCTGTTGATGTCACGTGTGTCATGCATTTGAGTTTCACATCGACAATAATATTTTCCTTCTTCTTCTCTGTTCTTCAGTTCCTCTGTCCTGCTCGGAGGGATTTACTGAGTTGGGTTACTACAATGGCACCGTATCTCAGACCGACTCCGGTTCGCCCTGTTTAAAGTGGACCGAGTTTCCGGATTACGTGCAGCAGTATCCGGGCAGGGGTCTTGGAGAGCACAATTTTTGTCGAAATCCTGACCGTGAGTCCAACCCATGGTGCTTTTTCAGACAGAGCTCAGGGGCCATCGGATGGGCCTACTGCGACTGCCACCAGGGTGAGTGCTTACACACTTCATTAAATCTTATACAGTTCCCTAAATTCTGCCTAAAACGATAAGAGGAATGCCAAACATAATGTGAACAAACATTACATGTAATTTTTTCAATTTTTTGAGAATGACCTTCTTCTGATTCAAATACATTGTGTGGATATTGTTTGTTCTTTAAAAAATAAGTTTTGATGAAATGTAGGCTATTATGTATTAAAAAAATCTTTCCTGAATAGCTTTATTGCTGGACTTTGTTTCTCTCTCACCTGCTCAGGAGCGGTCAGGTTAGCGGGGGGCTCGTCCTCTAAGAGCGGCCGTCTAGAGGTCTACCTGAATGGCCAGTGGGGGTCTGTTTGTGACACACACTGGACGGACCGCGATGCCACCGTGGTTTGCCGACAGCTTGGACTGGGGTACACATGCTTTGCTTTGTGTTTTTAATTTGCTTCCGGTGTGGTTAGCCTCTGTGTATGCAAGAGTTTTCCAGAAGTCCAAAATTGACATTCACAGAGAGCCAAATGGGAGAACAAATTGACAGTAAATTTAACATGAGGATATTCTAGTCGTTTTCTATTGCTCATCTACCATATTTCACTTCAGTAAAATTTGGCAATTACACCAAAAGTTAAATTTGGACCCTGCTTATCGATCTCTCCATGTCAGAGAACTGAGAGTGGGTGGATAGGCTCACATCCCCATATATCTTCTGAACCTGGTGTTTCTTTCTCTCTCTCTCTCTCTCCCTCTCTCCCTCTCTCTCTCTCTCTTTCCGTAGTGAGATTGGCACGGCTCTCCAGCACTCATATTTTGGCCCCGGCTCCGGGCTCTTTCACTACGCCCGCCTTGGCTGCCGTGGCGATGAGAAATCCCTGCTGGACTGCCGGAGTAGGAAATTTGTCACTAGCGACTGTAACCATGGAAACGAGGCTGGAGTGGTGTGCGAACCACCTGAAGGTCAGGGTTCTTTTTGAGGGAATAAAACAAGTGATGTAAATACTCCCACGTCCAGGAGACCTTAGACATGTGAAGAGAAATCAAAAGAAAGCTGTCTAAAACTTCATAAGGATGATCATGTTATCTTTCAAATGCCTCTTATTGCAGCTTCTTTGTTCATCCATTTTTAGTTATTAAAATGCCATTTACGGAGATCGGAAATTTAAATGGAGCGTTTTGGAGGGGGTTTAGATTTCCTTTGTGGCATTAAAATGGCTGTGAATTCCTTATAAAAAGGAACAAAGGGAAAAAGGAGAAAAGAGGATAGGATGCAAAATCAGTGGTGTCTGAATTTATGATTGCCTGCTGTGAGCTTTATTGAAGCCACAAGCGCAAACAGATAGACACAGAAAACAAATTCTATATTTTTATAATGGATATATTTATCAAAACTATGAAATTACACAAATATGACTATGACAATTACCGAATGCTGTGACAAAAAAATCCAGTAAAATACACGGTTTAGTTCTTCTGAATTATTTCTGAAAGGGATCGTTCACCCAAAAATGATGTCATCATTTTGTCATTTTATACCTGTATGACTCTCTTTCTTCTGCAGAACACAACAGAAAATATTTTGAAGAATGTTGGTAACTGAACAAAAACGGTACCAATTGACTTGCATTAGTTTTGTGTCTGTACAATAGAAGTGAATGGGTAATGTTGCTGTTTGGTAACCAACATTCTTTCTCAACATTCAACATTAATTTTGTGTTTTGCCAAAGAACGCAAGTCATACAGGTTTGAATGATGAGAGGGTAACTAAACAATGAAAGAATTTTCATTTTTGGGTGAATTATCACTTTAAACCGGTGGAATGGACTTTCTGTCTGTTCTGAGCTGTTATTGGCCATGACCATGTTTTTCCCATTATTAAGTCATTTATTTTAGCACGTATAGTACTGTGCAAAATTCCGTGCAGTGCATTACAATATTGTAGACATTATTCAATTTGTACTGAGTGTCTATATTTCTACAAATCTGGATTAATTTGTGGTTTTGGGTCATGACTCTTTGGTTTCCTTGCGCAGGTAATGGACCATCGCTGCGGTTGGTAGGAGGAGAGGAAGACTTTGAGGGTCGTGTGGAGGTCTTCCATGAGGGTCGCTGGGGGACCGTCTGCGATGATCAATGGGACGACATGGATGCCGAGGTGGTCTGCAGGCAGCTCGGACTGGGGTAAGGTTTCACTACACCTATAACATGAATAAAGTGATAAAATAAATGCTCAAATATACTCAGCAGATGGTGTAAGAGTAATACTTTATGCTTCTAGCTGCAATCATTTCTAAATGCCTTTTGCATTTTTTTTTACATTTGGTAGCAGGCTTCATAACATGAAAACCATTTAAGATTTTTCTTATCCCAGAGGGTAGAGTTTCTCATCTCTATGAGAAGTTTCAATTATTTATTTTGTATCCTTGTAATTTTTGCTCTGTTACACCATCTCCATCATATTATGGCAGTTACTGAGAATGAAAACAGTGAGATGGCACACAAGTGTAGACTTACATTGCAGAGATGATGCGCACGGGTTCACTTACGGCTACATTAAAGATGTCGGATAAAGTGGTGGTGTGATGGTAAAAAATATCTTATGTAAGAATCATTTTGAAGAAGTGCATTCGTTTTCCGGTTGTTTTGTTACGTTTATGAAAATAGTAGAAAGCAAAGTTAACAGGCTCATGAATATAATGTTTATATTATGACATTGTCTCATGCACTTATGCAAGAGTTCAACTTCTTCTTTTTTTCATTTCATGCAACTTCTCTTTGTTTCATTAAAGAGGAAACTGTGTTTTTAAACAAGGGTGTTGGATAATTAACATGTAGTAATAAACCAACACCAGTTCACAAAAACGTTGTAGACTTAACGTCTTAACTAAACGTGCACCACATCACATATTCAAACCACCAAGCGATGGGTTTAGAGGTCCAATATAAACATTTTTGAAGGATCTATTGACAGAAATTAAGGATAATACACATAACTATGTAGTCAGATATGTATAAAGACCTTATATAATGAAGCCTAATGTTTTTATTACTTAAGAATTCGCTTTTTTTCTCTACATACACTGCAGGCCCCCTTGCATGGAATTTGCCATGTTGTTTCTACAGTACCCCTAAGCGGACAAACCACTCTACAGATTGCATCTTGTAAATATGTTATCTCCTTCGGCAAAGAAGCAAAAACGTTCAGACATCTTGGCTCGGTGTCAGCTACCAAAGTGCTTTGAAAGAGGGGGAGGGGTGGAGTGAGCCATTGGTTGGCATTCACAACCTCACCGCTAGATGTCGCAAAATTTCATATACTCTGCCTTTGACAAAGATATGTGTTTTTATTCTTTGTATGTCTTTGTGTTCAGTGGCATTCCCAAGGCCTGGTCATGGGCTCATTTTGGGCAGGGCAGTGGGCCGATCCAGTTGGACGCAGTGCAGTGCACAGGCAATGAGCTTTCACTGGATGAGTGCCGTCACAGTGGATGGGAACAACACAACTGTGATCATATGGAAGACGCCGGGGTGTCATGCAACCCCTACACAGGTATTTACTTGATGCATAGACTTGCATAAAATTGCATGAAAACTAAAGGTATAGTATGTTGCTTTGGATGAAATCATTTGCTGAATGAATGTACATGTAAGCTATGGTATTGTGCAATTATACAAGTAGTATATTTTGTGATATTTACTGTATGTTTGCACATGTGTGTATGTATTATGTATTCAGATGGGGTGGTGAGACTGGTAGATGGTGATAACCCATGGGAGGGTCGTCTGGAGGTCTATCACTCCGGGGACTGGGGCACAGTGTGTGATGACAGCTGGAATGAGCAGCACGCACAGGTGGTCTGTAGACAGCTTGGATTCAGGTGAAACTCTTTCATCATGACTGTATTATGTTATGCTTCACCTCAGTGTGTTATTTGAGTAGACAGTGGGATCTAAAAGTCTGTGACCGCTTGGAAAATCTGGTTTTATTTGATTGATTTCAGCATAAAAATGAATACAGTTTTGAGATGTTGAAAAAGGTTACAAAACAAACAAAAAATTCAGGGTATTTTTCCTATTAAACTTTTCACAGAAAATGTTGATAACACACTGTTGGTTTCAGATAGTTGTTCAGATTATTGCTTAATTTATTTTTCTTTATTTAACCATTTAAATGTAAGTATTTCATTTCGGCTTAACAAAACACAATTATATGACAATTTGTAACGATTCTACGAGTCTCATTTGTACGTTTTAATGCAATATGCTTCTGCGCCAGTGACAGTTAGGGTGGTTATATTATAGCTTCATACAAATTAATAATTTCATAGAGATCAGGCTGGTAAACCTTAAAACTCAAGAATGAGATTTTATGAAATGAATTTGAAAACTATTTTCAAGTTAGTTTTATAGTAGTTATTTTTTTTTTTGAAAATGTTGTTATCTTATAGTTTATATGGTAAGTAGCCTACACTAACCTTCACAAGATTTGAAACATTAAAAATAACATAAAAATAAACTATGATGCTTTGACTAAAACCATCCAGAAGAAATCAAAACTCTTATATTCTAGCATCTTCGAACTACTCTTTGAATATACATTGCGAGTCATACTTGGCATTGTATCAGCCAGTTTCTTGGGGACTCAACCTGGGAAGCATTTAAAAAAATATTTCCTTCTTTTATGGGCTCTTATCGACAGATTTTTCTTCATTATCTGGTCCAATAATTAAATACATAAATTAATAATGTATTTATTAATTCACATAATAATTAAAAAATACAACTATTTTTAAACAAAAATAAAAAAAGAATGAAAGAAATTACTGTTTTCCACACTTATATTTTTGTCTACAAGTAATTTCGAACCTTTAAACATACACCTTCAGATAAAAAGATTAAGATGTGAGAAACATTTAAGTCAAGTGTTTCAAATGTTTTGAACATTTGTGTACGTAGGTGTTTAGTCTTTTAATGTTTTGTAGGACAATATGATTTTATTTCAAGTATGTGATTGTTTCTACTTTATATTAAGTTTGTGCCCTGAGCGCATGTGTGTGTGTGTGTTTAGGGGCAGTGCAGAGGTTGTGCCAACTGGAGTGTTTGGAGAAGGAACGGGACTGATTCTGTTGGATGATGTGGAGTGTGAGGGTAGCGAAGCCTCTTTGCTGGAGTGTAAACATGGCGTTTGGGGTCGGCATGACTGCTCACACAATGAAGATGTTGGAATACGCTGCCACAGGGCAGAAAACAATGAGGTCCCACTAGCTCCAGAAACTACTGGTAAGTTATTTTTGCACATACAAAGATAAACAATGTTTGCGTGTACGGGTTTGAGTGAGGTCGAGATACGTTTTGCTGATAGACTTTTCTGCACTGCGTTGACCCTTTGTGATATTCAGAGGGGATTTAAATGTCACCTGTTGACAGTGGTTTAGAATAAATAAGGTCAGCTATTGTCGCTTTCAAAGCACTGGCTTTTATTGATCAAAACTTCCATTTGAATTTCAATAGAGTTTTGTGTAGACCACCTCGCTGGATTTGACATTTTACGATGTAACATTACACAACAGGATTTTTTCCCACCGGAAATATTTTTCAATCTAAAAGCTATTATCAAAAGAGATTGAACATTTTTGGTGTCAGTGACATATAAGGTGACAAATTCCACTTTTAAAGGGACAGTTCACCCAAAACAAAAAAAAATGTCATCTTAAAATTACATTTTAATGGATTTTCGTCTATGCATATTACCTAGGTCCCAAAATGTTATTGTATATGCTATTATAAAATATGTATTTATATATATTTTACACATTATTTACTATAGCTAAAAACAGAAAATCTGTTCTCCATTGATAAACCATTGGTAAGTTTTATGTGAGCTAGCGTTCTGTATATTGCGTCAGATATTGATTGGATGGCTTGGGTGATATATAAATCAATTTCTATCGTATGAGGTGCTGCTCCAGTACAAACTGCTCCATTTCCGTAAACCATCCCACAATGAAGCAAGAGCAATACGCAGCTCACGGCAACGCAGTGTGTAAAGCAGCGGATTTATGCCCGAGTTCACCAAACACAGCAGACTGCAGAAAGCAAACGCCCTTCGGTGCAATTTCGAAATCTTTCCTGAAACCACATCTAGCATCATGAAAGAAAGAACAGGCAGCCAACAAACCAACAAAGTCAGTACAATAAAGCTAAAAGTCTTCGCCAAATGAATATCCACACGCATACGTGCTTTTCCTGGATGTTCCGTGTCCATGTTTGCATCATGTTTGTGGGCTTTCCAGACTATGACCCCATAGGCAGCCAAAATAAGCACAAGCACCGCCAGAACCAGAACGGCCCAAAATGCCAGGTAGTACCGATCGACATAAGGAAACAGTTTGGAACATGATTTACAGGTCACACATTTCCAACCCATCAGAGGAAGGAAGGCAACGAAAATCGACACAACCCATAATGCCACCGTCCCTACCAGAGCTTTTCTTCGTTTCACCTGGACTTTATAGTTGAAAGGCTTGTAGATGATGTGATAGCGGTCTACTGCCATCAGAAGCAGACTCCCCACGGAGGTCGTGAACGCCACCGTCACGCCTCCTAGTTGTAAGAGGTAACGGTACGAGGAGGTGTTTGGACTAAGGAGGTGGAAACTCAGGAAGATAGTGGTAAAAACACAGCAAGCGATTGTGTCAGCCAGTGCCAAGTTGCCCATAAACAGGTATGATGGATGTTGCCGCAGGTTCGATGAACAAACTATCCCCACCAGAACGAGAATATTTGCTAGGAGGATGAAGGGTGCAGAGAGGATACAGATTGTGCCTATGGCCACTTTCTCAGCTTCGTTCAGCACCATGTAGTCGGTCAGGTTACAGCTACGGTTTGTCATTTCCAGTGGCTTCTCAAGTTTGTGTATCTGGAGAAAAAACAACATCCTTTATCTAAGATTTTGACAGTTTACTGATTTTGCTTAACACATAGACTAGACGAAAAACCGCCACAGTTTGTTGTTGTAATATATGATGTAATATTTAACCGACCTGTTCAAATGGTGAATTACGCATCCTCCTAAAGTTCCTCTGTCGTTTCGTCTGTTTAAACTTTGTGGCACTCAAACTCTGAGTCATTTCCTTTAAGGTTTAAGAGTGCGAGACCAGGCATCTGCGGTGTGCACTTTTAACTAACTGATTAACCTAAAATCGACGTGACTCATCTTTGTGTCTGTTTTTCTCTTTAGTGATGCCCATTCCGTCATCTTTACTAACGCTGTGATGCATGGATATATGTGCATCCAACAGCCTAGAGAGTCTTCTGGAGTGGAAACATATCACGCACTTCCACATTCATTACAGCTTACGAATGCTCTTGCGATATCTGTTCATCTTCTGTGAAATTGCAATTACCAAAGGGTGGCTTTTAAATCGATTTTTGGCTATTCAATGCTTTGCTTGACATTTGTGACCATAATTCACGTTTTCTTTTTCACATAGTTGATGGATTTTGTTTTGTTTTTAACTAATGGCAAAACTGTGGTAAGTGTGGTGGCTCATGCAGAAATTTTACAGGGTGAAAAGTGGTGTGTGTGACATTTGTTTGACTGTTTATTTTTATTACCCTGTTTTAGAATGCTCAGTTCTGATTAATTTAAGCCGTGTCTGTGGTTTTAGGGCCACTGGTACGATTGGCAGGCGGCGACAACAGGAAGGAGGGCAGGGTGGAGGTGTTTCTCAACGGCGAGTGGGGCGGAGTCTGCGAACGTGGCTGGAATGATGTCAATGCTGCCATCGTCTGCAGACAGCTCGGATTCACGTACGGATCCATGTCTTAACTTCAAATACAAAGCATGATTGTAATTACGTCTAGCATGCTGAACAATGATAAGCTGCATAATAGAGGAAAAAGTAAAAAAAAAAAATCTTTATGACAGCGGGGTGGCCAAATCCCGCCCGATGGGTTATTTCGGAGCAGGGAAGGGGACCATCCAACTGACCAATGTGAGGTGCACTGGGAAGGAGTCGTTTCTCGGAGAGTGCCCTGCTAAAGGACAAGAAAGCCACGTGTGTAAGAACGGGCAGGATGCTGGTGTAATGTGCGATTATCTGCCCGAGCCGGAAGCTGATATAGCTGTGGTGGGCACACTCACCTGTGGTTTGAGGGCTGGCGCTGAGAGACGCAGCAAGAGGATTGTGGGAGGATATAAATCTGTCAGGTATGCAGTCATGAAAATGTTACAGCGGTTGAATTCTTTTATTTGTTTTTGCATACTTCCCCAATTTTATTTTTTAAATATTAAATCATTTTGAAAGCGTCGATGTGCAATAGTTGCACCACTAACTTTACCAAAACTAAATGTTTTTTCACATACTGCCCTTATTTCATATTGTACTAACTGTATTTTTTTATTTATTGCGGCTTTTAGCTGATTTAAGGGATGGTTGATCCAAAAATAAAAATGTCACCCTCGTGTCATTCAAAACCTCTATGTGACTCTTTTTAAATATCTCAATGGTTTTATGTTGATTCAACGGAAGGGCCAATGCTGATGTTTTTTAGTTAGTTTCAAGATACAAAGTGTTTATTGTCATATGTACAATGAGGAAAATAAGTTTCCCTGTACAGTGAAATTCCTACTTTGCTGCCCACAGTGAATGCCAGAACAAGTGCCACACACACAAACATAATAAATCAAACTGAGGCTATGCTGCAGAAGTGAATAAAACTATGCTGCATTGGGTTTGGGACATAAACTATGAAATATACACTATGTACATCTATAATGCAAATGTAGTGGTTAGCAATGCTCTTCAAAAGGATTTAAAAAAAAGTCTCATACAGGTTTGGAATAACATGAGAGTGAGTAAATTACAGTATGTGTTTATCTTTTTTATCCCTTTAATATGCTCTAAAAGAGCAAGGTTTGATTTTTTGTCATATAGTCTTATTTAAAAAAATGATTCTACAAATATAGCCTTGTTTCTTTTGCGTATTTAGCTGGTATATGCGAAAGTATTTTGATATCAAAATTACATTTTAATGGCTTTTCGTCTATGCATATTACCTAGGTCTAAAAATACTGATGACTCACACCAAGTGCTTTCTAAAAAGGGAATGTACAGTATTCACTTCTCAATCTTTATCCTCACTGTTTGTGTTTTCATGTGAATGTTTGTGTGTATGTGTGCACATATGTGTACCCCACAGGGGTGACTGGCCCTGGCAGGCGTCTCTATGGCTCAAATCTCAGTCGAAAGGGAATCAGCCTCTATGTGGAGCTACTCTGATAAACTCCTGCTGGCTGCTCACAGCAGCTCACTGCTTTAAACGGTAAGAGAGACACCTGCTGGTGTCTCAGCAGTATCTAATTTGACACACATACATTTAAAGACTCTTTATAAAAATGATAATTATACAAATTGCAAACTATTCACAAATATATTTAAACATATGTTTATAATTGAAAATTAATGTTAAATATTCTTACAAAAGTTTTATGATGCAGACAAAATACCATTCAATCAATTATACATATACTTGTAAACATGACTTGGTAAACAACACTTAGTGTTGGCAATTTTTATAAAATGATAAATGCTTCCTCGTTTTTACATCGCTTTGGATAGATAGAAGAACATGTAATATGTTACCCTGGATCACAAAACCAGTCCTTGATTAACATTTTAAGTAAAAGACCCACTGTATGGGTCAAAATTATCGATTTTTCTTTTATGCCAAATATCATTAGGATATTAAGTAAAGATCACGTTCCATGAAGATATTTTGTAAATTTCCTACTTTAAATATATAAAAACTTTATTTTTGTAAATGGATTGCATGCCACAGTGTCCCTGATTAACAACTTCAAAGGCAATTTTCTCAATATTTAGATTTTTCTGAATCCAGAGTTACAATTTATACTTCAGTAGAAAGTGTATTTATTCAGCTTTCAGATTATGTAAAAATCTCTTTTTCGAAAAATTAACCCATAAGACACATATGAAATAATAAATATATGTGTATATATATTATATGACATACTTTACATTGATATAATGAACACATGTGTATGTATGTACATCTATATAATTTAAACAACTAAATGTTATATTTACAGTATTATAAATATATATATAAATTTCTGTGCATGAGTGATTAACCTTGAATAAACGTGCTGTATATTATGTGCATTAACTACTGCATAGACGGTTTCAAAGCAACAACGTCAAGCTTTTGTGGCCCAAACTTAACTTCCTGTACACATCCGCAAAGAATAGAGTCCCTGTAGGTCATTTTTGATAATAACCTAAATAAACAATAAGTAAATTACATTAGCTAGCAAGTTTAAAGTATGCCTTGCCAGTATTATTTTGGGTTACCAGAAGAAGAACTGTAACTTGGCTAAACTCAAATACGACAAATTTACAAGAACCATTCAACTGTTTATTTAAAATAAATTATTAACAATAAATTGAACAAAATGTTTATTTAATACAATTATTATTCAATAAAATAAAAATGAATATAAATGAAATAAAATTAAATATAAATAGTTATATTATTAGCCACTAGCCAGCCCGAAAAACAAACAAAGACCGGAAGTTAACTTTGGGGCATGTCTCCAAGGAAAACCTTCTATATATGACTATTTATAATGTATATACTGTAAATTGAAAGTATAGTAAACAAAAGCACCATATTTTTTCCCATCTCAGTTTTGGAAGTGACACCTCTCGGTACTTGGTGAAGCTCGGCGATTACCATACGCAGGAGCAGGACGACTTTGAGCGCGTGCTTTCTCCAGAGCGCATCCAGGTGCACAAGAAGTATCGCACAGAGAGTTGGGAGCATGACGTGGCTCTGATCCGGCTGAAGGGGACGGAGGGAAAGTGCGTGGCCTTTAATCCCCACACGAACGCTGCCTGCCTACCCGCACCTGGCAGCAAGTGGGGCAAGAGACCTGGGTCTTGTGTCATCACCGGCTGGGGTGTGACTGGTAACTGCTCTTATTGTGCATTCATTTCAAAATATACTTTAACATATTTAATAAAAAAATCTTAGATCCTTTACTTGTGCTGCATACAACAGTATAAAAACGTCTTCCCATGTTATGATGACAATGATGTTTTGACTTTTTTCAGACACAGACCATCCTAACACTCTCCTCCAAGCCTGGGTCCCTCTTTTGCCCTCGTGGCAATGTAAGAAGCGCTACGGTGAGCGTTTCACCAGCCACGACATGCTGTGTGCTGGCACCATGACCTCTGACCTCCGAAAGCATGGCGACAGCTGCCAAGGTGACAGCGGGGGTCCGTTAGTGTGTCAGGGTGAGGCAGGGCGCTGGGTACTCACAGGGGTCATTTCCTGGGGTCACGGCTGCGGTGACCCCTCGTACCCAGGTGTATATTCACGGGTCAGCCGTTACCTGCCATGGATCGAACAGGTCACACACAGCACCGCTCCTCTCCAGCACTAAATCTTCCTGAAACCCTCCGCCCGTGACACTTCTGAGCAACAGGACTCTTGAAGGAGAAACAGGAGTTTGAAAATGTTCAACATCATTCTGCTCTACGCTTCGACCTCCCTGCCCTCTGCGAAAGCCCTGAATCTAATCCCAATCTGTACAGTTCAACTGTAGGTAGTCTTTAGCATTTAGAGATTAGAATCTTTTTCTCCATCTCAGAAAGACATGTAGAGTCTGTGAAAGGTTTCGTACATCTAGGACAATGTAGATAGAACGACCAGTGTGATGTTAAAGGAACAGTTCACCAAAAATCCAATGTTCAGTCATCATTTACTCTTTCTTTAATGGAGCACAACATGTGAAGGAATGTGCTGGCCATCATACATTTTTTTCATATTTTTATATACTTATTCATTCAACGAAAACACATCAGCTGTGACCAATTGTCATTGATGATTTTGTCTGAGGTTACAAATTCTGGCATGCACAGTTTGAATATATATGAAAAGAGAATATAGGTGAAGACGTAGGTTAGCAAATGATGACAGACTTCTCATTTTTGGTTGAACTGTACCTTCAAAAGAATTGGCCGATTTATATTGTGCATTTAAATCGTAGTGCTGTCCAGAGGCTGCAGTGCATGTTTATGTATGTATCGTATTCAAAAGCCATTCAGTGCAGCTGCCCAAGCCTTCTGCATGGATGAGAAAGGTAGCATAAGCTCTGCAGGTTTAGTTCTTATCTTGTGGTTTTGCCGCAGAAGAAAACTGAATGGATTCCTCTGGGGGTTCTGCGTCTTTTATTTAACAGAATGCTCGAACTCGGTGTTGTGAATTAGACAAGTAGAAACACTCCCCATAAATCGCACAGGAATTTTTTTTACTTGCCTTTAAAGCCATAAGTCTTCTATACATGTAGTGTGAAAGTGCAACATTATTTTGAAGCCTTGTTTTTATATCATGACAATAATATTAAGCTCTTCACATTCATTTACGTGCTACGCTCAAAAATCAAAGACTCTGTAAATGTTGATTTCAATCTCAGTAGACGTTTAGGGCTTAGGTGGCATTTTAGAATCATAATAGCGAATAGCCTAACGTGACTTTTGTCTTTTGATCAGTTTGGTTTAGTCTGTAATGGTGTTTTAATGCAATGTACATGCATTATTGCGATTAATAATGGCAATTTCGCCTCTCCCAGGGGTGAAATCTAGAGCGAGTGATGTAAGTGATCAATAATGAAGTGCAAATTGCCTAACGTGACTTTTATTTTATGGGCTATTTGAATCAGTTTGTAATGGTGATTTGATACGATGTGTCATTATGTAAATGAAGTATGATAATTGATAATGATGGTTTCACAAGGGTGTAGATCAAGAGGGTTTCTCATTTCTAATATAGGACATTGTCTACAACTTAAATGTTAAATGTCTGTGTTCTTATATTTTGTAGCATCTGTCTCTGTTCTTTTGTTGTGAACGGTGTGTTTTTATCCAGTGGGTGGCGATATTGTGTTTTTTTACTCAAAAGGAGATCCATTCTGTTTTGTACTGTATAGAGAAAATGCTCTTCAATCTGTTTCTCAATTCGATTCCCGATAATTCATTTGTCCAGAAATTACTTCAAAATTGTTTCACGATGTAAAGATTTTACATTCTTGTGTCACAGACAAAATGTAAGTGACAAGGGCTGTTCAACATTTGTCATAGTTACAGTAGGCAAATGTAAATAGGAAGTGACATCACAATTGATGAAACATGGCTAGGAAAATAGAGTCCTGTTTTCTATAAAATTAGTAAATTGGTGGAAATGGTCAAAATCTGTCCTAGATGCACATCTGTGTTGTTATCTCATTGCAAATTATGACTTAAAAAAAATGACCAGTATGGCCAGTATCCTCCATTTTTATGTTCCTTAACCTGTAAACTATTCACTATCACAACAAACATCTGCACACCATGAAACACAGGCACAGTTAACTGTAAGATTCACTTCTAAAAGCAAGCTCTTACTGTAACATTAAAAACTTATATTCTGCCCGCTTTATTATTAATGAATAATGTCATACAAATTATTTTAATAATCTGCCTGCTGAATTAGTTAACAGGCATATATTATTTATATGCTCTTAATGTAAGTGGAGCCATGCCTTCTGATAGGCCTGCAATATATTTTATTGCCATACGAACCAGCAGGCCTATACATTCAATAATGGATTTTGAGGAAGAGCTCATATTTCAAAGTACTTCTTTTTTTACTTCAGTGGGTCTAGTATGAATGATTGGAGATGTGTTGGAAACGGGACTGTCTTTCGAACTCTTTCTTTCTAAAGTCTAATTTCTCTTTGTGTTTGGATTTTGCCTGATCTTCAAAAGCCATCCTAAAATGTACAGTACACTGTCCTCCCATGAGACTGTATAAAGTGGCCAGTGACCGCATCTGAGCTTAGGGACTCTTTGTCATGGGTCTCTGTATACATTGGAAGTGTGAAGGGGTTTACGTCTGTTGCATGTCATGCAAGCATCTATTTGTGTGTTTACGATGTTTTCAGTCATTACCAAGTCATATTTTCTGTAAAAATGCTTTGAATATTTTCATGTGTGACAAGTGCCAAAATAAAGTGACCTCTTCATGTGGCATTCAAATGTTTTGCAGTAAGACCCAAGACCTTATTGCACACCGAAGCAAGTTGAACCACTGCAAGAAGTGCTTTGGATGTCTCCATTCGTTATTTCATTTAGTTAGGAAGACAGTGTGCAAATTAACATTAAAAAAAAACAGAATATAAGCCACAAACTAAGATATAAATGTAACTATTTATACTTTCAACAGTCTATCTGATGTAATCCAGACATAGTGCTTCCAAATTTCCCTTATAAAGATTTACTACTGCATGTAACCACAGTTTCTGCTAAAAGACTATAAATAGAGTATTCATTACTGTTGCTATTTTAGAACCTGGTGTATAATACCAAATAACCACTGTTTTATTATGTTGCAGTTACAATGGACATTTTTTTGCTTTATTGCACTTGCACATAACGTGAATCGAAACTGAGTTAATGATAATATATCAAATTCCTGCATAAACACTTGTTTTGGCCAAAAGCTATTGCATTTAAGCTTGATAGTTTTGTAACACAAAACAATTAAAGAAATGGCCAAGACGCACATATTTTAAAGGCGAAAAAGTAAATTTGTAATTAAGATATTGATTGTGTGACAACTTGCCCCAAACAAATGTTTGTGATACAGTGTTTGAAATCAACATTAATTATACAGTTTTAATTAAACTACGATGACTGTTGTAAACCCGTTGTCATTTGTAGCGCACACAACTTCGAGATGTTCCTGAACAACCCTCCCCGCGCGCCCAAGAGCTCCGAGCGCGCGCCTATCAGCTGCTCGCGCTCATTCAGCTCTAGCTGAAGATGGCGGAGCGACGCGAGCGGCACGGGATGCGCTCGCCCGATATCGGCGCAAAGTTCTTTCTATAATGTGCGAATGATTTGGATCCACGTATGGGCCAACCCCTCTTAAAGTGGACGTTTGAAGGGGTACGTATATGCGCGACTTATCGTGTGTTGTGCGTAATGCGCGTGACTGTTTGCGTTAGAAACGTACACATAAACATATGGCATTGACTTCAGTGCAATGTGGCAGTGCGATGGATGCAGAAACATCGCGCCTGATGCCTTGAGCAAAGCACGGAGACAAGATGGACAGGTTTGCTCAGCTGGATTAACTATGTTATGGGCAATTGTTTCTGTTGATAGACTGTAAATGCAGTAGTGACAGTACTATTGTTCGCGAAGTTTTGTGTTTACGGTTTTCTCGAGACCTTTAAAATCTGAGTCTGTGCAATAGGCTTTTAAAAACGTTCATATGTCTTTTGAAATGATTTTGTTTTTTCAGTTTTAGTTTGTGTCAAGCCATTGTAACTATTGAAAAATGAGGAGGCTGTTGCACCTTTTGTCCTATGGACACTTATGATGCAGTGAGTCCCATGTGACTTCAACCTGTTGTGTTTAAACTCGTTTGTTTTTGTCTTTTGTATTGTCAACATGTGGTTGGTGATATTATGCCAAGATGTTTGTGGGATGAATTCCTTCCTGTGTTTTTAATCTAGTCTGTTCACATCAGAAGTGTTTTTCAAAGAGTGTATATAAATATTTGCAGATTTTGTGTTGAAGCTGGCTTTCTATCATGAGAATGACATATTTCAATACCAAGCACCTGTATATTTTCAAGGTGCTCTGATTTTTTTTGGGGGGGGGCAATTTAACTTTATTTAGGAAACCACCTGTTTCTCTTTCTGCTGATGCTTTTGGTTGTATAGTTTCACTGCTTTAGTTTTTGTGATTTATGCCACATATCTTACAAGACTTGCGCTGAACAATATGATGCCTCATTGGTATTATTGATAAGATATCAGTTCTTCAAAAATAGATGCGGTCGACACCAGGGCGAGAAACAAAAGCCTGCACTGAAGTTTCGAAAGAAATAACTACTGTTGCTGGCGAAACGATGGCACATTTGTAGTGAAATTGGGAAAGTCATTTTTTTTCTCGACGATTCAACTTCGACTCTGTAATTACAGTCGGCTATTGAAGCAGAATAAGGAAATGAAAGACCTTCCGCTTCCTTTGAAATGAACCTATTAATGCCTCTCATTGGGGTGAGAAATCCAATGAGTGCTGGTCAGAGAGCTGAAGATAAACTCCAGACATCGAGTACCTCATTCATGTCCTTGATGAGTCAGATATAATTAAACATTGTTGCCCATGGGCTTCGTTCTCCAGGCTGCAATTTGTTTCATGAAGAGCTTAATCAGTGTTCAATAAAAGTGTCTGCGTACACGTTTACGTGCTTCTGGCTTAAGTTGGCATATCTTGTCTGCCCTGGACAGCCACAACCTCCAAGCTGTCATACACATGATGCATATTAGGCGCAGTCAAACGCACGCCTGCATAAATTAGTACATTACTATTTCTGTGATGCATAGTCTAGCCCAAAAATAGCATTCTTTCCTGAATTGCTATTGTGTTCGTGGAATATGTTTTTTTTCTTACAATGACAATTCCTCATGACCATGGTTGCCAAAATAGTCCTTCAATGTTATAATTACTGTATATTTAATGCATAATAAACTATAATCTAATATGGACTACACCTTTTAGTTCATGTTCTTTATTGGAGCATGACAAGTGCAGTCATTATGAACTGTTTAAGATACCACCACAGGATTAGTGGCCAAAAACACAATGTACCAAATTAAGTGGATTGAATGAAGTCTGTTTGTACTGTACAGTTTGTGCCTTGGCTTGTTTAATGAACTCAAATTCAATGTAACACCCATGTTCTGGTAATATTATTTTTTTAGTGAGGCATTGTCTTTTAAACTGGCAACATGGTTGAGGCATCAGGCAATGCTTTTTCAAGTAATTACAGTTTTTGAGCTTGTTTTATAAGGGGTGGTTGGCGTGGTAGCGGTCTGTTTGTGGTGTGGAATGCTGAAAGTTCGCTGAAGTCCTTACTAATTTCTATAAAACTTGCTTCAGTTCATGAGTCACTGAATTCTCAAAACACTTGTTTACACTTTATTTTGCTATTAGTATTAGATTTGCTCTATTTGAGAAATTAGAGTTGCTCTTTGCTTAATGGCCTCATAGTCACTTTAATTCAGGATAGCAATAACTAAACTCTGGCTCTGATATCAAAAACTTTTTTTGGCATCAAATTGGCCATCACCGGGCAAATGCCTCTAAGAGACCTTTTGGGGCAAATTTAAAGACATATATGTGTTTTGTATGTGCAATCCTATGCTTTGTGGAAAGATGATGACACAATAAATTAGAGAAATGTCTATTATCAATAGCATACACTTACAACAGGGCTGTTAAGCGATTAGTCCCAACTAATAAATGCTAAATAAATTTCTTGTTTACATTATATATGTGTGTACCATATACAATAATTATGTAATAATTATGTATATACACACGTGTATATGTAGTTGTAGAAGAAGTATATATGAGTATATACATTTTTTATATATGTTATATAAATGTAAAATTTTAATACATAAATATCCAATTTTCATTAAGATAATACTTGTATCTGTATACACAGTACACACACGCACACACATACAAATACATATATATATATATATACTGTATATACACACACATACATATATAATTTATATATATATATATATATATGTATAATGAAAACAAAAACATATTATTATGCATGCAATAAGTCGCGACTCTTCGTTTTACAGCCTAAATGTAATGCCCAAGTATTGATCAAAACAGATTAGTCCATTTAGAAATTCACCAATATTTGTGTTTGCAGATTTTTGGGGTAATATCGTAGAAGATCGGCTGCAGGATTTACAGTAGCTGTGTGTTTCTCATATGGAACATTTAGTGATGAACTTGTCTTAGTCTTTGAATAAAAGTTTGTTCTTTTTAATATAACACAACCTCTCTTAAATGATGAATTAGGTCAACTCTTCACTTGTTCTTATAGTTTAAAGGTCATAACTGGTATACCTTCTAAATAGAAGGAATCAAGAGCCACATATAAAGTATAATGGAGCCATCGTGAAGAGTTCAGTAAGAAAATATATAAACCACCAGGTGAGGTGTCAGTTTAAGGTGAAGATCAACATGTATTGCTCACAATACAATACATGGGGAGAGTGGTAGGGTCACTTTTAGATGAAAGTATTCTGTCCCCAGGCGATAGCCTCCAAGCCGAGAATTCCAGCTTTCTTCATGAGTGAAGTTAAGAATGGATGGTAGCAATGTTAAAAACTCCGGCAGGGGGGATGGTGGCAGGCAGCTCCACGGGGAGCCAAGAGCTGTCTGGTCAGGGATCAAATTCTCGCGCTGTTGGCTAGCTTGCATCCATAATTCATGTGATTTTTTACTAGCAGTGGAAAATGTGCAGCGCTTTTTCCTTCAACGCTCTCTCTTTCTGTCTTGTATTTGCTTGTGTCCTTTTATTTCATCAAACCGGTCCAGAGTTTCTCTTGACATGAAAGGGTCTGCTTGACAGCAGGCATTATTTACTGGGAAATCCATAGATTTTGGGTTGGCCGAATATGGTGTCGACACTCATTCCTGTGGGTCTCGACTGATTTCTTATTTTCCTCCGTTTGCACACTAACATACTTTCATACAGATGTTGGTTTACATACAGATGAATCCAACTTTTTATAGTTTTTTCTGTTGCATTGGGCTTTTTGATTTTAAGGATGATGTATTTTGCATCATATAGGAACATTCACTTTTTCAAATATAGGATGTAGAGAGTAGAGACTATATTAAGCCAAGTACGGGCTGTATTTTTCACTCCGGTAAATCCATTTTCATTCACGTTGGCGGAGAAATTGTTCTTCCCTGGCTTTAATCTGATTTTACGTATTTCCTGACATAAAAGCTCACATGTCCATATCGCTTTTGTAAGGTTAACACTTACACCCACATAAACACAATATGTTTCATTGCCGTTTCTATGAGTGGTACAAACCCCACGTGGTTCCCCAACAGTGCTTCATAAACTGAGATCAGGCTTTGTTTTGATTACTAATGGATGCCGGGTGTTATTTACCCAAAATGTTTATCGCACAGTTTAAGGAAAACAAAATGATCCTCCCTTTATTGGCCATGTAGACTAATCTGGATTGATCTAGTGTAGTCACATAATTTGGGTTTCCACTAATAAAAATAAAATGATTGATCTCACCCCAGGCTACCTGAAAACATTCAGCATTCAATACTCCTAAATTGAAGGTGGTGAAACGTGTTTCTGTGTGCAGGTAGAGCAGTTTTATTTGTCACAAAAGCAAAACTTTGGTTTAGAGAATTCAATTGAACAGATACATCAGTACAGTCAATAAAAATAAGCACTAAGTAACCCTGGTAAATTGATACAGCATATCATTTGAATATTTGTCATATTTATTTGTTTAAAAATTTTACTAAAAAGAGAAAATATACGAAAACATGTTTATCTTGGATAAATATATTTAGTTCCCCTTTAGATCTTTCTGTTGTTATTTTATGCTTGAGTATCACATCTTTTGTCTTAAATTCCCATTAGTAAGTCCCATTTAGACTCGTGTGCTTTTCAGTTGTGTAGATGCTTGCTGCATTCATCACGAGATGCTCCGCCATCGCCATAATAACTGTTGTTCGAAGCTAATGTTTCTGGTTATCAGTTTATTTGTTTAGTGTGCGTGTGTGTAAGAGATTCGTCTTTGCTCTCTTAAAATGTCTGGAATATAAATGACTGGAGGTTTTCCTCACGCTGGGCTGCTTTCGCATCAGATCTCCGTTACGGTATGTGCTTTGGACTGAAGAAGCTTCAAAGCCTGTCATGTTACTGCTATCATTGGAAATGCCTCATTATGGCCTTTGATATTTCTTGGCTATCTTTTATCACACTTGGTTTCCTGTCTGAGGAATCTGTCTGTATAATTCAATATGTTAAGCAGTGTATTGTGCAATGTCTTTTTTTCACAGTGAAGCAAATATGCTTTTGTAAACTAAAATAGATGTACCCAACCTCATGTTATGCAGTATTTCAGTGCTGGTCTCATTTGCTATCTTTAAGTTTTGTATTACTGCAATATGGTTTGTAATACTTGATCTTTGATATAGTTTCTGTCATTTGGACACCCACTTAAATCGAAAAGTTTTTAAATGTTAAGAAAGTGCAGTCTCGTAATGTTCTGATGTAACCTTTCTCAATCTGTACTTGAACAATTGTAGTTCTGGAGAACCATCCTATCTGTTAGGGTCATTTAGATGGGCCAGGGTAACCAAGCAAATCCCTGCATTCCTTCCATGCACTGTGACTGGATGATGTCATCGTCTGAAGTATCACGATTCACCTCTCCGCATTAATTCTTATTCCCTCTTTGTGTCTTTATTTGATGACTTAATGGATCTGTTTCATTCGAGCAAACAGATGAGATTTGCTCTCGCCTTTATCCTGATTGTGTATCTATGGGACTGACCTCTGTACAGAGAGCAAACGAAGGATTGTGTTACACAATGCCGCTTTTACTCGACGTACAGCAGTACTAGTCATTAATTATGAAGATGGAGTGTACGAGGAGCATACATTTGCATATATTTGCATTGTAAGTGTACGCTTTTTTAACTTAATTTGATTAAATGTTAAGCGGGCAAGCAGACGTAGATTTTGCACAAAATTCATCGTACAGCGGTACTGCAGTTTTACATTTATCAGGGCTTTAAAAACATGAGTGCATTTAATTTATTAAAATAGGTTTGACAACAGTTTTTTTAACAAAGTTACGCGTTTGTCATATCATTTTAACATAATTGCAGTGTAACACAGTTGTTTGTAAAACAGCAGCAAAAGCATTTCAAATATTATGTCATTTTATATATTTTGCAAATATAGATTTGCAAAATAGTATTTTTGCATTTCTTGTGTGTTTTGATGCAGTGACTGTAGATTTATACCACTGCATAAACATTTCCTCAGCCTTCCGCAAAGATCTTGTATCTTCATGTGTTTTAGAGCTCTGCCCGTCTCAGATCATCTCACAGATCATTTGAACTGAAAAAATGTCCTCCGTTCCAGATTCGGAGGCGGGAAAAAAAATAGAAACAAAGAGAAGCCTCACTCCATTTTCTCATTCAGCGGCTTATGCGCTTGTAATGGGATACTCTACTTCTCCTAGTGTCTCTGAATCCACAATGAGGGTCCTCTCTCTCTCGCACTGCCTTTTGAGTACCGGCTTTAGCCGAGGGCTTTGTCGCTGCTGGATTGTGTGAAATATTTACTTTGAATTAGAAGCAGGCGATTTTGTTTCCTAATAACATGTAGAATGACATATGAATTGGGGTCAACAGTAAGGTCAAAGGTTGTGGATGTAGATGATTGTATATCGTGGCTGTATATTATTTTAATTCACCCATCGTAAAGCTTCCCTTATCATAATGGTTATATTTCTGTGCGTTGAAAGGCTGCAGCTGCCAGGCGTCCCACGGGGCTTCTAAATCCCCCTGCCTGTACTTACGGAGCTGAGCATCTCCCCGAATACCCCTAATGCTCTGCCCGTCTCCTGGGACGCAATCAACTCCACACGTTCCATAATCTCATAAAGAAAGAGAGTGCTTCATTCCAAGTGGCACATAATGAAAATTCTCACCTGTGACACTTTGGCAAAGAGTCTTGCAGCAACGTCATGCATCTGTGTGTCAGTGGATGCTTGCTTTTAGCATCCTGAGATCAGCAGGTTCACTAAATAATTGTTGCTCTATGAGTTCCGAACATCCTCTGAGCATCCTCTGAACATCCTGACAGTTTTCGATAAACGCCATGGCTTGATCGTGTACTGCAAAACATTAAAGATCATAGATGTCATCTAGGTGCTGTAGGTTTGTTCAGATTTTGACCCATCTGTTAGAGTTCTCAGTCTTTAGTTGCGTTCGCATGCTCCCTACCATAGTAATTACTCTTGCAGGAGCTGTAGTCACTGTCGGTGGCAGGATGGAACGCCTGCCAGCTTCAACCTCAGGCCTGGGTTACAGGAGGTCGGCCAACAGACCTTTTCTATGGCTTGTTTCCATAGGACCTCCTCTGCGACACTGATTAAAACCTGAGGTGATCTTCAGCAGTTTAAGATACTGCGCACATGGTTTGAAAAGGGAGTTTATCATAAGGTTTAATGAACTTCTTCAAGACACATGGATTATTTCCTTTGTTCTCTGGAATGTGATCTGTGCTTGTTTGGTGCCTCATAGAAGCATTGGTTTTTAGTTTACAAAGATAAGTGTATAGCCAAATAGTAGAGCTGTGTGCATTCATATATACAAAGAAATGTAGTTGTTTTGTTGAACACAAGAGAAGATATTTTAAAGAATGTAGGAAAGCAAATCGTTCTGAGGCACTTTTGACTACTATTGTTATTGTTCCTACTATGGTAGTCAATGGTGGCCAAGAACTGTTTGGTTTCAAGCATTTTAACCAAGAGTAAATGACACAATTGATGTTTTTCGGCTGAACTGTCCCTTTAATTCAGTATTCGCCAAAACAATTTCCATGTTTCACATCATGACTTAAGTTGGTTAACTGGTTTTCCAAAATGGATTCACAAGTGTATGGGGTCTTGTAATTGTTGTTTTTACTTGACATTGCATGTTCACCTGAAAGCGTTTCATTTACTCCAAAACTCTAGTAGCAAACTAATTATAAAAATTAATTGGTTGTAATTCTCAAAGCCCAAATGTCTACATGTAGCTGCAGTTTTTCAAGGAGTGTCTACCCAGAATCCCTGAGGTTCCCTCCTCTCTATAATGACTTTTTGTCTAATTAAAGAAATGTACATTATAGTGTTGTAATGCCAAAAAACAAATGACATTTTTTTGGTGTGTTTTGAATTATTGCATTTTTTGTTCAATTTGGTAAGTACTGATGACAAGAACAAAGTTTGTTATTTGGCAACATTTCTATGTTTTTGGTCGCTATTTATTGTGAAAGACTTATCGCGTATTATTAAAGATAAAAAGCATGCTAGCTATGCATGACTTTCACATTCGTAGAGACTGGGTCTTTGTCCTCCCTCCAGCTGTATTTCTGAAGGAAAGCAATTGCAAAAAAAAATTCTTCATATTTCTAGGAGGGAATGTTTGAATATTTATTAAATATGGTTCACCGATCTTATGATTGACCTGGTTAATCCATTAAATTCTTTGATAAAAGAACCTCTTATTGAGATTGCCCTTCAGTTGCCACAATCTTTTGTGTCTCTTCACATTTTAACAAATGTGTCACCAGCATTATTTATCTAAACACTTCCTTGTTTAGGTCTCTCGTGTGGATTATGCATCTTTTTCTTTCGCGCACCAGAATGTTAAAGGCCAAGGTTTTGCTGTGGTGTGTCCTAGAGGATTTCCTCTAGGCCGGTTGACCCTATTTAGGGTTTGTTTCTAATGCCTAACCTCACAAGGGAACAATAGACACATTGATGCAAGCAGCGTGCATTGACTTAATGTCTCTGAGACTTCAGAGATTAACCTCTTGGTCCAACACGCCCATGACGGAGGTCTCATCTGAACCGTGAGAAATCTGGAAGCCATTGTTAGCTTCTCTTTAGTGATGCTTTGCCTGTGGTTAAATGTCTTTTTACATCCTTTATTTTTCTGCACATGGCTCTGCCGCTGTAAAAAACTGTCATATGCAGGACTGCAATGTGCATTTCATTTATTAAATGTGAAGTTTCTCCAGATTCACAGTGAATTATTAAAGCTCTGATGAACTGTGCTTGTTTATTATTTTATACTGTTATATGAGGTCTACTTCTGACGTTCACATGGTTTTTATGACCAAAGACATCAAAATCAATAAGCATTATGCAATTTTCTACCCAGGTTTTGAGGCCAGGTCTGCAAACACTCGGGTTTAATGGGCGTGCCGCATTGAAGACACTTGGAAGTAAACGCCCACCGCTTTGATTGGATAGCAGTTTGTGGAGTTGAAGCCTTCTGTGAATTTGGTTAGAGACGTAATGTTAGGTCATACATTAGCAACATTCACAGTTTTAGCAGGGCATTAGTATTGTCTGGAGACCTCCTGTGATTTTTAATTCAACTCCCCACAACTGTATTTTATGTGGTGCATTCGCACGGGATGATTTTACAACCCCTGCAATTAATACAAATGACTAGAGGTCCCCATGTAATACTAATCTTGTGCGAATAGTGCTAAGGGCACATCGAGCGATCTCTAACAAAGCAATAGTGATGCATAGTACAATTTTTTTTTTTACTCCCACTGCTTTTTAATTTTAAACTCTCCACGGAGAAATGAAACGAAGAAACGCTCCATGTTTTTCCCACATGATCTGGAACATCTTTGAAAAATAAACTTTAACCCCGCATTCCTAATATCGGAATTTGAAGGAAGGTTATGCAGCGACTGTATTCTTCCACAACCAGGGGTGGCGCAATATTTAACTATCTTTAACGGCATGTTTGTTTATTGCTCGCTCGCTTTACTGGTTCCGTGCCACTGGTTCTGTCATGCGCGAGTTTGATGGGCATGGTGTCAATGATGTAATTTCAGTAACAAGGGCGTTTACAGTTCTGACACTTACATGATGTTTGCGTGGATACAATTCCCTCTTATATAACAAAAGATTGGGTTAAAATTGCGATTTTAATTCATGCCTCCTTTAAATCATAGCGTCTGTTGTCTGCAGATTGGGCTGATTTGAGACCCGGGTTATATGCTTGCTTCTAGTAAAACATTCAATGTTAAGCTCTCTGCTTTAATTGAAATTAAGTTCATACACATAGTTGTTAAAGGTGTGATTTAACCCAATGATAGTTGTTTACGGTGTGATTTAACCCAATGTGTGGAATATTTTCTAGACCAAAACAGAGATACATTTTATACAGATACTGTATCTGTCATGCAGTACCATTTAAAAAGAAACATTGCACTTTTTTGTGTCCTTATTTAAGAGAAAAGTTCCACATTGTTGGATAGGAATTTAAGAATAATTTTGCATTTTTATTGTTTCAAAAACAATACCTTGTGATTATTCCGAGTAATATCACAGAAAATGTGTGCCAGCCATTGTATTATTGCACTACTGTACTGCAATGTGACTTTTTGCCATTCATTTTTTCATAGTAGCCTACTTTCTCTTTATCTTTATAGTTCCACTGCTAAAAAACGACTGAATTGAGAATTGATGAGGGATGGTGTTTATGCACTTTTCATTATCGAAGGAATGTGTGTTTGAGTGATGAGAAGTAGACATGCTCTATACTGCCATGTATGGTCAGTGACACTAGCTCATTAATAATGGGTAAAAAAAACCACACTTCTGGGTTTGAATTTGAATCTTGTATAAGATATGTTATTCCTCATGTGTGTTGCTAGACGCTATTAGGCCCCACTGTTTTGAATCTCATCCGCCAAAACCATATGTAAAAATCACTCCTAAGCAGTGAAAGAAGGCACATATACATTTTTGGAACGTATACATTGATTACAGTAACTTAATGTATATTAACACAATCAAGTCACAATAATAATATATGCCTATGGTAATTGAAATTCTATCTGTGTGGTGTCTGCTATACAAATGAAAGTCAAGCTATTGAAACATTTTTTCACCAAACAAAATGAGCATAAATCAATATACAGACAGATGAAAGCGCCACTAGACTCATGACCGACATTTTGCAAATGATTGTCTGTTGCCGTCAAGGACATGAATGAGAATGAATGAGTAAAGACGAGTTTAAATAAATTGTCTTTGTTTATCAGGAATATTCCTATAGAAATATTTCTCTTTTTAATCGGAAGGACTTGAAATATTCAGAAAATGTTGTGCATGTAAATGTGGTCATTGTGTGGTCACCAGACCCCTTTCTCTTAAATTAATAGTTTTCCCAAAAAATATTTTATCCCCTTATGTCATTCAAAAGGAGTATGACTTTCTTCTTCAGAACACAAAAGAAGACTTTGTAAATTGTAGGTGACCGAACAGTTCGGGACCTCTTTGATTTCAATTGCATTGACACAAAACCCCTGAGACATTTCTTAAAATATGTTTTTTGGCGTGTTCTTAAGAATAAAGTACCTCACTGTATTTGGGATGTATCTCACTTTTCACCCTCGTTTTTTATAAGTCATCAAATCATTGTCGCTTATTAGTTTTATAGACTTTAGAGTTGAGCAGTAGACATATTCTTGCTCTATACTTCCATAGCCATTATAGTCTTTTTGATGTTGTGTTTTCTGTTGTCATTGCATGTCTTCCACTTATTTACGAATGGCAGGACATCTGGAACTAAAATGTATCTTGCCAGCTGGCAAACTCTTAAATGCCCCCCGGGTCCAGACAGCTGCCTTTAACCCGAAGACTCTGCTGATGGCCTACCTCTTAAGCTCAAAGACTGTCTCTGTAATACCATATGAAACGCACTGGAGTAGAGTATTATTAAATTTAAAGACTTCATCCGATGAAAATCCACTTAAGTCTGAGCACTTTTGAATTGGGGAATATGTTTCCTGGAAAATATTATGTGGATTTTTACATTGACCTCAGCAGTCTGTCATGCGATTTAAAAAAAAATACCATGATGTTGCATTTCTACTATTCCAGACTTTGAGAGTGTGTTTTCTGAAGCCCATGTAGAAAAACTGTCTGGCATCCGGCTGAAAAAGTTGTGTTGCTGAGCCCTCAGCCTGGTCAAAATTGTGTATTTGGCTATCTTTGCTGGTGAGCCACTTGACAAGGGCCTCAAACCCAGCAAAGAAGATCAAACTAGAAGGCCAGCTGAACTCTGGTTTAGGCTTATTTCCATTTTCATCAGGGGTTTAGAAGCACAAAGCATGCGCTCATATATAGCAGCTATTATTCCATTGACCCATCATCTCCCAGAGTTCACAACAGTCAATTCGTATTTCTGTACTTTAAAATGAAGTGTCATGTGGTAAGATCTCAGACAAGATAGCTTTGGGGTTCTTTTTCGTGGAATTTGGAATGATGGATGTTGTAAACTTGGCTTTGTGCCATCAGGGAGATGAGAAAGTTGTCAATAGAAGCTCTTCCCCGCTGTGGACCTGCCAGCGTGTTGACACTTTATTGCAATATTCAGACATCTCGCAATACAACCGTCTCCGTTCCGCTGCTGTCCATGGATTTGTTTTGCATGTCGACCCACATAAATAATATCATACTTTGTAAATTCCATGGTGGTTGAAGTTTTTATTTACACAAGAGTTGAGCTCTGGATATAAGGCTTGGGGAGGTTGGAGTATGCTTGGAAGTGTGTGTAGGGTGATTTTATTGCTGTATTAATTGCACAATATTTTACATTCTTGCAAAGTGTCTGTCTTAAATTTGTGATAGTGTGAAAGTGCAATCTGACAGAAACTTTCTGAAAGGAGCTGAAATGTGACATGTGATAGCCCGTCTCCCTACTTTACTGTTTTCGGCAGTTTCATGAAAACAAAATCAATATTTGAACTACTTTGATTAGCATGAAACGATTCCCATTCATTCTTGGTATGCTCCTTCAAAAAAATGCCAGCTTTATAGAGAATTCCATCACGGGTTGGCATTACTGGTGTCTGCAACTATATTTCAAGTCTTTAGTGGCTCCATAACAGTCAACTGTATCATGGTAATATGAAATCCAGTCTTTCTCTGTCCGTCTTCCTCCAGTGTGTCTTCTTCGTCCAGCTGTTGAGTTAATTGGTTTTCCCTTCAGCCTATGAAGGAAAATAATGAGACTGCGGTGGGAAAGACGGTACCCTCCGGCAGCAATCTGCTGGGAAAAAACTTAATTTTTCAGCGCTGTTCCATCTCATCCCTCAGCTCACCGATTCCATCAAAAACCCAATTCGCACTGTTTCCCGTCCCCTCCCAACCTCATTACTCTCCCCTCTTCGCCCGCCGCGTATTTTCGCATTTTGCGAAGACTTTTTCCTTTGTTGCTTCCGTTAGCAATCAGCGCTGGGCTTTAATTAGAAGTACACAGTGTCTGATTACTTGAACACGCATGAAAGTGTTCGCAGAGCTGTAATAATGACAGCTTGCCAGCACCTACAACAGATGTTATCAACCCCTCCACCGGAGGTTTTCTCTTAAGTGTGAACTTAAAAGGAAACAAATGTAGACGAGCAGCTCTTATCCCGGCAGAGCACCTCGGGGTCTTGTTCCGCAGCCCGTTATTTACTCCACCCTCGCTTCGGTTGACTGCGTCGGGGCATGCTGACGAAGTGAACGTCCCTCTCTAGGAAGTGAGCAGGATTTACATGCCCGCCGGTGTCGACAGGTCTCACATCAGTGGTAAACCGTTTCATAATGAGACGCTAATTACATCCAGATAAGGTCAAAGCTACAAGGTTTGTTCGTAATTACCGGAATATTCAACGTTGCAGTTGTACGTATAGTTGAAGATAAATGGTAATTTTAATATGGGCATTGGAGGGTATGATTTGTTCAAGGTGAGATCAGCCTTTGAGAGGACCAGCATACAAAATCGTTCTGTAGTGAAATGTTCCGGTCTCATTTAGAACAACAGCTGTTGTCAAGATGACAAATTGGGTTCTTAAATTGTCGGCTTTGCTTTAATAAACTGTTTTGGGAGTCGTAAATCAGTATAATGTCCTTAAAATGTTCCACTTTCACAATATGTACTAACATTGTGTGAATGACAATGCACACTGTTTGTGTCCAGGACAACAACAGAACTTTGTTCAGTTGCCATTACACAATGATGAAGTGTGTTGGTTTTAAAATAAAGTATTTCAATTCTGACATTTAAATGGTGCTGTAAAGAAATGCTAACTATTGAGGTTATGTGACAGATAAGGCCAAGATGGCATCTGTTTACGATTGTACCGAATGTAGATGAAGCCCCACTTTGACCCCTGCTGGTTGGTCAATAAAGTTGATGTTGCAGTTGAAAGCAATATATCTACTATGCTCTTTGAGTAAAACTTTACTCGGGCTCTCAGTGTGACTGTGGCCTTCATTTGTTACACTTATACCTTATTTTTAACCAGCAGAAAGGCCATTTTAACCTACTATTCTTAAACATGAAATCAGTAATACTAGAAATATTGTGTTTGATATTAAAGGAGCAATGTGGGATTTTTAGTAGGATCTATTGACAGAAATTCCATATACGTAAAATACACAACTATGTCTTCAGAGGTGTATAAAGACCTTATGTAATGAACCGTTATGTTTGTATTACCTTAGAATAAGCCATTTCTGTCTACATTCAGAGTGGGGCTACAATAAATTGAATTCGCCGCCATGTTTTGTACAGAAGCCCTAAACGGACCAACAGCTCTACAAAGCGTGTTCCCTCTTCCTCTCCCTCTACCCTGCGTTACATAGTCTGGTTGTCCCCGACTTTACAAAGGGGGAAAAACGTCTACTAACTTACTCCTAACTGCTGTCTTGCTGTCAGATCAAACGCCTTTAACAGCGTTTCTATTTACTTTTAGCTAGCTTTGCCCTCAAGCATGCTGTGCAATGCAAGCATGAAATGCTTTGCTTTATCATAGCTTATACCAAACAAATAATAATGCAAATTAAAAAAATAAGCGAAGATGATACAAGTATATACAAGCCGCACACTGAACCAGATAAACAATGACGCTCAAAACTGCTCCGTTACACAGCTTATATTACAACAACAACATATCTTGGTTCTAACAAACAAAAAAAACAATGTTACTCACATACTGATCCGAATCAAAGCAACCTCTTCTGGGGTGATTTTTACACAATCTTTCTTTCCAACGTCCCTCTGCTGGAAAGTATCCCCATAGATATATATGAGTATATCCGCTAAAAGCCTTTGTTCCTTGGGTTCTAACACGTCTATATTGGAAATAATTTTAAATTCAGTTTAACGGTAATATATTAGTCTCTCTGTTTGTTTGTTTTGACATGAATACTTGCATGCGACAGTGATGAAAGGTCATGAAAACGATGATCGCTTGGGTCTAAAAATAAATATTTAAAGAAAATTGTATTCTTTCTTTTTCTGAATGAGCTTTAAATTTTCAATTTTCATGAACATTTCTTCTGCAGCATCTCTTCTGCAGCATTCTACAGCTTTTCTGTGGCTCTTTGATCAGTAGGAAGTACTGCTCGATCTATAAGCACTACGAGATTCACTGGAGTCGTTTATTATTTACATTTGAATTAGCAACACTCATCAAACATCATCACTACAAATATACTTTATTATCATGAAAATTCATGAAAAGGTTTGAAGAACAGCGATAGAATATGACCACTTGCATTTCCTGGATCTACTTGTTCTTCTTCTGTTTCCCATGTTCTGAGTTTCTGAACAAGAGCCCTGTGGATTTGGGATGTGGCTGCATTTGACAGTAAGCCATTGAGAAACTGAGAGCATAAGAATCGCACAATATATCGCCCAGCACTATTTGCAGGCTATGTATTTAGAAAGTCTATAATACCATTGTTTGACTCTGCTCTGGTTCGTAGATCTCACAGCCGCTGACCAGCACTTTCAATGCAAAACTGAGTAATTGCGACATCTACATAAAAGTACATAAACATGTTTTATTCTGCATTCTTAAGTCTGTGGTGTATTACTTTTTTCAAGATTTGAAGTAAAACAAGAAGGAAATTTAATTCTTCCAAATTGCCCGTTTCAAGAGCAGATAGCAGCCTGTCCTGTTTATGGATCTCTCTGGGATATGCCAGTTTAACCTTCAGTAAAGTGAATGGTCTAATGGCCTGTGAAGGACACTGGTCTAAAATGGGGATGCAGGAAAGTGTGAAACCGGCTGGACAGCACATTCATCAAAAGCCCTAAACCTTGAATCTAAACGTAGCGTATAGAGCGTTTAAAGTCACCATGAATTCAAACAGGAAAATTATACGTGTTTAACACAGTGTTGCAGTGATTATTATAAATGATTTATCCTTGGACACCATATTTCTTTATGAATTTGCAGATATATTCTTTAATCAAAAACATTAAGCTCCACCCCTCCCATTCAGGCCAAACTTACAACCAAACCAATAAAAAAGGAAAGGACAAAATAAAGCCCGCCCTTAGGGGTGCTCCGATCAGGATTTTTGTTGCTGATCACCGATCTTCGATCACTGAAATCTGTATGGACTGATACCGTTCCGCTATTACAGGAGCTTTTTGAAGCTTTCTCAGTAGCATTATTTATAAAACCCAAAATTCAAATTAAGAGAAGAGAAATTTTCATAAATTGACAATTGAACATTTTCGCAGAAAATCTTGGTCTTTCACAATATGATGAAAGAAAATGAATTTCATATTTTTTTCTGATATTTCCTCGAGTCTCTGGTGAACTTTTTGGTTAACGACATCTCTGGCACTTGAGCTGCTGAACTGTCCCGCTCACTAATAGCGCTAGCTAACATTAAAAACCACTCGGACTCCTTTACGTGACTAACCTTCAAATGTCTGATGAGGTTGGTGGTGTGAAAATGTTTTGGGTCCTTCCCGCCTTGTGGAATTTAGTACACACGTTGCAGATTGCTAATGTATTGTCTTTTATGCACACCTTGTAGAATTGCCAGACCGGTGATGCCATTTTCGTAGCTCGTAAAAAAAAAGGTCTCGCGAATTTTGCGTCATCTGATGGACTTTTCTGGATCGGCCTTTATAGAGACCGATCAATCGAAGCTCCTCAATGCCACGATATGAAAAAGAAGTCAATCATAACTTCTGTTTCATGGTGATTTTAAGCCCCGAGGCCACGGCTTCTGTCATAACTGCCTGCAAAAGATGAATTGGGAAGATCAACCTGATCTGTGAAATAGAAAAATATATTGGGTTATATATTGAATGTTTTTGTCAACTGTTATTTGATGTGTAAGTTGATGGCTTTGTATGAAAAAACAGTTTCGTAAACCACCCTATTTAGAGCATTCAAAATATTAATATCAATATAAGATTATTTACAATAACATTTTTTGCTAGTACAGCCACAGAATAAATTAAGATTTTTTTTTTTAATTTAATCAGCTTTTCTAGACTATTTTGGTCAGTTCACTTCAGTGTCTGTTGAATTTCAACAAAATCTAACCTCAGAAAGTGCCAAAGTCATCCAACAGCAATGTGAAAGATTGACAGCATGACACGACGCAAGAAAACTGTGATAAAATCAAGGTTTTCACATAAAAAATTATTTGGACTTTTCCTAAATAAATTTACAAATATTACTGCTGTATTGCTTAAAAGTAAATATGAAAAATATGAACAGAGCATATTTTCTGTTATTTTGACCTGTTTTTCCAGTTTTCATTTTCAAATAGAAAAACAAAACCTTTTTTTAAGGGAAATTGGGAGAAATATTGTTAGTGATTCACAGAATGAAACAAAAATTATAATTTAACTCAAACACACAGATATAAATAGCAAATTCAGAAAAACTGAAAATAATTTTTAAATGGTTCCTCATTTTATTTGTGTCTGTACGTTCAGCCTAATCATTGTAGTTTTGCACATTTCTAATACCGAGGCACAATTTTCTTTTAGTGTGTTTGTTAACCACTCTGAGGATTTTTTTCTGTATCACAATCTTAGTTTGAAACAAAATTGCAGGTTACTTTTCCTGCTTATTTTGAAATGTTATCAAACTAACATTTCCTGTGAAATCAAACCCGACAGCTCAAACTATGAATTATAAGCTTACAGTTGTGACTCAGGTCACTGTAAGGAAAGTGTTTTAACTCTTAAATCTATAAGTGATAGATTGCAGAACTTTTTTGCAAATGAATTTATTTGTTTCTATAATTTACGTGGTGCAGGCTTGTTGTGCATGTAGAGCACTTTGCCTTCTAAAGGGTCTCCATTTTTACATTCACAAACCTTGCATGTGCGTAGAGAATATAAAGCTCTTATTCATGCAGTATTCAAAAGCATACCGAGCGCTCTGTGAAAATAATTGCACATTAAATTATTTAAAGGTCTCTGGAAAGTTTATTCGTGTCTGTGGGAGAACGGAGCCCTCTCTTTGTTCATCTCCATTATAAGAATAGGTCTCATCAGCGATCATCAAAGCCCGCCGCAGGTCAACATAATAAGACTTGTGATATTTGTGTTTTTTCTTAAGACCAATTTATTTGAGAGTTGATTGAAATGCATAGAGCGAGACGGGTGAAGCCACTTTTCCTAATTAAAAATAAAATCTGGTTTTGGGTGTCAAAGAGGAGATCTGTCTCCATATGGAAGCACCGTTTTGAAATCATTTTAGTCTTAGCCTCCATGAAGCAATATTACGTTTATGCCAATTTTATCGGTTGGCATGACAACCATCTGAGAACGAATTTGATCATATTTTTTCCTCACAGTTTCAGTCTGCGTGTACTTTAATGTTGCTTTAGAAATGTGATTTGTCCAAACACGTAATAGCTAGTTACGCTTTCGACAAGTGCTCCTCAATCCCATGATGTGACACGGGCTGCACTTTTCGCTCTTACAACCGACCTTTGATTTCATTTAAGAGGCTACATCCATGCTCGTAGTGTAGCCACAGGCTGGTAAAAAGAAAAGAAAAAGATTGGTGTGGTTGCACACACATCGGACCAGCGCTCTGTAATAAGGGCTCCATTCAGACGCCCGATGCCGATGTGCCTCTCTGCTCTCATTAAGCGACCTGTCAGTCACCACGCCGCTGGAACTCCACACGCCGGCGTGGGATCCCGCTCTCGCCCCTCCGTCCCTGGGACGTAACGACACTCAACATCATGAAGTGGGAAGCGGAATAAATGAATCGCAAACGTCTTTGAATTATAATGTTTAAAGGGGGGTGGCCCTAGTAATGAATCTCATGCTTCTGTGCAGGCAAGTAATTGTACATCCCCTGGTCTCATTACCTAAGGTCACATGAATATAAGATCATGAATATGGATCATATTGAAGAAATGTTTGCAGCGTGCACCCGTCTGAGTGACAGGCGGAACGGGCGTCTCGTGATGCCGCCCTTGACCTGAGATTGTGCTCTATTTCGACGGAGCATTTGAGTGCTTTTGATTTCCGTCCGCACTGCGATGATTGATGAGTGATTGATTATGATGAGTGAAATTGCTGAGTTGGTCGTGACGGATGACCTGATTAATTAATTTTGCTCTTACAAAGCCTTTGTACAGCAAAGCATATCTGAAATTGATTTCATTTCTAGGCAGTTAGTCCACATAAATCCAGAAAAGGACCATTTTAAATGAGACTCATTCATTAGCAGCCAAAGTGCTTTCTTGTTTTTGGGGCATCAGCAACTGCTAGGACATATTTAGCGATTAAAACCATAAAACCTTGAAAGTAGACATACGGCTTTTTATAAGTATAATTTCCAACTTTTCAGTAGAATAACAAGATAAGCATTAAAGTTTGATTTCAATCTTTTTTGTCATCACCTTACTCAGTCAGTATTAAAGATATCAAGGTTTTGTTTTCACAAAATGCTCTTTACATTATCTAGCATTACGAAGCATGATTTAGGGCTACTGTAGAAACAACGTGGCGAATTCCATGTAAGGGGACCTGCGGTATATGTAGATAGAAATAGCTTATTCTAATGTAATATAAACAACACTTCATTACGTACGGTCTTTATTCAACATAGTTATGGGATCTGTGAAGGCTGGTGGACAATATGCCTCAAACAAAAGATGCAATACTGTTAAGATCTCTCCAAGGAATGTAACAATAGACATGGGGAACTAGAAAATAAGCTGATTTCTTTGCTTTTGTTGTCTCTTTGGCTAACACCCTCGTTTTGTCATATGCTCTGCTGGCGTCAGTGTGTTGGAATCAGTGTGTGTTTCTCATCAGTGAAGCTGAGAGATTCTCTAGGTCGTTCTCAAGGTGAATCTGCCGGAGATACTCATTGAGCAGAGGCGTCTGACTGACGTGATTTATAATATGTGCATGTAGCAGGCGGTTGATCTAATGACTGTGAGCGCGGGCATCTCGACATACAGCTGGATCTTTACATTTTCTCAAGAAAATAAGAGTCGTGCTTGCCTGGGGAATAATGGTGTCGGAGGCGTTGCCAGAATGTTGTTTTCGCTTAAGAGATCTGCAATATTCCTTGGTGCATTTATTTCGCCTTCGTGTTATTTTTTTAAGGATCAGGCATGGATTTGTCCTTCATGACTGCACATTTTACTGATAATGGAAGCTTTCTCTAGAGTAGAGATATCACAGAAGATAGAGCCGTCATCTGATAGAAATGTAATTAATTCCCAGTATTAAGTGCCACTTGGGCTGAGTGTTTGCTAATAGTTATGCTAATGGTAGGTTTATGCATGCGCTATGGATATTACTGGATGAATCCAATGAGCGTGAGGATTAGCCTGTCACCCATATGTTTCTCTTGCATCAGTTTCAGGCTTTCTGTTGTGGTCAAATTCTGTTTTTATATGGGCCTGCAGTTTATAGAAAACATATTTTTGCTTTATGACAGCCTTAGGTTTGAAGTAAAGTTACTTAATGAATAAATATATTCACCGTCATATGATTTTATTTTAAGTTTTAATAGGCATCATGTTAATTTGATCAGTGAATTCTGTGTATAAATAATAATTTCATGCCGATACCTAAGCAATAGAACAGGTTTGAGCTCTAACAGGTTAAAAATAACTCAGTGCAAACATGCTTTTAGAAAGAACATATTCTGTGCCACCAGGAGACATGGCTAATGGAACACATGCTAAAGCCATCATGTTGGCATATTGGCGATAATGGACTCTGCGTGTTCCGTTTCCTTTGTTTTCAGAGTTCCATACTCTTTCATGACATTCAGAGAATCCACCTTCGACAAATCATTAAAGGCCACCTGTGCCGATTTGTTTGGTCAAGTTTCATCTTTATCTGATCACAATATATAGAGCACACAGCACATGGTGTACTCTGCCTTCATATTTTGTGTTTTTGTCTTTTCAAGGTGTTTTAATACAGTCAAGAAAAGACTTTAAAGCCCCATTAAAGCGCTTGATGTATGCCGGAAGGATGTTGTCATTATAGAAAGCATTTGATTGGACTAAAGTGTGTTGTGCAGGATGAATGTGACTCATTAACTTTTTTGGTCTGGTTTCCAAAACAAAGATGCACAAAATTGTTTACCGTAATGGATTTCTTTTTCAAAAAATTTTTTGGGATTGAGCATATGTTGTGCCTTTAAAGATTTGGTGTTGGAGATTTAAGATCTCGTCCATGTGATGGCATTGTTCACGCGTGCTGTGTAGGTGTGTGTGTTTTCCTGTATTTTTTTGCATCTGATTGTACGTTGCTGAATGGACTGGAATCATTATCTTCATTACACATTGCACTACCATTTGCAAATTTGTTAGTAAGATTTGCAGAATATGTTTTTTATGCCATATTGAGGTTGCACAATCTTGGTTGTCTTGGTTGTTAAGAATACACGTCTGTAAAGGTTTTTTTGCAAGATCTCGCTCAAAGAGATAAGATATGTCGGCACAGAGAGAAACCGTGAGATTGATGGAGGAATATGAAATGACATAGAAATAGTACAAAAAGTTTGATAGTGCTCTAAGATATTATACCGGTATGAACACGTATTCAAGTAAATTATTAATGAATGTTTATTTTGTGGTGTAATATTCCTTTGACAGGACAATCAAACTCTGTACTTTATGAGTCTGTGTGTCTGAAGTTCTAAATGTGGATTAGATGTGTTCAGCTCCTTTTGCGCCAGCGTCACGCTTACGTCACGGCATTAGCTGGAGGCAAAACAAAGAGAAACTGGAGGCGGACTAAACAAACCAGCACAGATTTGGATACATAAGGAGTTTAAAATATCATCTTGTTGTGTTGTTTAGTGCCACAATCGACAGTCTCCATATTGATATTCTAACAAATACCTACTGCCATTGCCAAACAAAAATACTGACGACAGCTGTAGTTAAACACAACGAAAAGACGACCTGAAGAGAAATGGTCATCAAAAATTTTCACTTGATAACACTTAAGATAAAAAACTACTTTTTTTGTTGGTGTGGATCATGATTTGGGTTGTGTCTAAAAATATCTGACAAATTTCCATAAAGTTCCATTTTTCTTTTAGAGGAAATAAAACAGGGTTTTCTTCAATTTTTTTTATCTGTTTCTATGAAATTTTGCTAACAAAAGGATCAAATAAATCATATAAATACGATTGCTAGTATGATAAATGATTAGATGATTCTCCAAAACACCAAAAAGTATGTTTCCAAAATAAAACAAAATCTCTATATCAACATTCTTAATAATGAAATGAACATTTTCACAAAATTGGTAGTACCAGACCAGTATAAATGAACAACAGTTTCTAGGCAATTATTCAAAAAGTGGAATTCGTATCTATATCTTTTTTAAATTTCATAAGGAAATGTTTTGTGGGGTAGATTCTATGAATGGGTTTAAATGATACTTCCTTAATTTTGTTTGTGATTAAATATTGATTATGAAGTAGCCAAACCTTTTTTCATACTATAGAATATGTGAACTGGTTCCTAAATGAATGAACACAGGGCAAAGATACAATGTTTCTTTTATATACATTTCTCATACATCTGTTTTTAGAGTTAGAAGACCAACAGTTCCCACCTACGTTAAGTGTTAATTCTTTGTTGGTGTCTAAATAAAGTGCAATTTTTTTATCAATGTCATAATTACATCTAAGGAAAAACTGAATGCCACCAAAGTTGGAGAAAATATGGGAGGGAATAAATTAAAATTCCAAATGGAGATAGGATTTCTGATCACCTGTCTAAGCCAATTATCTTTGAATGTATTGTTTAATGTTGCAAAATCCAAAAAATTGAGGCCACCATTTTCGTTGTAATTCATAATAGCCCTTTTCTTTATATAATATGTTTTGATTTTCCAAATAAAGTTATACAATCTCTGTCTGGTAGCTGTAGATGTCAGGCAATTTATCTGAAGGTTATCATGTCAGTTGACCCTGGATCCATTGAGTGAGTGCGTGCATGTCGGCCTGGTTCCTTGCCTTAAAGTGAACTGTATCCAAAACAATCACGGTCCTAGACAGTGAGTGACCTTACATGTTAAAATTGAATCCGATTTTTTTTGACAAAAAACAAGCAAACAAAACGTGCCACCTAGCATTAGTAATGCGGTCAGGAGGATCTTTCTGCCTCCACCTAACAGACCACAGAAACCCCACAGAAACGTGTCACAATGTTTACGCACAGAAAAGGTGTCTATAGAGACAGCAGAGAGATACAGTAGGCAGGGAGGATGTTGTTTATTTTTAGTCCTGTCTTATGGCTTATTCAGGCTGACAAGCCGGTGTATGTTTTTATCCTCTCTGTCACAATGTCTATTGTGTATAAGAACATACACACAAAAGCATACATGCTGACTGTGATTTTTCTTTATTGCTTTGGTTTGTCTTTGCTTTTGAATATTGCACATCTAAGCACAGTTCCAATGTCTTGTGCACTGCCTCCTGTCCACTGCCCAAATAGATATTTGTCTTCTTTGGTGAAGTGAGTGATTTGAATATATGTGACCCTGGACCACAAAACCATTGGATAAATTGAAACTGCGATTTATACATCATCTAAAAGCTGAATAAATAACTTTCCATTGAAGTATGGTTTGGTCGAATAGGACAATATTTGGTCAAGACAACTATTTGAAAATCTGAGGGTGCAAAAATATTGAGAATTTTGCCTTTAAAGTCGTCCAACAGAACGCTGTAGCAGGGCGTTGCTAAGAAGAAACAAATTTGTTTTAAACGCTCTCTATTGGTGTACCGTCCACTGTAATGATGTTGTGGCGAGTAGATGAACCCGAAAGTGGAAATTCTAATCTTTGCATACATACCAAACGCGAGTATGTAATTACAACCTAGTAATGCTGAGAAATATTAGGAATCCAGTTGTCCACTACTTATTCAAATGTATATATGGTTCACTCTGCTCTGCTGTATAGAAATTCAAACTGTCTGAATATGTCATAATGGACTTCATAATCAGATTCAGCCTGAGCTTTTCCCCAGATTCTGTTACCATAAGTCTACCATAAATAATGGACAACTGGATTCTTAACATTTCTCAGCATTACTAATACGTTGTTTCCGACTGTATGTCCCTCAGGAAGCGTTCTCTCTATCCAAACTCTATATAACCTGGATTGGAACTGAGACAGCTGTCCGCAAGGATCTCAGAAGACTGTCACATCCGTCAGTCTTGAGCTCTGACAGTCTCTCCTGTGACAGACTGAAGCTGTGCTCTTTTCCTCTTGGAGCATTTGCCCTAATTTGTTATACTTCTATCTTTTAATATTTTTCCTAAAATGCAGAGTGTGTGATCTATATATATGTTTTCTCTGCAAAATGAATTATACATGCTTGGTGGTCTCCTGGAGTGATTTGGGTTTATAGCTAAAAGGAAGACTCTTTTTCTGTAGCTGAACTCTGTAGCTCTTTAGTCTAAAATAGGAACAGATACTTTGGATTTAAAAGACGAGCGGGGAGTGCGTTACTTATGAAACTGAGACTTAAAGGCAGCGTTTTTGCATCAGTTGGCACAGTTGTTTCCCAGCCACCTACTTTATAAAAAAATGCTTTTGCTACAGTTAGAGAGTGAATTTTAAGAAATAGCATCCTCTTGGGGCTTTTGGAAAGCCATATGTTCTCCTTCACTTGACACAGACAGCTCAGTTTGTGGTCCTCCACTCTCCTCATCTAATTGAGATGCTGTATAGCTGATGGGATACAATAAAGATTTGTCCTGAAACTCTAAGAATTTTAAGTGCATTGCTATGCGGTTTCTAAGGTGTTTTAAGTGGCACCGTGTCATTTGGTTTTTATAATGATTGTATTGATATAAATCTTCTTTAAAAATGTTTGTTACGTTACGTCTATCTTTACATTGATCTTTACATATAATATATTGATATTGTGTTATGTATAATATGTTATGTACAGTATTATGTTGCCTTCTATTTCTAATGTATAGTTTTGGAGAAGAATTGTCAACTTAGAATTATCATTATTAAAATGTGAACATTGTTTCATTCCCAATATTTTTTCATCTCATCCTTGAGTAATTTCATAAATGACTTCAGTAAGGCTCTGTAAAAGTCTTTACAACTCACACTATTTCGTCTCACGTTTGTGTTGACGTTGAGCTGAATATAAGGCCCTTGTGCCAGTTTGTTATTTGTTCCATGTTTACAGATTTCAGAGGGCCATTAGATGTTTAGAGTTGTTAGTATAACGCAAAACCATTCACCTCAGCTAACATCACCACCCTGCTTACAAAGTCTGAGGTAAACCTGCTGCCGAGCCCACAGCACTGTTTACATCACCCTGTGGTCTACAGGCTAAACTTAGCCTCCATAATCCATTGATTTCACCTGCAAATGCTTTCCAAACATTAGTGCGACTATCACTGGCGTTTTATAGAAACTGAGATGAGTGAAGACTGAAGAGGTGGTCTCATCTATGTAAAAGCTGTTTGTAACTTCTGTATTTTTTTAAATGTTTCTTTACGGTATAAGTTTGGTCATCTTGGTGGCCTTGAACTTTTTCGTGTTTCCCAAAGTTGGCTTTTAATAAGCCACAGGTATGTGCCATTGGCGGTACGGATGTGTTTTGGGATGTTTGGTGGATTCTTGCAACAACCAGGTCTGTGTTGAATGTTCTTTGAGTTAGAATTACAAGGATATTTACTTTTGATTGGTTTGAGACACGAAAGGTCATTTGTTGCTACAGTAACAGTCCCTTCCTGAAGTAACACTAATGGCTCTTGATCTGAAAACATGATGTGTACAGAGGCCAATTGCTGGTGTTATAAAACACTTTTCCTACAACCACGCTGACCAATTTATTTGTATTCTCAATCAATGACAGTAATTATTGTGCTTCCTTTCACTCGACCTCCACATGAAAAACAGTAGGATCTAGCGTGTTTTTTTTTAACGTAAGACACGTGCACGTGAGAGGGAAAGGAATGACAGTTTATTTTGAGCAGATTCTCAAAAGCACCAGATAAAGTAGATCTGTCTCTTAAAGAAACACTTCAAAGAATGTGAGCAGACTGCAAAGATAATATCCATGATGTTGGAACAAAAAAACAAAAGGCATAATGAGATTTTGCTGTTTTCCTTGAAGCTGAATTTTTCATGGACATGATTGTTGTATTATCATGCTGAAATCCATCCCTCTACAGTAGTGCGTTTTCATTTGAAAACTGAATTTTAGTTTTCAAAACGCTGCCCATCCACACAGAAATGTCTGAAAACGTTTACATCCATGTGCGCATGAGTAAATCCTAAAACACGTCAGCGTGTGTCATTTCTGTCAGGTGTTTATCTACTTTCTGCTTTATTATGTCGCTAATGAAATCTAAAGTATCCATGAACTGACATTAATGCTATCAAACATGAGAGCAGCTGAAACAACTGCGTCATGACGTTAAAAACGTGCCATTTTCCTCATCCACACTACAATGCGAAAACGGCGTCTTCAAATGTATCCACTTTCGAGTACGTTTTAGAAAAGCTCTGTTTCCATTGACCAAAATGCTGTCTCAGTGTGGATGAAAGGCCCAAACGGAGAGAAAAAGATGCATTTTCAAACAAAAATGCATCAGTGTGGACAGGGTCTTAAAGGAGTAGTTCCCCGGGATGAGTATTCTCACAGTTACTTATCTTTGTCATTCTTAACAAATGTCTTTCCTTCACAAAACACAAAATCATTTATTTTGTAGAATTGCATAACTGTTTTTATATACAGTAAAAGCCCATGTTGACTAGGTCCTCAGCCTCCAGAAACGGACCGACAAGTGACTTTAAAGTAATCTACACAACATCAGGATCAGGTTTATTGTTCACTTTTATTGTAAAGGAATTGTACCCAAAAATAAACCCCATTAACTTGACTATAGTTATTTTTATTCCTACTATGGAAAGTCCATGGGGACCATTTTTGGGGCGGAACTATTCCTTTAAGGCTGCTCAGTTACATACTGTTAATGGAAAGTTAAACTAATGGATAGTCGAACCAAAAATAAAAGTAATTATTTCACTCTCACATCTCTTAAAATTTAATACGACACTTTTTGAAACAGAAAATTTACTTTGAGAAATGTCCTCGTGATGGAATCAGTGTGGACTAATGTTATTTGATAACCAACATCCTTCAAAATATCTTCTTTTGTGTTCTGCAGAAGATAGAAATTCATACAGGTTTGGAATGACGTGAGGGTGAAAAAATTATGAAAAAAATGTCTATCCCTTTAATGCATGTTCATAAACTTCATAATGAAAAAAGCAGGTCAACAGCTGCCTGAGTGCCAGTCATACATGACAAATTACATTATATCTGTCACAGAAGATGGTTAAATCCCTCCTGCCAATGCATATAATATAAGAAGGAAAGCTTGCACTATAGATCAGAGTAAACTGGTGTGCTAGCTGCACCAGATCGCTGTAGGTATTCACGCTGTGAATATGGAGATGCCTCACAGCCTTGGACGCTCCTCATTTACACACATCCCGTAAAAAATCATCTCACGGGAGAACTGGGCCTGTTTGATCTGATCCAACAAGGCACAGCAGGCAGGGGGTATAATCAACCAGCTCTGCTATCCCTCCGTTTCCAACGTCTTCCTCATATTCTCCTTTCATCGCTCATCCTTTGTCAGTGCGCAGTGATGGGTCGGGTGCCCACGTTTTTGGTTTTTCGATTAAGACTCGAAAGTGCCGGAGATACAGTACATCAACCACAGAGAGATGTAATGTGGGATGATGCCAATGTAATTATATCAGGAGCCTAAAATCGTGTGGTATGGGTAAATAAAATGTTTGCATGCTTGAGGTGTCTATGCTTCAGGTCCTACACATGATGAGGATTATGGAAATGGGGTTACATCAACACTGAGATGACAGAGAGAGCGAAGGTGACGGTAATATGCTGATATTTTGCACACGATATTGATGCATAATGCATTGTTTTATTTTTGTCTCATTAGTTGTTATTGTTGGGTCAAAAAACATGATAAAAACAATTAAATGCAATCAAATATTGGTTACCAGGCACCTTAACATGAAAGCAAATAAAATAATATAAAAAATCTTTTGTTATTTTTTGTTTTGTTCATGACACTTTTATCACAGATGATATTGCAGCTACCATTGCCTGAAACCTGTGAAATTTATAGCTTCCAGTTAAATATTTACTGATGCCTTTAAACAAGAAACCAGCCATTTTCAGGTCCATTTGCTCTCTCTGTAATAGCCGCTAATGTTCTGTCAGCGGGTGAAAGCCCGGCTAAACTACTGAATGCATCAAGTCTATCAGCCTGTCATGAATATTTCAGCGTTTCATCCAATTGGACAAACTTTCGAGCATGGCCTAATAGCGTTCAGGGGAGCAGTTTTCCGCTGCCCGCCATCCGAATTATAAAGTCAATGAATATCGAAAGGACTGGTTACAGAAGGTGTTTTTTGGAAGAAAGTCAGTGGAAGTCAAACGAGTCATTGTGAAAGAAAGTTTTTTAATAGAATGAATATTTTGGGGTTTCTGTTTCATACGGTATATTTTCACCCTTAATTGCTATGAAAGTTCTCAGTTAAAAACGTATGTTAATATGTAACTGGTTCCTGTGCCAACTGTGTTATTCTGACAATTTGGCTTTTGAAAATCCTTTTTGGATGTTTTTTTAAGGATGTGATGGTGCGAATTCCAATAAAAATGACAAAATTCCAATGAAGAGCATTGAGGATGAAATAGCATTTTATGAGTGCATTCCAGATGGGTCAAGCTGAAACGGCATCACTTTCCATGGAGCAAAATGTCTGATTTGGCCTTATAGACATTGAATTCATTGAGCTGTGGTGCTCAAGTGCTATTTTCTGTGTTGTCATGGCGACAGACTTAACACTTGTTCCAATTCCTTCAGTAATGTGTTAGTAATCCAGCAAACCCCCACAGATGGATGAAAATATAGATACCAAATTCCAAAAATCCATAATTTTCATTTTCAAGAAGCATTCAAGCGTGCAGTAATTGTTTGGCGTTATATTGACCCGTGTATTTGACATCATGTTTGTAACATGCAAGTTTGTTACTAAAGCTTGGCAAAGCACGGCAAGGTCGTGGGTTTTATTCCCAAGGTACACATATTCTGATCAAAGATGTTATTTGAATTGAAGTAATAAGAATCTTGTTTTATGGCCTTATTTGTTAAATATTTTTTCTAAAATGTTAATGATATGAGTCAACATGGATCATAATGGATGAGTCATTACATTTGTACAATTTTAGGGAAGACAGTGTTAGGGAGTTGCGGGTGGTTGCCAAGGTGTTGATGATTATAATGATTATTTTACTTATGATTTTAATATGTTTCATTATTACTAGTACACGTTCAAAGTGTGTTTGGATAGTAACTGGACAGTATGGAGGAGATATTTATGAGGTGTTTTACATTTACATTTACATTTAGGCATTTGGCAGACGCTTTTATCCAAAGCGACTTACATTGCTTTACCCTATACATTTTACATAGGTATTTGCAATCCCCTGGGATCGAACCCACAACCTTGCGTTGTTAACGCAGTGCTCTTACCACTGATCTACAGGAAAGCACACAGGACTCTGTCTTGGTCAACTGTTTACTGAGTTGTTTAATATCTAACATCCTGCCGCTTACCAGACATACACTAGCCCACTCACTTTCAAATGCTTTTACGTGATGCTTGTGGGCGGGGCCCTGTTTTGTGGTTCTCCTTTCGAGATGCCACCGTCTGTTGTTCTTTCAACAATACTACTGTATATCTAACGTTGTAGTCTGAGAATAGAACAGAGACTTTTTTGTAGATATCGCAGAAGAAAGCAGCCTCTGAATCTTTTGCTGTCCACCTTCTTTACAGGAATCTGTTGTGAGTGACCGCAGTGCAGTCTCCACTGATTTAACATGACAGCAGTGGAAAGCGTCGGCTCTTTGTCCTGCTTCAAGACCTCGCCTGTGTCTTTTTGTCATCCAGCGCTCTGATGTGAGTATACAGAAGTGTTAAGGCTGACATTTTTCAGAGGAATCATGTGAAAATGAAAGTGGTCACATGGCGTCTCACAGGAAGTGCAGGTGTCAGTGAAAGGGGGTCTGAAATCAGAGTCTTACAGCGCTTGCAAGGCAGTGTGATTGAAATTGATCTGCAAGTTCTGTGTTTTCTGTGATTTTCTTTTTTTTTGTGGTTTGTCTGTTTTTTGTTAATTCAGCCTAAACCGTTTAGCCTGACGACTATAGATGGTTTCAAAAAAGAAACCACAAAGAATAGAGTCCCTGGTTTTTAGATTATTTCTGAAAACAACTAAAAGAAATTACAAGTAAATTACTTACATTTACATTTAGTCATTTAGCAGACGCTTTTATCCAAAGCGACTTACAGGTGGGGTAGGCAATGGAAGCAATTGGGACAGCATAAGTACAACAAAAGCTTAAGTGCAATCAAAAAAGAAGACTGGTCTCATATAACCTAGCACAGTATACAGAACCATTCATTCATTCATATTTGTTTTTTTTTAAAGAGTAGAGAAGAAAATAGAGTAAGAACAGATCAGTCAGATGTTGACGGAAGAGATGCGTTTTCAGACGTTTCTTAAAGATGGCTACAGAATCTGCAGATCTTGTAGCAGGGGTAGATCATTCCACATTGGTGGAACAGATCCGGAGATCTTAGCCGCAAGTCAAAAGTATGTCTAGTATAAAACTTAAAACTTTAAAAATAAAAAATAGAAGTTTTTGAAAATCCCCCTCTAGATTATATCACATTCAATATTGATTTACATTACCATTTTTCAAAACGTGCATTATTGTGCACATACTGTGACTTTGTTTGAAATGAATTTTAATAAGGACATAATTATGACTTTAACACATATACGTTTTTCCAGCATTTTATACTTGTTATCAAGTCATCCAGGTTAGCTGTAATAAATGTGTTTCTGTCCAGCTCAGTTGGTAGAGCATTGCGCTAAGGTTGTGGGTTTCGATCCCAGGGAACACACAATGATAAAAAAAGCCTTGTATTGACTTAATGCACTATAAGTCGCTTTGGATAAAAATGCATAAATGTAATGTAAATGTGGTCAAAAATTGTCTCTGTTTGCAGGTAGATGCTATCGAGCCAATCTCTCTGGCAGAGTCCGCTATTGAAAAATACCCTAAGACAGGCACTGAAGTTCCCCGATGTTCCTTTGAGTATTCGTCAATTGCATATAGATCAGGCTGTCAAATTCCACACGAGTTTCGCTGTTGGAAATCAACATTGTATAATGGAGCAGTCTGTTTGGGTAACAGCACGACACTTGAAACTCTTTCCGTTCACCTTGGAACATGTCGGCAGGAGAGATGTGTTAATCTAGTTGGTGGGTTGACTAATCAGTGTTGAGGAACCTTGAACTGGTTAAGGATGACACATGTTTCTTTATGTAAAAGAAATGTTGTTTTGTTCAGATCGGTTACAGTGATCAAAACATAACATAATGTGCCATTTATTTTCTATTTTTCAGGATATACTTTTATGAAAACTAATGGACTAGTCTACAACTGTGACCCTTTTATAAATCATTCTAATTGTTACAGCTCCTTGATCCTCATGAAACCTCATGAAAGTTTGCTGAATGATATACACTTGCAAGTTAGCTTACTCAAAATTCTTATAGTCAGTTGTCTAAACTTCAGATTTCAGCATCTATGTGGTCCAAGTAGTCGGTTCAGTGCTCTTACAGTGGGCATGTAGAGAAAAAAAGCTTCGTTTTTCTGTCACATTTTCTTTAAAGAAATAAATTAATCCAGACAAGGACCTTGATATTTGTAAGAAAAGCAAAAAACAGACAATGGCTGCACAATCTTCACATAAAATCCTGTCAACGTAGGGGAAAAGGTTGAGTTTTTGAAACTCCAAAATCAATATTTCCTCTCATGCCTATGGTGGTTCTTCGCTACTTTTTGCTTCTTTTTTATAGCCTTTTCCTATCTTGTGTGCATTAAAAGGGACAAAAAGATTAGTATTACCACCCCTAAAGGTTTAATCAAAGATAACATCTGAATTTCAACGGCTGGTAGAAAGATATTATTTTTCCTACAGAGGTGCATCCTTTAACTTTGGGCTGTTAGAGGTGCTTCAGGGGTTTTCAAGGCTCTGAAGTAGTCGAGGCTCTGAAGAATTACGGTTTAATCGCGCCAATGCCTTTGTGCTTAAGACGTCTCACATTGCCACTAACGCTTGACATTTTCAATGTTAACTACGACACTTCACATGCAACTAGAATAAATGATCGGCCTCTCCAAATGCTTGTGTGGAGCTTCACGCAGTGTCACAGACGCAGATGTTGCCATAAACTGTCACTGTAGTGTGATAGCAATTTATTTAAAAAAAATGGGTTGATTAAATAGATTCTGTTGTTGTGGTGATTCAGGGGGGATTTTTTTATTTTAGGTATAGCATTATGTGTGGTGCAAGATATGACACTTTTTTTCTGTTCATTTGTCAAATACATCATCAAATTGATAGCTTTAAAGCTAATGTACAAGAGGGGTTTGGATGGCTTTAAACTTTAATCATTACAGTCAGCCTTCCTTTAAACCCCCCCCATAATTTGCATCCTGCAGGACTTAAAGAAATAGCTGTAAGTCTTGGATTTACAATGCAAATTCACCAGCGGTCTATACTTTATCTTTCCTAATAAGCACAAAAATATATGAACCGTGTACTTGAGTTTTATATTTTCTTTTCATCACAACGTCCAATTCGTTTTGTCCATCGGCAAAGTATTCATGGCATTTCACCACAGAGAATTACTTTTGTGTGAGCGTTTGTTCTCAAAATCTGAGTGTTCAGTGTGTGACAAACGCAAAGACGCCTGTTCTGACATCATTCAGGACAAAAGCTGAGGATCTTGTTGATCTCCGCGAAGAAAAGGAAAAGACCTTGTTACTGGAAACAAACTCTCACATTGGTTTCCTATTTAATCTTTGGATATTATTTGGAATTTTTAGATGACTTAGCTTAATATTTTGTAATTTTAGCGAAGGGCTGTTTAACGTATAAACACATGATCAATCACTTCCATAATAAAAGATTGTGTTTACATAAGATATGTACTGTGTATATTAATTTCGTATTTATTTAATATATATATATATATATGTAAAATATACAAATGAATGAATAATTATATATGAATAATCACGATTAATCGAGTCCAGAATAAAAGTTTGTGTTTAGATAATATATGTCTGTGTACTGTGCATTTTAATTTTGTATTACATTTAAAAATATAAAATGAATAAATATTTATATATCATTATAATCTATAAATATAAACATGCAAATGATTCCTAAATATATACATATCTGTGTCCGTGTATGTTTGTATAAATACAAAATAAATCTGAACATTTCACAGACATATGTTGTTTAAACACAAACTTTTATTATCAATACGATTAATTGTTTAACAGCCCTTTTTTTTGTAATCGTTCATTTTCTTCTGGTCTTTTTTTTAAGTTTAGTGAGCTGCTTCTAGCTGTTTACTACATAGAACTAACGTACAAGTCAATAAACCTTGAAAGAATATGTCTAGTTGGGCTGCTCAATAGTTTTTAAAACAGAGCCAATGCTCTTCTTTGTTCTTCTTTTCCTCTGCTTCCATCATTTCTATCCTCTCTCTCCCTCTCTAAATCATTAAGTCTGATTACATTGAGCTGGTGGCTTGTGTAGGATCAATTGGCTGTCGATTTCTAACAGTTCCCCCCTGTGAAGTGGGCAAACCACGCTATAAATAAAAAACATCGAGCCATTCTGGCTAATAGAATGTCCCAATTCAAAACCAGGATATAAAGAGATTACCATTCTTCAGCGTATCTCCACGTCCACTTCTGAGCCTCTCCTGGCAGCCTGTTAGCATCCTACCTAGGCTAAATCTTAATACAATATCCCAGAGATGGAGGGCGGATGGATTGATTCATCACCATGGAGATTTTGTTATGGCGGAAGGGAAGCTAAAAGGAAGGAGATTGAAATTGATTTTGGTTCCTAATCCTGTTTGGCTGTTGATTTATATTCTTATGATGGAATTATTACCTGCTATGCTTGTCTTTTGTTTGTCGGAATAAATGCGCTTATGAGGGACTGTTGGGAAGAGAGAAGAGATGCTGTCAGTTTCTGTCTTTGTGAATAAAAGCTGACAGTCCAAATAGCTGTTTATATTTTTGCGTCTGTCTGAAGGAGTGTTCTCCAAATGGATTTGACAGCTGTTCGGGGTGTTTGTTTGTTTGTAACAGATAACCGTGGGTCCCCATTGACTTGCATTGGTTGTGTGTCCATACAATAGAAGTCAATGGGGACCAACGTTTTTTGGTTGTCTTCTTTCGTGTTTTGCAGAAGAAAGAAAATCACACAGGTTTAAAATGATCCCAGTGTGAGTAAATGATGACAGAATTTTCATTTTGAAGGTGAACTATTCCTTTAAGGTTGTTATGGTTGTGTCTGTTTCGTTTTATGAAGTGTCCTCAAAAGCCTGTCAAATGACCGCAGGGTAATCTGACAACATTCCTCTCTTATGTTTGAAGAACCGAGAACATGCTTGAACTAACCAGCTTTGATAGTTCCCTGTGCTAACATGCTGACACATGTTCTTTCCTAAAAACCTAAACGCTCACCAACGTCTCCACCCACATCCACTCCATCATATACATCTGTCTCTTGGCTTTCTTCAGCTCCTCATTTGAAAAGAAGCCCTTCATCATGTGTAGAGTGTGTGTATGGCAGACCCAGATGAAAAGACCCTTTTGACAGGAGATTGTTGAGTATCTGCTCTTGAGGTGCCGTGATATTTTACGTAACGGTCAGATTACTGTGTGTGTGTGTGTGTGTGTGTGTGTGAAGAAAATCTGGATTACTTCTGTTTAAAATAGGCTACAGCCAACATGAAACGCATTCACACGAGACATGTCTTATAGTGAAACAAGATATTCGGCGGGAAAGAAATGTGGGAATGGGACTTAATTTAATCCATGGGGAGATAACTGGTTTTTGAAGAGTTGCTAGAACTCTTTAAATCCGGATGAGAATTAACATTTTTAAACCGTGTGTTCCCACTGGAATGTTGCTTGTCTTGAGGACTCAAGCGAGGATTTTTGTTGAGGTTTTCACAAAGTCACACCTCTAAAATAAAAAAGGATTTTTTTAGGAGGCCTACAGCTGTCATAAGGGTTTTTGTAAAAAAAAATAGAAAATTTTGAGAGCCTCTTTAATTAATGTTATCCACATACCTTATTTTACAAAAAAAACTACTATTCAATAAACTTAAAACTCATTAGAACGGCAATATTAAAAATGCTTGTTATGACTGAACATCCTTAAACTTCTCCAGCATTAACTGCAGATTGAAAGCAGAAATGGAAGTTTCATGCACTGTTGCACACTTGCTGCTTTTCAGGAATCTGTTGACCTGAGTTGTTCCGCTCTATCCCATAAACACTTCAAAGCTGTCCAACTCCCTTGCCTCGCTCATCTCCGGGTTTCTCGTCTTAGAACAGCCAAATTAAAGTTTAACTTCCTCACTTTCACTGTAATATCTTCTTTGCTACTAAATCTTCTCTCTCACTTTTTAAGTCGTTTGATAAATATCCCGGCTAATGAAGAACAATTTAACTCTAATCTTTCACTGTTAAATATTCATCATCGGGAAATGAGAACGATAATCTCTGTGTGGCTTTGCTTTTTCGAAGATGGAGAGATGGAGATGCCATCTTTTCTCTCTCTCTCTCTCTCTCTCTCTCTCTCTCACTCTATCTTCTTCACTTTCACTTTATACACATTCCATAAAAAGTATTTATGATGTAGGTAGATTGGAGCTGTTCTTTACTTGTATGCCTGTTAAGTTGATAGAAACATATTAGCTCTTCTGGAACAATAATAATAATATATATGAGTTGTATCAAATATATTAATATTAACAAGATGCGCCACTGCCGTTACAATGAATGGCGAGGATGCAACGCTCAATATGGCCGCTCTACTGAACGAAGTCCCGACTTCAAGTAAAACGAGCCTATCAATAAAGACTGATGATTCCCCGGGGCGGGGCTCTCGTGGGGCGCTTGCGCAGTAGATGAGGCGACATCGACATTCTTCTTCGCAAACCAAGTTACCATAAAGTTCATGTCATGGTTTATTATTGATCGGAAATATGCTATTTAATTATGATTTTTGCCAGCGATTTTATAAATATCTGCCTTCCCCCATTAAAAAAGATGGGACTGTGGTGTTGCCATGACGTAAATAGCTGCCCAGAGGCGTTGGAAACATGGCCGTAGAGTGGCACGACTTCCGTAAATGGACTCAATTCGCCACATCCCCCTCTTTTTCCTTTTTTAAGATTAACTTCCTCAAATTTAAATGAATGACTTTCTCTGACAAATGACTCATCCTATTAATACTCAGCCGCTAATCCTTCAGCACAATTGCTTGTCCTCATTTTACCTGTGGATCAAGTTTTAACCAGAATGCACCACATACGATGAGTCTTTATATGCAGAGGAGACATTCCACAGAGCTGGTGGCTTCCAGAATTTACAAAGAACAGTCCCAAAGAGCCTTTCTCCTCTTAGCTAGACATACAATCCTGGCAGAACTTAACCCTCCCGGGTGGGATAATAACTTGATAGAACAATGCACCAAAATCAAACGAAATACGTGTGCGGAATCGTTCTTTTCTGAGTGCCGTGGGAAGAAACCGTCCTTGTGTGTCATGATGCCTTCACCCTTGAGGCACCTTCGGGCAGAACTGCGGAGCTGCGCTATAAGGCTCTGAGGTTACAGGCTGCACCGTTTACGTTCAAATCGAGTGATCTCAAAAAATCTAACCATGTGCTCGAGCAAAGACTCATATGAGAGAGAAAAGATATGAGATGATATCAGATGAGAACATTTTGCTGCTCAGTTATTCTTTGCAAAGGGTACTATCCATTTATAAAGTGTAATGTAATATAAAACAGCTAAATCAGCTTATATTTTATCTCTAAAATTCCTCTCGCTTTCGGAGATTAATCATTGAAATGTGCCACATTAATGGAACTGTGGAGCAGAAAGGTTTCACATCCAGTGCTTGTTCTGCACTTTCTGACTAATACAGGCAGGGAGGGAATTTTAAGCCATTACTTAATAAAAGCCTAATGCAGTGTGTCATACTTAATTATTTTCCCCCGTGCCTTTTGAATACAGACGGCCTGAAATTATGTTTGTGTTCTTGGCTTGTGTGAATGAACCGAATGAATGCTGGTGAAGATTAACATTGTATTGGAAAAGGAATCGTTCACCGGAATATGAAAAAATCTTTCATTCACGGTTAATTCAATGGCTGCTGAAAAAATTAAGAGACCATTTTAAAACGATATTTGTTTTTTTCTTAATGTACTATTTATAGTGATGTGTTTAGGTAAAATTATACTTTTTCTTTCATTCTGTGAACTACTAACAATATTTTTCCCAAATTTCGAATAAAATATAGTTACTATTTGTATTTATTTGCAGAAAATGAAAAATGGAGAATCAGGTCAAAATAACAGAAAAGATGCTCTGTATTTTTTCAGACCTTAAATTTCGAAAACAAGTTCATATTCACTTTTACGCAATACAACAATTATATTTGTGCATGTTTTTATGTAAAGTAAAAAAAAAATGTTATGTGATAACCTGGATTTTAATACAGTTTTCATGTGTCTTGTCATGCGGTCCGTCTTTCACATTGCTGTTGGATGACTTTGGCACTCCTGAGCAGACACCGGCCTCAATGAACTAAAAACATTTAGAAATGCTGATTAAATGGTCATTTGGAATAGTCTCTTTATTTTTGTCTGTGGCTGTATGTTGTCATGAGTCACAACACAAGCAAGAACCAATGAGATTCAGTGTTATCTATGTGTCGTCCATGCTGGTCTGTATTTTTTCATTGATACACAACTTATCGACCATCAAATAAGCTCAATATATGAATCAATGTTTTCTTCACAAACGAGCCATTGGATGGCATGAGGGTGAAATAATTATCAGGGAAGTTTTAATTTTGGTAAACTATGCCTTCAAAGTTGAACATGACAGAGCCAGAGGAACGTGTATTTCTTTGCTTGGCCTACTTAACTTGAACTCTCACGGCGTCAGATTTCTCTGCTGTATCTATATCCCATCCAGTGTGCATTGGCTCTATTAAACCTTTCTGCAGCATTCAAATTATCCAAACATGACACGTCACATTGACAACATCATAGAACGGAACTCATGACCAGCACACTGACGTGTTCGCACACATGGCATTTGTGCACGCGCACACATTTTCCAGTCACACCTGAAAGCTTATATCAGTGGAGCGTGACTGAGAGATGGATTGGGGCGGAGATATTTTGGGATCCTTGGGAAAAGGTCTCGTGTGGATGGTAAGGGTGATTTGATGATGGGTGGATTGAGTGTTAATGAGACAGGGGTGTGTGTTTTTGTGAGTGTGTGTGTGCGTGCGTGCGAATGATTGAGTATGTGTTAATGCCTCTCATCAAATGGAGAAATCAGCTGATGGCTTTCATTACTCTGGAGACATGGAGTGGAGGGCTTTTGAGATTTTTTTTTAAATCTTTGACCTGGAGTTTATTGAGAGTGTAGTGGAGGTCAGATGTGACCTTAACATTTTTTTATTAGCTTTTTTATTAATTTTCTAGTATTTTTATTAATTTTGAATATGTTTGATTGTCATTATTTATTATTATTATTAATGATGTATCGTGATTTATATGATGTGTTATGGTTTTTACTTATTATTCTTTATTTTTTTATTTGTGTATTACCCAGCATGACATTTTTATATATTTGTTATTATTGTATAATCTTATTATTATTATTACCTTTTTATTTCTAAACATTTATTTTTGGAAAATATTGTTGTTGTTATTTTTATTATTTTTATTATGGTTTATATAAAGTATTATGATTTATTATATATAAAAAGAAAATTATCTCTTTGTGTGACTCAGTCTTTGATTATTTTTGTTAAAGCTTTTTTGCACTCTTTTAATCGTCTAAATAAATGATTATTTACTTTAAGTGTAGTAAATCAAATGTTTTATTCAGAAAATTGCTCATAAATGCAGTTTCTAGAACTACTATTCACATTATTTAAGTTTTATTTTTTGTTTTTGTTAAGAACAAGTGGTAAAGGCATGTTATCAATAGTTAACAAATTTTATGTATGATGTGTTATGGTCTACTTGGTCCAGAACAAGTAATTTGACGTTTACTCATGCAAATTCCTAATTTGTGAGTTAGGCAAATGTTCTGTTCATGCCGAGTCCACAAACATAGCTTGAGCTTTATCCAGAGTCCAGACGTTGTTAAATGTGTTCTCTTAATGTAAGGATATACAGGCTTAGTTCTTATCTTTCTAACCTTTCCTCATATGTTTGTTTTTCTCTTTCAGAATGAACAGCTGCTAGAAAACTTTTCCCACACATCCTCTGCTTAACCAAATTTATGAAGCACAGAAAGGTTCAACACCAAAGGAGCACCGTTCAAGCACACAAGCCATCTTTTTCCGTGATGTCCTCAGTGGCTTATGCGTAGGGATATTTTATGGACGTGCGGAACAAGATACACAACAGGACGAGCGGCGAAACCGTCGCTGGCTATGGGGACCATGGTGACCTAGCTAGCTGTCGTTTTCTAGCAGGGCGACGTTATTCCTGAGGGCACTGCCCTCTCATTCCCTACCACCAACTTGGTCAACGCAGCCATGGCTGGAGTGAGAAAGTTGACACGAGCCCTCAGGCATCAGGGTCTTCACCGCCTGATCGTAGCGCTCATTCTTTTCTGCCTGCTCTCCATGGCCTACCTAGCTTACCATGTCAGCGCTGGACCCAAAATCAAGGAAGCACCGCTGCCACTCCCATTAGGGGACTGTGTTGCCACATCAGTCATCGGACAAAGAGCTGCTCTGTTTGCACCATCCCAGGTCAGGCACTTGGGTAAGATTGCCGAGAGCTCACGGACCGACCCAGTGGTCCTGCTGTTTGTCGAGAGCATCTACTCCCAACTTGGACAGGAGATCGTCGCCATTTTAGAGTCGAGCCGCTTTCACTACCGCACCGAAATTGCACCCGGAAAGGGTGACATGCCTCCCCTGACGTGGCGAGGCCGGGGGCGATACACTCTCATCGTCTACGAGAATCTTCTCAAGTACGTCAACTTGGATTCTTGGAACCGTCAGTTGCTGGATAAGTACTGCCAGGACTATGGAGTGGGAATCATTGGGTTTTACCGTGCAAATGAAAACTCGCCATCCAGCGCTCAACTAAGAGGCTTTCCTCTATTCCTGCGTTCAAACCTGCCACTTTGGGACTACAGAGTCAACCCCGCCGCGCCACTGCTCTACATCACCAAACCCAATGAGCTAGAACCGGGCCCTTTGCCTGCAGATAACTGGACTATTTTCTTATCCAACCACAGCACCTATGAGCCGGTTCTGTTAGCAAGCCCCAGACCAACAGAACTGAATCAACTTCCAACACATTCCCACCAACAGAGGGCGCTGCTGGCTACGGTCATACAGGACCTGGGCCTTCATGATGGGATACAACGGGTGTTCTTTGGTGGAAGCTTGTCTTTCTGGCTGCACAAGCTGCTGTTTGTGGATGCTGTTGGGTATTTAACCGGCAGGCGGCTGAGTTTGTCATTGGACAGATTTTTACTGGTGGACGTGGATGATATCTTTGTTGGGAAGGAGGGGACACGCATGAAAGTGGCAGATGTGGAGGTAATTATATTAAGTCCTGAAAGAGCTATGTGAGAACATCACAAGTGTGAGGCTAATTATACGGATGTTTCCATGTGGAAACATCACCGAAACCTAGAAAAAAACAATAATTAGCGGTTTTGGATAATTGCTATTGCTCAAACAGGGACTTTCATTAATGCGGCAAAATTTAATAAAGCTGCATATTAAAAATTAGCAGGAATCTCATTTCACACTGTTCTTATGAAATGAATCCCGAAGTTGGGTGAAGTGAAAGAAATCCAAGAAACAAAAAAAAGTTGGAAGGACACATAGCAACACTCTAAAAGTGGCGACACGTTTGATATCAACAGCATCCTAGCATCCAAGTTCAGCCAAAAATGAAAATTCTGTCTTCATTTACTCGGCCTCTTCTCATTACAAACCTATGTGACTTGCTTTATTTAACACAGCACAAAAGAAGATATTTTGAAGAATGTTGGTAACCGAACAATGGCGGTACCCATTCACTTGTATTGTATGGACAGAAAACCAATGCAAGTCAAGGGGTACCGGCGTTGTTTGGTTACCAACATTCTCAAAATATCTTCTTTTGTGTTCTACAGAGGAAAGAAAGATGATGACAGAATTTCCGTTTTTTTGTGTGAACTTTCACTTTAAAGTTTACTACAAACACCATGGTCAAGCTATGATTCCTGTGGTGAAATCATGGTCAGTTTGTGGTTACTGTGCTTTTACTTCAAATACCACGGTTGATCTATGGTTGCTGTAGTAAAACCATGGTTAATTTTCATAAGCGATGACTGCAGAGGCCTTTACTTCAACCACTTGTATGTGCAAACCAGTAATTTACTGTTGTCTTATTGGTTGTGAATCAGACCAGACCCAGTTCTTCCGTCATCAAATTATTCTGCTGTTGTTCACGTCTTTTGTGTTTTAATAATCCAAACTCAGAGCAGCTCTCTGACCGGCGTCACAGTCCCAGTGCTTCTCCATGACTCAAATGAAGCTAATGAATTAACAGGCTTAATACGGATAAGAGATGTTTTCTCTCCGCTGTTGTTTGTAGAGAGCTGTGATTATTGTGTGTGAAAGAGAGAGAGCTTATTTGTAATGCAGCTGAGCATGATTCTCTCTCTCTTTCTCTCTCTCTCTCTCTCTTTTCTTTGGAGTAAAAGAAGGCTCTGGCTGTAGGCTAGCATGGGGCTAATTAGACTGGCTCACTTTTTAATTTGAGCTGATAAGTTCTCATAGGGGGTTCTGTGTGGCCCACCACACCAAAAGCAATGACACGCCTGAGGTTTTTACTTTTATATCTCATTTTCTCTCTTTCTCTTGCTTGTTTCCTGGTAAGAACTGTCCTCATTTTTCTTCCACTTTACCGTGATGTTAAAATGTATCCTTATGTTGTTTTACAAGAACTGTCCTTATCTTTTTCGCCACCTGTTTAAAGGGATAGTTCACCCAAAAATGAACATTCTGTCATCATTTACTCACCCACTTGTCATTTCAAAGCTGAATGGCTTTCTTCCACAGAACACAGTAGCAGATACCGATATCAAACAACACCGGCACCCGTTCACTTTTATTGTATGGTCACAAAACCAATAAAAGTGAATGGGTGCCTTTGCTTTTTCGTCACCAACATTCTTCAAAATATCTTCTTTTGTGTTCTCTGTAAGAAAGAAAGGAATACAGGTTAGAAATGACGGGAGGGGGAGTAAATGTTGACAGACATTTCATTTTTGGGTGAACTGTCACTTTAACCTGCATCCCTTGTGTGATATCAAAATGAAATAGTTCATGTTACCAGGGTTTTGTGATATGATGGTGTATCGGTACCGAGTTGAATTTAATTCAGAGAAAGTTTAATTCCGAGAACTCCGAGAAAGATATTTGGAAGAATGCTTGTCACCAAAGAGTTCTTGACCACCATTGACTACCATACTAGGAAACATTTCTTTGTTAACTTCTCTGTTTGAACGTAGGAAAACAAACAGTTCTGTGGCACTTTTGATGACCTATGGTAGTCAATGGTGGCCAAGAACTGTTTGGTTACAAGCATTCGCCCAAATATCTTTCTCTGTGTTCATCAGAAAAAAGAAATGTATAGAGATCTGGAACAACTTGAAATGAAGACGAAATTTTTATTTTTGTGTGAACTGTCCCTTTAAATCCTATAAAATCTTAATGTGCACCCTAAAAAAGTTATCCCCATGTGCTCATGTTATTTGTTTTTCTCTCTTCTTCCCGCCAGGAGCTACTTCACACACAGAACAAACTCCGTTCTCTGGTTCCCAATTTCACCTTCAACCTGGGATTCTCCGGAAAGTTTTTCCACACAGGTACTATTTGATGCTCAATTCAAGTGATGCGAGTCACAAAATTAACGCCACAGACTTTGATTCTTCGTTTGCTTCTCAGGTACTGATGAGGAAGACGAAGGAGACGACACTCTGCTCAGACACAGGCAGGACTTCTGGTGGTTTCCTCACATGTGGAGTCACATGCAACCTCACCTCTTCCACAACGTCAGCGTGCTGGCAGAACAGATGAGACTCAACAAACAGTTTGCACATGTCAGAATATGTCCCCATTCACTTTAGATAACACTCCTTTGATCCTCGTTTGGACTCTTAAATCTGATTGGTTGTTGCACATGCACGTTGCCCCTGGGAAATAATGATGAAAGCTTCTAGATTAACCCTGCAACCTTTCAGTTAATAACTCGGATATTAAAAATGATGTTGCTCCACACCGACCTCGGTTTTCTCTGTGTGTTGTAGGAACATGGGATCCCCACCGACATGGGTTACGCTGTAGCCCCCCATCACTCGGGTGTTTATCCTGTGCATAGTCAGCTATATGAGGCTTGGAAGAGCGTGTGGGGCATCAGGGTGACCAGCACCGAAGAATATCCTCATCTCAGACCCGCTCGCTACCGCAGAGGCTTCATACACAATGACATACAGGTAAAACCTTGTCCCGTTGCTCAGCATTCAAAAAGTAAAGTTCTTTTATTGCATGTGTAATGGTGTGTGCATTTGCGTGTCAGGTTCTTCCTCGGCAGACGTGTGGGCTGTTCACGCACACCATCTTCTATAAAGATTACCCAGGAGGCCCTCAGGAGCTGGACAAAAGCATCCGGGGTGGAGAGCTGTTTCTTACTGTGCTTCTTAATCCGGTTAGAAACACAGACACTCGCGGTCCTAATTGTAAAGTTGCACACTTGGGTTAAGAGGTCAAACTCATTTTTCTATAGTGAGGTGGTTAAGCGGCCGGACCTGTTCAATTTCCGCCAAATCGATGATAGAAAAAGCAAGAACAGACGGCGTGTTGTAATGAAACGTCAAGCTGTGATTTCATCAGTCAGGAGAAGGTTGAACATGAATTGACCTCATTAATAGAAAATATTTACTTGGGAAACATTTTTATTTTCTTATTTATTATCTAATGCCAACTTCATCAAATAAACGTTCAGTTACACTTGGTGGTCCCATGCAACCATCCTCTTTCTCCCATGGGCAGGTCAGCATATTCATGACTCACCTGTCAAACTACGGCAATGACCGGCTGGGCCTGTACACCTTTGAGTCGTTGGTGAGGTTTGTGCAATGCTGGACTCACCTGCGCCTGCAGACGCTGCCGCCCGTCCGACTCGCTCAAAAATACTTCCAGATTTTCCCTGACGAGAGAGACCCCTTGTGGCAGGTTGGTTCTATTACATACAGCAATTCTTATTCGGCTTCAGGAGCTTCTGCTTGAATTGATTTCACCTCATTTCATTAATTACATGAATATTTAAATAATGAACAGGAGAACCTGGATGATACTGATGATTTGTAATATTCACAGTTCAATTTATGCTTGCTCTACTTGGAAATATCCCCCTGTAATAAACAGAATCCATGTCATGACAAGAGACACAAAGACATTTGGTCCAAGGAGAAGACCTGTGACAGACTGCCAAAGTTTTTAGTGATTGGCCCTCAGAAGACAGGTAAACATAAAATAACCTTAAATCTAGACTACTAAAATATAAAATTTAAAATAGTATATAATAAAAGAGAATTATTTTTAGTGTTCTTGTGGTTTTATTAATATTTTGAATTAGCTTATATTTAAAAATGTTATTTTCATGTTCATTTTAGTTAAATTTTTTGCTGTTTTATGTTTGTTAGTTTAATATTTTTATTATTATTATTGCTGTACAGGTTTAATTTATTTGATTTCTAAGGTTAAGTTCAGTTTTTATTTCTACATAAACTTATCTGAGTTTATTGCTATAGGCAACATATATGCATATTTTCTATTTGTCATATTTGAAGCTACATTTAATTTAATTTCAATTAACAAAAAAGTTGTAATAATTTTTAAATCGTTTTAGTAAACGGTAATAAAAAACAGGAAATAATATTAAAATGTAGCAATACATAGTTACAAAATTATGGAATACAATAAAAGACGATATATGAATGCAATTACACAATAAGAAACAATTAATTTAGAATCACTATTACAGTATAAAAATTAGGTTGCAGTGTAGCTTGTGATAAAGTGACGAATAGTGAAGTGTCACTAATTTAGACACAAAATCATGTTTGTCTGTCTTTAACTTATTAATAATAACAAAAACACTATTGAATAATGTCAGATGTAGTGAATCTGATATGCAGATCAGGGAACACAGGATAGAATATTTACAACAAATATGAGTAATATTTGATTAAAACAGTTTGATGATTCTTTATTCTGATGTCATACAGGAAGTACTGCACTCCACTCCTTTCTCACCCTCCACCCTGCCATTACCAGCAGTTTTCCCAGCACGGTTACCTTTGAAGAGGTGCAGTTCTTCAGCGGACCAAACTACCAGCGTGGCATTGACTGGTAACCATGGAAACGCCGGCCATGATTCATTTTCTTTGTTTCCAAATCAGCTAGCCATTTTGCACATTACAAAAAATGTAAAAGATGATGCTTCATATTTTAAAAAATGTACTTGTGCTTGCTTTTCCCAATTATTATTGACCATACTTTGGGTTAGTGTTTAAATGAACCACCCCCGTTCATCCCCATTATCCCAGAATTCTTGTGACTCTGGTGCCAAAATATCCAGATACATGCAGAACACTTTCACTCTTAGTGAATTCTCTCCTTATCCTCTAGATTTGTCTTTTGTTCTCGGTGTGATTCTGTCTCTTATCTGTATTACAGGTATATGGATTTTTTTCCCGTCCCCTCGAATGCCAGTACAGACTTCCTGTTTGAGAAAAGCGCAAATTACTTTGACACCGAGACTGCACCTAAGAGAGCAGCCGCCCTGTTGCCAAGAGCCAAAATCATCACTATACTCATAAACCCCGCTGACCGGGCACACTCGTGGTACCAGGTGTGTTTGTGTACAGATGTGGGCCTCACACCTGTTATTAACATCATCGAGTTGACATCACAAAATGATATGTGATGTGATCATTAAAACCACATTAGGAAACAAGGGATTATAACTCGAAATAAAAAGGAAATAACAAATACATTTAAAGAAAGTAGATGCTCAACTCAAATACCAGGTACAAGCAGTGATTTATGTGAACAACTGTGATCAGATCCCCAGAGAAGGATGTTAATATGAGGTGTAAACAAGACCATAGAGACACATGAAAGGGAACAGTTTAATGTTTGATTTCACTACTCTCTCTCTCTCTCTCTCTCTCTCTCTGTAGCATCAGAGGGCTCATCAGGACCCTGTGACTCTAAACTATACATTTCATGAGGTGATCACTGCAGGTCCCTCATCACCCGCCGCTCTGCTGTCGCTGCATCGCCGCTGTCTGCAGCCCGGGGCTTACAGCAGCCATCTGGAGCGCTGGCTACACCATTACCAGCCCAGTCAGGTGCATACACTTATACAAACACCATGTAGCTTTAAGCCCACGGCAGACTTAGTTACACTAATGTTAACCTCCACAATAATGCACGTACACAAATGAGATCGTAATTATTTTTTATTTCATGGACACGTAGTGGCGTGCTGTCGATAACCACAGGGAATAATTCTGTTTAAACAAATGGCAGAGGCGTTTTTAATAACAGGGAAATGTATAAACAAGCTCATTTTAAATGCGTAACTATCACAGCAAGGTTCTTAAAAATGATTTTTCTGTCATCATTTACTCACCATAGAGTTGATCCAAATCTGTATAAATTTCTTTGTTCTGATGAACACAGAGAAAGATATTTGGAAGAATGCTTATAACCAAACAGATCTTGCCCCCCATAGTAAGAACATTATAATATTTTTTTTTGTTCTGTTGAAAACAAAAGAAGACATTTTGAAGAATGTAGGACAGCAAACAGTTCTGGGGCACTTTTGACTACCATTTAATTTTTTCCTAATATGTTAGTCAATGGGGGGTACAAATCTGTCTGGTTATACATATTCTTCCAAATATCTTTCTCTGTGTTCGTCAGAACAAAGAAATTTATTCAGATCTTGAAGGTGAGTATTCGTCAGAATTCATGGGTGAAGTATCCCTTTAAACAACTTTACGTCATATTTGTTGATCGACTTCCCAGTGCTCTTTCAGAAATTGCTCAATTAATTGCAGTTTTCCCAAACAAATGGAGAGGAGTCAATTGTTGTATATTTGGCAACCGTCATTACATATTGCACATACAGTAGAACATTTGTTTCTAACCCTTACAACCTGCTGGCCTGTCATTATAAACATGTTACCCTTTCATTTTTAATGCACTGTCGGATAAGATTAAATTGTTTATTATATCAACAGAACTCCACTGATGCCATTCATAGTCAATAAAGGTGCCCTGTATCATTCTTTTGGAGGATCTATTGACAGAAATGCGATTTAATATACTAAACTATGTTTTCAGAGGTGTATAAAGACCTGACATGACGAAGCATTATGTTTTTAATAACTAAGATTGAGCTATTTCTATCTTCATACACCACGGGTCCCCTTAATGACCATGTTGTTTCTACAGTAGCCCTAAACGGACAAACTTCTCTACAGAGTGTGTTTCGTAAATACGTTATCTCCATCGGCACAGAAGTGAAAACATGATGACATCTTAGTCTTGTGTCAGCTATCATAGTGCTTCAAAAGGGAGGGGTGAGAGGTGGAGTGAGCCATTGATTGCAATTCACAACCTCACCACTAGATGCGTTTCAAATGAAAATAACCTAGCAAAGGATTTTTATGTAGGATGAGTCCTGTATGAGTGTTCGATTTATGTTTTCTCCTGTGAGCAGCTGCTGATGGTGGACGGCGTGCAGTTACGCTCCAGTCCTGCTCATGTGATGGATGGGATCCAGAAGTTCCTGGGAGTCACGCCGTATTACAACTACACTCAAGCTCTGATGTACGACTTCAAATTATTTCACATTCTTGGTTGGCGGCCAAGAGAACTTTTATAACTGTGAACAGTCTATTTACAGAATTACAGTATTGTTAAAAAGAGTTCAGCCAAAAGGGATCTACAGTACTTCATCTCAGAACTGTCTTGTCAAGTTTTTAATACTTTTTATTGGTTAGATATTTTCAAAACCCAGTTAAAACAAAGGGTGACTAATAATAATGATTTATGGCAAATAAAAAACTCACATAATATGGAAATACAAAGTTTCAGAAGGACAGCAGCGATGTGCAGTATGTACCATGTGTTTATATACATAGCCACTGAAAAAGTAGAGATCATTCAAAATTTTATTCAACCTGCATTTCTAAATATATTGTGGCCATTCCAGTCCAGTGTCTGTTGAATTCCAACAAAATCAAACCTCAGGAGTGAAATAAAGTCCTCCAACAGCAATGTGAAAGACTGACAGCATATTAAAGACGCATGGAAACTGTGATAAAAATCAAGGTTATCACATACAGATAATGTTTGACTTCCCTAATACATGTAGAAATATTCCTGTTGTATTGCATAAAGGTGAATATGAACTTGTTTTCTTTGCAGTATTTGAGGTCTGAAAAAATACAGAGCATCTTTTCTGTTATTTTGACCTGTTTCTCCTGTTTTCAATTTTCTGCCAATAAAAAACAATGTTTTGGGGGAAAAAAATTCTAGTTCATAGAATGAAACATTAACATTAATACCTATAAATAGTATATCTTAAACTGGTTCTGAAATGATCTCTTCCTTTTTTTCCACTGCTATTTGTGTGTGTTTGTAGGTTTGATGAGAGTAAAGGTTTCTGGTGTCAGAAAGTGGAGACGGGCCGCTCTCGCTGTCTGGGAAAAAGTAAAGGAAGAAAATATCCAGAAATGAACCCTGAGGTGAAACTCATTTCTCAACATCAGATCTTTTCATGCAGGATATGTAGATTAAAACTGAAGCAGAATGCATTATGGCTTAAATCAAAACAAATCGACTGTGGTTTGATTGATATTAATTGGATTGGAAAAGATTTTTTACGTTTTCTCATTTTGGAACCAATCTCTTCAATTGCTAATATGTGTGATTTGACCTTGCGTGTTTTTTCTTCGCGCTAGTCGAGGTTGTTTCTGTCCGAGTATTACCGCGAGCACAACGTGGAGTTGCTCAGACTGTTGAAACGTCTCGGGCAGCCGCTGCCCGTCTGGCTCAGAGACGAGCTGCACAATGCGAGCTGGAGCTGATGAGAACCTACACGAGGAGAAGCACGCTGGAACCCAGCTCCACGCTGGAGAACTTGAGGCCTGTGAGTGCGGCAAGAGCGAGAACAGAATAACTGAACCTCTCGCCCTACATGCGCTGCACCGGCTCGGAAATACGGGCCAATCACGCTCAGTCCACAGAAGATCAAACCAAGCCCTCGGTGATGAGGTCGACTTCTTGTAGTGGACATTCGTGGAATCATGGAAGTAAATGGGAGCTTCAAGAGATGTTAACAGTCTGTTTTAAAACACAAATAGTCCTCTGAGACATGGCACAAACATTATGAACATTCAGTGGACATGTCTATGAAAGAGAGTTTGGAAGAGATTTATTTAAATTTTATTCTTAAAAGTGTTGAATTCTGCCAAGCAGAAGTATTTAAATGTGTCTCACCATTTTTGCTGCCTTTATCTTTATGAACTGTGCCGTTTAAATTATTTCTGTTTGAAATGTCAACATTGTACAGGCCAAGAATCACATGTAAAACATTTTTTTAATGAATTAAGCCAATGTTTTTCTTTTAAAGAAATGTCTAATTTATTTAAGATGATTTATGACTTGCATATCGCTGACCAAATTTAGTGACACAACCATGCAAAGACTGGTAAGCACTATCATCTTTACACAAACATGTGGTCATAAATTAAAGCAACGTCACAAAAGCTATCCCAGAATTCATTTTGATTAGCATCCTATCTAGAAGGTAACTCACTATCTTTTGAAACAGAACTAATATTTGTGCAGTCTCAAAACTTTGTTTATCTGTGCCAAACCAAATTGCACATAATAATCGAATCCAATGTTTCGATCAAAATCGCCATATGCCGCAGACTTAAATTGCCAATGAGTGAATGTGGTTTGTGTGTGTGTAACAGTTTGTTTAAAAGAAGTCAACTTGATTTCACAATAATGTGATCTCAAGTACGGACTGGAGTTCATCTTGCTAAATAAAGGCACAAAATGAAGAACTGAATTTGCGGTTCCTTATTTTAAAGTTTAAAGGAAGGTAAACTGGAATCTTATCTCCTCCTGCAAAATGTTTTATCAGATGAAAGGACGAGTAGAACGTTGGGAGAGACCGAAAGAGAGAGAGAGAGATGGAGAGAGTTTGATTAATCATCACACTGAAACAAGAGACTCGGCCTCCTATCCAGAGCTCTGAGGGACCTGCCGGTCAGCTTCACCAAACAAAGCTCTTAAGACTCGCTGAGGTCCACTGGGAGCCACTACAGTACATTCTGTGCTTAAGGGAAGAGGGAAAAGAATAAAAATGATATCCGCAGTCAGACGCATACAGTATTCACATTAAAGAAAATGCGGTTTATTATATAAACTAGAGGATCAGTATTAGCTTGTTTTCTTCACATTGTAGTAATAAAGGCTGTCTGCATTTTAATAAAGGCACAGAGTGTCCTGTTTAACACATTTTTTAACATGCGTTGATTTTTTTTAAACAAGTGTGTTGATTTCTTAACATATGTGTTGATTTTTATTATGTGTTATCCTCAACACATTTAGTGTTGAGTTTTTAACACATTTTGTGTTGATTTTTTAACATATGTGTTGATTTTTATTATGTGTTATCCTCTTTAACAAATTTTGTGTTGATTTTTTGAACACACGTGTTATCCTGTTATACACATATTGTGTCGATTTTTTAACACATTGTGTTGATGTTTTAACACAGAGTACTACGTCAAAAAATATTTTGAAACATTCACACTAATGATTCAAGCACAAAAAAACTATGCTTTGTAATTCTATAATCATTTATGCCCAAACACCGAGGATGCCAACCAATGAAACCTCAGACTTCCTTTATTCATATTCTTGACTGCTTCCTTCTGCATAAGGCGCGGGAATTGTCCTATTGGGCAATTGTGAAATTGTGGGATTATAACACCTAGTCCTATTAAGCGTATCTGCATAAAGCTGACTAAAGAAAACAAAGAACCAGCCGCATAAATGCTCATTTTATTAAATTCTTTTCAGATCAAGTTTCAATAATAACAAAGCTATGATGAAGACCTACTAACATTCAGACAAACACTTGATAGTTGTCATTTCATGGTTTTATTAAATGTATGATCATGCAAAATCCAGCATCCATGTTTAAACTCCGAGTATATACGAAGCCCAATAGTATACCATTACAATGCAATAGAGTTACTTAGAATGAGGGGAGCATACCAAGCAGAGGCTTTTCTTTTATATATATATATATATTTTTTTTATCACTATTTTCTAATTTTTTCCGTTTTAAATATAGTATGTCGCATAATTCCCAATGGATTGGTTTTCATGTCGAGATGCAAATACTATGACATATTTTTCTCTTTTTTGATCAAGTAAACACGCAACAGTGGAAAAAAAGATTTACCAAGAAAAGTAGACATGCACATCCGCCGGTGTGTTTGATTTCTCCTGTGTCTGGACGGGTGGGCCAGAAGAATCTTTATCCATTCTGACCCAATATGTATACCAAGATTTCAAGGGGTGGACGTCTATTTCTCTAATTCTAGTGTCTTCTCGTTGCCATCATTCATTTTCGCTTTCATGGAGTTGAAGATGTCGACCATGTACAGAAAGGGATGGATTAACAAAAACTAGTAAAGAGAGTGTAGTTGTGGTTTTGCCAGGCAAGGCAGCAGTCCCCCAAAGCACAAAAACGAGGAAATAAAATAAAAAAATACAAGAAATAGAGCAAAAGACGTAATCAAAGCGTCACAATCTGACGACATCACTACGTTAAAGGACGCTGTCGTAAAGGTAACAAACGCGCACGCGCACACTTACACACGTGCAGATATACAGATCTGATATGTCGCGAAGCCCAGCACACGATGAGGGGTGTGTGAACACTACATGTATTTACAGACCGAAAACGTTGTCGATACAAAAGACCGATGTGTGCTCCGAGGGGGTAAAGTCGTCTTTTGTTTTCACAATAAACTGCCTCTGAAACTAAAATCTAGCATCTAAAGACAAAAACAATGCATCTAGGAACATTCCTGCAACTACAAACGCTTCAAATGCATCACTCACAAAACTCAAACCCTCACTTCTAACAGTTAAGTAACAGTTATAATAAAACGCTGTTTAAATAGTCAGTGCCGTAAAACGTAACATAGTTTGTGGTGAAAACCAACAGACAGATTTCTGTGAATCAGAATCGTACAAACATTAAAATGGTGATTTTTAAACAACGTAACTATGGCAAAGTGTTTCCAGAGCTCCCGCTCCTCGTGTATTTACAGCTTTGACACCCGTCACCAACATGAAGCACGACGACATTGAGGACAGGGTGGTTCAGACACATCAAACGTTACTAAAACAACCGCACACTTTTACGATAACAACTGTATGTGTGTGTGATGGTACTGTACGTCAAGAAGATTCAAAACACCGCTCAAAGCCCCATTCTCAACTACTAACATCAGATATTTTTATTTATAACGTAGTTTGTAAAATAACGTGTTCTCTTTAAAATCAGATGGGGGCGTTGAAGATCAGATCTGATCTGATCTGTTTAGAGACAGTGGACGACTCTACTGTGACCGTTTAAAACCGTAGGTCCGAATATTTTGGTCTGTATTTGGAATTGTGCTGTTAACCAGTTGGTCTGTTTCTGAGGGCTTTCATACTTTCTTCATATGCACTTGAAGCAGGAGTAAACTTATTAAACCTATATAAGATTACATTTCTATTACCTTCCATCTCACGCACACATACATCGCGCGATCGGAAACTACATCTTACCCTTAACCTCGATGGCGAGTGTTTAATCTCCTTTAAATATATCAGGATATCTTTAGAGATCTATTATTAAGGTTAACTTAAAAAATACAAGTTTTAAAAATTCAAACCGAACACAGAAATACTTTGTTACACGGAAGAAAAATCAAGGAAAATAAAGAGTTCCACATGAACGCAGGAAACTACTAACACCGGAGCCGTACAAACCGTCTCAGGCCCCGGTTACATAAAGAAAACCAACACCAAACAGAAACGTTCCTTAAAAAGACTAAAAACTACACTTTGGTTCTTTTCCTTTTTGATATGAAGAACTTCCGAACGATTTATCTGTCACTCAGCGGACTCGTTCTCGTCTTACGATTTTGGATGCAAAAACCTGCAAAGTGTACAAGATGAGGTGTACGAGACCTTGTAAACTTGAGCAGTGTTTCCATTTTGTGACTTTCGAACCCCCCCGCGACACGCCCCCTCCCAACACATTTTACTTACATAAATGCTTTTCGAACTTGATTGTAGCTTCTGTTTCAGCTAGTGATTTTTTACAATATACAGTATATTCATGAATTCATAGATCAGTACGTACAACACCTTCTGAACATCTTTAACGGGCAAAAAAAGATGGTTCCATGGGAAAAGGACAAAACAGCACCCCCATGTGGGCGTCAGATACATGCACCGTCCCTCGGGCGCGGCCGCGGCCAGCTCCCGTTGGTCAAAGATTGGACAGGATAGGTGGTGTTGACAGTTGAACTGGATGTTGTTAAGAGTTCCTCACTGGTGTGTCTGTAACTTTAAGAGCTGTCATCCAGCTGGCCTTCATGTGCCCGTCCGGCCACAAAGAAGAAACGTTCCCATTGTCTTGAGAATCCAGGCAAGCTGAAGAGATACAAACCAAATGAACTAAAATCAAGTTACGAAATGAAAGCTTGTGGACAGGTGTGTTTTTACCTGCGTCCCATGCGGTTCACTGTAATGGGGCGGCCGGTGCCCCCGAGCAATGGAAGTGGACGTTAAGCCACTTGCTCTCGCGGCGGTGCCAGACGCGGGTCTCCTCCGACTGGCAGCTGCTCGGGCGGCCCTGGGTGTCGATGTACTGCGTCAGCCGGATGTACGCGATGCAGGCGGCGTCTTCTCCGATGAGGTGAACGTGAGGGTTCAGGATAGTGGTGTGCACGGGTTTATTGTTCTTACTTAACACTGGAACCATCAAACACATTAGATCTCAATACAGATTATAAAGCCACAAAGAGGTTGAATTAAACGTAACTCACAGTGCTCGAAATAAAACTTGTGGAAGTCCATCCCCTCCACTAGGTTCCCAAGAGCTTCAGGCTCGAAGGAGGTCAGACCAGGATCACAGATTCTTCTAAAGGAGGCACGTAAGAAGATGAATATAGTGAAGCTCCAGTAAAAAAATATCTCAACCAAAAATGAAAACGTTGTCGTTATTTACTCGTCCTAAAAATAAATAATCGGAATTACAACGTCATACATTTCGCGTTTGATAAGTGTCATAGTGTGTACTCACGTGTACGCTTCAAAGTCTCCATTGTTGACGGCTTCGATCAACTGCTCGGTGATCTTTATAATCTCTTGCTTACGAGCTATTAAAACCAGGACAGAAAGGAAGAATGAAGGAGAATAAGAAGAGGAGGAAAAGGGAAGAATAAAAAGCCAGTTATTATGACTACATTTCTACAGCTACGGTAAATATCTGAGAACTGCGCTATGGCGATTTACACCAATTATAATGCAAACATTTGCACCAATAAACACTTTACATCGAGCATAATGTGAGTTTATGTGACAAAATACATGTTTTTGTATAGTGTAATAAAAAAACGTAGAATTTAAATATAATGTATTATATTCTATAATACAACGTATTTCACAATTATGATTATATATATGATTATGATAACGTAAAAATATAATTTTTGTTTTATTCTGTGAACTGCTAACATTTGTCACAGATTTCAATTTTTTTTTATTTCTATTTGCATTGATTTGCAGAAAATGAAACTGGAGAAACAGGTCAAAATAACAGAAAAGATGCTCTGTATTTTTTCAGACCTCAAATACTGTTAAGAAAACAAGTTCATATTCACTTTTAAGCAATTCAACAGTAATATTTGTACATGTATTTAGGAAATATTCAAAGGTATTTTTAATGGGATGTCTCCATTTTTATCACAGTTTTCATGTGTCTTGTCATGCTGTCAGTCTTTCACATTGCTGTTGGATGACTTCATGTCATTTCTGAGGTTTGATTTTGTTGAAATTCAACAGACACTGGACTGGAATTACCACAATACATCTAGAAATGCCGATGTAATAACATTTGGAATGGTCTCTTCATTAATTATGTGTCTGTAAGTTTTTCTGTTCCGCTGCTTTGCAAAACAAAAATCGCCTTAAAAATGTTGCACCTGGTTTTAATGTGAAGTGACCGTTCACATAACATTGTGCTCGATGAAAGTACAGGTAGGTGTAAATATGTATTTAAATGAATATTCGCTCCTACAAAGCTACTAAAAATCAACTTAACCCTTACCTAACACAGTTACTCCCTGTAAGCTTCCTAATATGACCTGTGATATGAGGTCACTACCGAACTCACAAACTTGTTTTATAATTGTGTGTGTGTATCCTGGTCAATCCCACACACTTCCACTAACCTGCGGCCCCATTGGCTGTTGGGCTACCGCTGACCCCATGACCTCCAGCACAGGGGCTGGACTGTGTGCGCTCTAACTCTGAACATGAGGCATGTCCTGAACTGTTCCATGCCAAGCGTTTACCGTCATGCACGGGGACGGCTGTAACACACGCAGAGTTACCAGCGGAGATGATGAAACATGCAGAAAAAGAGGGAGGAGCCATGAACTCACTGATATGAAGCACAACGGCTTTAAAGAGTTTCCTGTTTTATTTGCAGTTTAAAGCACTCATCATTTATGCATCATCTTGCTCTAATCCTGTTTTAACATTTGTTTGTGTGAAAAGGATATAATAAGTTATATACAATGTGTATATAGCTGCTTTCCAAACTATAGAAATAAAAGTGTTCCTATAACTCAATTGATTTACTGTTGATGGGAAATGTTTCCTAGGGATACAATTTATAATCAAAATAAGGAGCAAAACTAATTATTTGTGCAGTATTTACAGGTTCCCACTTGTATTGGTTTGTGAGGTTTAATCAGAGACACAGCCATATTAAACAAAGATAGTTATTTTAAGACATCAAAAGACGTCTTTGTAGACGTATTGCTATTTTTATGTTGTACTTCATAAACAGTGTTATTTCGCGCAGGAAGAGATGAGTTAAAAAGAATGGAAAAGAAAAAACTGAAACAATGAAAAAAAAGAGATTCAATGCAAAACAATGAAAACAGTGAATCCATCAATGACAAAGGGTGCAGGGAAAGATGGGAGGAGGATGGAAACTGTACTGAGGATGTTGACTGATGTTGGATGACACGGCCACATGTTGCAAACTGCAACTTTGTTGTGTTGTATATCATTTGTTTCCATAAAACAACCTGCTTAAAACTGCAATGTCATCGTTTGCCTCTCTATCGTCATCTCTGTTTGAAACATAAAACTGCGTGTTTCATCCTTATCTTCGCATGCGAAGTTGAACTAAAAAAGTAAATCATTTTTTTTAAGTGTACCAATGTGAATGCAACACTTTTAATCTACTTTCTCAGTGTTCTTTAATTTGAACAAAAGAGGTTATTTATCGCATCCAGAATAAAAGTGTGTGTTTAAATGTCTCTGCACGGTTCATATTCTATTGTATTAATTAAAACGCATACACATGCATATAGTAAAGAAAAATATAAACATTTACAATATCTATCATTTAAATACAGGTAAACACATGTAAGCATTTCCTAAATGTATATACAATTATATGTATTTGTTTATTAATACACAATTAATATGCACAGACGTATATTATATAAACACAATCTTTTATACTAGATGCGATCAATCGTTTGACGGTCTTAAATAAATCTTGGTCGACAAAATATACATTAAATTCATACTTTAGGTTACATCAACAAGCAGAAATCTACAAATACGATACAGAACTTGAGAAAAACGTGATGTTTGTGTGCAAAAAGCTCCAGATCCAGAAAACCCCTGAAAGCTCGAAAACAGGTGTACGTGTGGTCACAGGTTGTGGAGGGGGATGAACTGTAGGGGAAACCAGGAGGCTACAAAGAGGCTGTTTTAAAACACAATACAGATCTGTGCATGCAAAAAGGCGTCTCAGTGTGTGAGCGGTAGACAGAAGTTCAAAAACTGTGATGTGCGGTCCTACACGAGACACAGGTGAGTCTAAATGATAGTACACTAGAGGGCAGAGTCGGGAGGGGACGAGAAGGTCTCGACTTGGGGGTTAAAGGTGCCCAGGTGGTACGAGAGAATCTTGACTTACTGGCTGGAGAACCCTGCGGTGAAGCCACCAGAACGGGCGGCTCGTCCCCGGCACTGCACTGACTCATCACGGCACTGTCACAGCTCGCCCCCTGCACGCTCTCGGCTGGCACAGCCCCAAAACCACACGCCACCAGAAGAAAAACACACACATCTCTCATGTCCTTCACTAAGACAAACACCACACCAACTTTGGCAGCATTTCATCTTACTAGATCACTTTAGGACGGAGACGCTAGATGAGATGTTTGGATGAACTGGTGGATTCACTTCGCACTAACACACGTGAAAGGAGTTTAGAGGAAGAGAACTACACACTTTCCGGTTGGGTTATGGGTAATGACGTGACGCATGTCTGTATCTAAGAGTCCAGCCCGAGTTTGTTGTGTTTGGACAACAGCGAGATTGTTTCTCGAGGCGCCAAGCCAATTTCCTGTCCTCGTCTCCTAACCTCACATTTGACCACGGAGGTAATGACCAGACTCTTTAAGCTGCATTGTCTGCCCAGGCTGGAGTGAATAAGGAGAGGAAATTAATTTGAGTCGTGACCGAAAACGGCATCAGCGAGGGTCCCTCGGGAAAAACAGTCCCGTTCACAACATGCTAATGACTTTACAAGACACGACACAGCGACAAACATCCAAGTAAGTGGGGTGAAAACACAGGACACAAAAGTACGCACAAAATCTACAAGGAGTCCTAGAAACACGCTGACACCGACATCTTGAAAGTTCAAGTGTAATTCAATTCTATTTATGTGATTGAAGCTGGAATATGTTAGCCAATCGTTTCTTAAAGGGACAGTTCACCTAAAAATTCATTTAGTCACCCCCATGTCATTCAAAATCTTCTGCGGGAACACAAAATAAATATTTAAAGAAATGTCTTAGTGGCTGTGTGTCCATACAATGGAAGTCAATGGGGGGCAATGTTTTTGGTTACCAACGTTCAAAATATCTTCCTTTGAAAAAAGAAAGTCACAGGTTTTGAGCAACACAAGGGTGAGCGATCGATTAAATTAATGTATTTGAGTGAACTAGTGTATAGCTTTAAAGCTATATATAAATAATGTTATGATTATATATTAGCTCCAAGCTGAATGGATTTGGTGATCTATGTACCCTCTACCCACAAACCTCCGGGCGTCCCCACAAACCCGTGTTTGACTTCTCAAAAGAATGTCGGCTGTTGTGAGATCTTTACTGGTTTATCAAAAGCTTTCTGTTGCATTTTGACAGTTTTATGTTTGAGAAGTGGCAGAAGCGAGGAGAAGGACCACAGATGTGAGAGTTGGAATGTCACAGTGCTGCAAGCATGCAAAACAGAGAGAAGGTTTGTGTACCTCTCCTACCTTTCATATCTTCTTCCTCAGTGGTGTTGCAGCTCTCTGTGGAGCCCTGGAGACAGAGAAAAACACAGACAAACCAATGAAAAGTGGGGAGAAAGTAAATGCAGAGGTCATGACATCTGAAATTAGGTTCTGGTATAAACGTGGGAGGTTTTCATTCCCTTAATCTGATTCACATCAATTCTCAATCTTGTTTTTTACCAAAAGCGCATTTGCATGACTTTAATTCGATAAAGGAAGCTAAACTAATATATAAATACATAAAGCAGTAAAATCTGGGTTCTGGGTTAATGAAATGCATTACAAAGAATGTGTTACAAATGTATAAATAATAATGTGTTTTAACACTTTTTTTCCGCATGCATAATGAGTTAGGATTGAGTTTCTGTTAATGTCTCTAAAGATGCTCACCTTGGGTCCATCTGCAGGGTTGTGCACAACTGTAGTTTGTGGCTCCTGTAAATGTAACAAGATTTCACATGGAGATTAAAAAGACAGAAACCCCACCAGAAAAAAATAAGATCACGTGACTTTCCACTGGGAATGCACACAAAACAATTTACACGTACAAGCTATGACGTCAAGATCAAATAAAGAACAATGATCTATGAGAATCTACCTTATCTGGAAATTAACACACTGTAAAAAATCTGGTAAAAAAACAAAATTACAGAACGCTGGGGCGCCAGAAATATACGGTAAAAATTTCCGTTGTAAAATTACAAAAAAAAAAAAGTACATTTGCATACTTTTCTGTGATCTGACTGTTTTGGTGTATGAAAAATAGTACAAAAATTTGGGGGATTTTTTTTAATTAAATATGTTTGGACATTATATATGAAAAGTCTGTAAAGAGCTGTAATATTCGGAAAAAGAACCGTATTTTAAATCTGTAAAATAATAACTGTAAAATTCTGTAAAATTGCAGTTTTCTGGACGTTATATATGTGAAAAATCTTTAAGGACATTAAAATTTTGTACATTACAGTTTTTTTGACATAATACCTGAAAAGTTCTGTAAAAAAAAAGCCTTTAATTTCATAGAATTATACGGTGTTGAAAAGCAATCGATAAACATTTGCAATTCAAATAATACCATTCGTCATGAGGATTTAAAGATGCAGTTTCTTGAATTCAGTAAAAAAATCATTCTACGGACCACTACATGAATGTTGCATCATTAATCATTAAGTCACGGCACTTACAATCCATCGGTTTTACTCTAGTAATTGTTTGATTTACATTTTTTCTTTGATAATCGTCCCTTAATGTGACATAAATGTTTTTTTGTGCCATTCTATGGTATTTATTAGTACACTGATTTTTGGAGAGGACAGTTAGCGAAGTTGATGAGAGAGAGGGGGTGGGGTCGGCAAAGGACCACGAGCCGGGATTCAAACTGGGGTCGCCCGGGATGCACCGGCGCCATATGTCGGAGCACGAACCACTTAACCATCGGCTCCGACATAAATGTTGTTTTTAATTTAATACACAAACACATTTGAATCAACTACACATTGTTCTGTTCCTTGTATAGTATGCTTTTGAAAGAGCACAGCTGAAGTCATCTATCTATCAGCACTGTGGAGACATTCAGAGGCCTCGGGAGAGGTCAGGGGTTGACTTGTGCTCTTAATGGATTGTTTTGGAGATCCCAGGGTGCTCTTTGTTCTGCTATTTGGGCAGCCAAACAAGCAAGACCCATCAGAAGTGTCAATCCACTTTGTCTCCTACTATCCATAGGGAACACTTCAACTTCAGTTTCCAATGTAGCCAATCAGCTGCCAGCTTTCTGAGTGCGTTTAGATTGATCTATGAATTCAGACTCAAACCTTCTTCAAAATGCATTTATGCAGACAAACAGAATGTTTTTTGCTGTTTTGTCCTATATCATTTTATGCTTAAATATGGTATTGCTGTTTTGTCAAATACTTGCATCTGCTTTATTTGGATTGACTGTGTTATTACACAACACTGTAAGTAATCAAAATATGAATTTGTTCAATGTCACACACATGGCAACTATATACTAAGTTTGTACTATAAGAGTGGTTGTGTGTGCGTGCAGAGGCAAATGGCGTCATAATCTTGCATCTTACAAAACACCACAATTACATAAACCAGACATGCTTCACACGACACAAGACCCGAATAAAACACACGAGGATGAACTTACTAATGACAACCAATGCACAGCAAACTACATGTCAGGTTTATTCATTAAAGAACACATGCAAACCGCGCTGAAAAATCATTTGGGATGCTCTGGCTGATCTCACAAAACCTACAAAACCAGCAAACAAAGTTTTGGAGACCAGGTTAAAGTGATCTTTCAGCACGGAAGCTGCTCGTGGCGAAAAATGTTTGCATGCGGTGATCACTTGAAAACACTTTAACATGTAATATGGAATTTAGTCAAATGAACAGACGGGCTACAAGAAGTGTTGAATGTAAATGAGGTACCATTGGTGCAGGGGCGGCTGTGTTGCTTTCTTTCATGGCGTTCACTACAGCGCTCACTACACTGTTTTTAGTGTTGTTTGTCTGGGGCTGAAATAGAGAGGGCAGATACAATTTCCTTTTTAGAGAGATGACATCAATGGGGAAGTGACTGGCATTTGGCACAGCAAATCATCCTTCGAATGGTTGAAAGTAAGTCAAGATTAATTTAAAGACAAAAAACGAATTCACAGGGCAAAGTAGAAATCACACACATGTGCCACAAAGATGATGTTACAGTCGTCCATCATCTATACAGCACAGAGGCAAATTGAATATTTCCTTGAAAGCACCCGTTCCTAGAGCCCCAAACGCCAAGAGACCCTGATCGCTAATGGAAATCTTATAGTACCTCAAACGTTCCATCTGGAGTGCAGTTGTCCAAATAATTTTAATACGGTTTGAGATTCAGACGATCGCAAAGGGAAACACAGGGTTTCTTATTTGATTCTGTGAAATAACATCATTCTATAAAACATGTGGCAATATATAAGCCAGTTTATTTGAGTCATTTTATTTGAAAACTGAGAAATAAATCGCAGGTAAGAGACAACAGCTGCGCAGGAGAAAAAGACTTCTGTAAAAAGTGAACATTTAAACATTGGGAAATAAAAGTCGTACAAGGCAACCAGGAAACCATCTGTAATGATGTCTCAAGGCTTACCTTGACTCCATCTGCCTTTTTGAGTAAACTTTTGCATGCTGTGGGGAACAGAACGACATTGAATTAGTATCTGGAGAGTGAATGACAAAACCAATAGAAGGCTAAAATAAACTACCACATAAAACCATTTCTTAATTGCCGGCTTGCCATTCCATCATTCATTACGATACAGGGATCGGGAGAAAATGCTGACGAGCATTTTTTTTGGACCACAAAATAAATTATTTATAGATTTTAATATCCATTTATTCCAAATAAATGATAAAGCTTTGAGAGATGAATGTAAAGGATCTCCAGAATAACTTGAGGATACATTTTGCAACACTATGTGATCGGCCAAAGATCACGATAAGAATTTCGGTGAGATTTATTTTAAAGAGGTCACATCACGAAGAAAACAAGTTGTCCTTGACTATTTAAAGGTAGGGTTGGCAATATTTTTTATGGACCGTTTCATCAAACCTGCTCGCCAGGCCTGCAGTTAACTTCCTGTCAGTGATCGGTTATTTGTCTGGGTAATTAACTATTTATATATTATTTAATTTATGTTAATACAAAGTTTTTCTAAGACTTTTTTGTATAAAAATGGTATTAAATAAAAGATTTGTTGAATTTTGTTGCATATTCATTCTATTACATATATCATTTGTTGAATGGGTCCTTTACTTCCGTCGCATTTAAAGAAACTGTATGGGACATTGACATCTAGCAGTTGAGCTTGGTATCACAGTCTTTATTCAAAATATTGGAGAGGCAAGTTTAGTTTCTTTTCAGAACTAATCTACAGCTACTCTATTATTTGCAAATGTGACGTGGAAAGGGCAGTCCACGAACACGCGCATGCACAGTAACGTTTGTTTATGCTGTTGCTTTGAAACCGTCGATAACTATTTGTTGTTATACTGGTTTCAAATATCTCTACATCATGCAAGTAAAATTCTGTAAATATAGAAGAAAAACAATAGCAATATTACTCGGCACTCAACCTAAGTTTGAGTGGCACATCAGTACAAAACGCTACAATATGACCCCTTTAAAATGAATGAACTGCTTTAAAATAAATCGCACATTGTTGAGCAACCCAAGAGCAGACAGAGAGAGTACAATTGTTCTCCATTTGCCACTGCGGGCGTAACGAGGGAAAATCATGCCTAATGTATGCAATTGATTTTCTTTTAAATGCAAGCCTTATTTCCCAGAGGCTGTGTTTTAGAGGTCTTGAATTAGTGAAGGGGAAGTGGCCTAGACTTCAGAAAACCTCTGAGAATAACTCTTTGGGCGAGACCAAAACAGATCTATAAGATGGTACCCTGTATAAAAACAGAACTCAAGATTCACATTCGGTCCTCCACCTTACCTTCCGGAAACAAACAAAGACAAAAAGGATAAAAAAATAAAATTCGGCAACAAAGAGGAGTTGGAACATGGCAGGCCTGCTATCATGCGTCTCTATTCATGAGGTGCCGATGGTGGATGCAATTCACCATACAGTCAGCCATGCAGTGCCAACGAGTTTAAACCACAAATCCCATAATGCAATGCACCGTTAAAGCAGGAGTCCTAAAGGTAGACCTCGACTCATTACCATTCGAGCGTCTTGCATATCTAACTGTCTCGGGAGATTTACAGAGAGTTGTGGAACGCTGAGGCAGCAGTCTCCTGCGATACTGCAGAACTAACTGATGGATACTGGACCCCGGGGCAGCCATGCTGAATCACATTGCTATAAATTCTGAATAAAAGTGGAAGAAACTCATCATGAAATAAGTGCAGAACACTGTAAGCTTTTTTTTAAAGATCATTAGGATCTATCAGTCGATGGGTTTTATATACAAAAGCAAAAGGGTGGGTTGTCATGTGTAGTATAAAAACTGTTTATAGGGATAAGTCACCCAAAAATGAAAATTCTGACATCATTTACTCACTTTCAAGTTGTTCCAAACATGTTTAAATTTCTTTGTTATATTAAACGCAAAGTAAGATATTTGGAAGAATGTCAGTAACCAAACCAGTCTTATCCCCCATTGACTTGCATAGTATTTATTTCCCCTACTGTGGTATACGGCGATGAGATCTGTTTGGTTAGTGACATTCTTCCAAATATCTTCCTTTGTGTTCACAAGAACAAAGACATTTATACAGATTTTGGAACAATCTGAGGGTTTGTAAATGATGACAGAATTTTTTTATTTTTGGGTTAACAGTTTCTTTAATAGTCCTTACATGAATGAACATTCCGAAGGTTAAGAAATATTCATTGAATTTTCAGAATCGGTATCGGCAGATATCACTCTGAATACGGCTATCGGTATCGGTGAAGACATTAAGTTTCGGTGCATCTCTACTTTGCAGTATCTGTATGTGTATTCAGCATATTGTTTCAAATTATTCATTTAAATAAAAAAATTATTGTGCGCAAATCTGATGATAAATCAAATTGTTTAGTGAATCAAATAATCACAATCTTATAAAAGTCAGAATATACTACATTAAACAAAGCTTTAGGTCCTAAATATGGGGACAAAAGGAAGGTTTTAAAATAATAGTAATAATAGAACCGTGCAAGCAACAAATGATATTTTACAGATATATTTACATGCCTTATCATAATAAGAGATGAAATATTACAATTGGCATCTTAAATAACGGCAGGGTTTGTACAATGAGAATGTAAAGAGAAATATGCACTTACTATGTATAGCCAAGAACTGACCGAGAGCATTAATTGGATATATTAATCGGATAAAAGAACACTGCAAAGAATTCTGGGTTAAAAACAACCTATGATTCAGTTAACAGCATTCATGTCCTGCTGTTGAGTAGCAATGGAAACAATCACGAAAAGGCATATACAGCAAAGCAGGTTTCAGGAGGCTCTATCAAAAAAGATCTTAAAGGGATACTTCATTCAAAAATGAAATTTATCTCTTCAATTACTCTCCTTCGAGTTGTAACAAATCTGTATCAATTTCTTTGTTCTGATAAACACAGAGAAAGATATTCGGAAGAATGCTTATGACCAAACTTTTTTCTTGCCCCATTGACTAACATAGTAGAAAAAAATACAATGTTAGCCATAAACACCCCAGAACTGTTTGATGTCCAACATTCTTCAAAATGTCTTCTTTTGTGTCCAACGGAACGTAATTAGTAAGTAGAAGTAATTTTTCCTACTATGGGAGTCAATGGGATCACTTTGGTTTTACGCATTCTTCCAAATATCTTTCTCTGTGTTCATCCGAACAAAGAAATGTATACATATTTGGAACAACTCGAAGGTGAGTAAATGATGAGAGAATTTAAAATTTTAGGTCAAGTATCACTTTAACCTCCAAACATTTCAAACAAATAATCAGAAAAATAGTATAATGTATATACACACTGTATGCAACAGAAAAAGCATCAGTAGTATGGTATCTTATTTCTAACTCAGCTTACAACTCCTTAAAAACATTCAAATTGATTTATTATAAGAGAAAGAAAAGCTTCTGGATGGTTGCCGTAATCCTGAGGGATCCGAGCAGATGTTACACCTTCACTCAATTATTCTCCTTTGACCACTATGAAGATAATAAAGCACTATCAGATTCTAACAGCTGTTGAGACACAACGGCAGCTGGCTGTTGTTTGCCCGTTCTGCCATGACTGACAGCTGCCACTGTGCTTGATAAGAGCAGGACAGAACATTTGATCAACGTTAAACCTACATCTAGACCCTCGTGGGGTCACCATCGCATCTCTTCATTTCTCCTGACTCATGGACGCTGTCAACAGCGTCCTCCATCTGCCCTCAAGGGGGCCTAATTCCCCGCAGACCACCTGGCGACCTCTGGACCCGCGCGCCAGTTTTGTCGGGTCTGACGACTGGCAGCAAGCCAACCCTGCTCCTGCCGGTCCATGTTGTTAAATCCCTGCGCTTCCAGCGACAGGGAAAGGAAAGTTGAAAGGAGAGTGGTAGGGCAATGGTAGCTTGGCTGGGCCGCACAGGTCTGCTTTAGTTAATGATAAAGAACCAAGAAGCATCAGTCTACGTCCCCAACAAACTGCATTACTAAACCGGAGAACAGTGAAGTGTGCTGAGGACGGACATGTGACCAGGGTCCTATCTCTTCAGCTAAAGCAGACTTTTCTGTTCTTTAACCCGATGGCAAATAACTCCCGTGAGCTGATCAGCATGAAAGCCAAAAAAGGGCAGAAGCAATTTAATCGAGAGGGAAAGAGCGAGAGAGAAATAAAGAAATAAGTCTAATCGAAGGAGGGTGACATTTGCATTTGTCTACTCCAAGCATGTCGGCTGATGGAGGGTCTCGCCATGAATGTAATGTGGCAGTATTGATCCGAATGTTTCAACTAGAGCCTCTGTGTGTAAACTGAAGACATTAGTTGTTGTCGCATATGAAAGGAATCTATCCTATAAGATTGGGGGCTAAACCTGCGTGTACGGTTAAAAGATGGACGTTAAAAGTTACATGGCGGCGGAAAAGCAAAGCAACTATAAAAACAAACGCATGCCGTTCCATAACCTCTTACAGACACATCGTTTGAATGCGTGACGTATATGCGACAGATGGAAACGCAGCAGGCCACGATTCTTATCAACGTAAGAACGTATTCTCCGAGACGATATACTTGGTGAAAGTGAATACAGAGGGTAAATAAAAATCATTTATGCAAGTGATGGCAAAACAGGCAGGCTTCCCATTGGCTGCATGCTGATTGGACAGAGCAGAGGAAGAGGGCGGGGTTTGGAGGCTAGGTGAATGGGGCTCGCTGGGTCCCCCTGGTGGTGAGGTGAGGAGATGCACTCTCACGTACCTTCCTGTGCAAGAGCGGCAGTGCTTGTGGTGGGAGCAGCAGGGCTGGTATGCTGCCGACCCACTATTGGACAGAGAGGCGTTGAGTTGGGAGAAGTTGTGCAATTGTTTTCAAAGCCTACTTCTATTCTTTAAAGGGACATTACACACAAATGAAAATGCTGTCATGAATTACTCAGCCTCAAGTCCAAATCTGGAAGAATGTCTTTTTTCTGTTGAACACAGAGAGGAATCTAGAAGAACGTTAGCATCTGAGGTTTTGGGGCACCATTGACCACCATAAAAATGGTCCATCACCATCAACAATGTCCTGGAACTGTTTGTTTTCCTAGATTCTTCAAAATATTTATTTTATTGAATTATTATAGTTATATAATTATTATAAGTATTATATCATTATTTCTACTATGGTAGTCAATGGTTCCCCAGAAATCTTTGTTGCTATCATTCTCCCAAATAACTTTCTTTCAACCAAAAAAAAAGATAATTATTCAGGTTTGGAACAACTTGAGGTTGAGTAATTTGACATACTTTTCAATTTGAGTGAACTATCCCTTTAATACAGAGATGTCCAATCCTGCTTCTGGAAAGCGACTGTCCTGGAAAGTTTAGCTCCAAACTTACTTTTAAAACAATCTTGAAGTTGATAAACAGTATTTTCAAGAGTTAAACACTCTAAAACGTAGCTGTCCAGAAACAGGGTTGCCTACTTCTGGAATAGAACATCTAACCTAACAAGCTATCTCTTGAACCTGTTTAATTAAACATAAAATAGGTACAAAAACACGTACATATGACTATTTTCATACAGTTTATATTGTTCTGGCAGTACAAACTGGCCCAACTGCTCAAGAACATTATTAATATTCCTTTGCTGTTACCTCAAACGTTGTAAACCTTGGAGGAGCAAATAAATCTCAAGACAGAGACTCAAATACTTAGCAGGATGTCCATAAATTTATATACTCAATTATGTAATCCAAAGTTTTTCATCCCAAATGGATTTTTGCTCGACTTAATTACAGATTCAGCCTTACAGACATCTTCTTATATACTGTTATAAAAACTGGAGCAGAACTGCAAAAGACGGGCCAGGTTCGTCCATGACTTTGCACTTTCCTAGGCAATTTACCTGAGAAGTTCCTAGAAACCAGCATAGTGGTCAAAATGGCTCCCTGCAAAAACACAGAGAAAAACTAAATTCTTCGTCCATGGCAAATAAAACATTAGGCACCATTTACTCAAGAGAGAAAGAGTTAAGGACAATTCAAACCCATTCTGTACCTTGAGTTTTCTGCGGGCGTTGAACTTGCGCAAGCACTCCACTGTCTCCTGGCGGTGCATCATGGATGCCACCGTGGACCGTTGCTAAAAATATAACCATTACAGAGGATTATTGTTCATATGAAAGCATTCAAAGTCATTAAGCATGGTCAACAGTGGGCTACAATGGCAGTTAATAAAGTATAATTATTTTAAAGGGACAGTTATTGTGGCCCAAACCTAATGTCCGGTAGACCTTCACAAAGAATCAATACCTGTTTAGTAGCTTTAATTTTATTTATTACGGTTAATATAAAATAAACTATGAATTAAAATGAATATAAACTAAATATAAACTTAATTGTTTTATTACAACCAAACACTGACCGGAAGTTAACCGGGGCCAAACACGTGCATCCGATGAAATCATCTATAGGTTATAGTAACATTTTTGGGGTCTCTTTCCAAATGAGAAGATTCCCAACGGATTGGGATTCATCAGCACAGATAACTTACGCAGACCCATGGGTGCTTGAGGGCCTGCTCCGAGGTGATCCTCTTGGCAGGGTTGATGGTCAACATTTGGTTAATGAGGTTCTTGGCCTCGGGGGTAACGGTATCCCACTCCGGAGATGGAAACTGTATGGGGCAACAACAGAAAACAGAGTAAGATAACCATTCTACATGCACAAGAAAGTCTAGGGTGCTTTCCCAAGCCAAGATGTGCTGGCACACATACAGATTAGTCTGGGCCGCAGCCTAATGAAATTAAACGTATCACAAGGCATAGTACAGCATTCAATGAGTCACGGCAGAGGATCTGTCCCGCTATCGGCTTATTCGTACCACACGCGTGTCGCTTCCACATTTCACACCTCACGGCTTCATCACAGCCCATAACTGGAGAAGATTGCGGCTGTAATTAGCCAATAAAAAGTCGTGTCTGGATCCATGTTGGATCCGTGTCGCACCACCTCTTTCATACCGGGAGATCTTAAACGTGGCCGTGGCAAATTGTTTGTCTGTTCCAAGAAAATCCTGGAAAGGTTCCAGGAAGTATCATTTGTTTGTGCATCAAGCTGCGTTGCATCAGCTACAATGAGTGTGTGCATAGTACTTAGAAACACTGCAGGTGCTCATAAGCCCTTACATTGCACTCATTTAGATGTGCTTTCGGCCTAGGGCACTGTGAGTGCATGTTGAAGTCGGGGCTAGGTTTGTAGTGCTTCAGCAAAGGCGGACAATCACAATTTCCAAGGTATCAAATCATATTATTATGTAACATTTTGGTTGTATCGCTAAGATGACTAAAGCGGTCATCCATCACTGTGTGCCCACCAAAACCCACTCCATTAAACAGCAAATAAGGAACTTTATTCAACTTTCACATGGCCATAGGAGTGACAAAATCTCTTCCCACGCCAATGTAACACAAAATCTAAATGGATTGGAAAGAGATTGTGGGACAGGGCAGTGGTTTCTTCTTCAGTGGTTCATCTCTCTGCAATGCGTCAGGGACAGCCTCACATAATCAATACTACCAGCAGAACCTCTGAACATGCTCTATTAGAAATGAAACAGAAAGCCGGACCACAGCGAGCATCTCAGAAACACCATGCCATCTGTTGCACATCTGTTCAACCTTCTTCAATGACTTATTTATCTTATTCTCCTCTTGGCCTGTAACTGAATTCAATAAAATAAAATAAGCGTGCTTCCCTCCTGGCCTGCATTCTCTACGGACCAAAAGCAAATTTATTTAAAACAAATAAAACGATATTTTTCATTTAACAGACATTAGTAAATATAAAACACACAAAATTAAAATAGCAGTCAAATAAGAAATTGTGCACTACACTAACGGTCAAAGGTTTTTGAGATAGTATCTGACTAATCTTTTGCATTTTCAATGTAATCATTTTTCTGCCAACTTCTTGGTCAGTGTCATCCATTTCAAATTCCTTTTTGCTTAAATACAAATGTATTATTATATAATGAAAAAAGTTTATATTTGCAGAGAAAAACTAATCTCCGAGGTTTAAGCATTCACCCATGAAAACCTTTTTATGACAAAGTAAAAACATTACATTCTAGCCTTCAAAAACTTTCGACCGGTAGTGTAGGTCCCAAAAACGAACCCTTAAAGCCCCCGTGAATTAAAAAATGGTATCTTTTTACTTCCGTGTTATCGTGCTGTCCGCATGACGCAATTTTCGTCATCAGAAGGGTCCGTGGGCGTCCACACAGTCCTTCCTTGTGCAGCCCAGTTTTTGAGACGGGCGCAAAAAAGTGCACTAGTCCACTAGGTGTCAACACACAGAAAGTTTCCAGCATCCCGTTGTCGAAGAAGAATGATACAAAATCAACACGCTAAAACCACAAACAGTAAGCCAAGAAGCATATCCTTCTCCATACTGTTTGGATGTTGTTCTTGTTGTCTTGCCGTTTGCTCAGATTGTTTGCAATGGCGAAAACACTTCCTCCATCTTTAATTTGCAGTGGGTCTGTGAATGACGTGACTCAGTGCTGCCCACTGATGGTCTGGTAGAGCACACACACTCATTTATATTGCGCAGGTGTTAAACTCGGACATCCCAGTTATCTGTGTTGAGTATGCGCAAAAAGCTGTGCGGAAGTCAAGTATAACCGGTCTTTAGTACCGCGGGTCCTAACCCACCTCTGCTTGAAAGTCTTTGTAATATTAGCGCAGGTCCTAGCTCATGCCTGACTTTCATCTTTCTTTTTATAATTAAAATCCACAAACCTTTTATTTTATGTAATACATAAGACATCACTCATTCTACAGTCTTTCTAATGCCCGCATGATCTTTTCCCTGCGTCAACCAGACAACACTTTTATTTTGTACTGTACGTCGTGTTTGGACTGAGCGATTCATGGCAAATCTATAATACAATGCAAGTGGCCGCTGTAAATCCAAAACTGCGCGTTTAAGATGGATAGTGAAGTGCATTTTCAGACATTAACTGAAGATTATGAGGGCACACAAATTTTAAAAAGAAAATGACCCACATGATAAATTATTTACAAGAAAAGCTGCAATGTTTCATGAAAAAATAGGCATTGTCATTTTTTATTTCACTGGGACTTTAAGACTCCACTGTACAAAGCTCTAGTTTCAGTAGATGCATTTTTGCACAACAATGTGTCGAATAATAAAATAAATGAATGTATTTGCTTTGTACAATTGGAAGCATTTAGATCTTGCGACTTTTGACTGGAAATGCATTCTAAGTGATTTAAAAGATGTTCACTAGAAGCATTTTACAGTATCCTGCTGGGAAATTCCACATCTTTTCTGAAAGGATGCAGAGACCTTGTAATGTGCAGCCTAAAATTAAACAAGTCTCACTAGACTGATTTATGAACCAGCTTGATGTGCTTACAGAAACTGGACTAAAACATCTAAAAATATTTAAAAACAAAATAGCTTTTAAAAATAAAGCAATTTAAAAGGCTAACCACACAAAGATGCACAGAAGAGCACTCCGATAAAAGGACGTTTTTTAGAGGGGTGGACCGAACTCAAGACATGGCCAGTGATAGACAGTTGTACTTACATCATAAGCTCCTGCCTTGATCTGCTGGTATAACTTATGTTGATCTTCATCCCAAAATGGAGGGTAACCCACTAGTAGAATATACAGGATTACACCTGTAGCAGAAACCAAGGAAAAAGAAGAGAGCAGTCTGTAACAAGTCTAGACATTTTGTTGTGACAACATGTAGACTTTAAAAGCCTCACATAAGGCCTGTTTCACACATCTTGGTTCTGCAGCATATTAGCGTTAGAAACTGCAGATCTGCAACAGTGTGTCGCATTTCCTAACAGCTTTTTGCAAAAATGACATTAGGTGCTTTACTAAATTATACAATTATTATTGCGTGTGGGCCATTAATCATTTAAGTTAACCAGATCTTGACATATAATATAAGGAGTGGTGCCACATCTAGATTTAAACAATAAATCTGTACAAACTGAAAGTTTTTTGACCAAAAAATAAAATTAAAGTGCCCTAAAAATCTTCATAATCTTAAAATGCACTTCTGCCATCTAGTAACTATCCATCTTATATGACGTTTATAGCTTCCGTTAACTTTTCCTTTCCAAATGTCAGTCTGCTGCCATTTCCATTTCAAAATGCTTGTTTTTATACATCCAATCAATTCGCAATGAAAAACGCATGCCATGCCCACTATTTGTTTCAGAATACGGAAGTCAAAGCAATCGCAGGTTCTTGTTCACAGGACTTTAAAGTCCCCTTGAACCGGAAGTCGCGATTGTATTTACTTTCATATTTTGATGCATTTCCGAGTGAAATGGAAATTCAAATAAGAAAATAGTGGGCGTGCCTTTCATCTTTCTCTGCAATTTGATTGGATGTATATAAACCGCCGATGCACTTTGAAATGGAACTAGTAGCAGACTGGATGTTGAAGGGGAGGAGTTAACGGATGCTCCGCCCAAGCTGTCTAACACACGTCATTTAAGATAGATAGTCATATTAAAGAGGGAAACAATATGTAAAAAGAAATTACCCACATTGATAAACCATTTACAATAAACGCTGCAGTATTTGATGAAGAAAAAAAAAACAATTGTCATTTTTTATTTCACAGGGACTTTAAGTGAAATGTTGCTCATTATTAAAAAAAAAGTTTGATTTAAAAGTGTATACTTCAATGTGTGAAATAAATTTAGTGGACAAAGATTTAAAATATTAACATACAAGTGTTTTCATAAGAATTTAATAATTAATTCATTTAATAAAAAATAGTTTTGAAATGGATGAATTTTACTTTACTGAAGAAATTAAAGACAATAATAAAACCGAATATATGGGAACTCCGATTATCAATCTGGGTCGTTCTCTTTTTAAAATTCATCTGCCCTAATAATCTTCAGTTATAATCTGAAAACCTCACATTCAGTTCATTATGCGACAAACAGCGAAAATTGCGCTGGTCCTCTACAAACAGCTCTGCTTATACTAAACTTCCGTGAATATTGCAACATGTTAATGTTGAACACCAACATAAAAATGTGCAGCTCATGTAATGCCGATACGAGATGTGGTGAACAGGACTAAGGTCTGACAGACTCACCACAGGCCCAGATGTCCACAGGTTTCCCGTAGGGATCTTTTCTCAAGACCTCTGGAGACAGGTAGCCAGGTGTGCCTGCAAAACCTATGACGATAGCAAACGGAAAGTTAGCAGTGTAATAAATTGGATGCAAAATTTAGAACCATCTAAGCAACGTCTCTAATATAAAGAAGTAGTTTCAATAGTATCAGAAACTGCATGTCATTTTATTAACCTTACAAAAAATATTGTAAGGTTGTGCATTATATTCAATTCGCAGTCATTAGAAAAATGGTAAGATTCCAAGAGTATTTATAAGTTTCCGTAGGCCAGCGCCAAAATGACAGCAGGGGGACATGGCTGCCTCTTTCCGATACAACACTGGCAACACTCGAGAGGTCTCCGTGCCGGAAATAGGCAGGTTGTAAACAGCTGCGGGGATTTGAAAGACCAATGTGGTAACATAAATCTGCACCGTCCATTCATGTACCACATAAACTGTAATGATTTCACTTCTTTACTAATCTCTTTACGCAAAGCACAGGATACTTTAGTATATGGATAAAAGTCTGACACTAAAGCAGCAGTCAAGATTCACTTGAATGTCAGCAGAAATAACCGGCTGCCAGCAGGGGGCCACAGGGCTCTTGAGAATCCAGCGTGCGGCTCTCCCGAGTGAGTTTCATCCGGTTAAAGGGTCTTTCACGTACTGACAGGATAGATGTGTGAAGGCTAAACATGAAATAGGTTGAAATTGGCATTTAGCACGTCCAGCAAATAAGCCTTTGCAGTCATTTCAATCCATTTCAGAGCAGAGATAATGGAGCAGAAAATGTGGGAACATCAGTTTACGATAAACTGGAAGAACATTAAGGAAGGAAACAGCACAGTTGTTTCTGAAATCGTGGAAGTATCAAATTATACTTATCATGACTTTTTAATTTTTCTAAATGAAAAATGAAAGGAATAAACGGAGACATCTAACAACCAGATTATTATACATAGAAAATGGGGTTTTATGATTTATACCGGTAAGCAACCCCACAGGAATTACCCACAATTCTCCAGCAAATGTCCAGAACACCCTAGCAACAAATATTGTTCACATGTGAATGTATAAGATGAATTGAGTCATTTACCAAACCAGGCCTGTTGGTCACCCTGCACCTCGATGGCCAGCCCAAAATCAGCCAATTTCACTGCTGCGCCCTTCATCTTGCTGGCCAACAGCAGGTTCTCAGGCTGTGGAGGAAAGCAGAGAAAACCTTAGCATCACATTTAAAAAATGACATAAAACATGTATGAACCGTGACCTCTGCCCTGTTTTTCTGTGATGCAGTAAAATGTCACAGTTCACTAGTGATGAAGTCTAGTCTATATGACATAGAGAAGCAGTGACAAAGCATCTGGACTTCATATACTTTCAAGACCAGCTTGCTTCTTTTCAAAACAATGGGCTTGTCTGAACATACAAAAAAGATGAGAAGTGTTGCTTCATGCAAATTAGTAGAGACGCAACGGGGTAACTACTAAGAAGAATAAAGACATTAAAGCACACAGTCATATTTCACCCTAACACATGATCATTTTATTAAAGACAATAAAGCACGTGTTTATGATCATTAGGGTTCTGTGTAACATTCAGTATTAGAACTATTCATTCTCATTAGAGGATAAAATGTATTAGAGGCATTACAGAATCATTTTTTAACTAATCTGCATAATTTAAATAACATATGATCTTTATACATAAAGAGAATAGGAAAATTAGAGCATGCATTTTTGTGAATTGGGAACGAATAAATGCAGAATTTAATCTTAATGCTCTTAAAAATAGGCCCAATTTTACATATGCAAAATATTGTTCTATTATTAGTTCTTCTTTATTTTGATTTCTGAGTGTTACAGCATATTATAAGAAGAACAATAAGCAAATTATGGATGAAATAATGGTCACTGTGATTAATGCATAGAGAACAGCTGTTGTATTCCTCCCTTATTTAATATAAGGGAATTTACTGTCAAATGCAATGCAATATATTAAACCATACACTTTGTGCTTCAATTTTTCAATATAGGAAAACAGCAATTCCTTATGTATTATTCAATTTATTGTAATATATTATCAGTGTATTATACTATGGATTTTCAAATATATATTAAAATATTTTATATATTGAAAGTTAATATGAAAAGTTTGCTTCCAAAATGAGCTGCCGTTGGTTGGTTTTGATTCAAGCCATAATAAATAAATAAATACAGCTCAACTAACACAATAAAAAACAATAAAACATAATAAAAAAACATGATATAAAACGGAGTTATCTCATTTTGGATAAAAACTCTTCACATATAGAAAAATATATTTTCTTTGTGCAATGACTTTAATTCGCTTTCACACAAAGTATTCATTTGTTCATGTGATAATACATCTTGTGATAATACACATTCCACTAGAGAATATTATGCAGAAATGTTTGGTGAAAATAAAATGACATTGTATTTTTAACCACCAACACAAGCCACTGGTGGTTAAACCCAATGACCAATTGTGCAGTCCACAGATAACATAATGGCAACCAGCAGAACTACAACCAACAATACAGCCACATGACGGTCTCCAGCAATAAAATCCCTGTCAGTGTGAGCGACCGCTAAGGAAAAGCACTGTGAAAATGAACAAGTAGTCTCATTACACTAGCAAAACCTATTCTGTGGAATAAGATTTTGTGGGTCAAAGATCTTTCCGTGAGTAATTGAGTTTACACGTCAAATCATCGCAATACCATGTTTATGTTATGCAGATATAGTGTGAAATTACTAATGGCTGGGTAAGCTTGGACGACTAAATCCCTTTTTTTTGCTATTGCCCAGTAGTTAAATACATACAAAAACCGGCTGAAACAGAATATAATATGCTTGATTTATTGCACATATTTTACCAAAGCTCAGAGTGCATCCCAAATTCAAGCATAAAATTAAACTGTATTCTGTTATGAATGCAGGGAAATGTATGCCCATAGGTGTGAATCTCTCATTCTTTCTCATTAAACGCACAGACTGCAAATGAAAGACACAGAGACATGTGTTGGCCCCTCCCAAATCCCCTCAGTCTCTCTGGCAATACCAGCAACAGTTGTCATATCACGTTCTTCGCTATGGCAACCAGCCTGGGCACATTTCAGCTGCTTAGCATTGGGCTCACATACACACGGGGGTGGGCAGTGTATGTGGCTAATACACAATCAGAGGACATGATAAATCTGTGTGCGTGTGTGTTTGTGTTATCACGGACATTGCTGTGACAACACATAAACACACACTTACGCTGCATAACACTACCTTTGTGTGAGTGCATTATGGCTGTGATATAGCGAATATGATCAATATTTTTTATAAAGAATTTAACTGATAATAACTGATTACAATAATATCTTAATTTTGATAGTTTGTGCAATTAAAGGTTAAAAAGTATTATAGATATGCACGTATGCCTGCGAGTTTGTTTCGTGCAGGGCATCTACGTGGAAACCCTCGGAGGCAGTCTGGTTGCTGTGTGAGGGGTTGTCGTGGCGACAGGCTGTCTCTCACCTTAAGGTCTCTGTGCACAATGTCATGCTGGTGAATATGATTGACGCTCTCCAGGATCTGATTGATGCACTGGCTGAAAAAAGACAGAGAATATGAAATAAATTAAAGATTACATGAATCATTCAACTACGTCACCTCATCTACCATACGACAGGAGTCAGTTCTCCTATATTTTTCCTCATCCAAAATGAAAATTCTGTCAATATTTACTCAACCTCATGTCATTTAAAACTGGTGTGACATTCCTCTGTGCATATTTGTTTTGTAACGTCTTCCTTCGCATGCCAAACAAGAAACACACAAGTCATGCAGGTTTAAAATGACATGAGAAAGAGTCAATATTGCCAGAATTTTCGATTTTGGCAAACTATGTATTTAATAATAATGTATGTTAAATTAAAGCTGTGACGTGTTTACAATGCCAGAGTGACCAGATACAATACCTTAATAATATATTTAATGTTTCTATATTCAAAAAGAAAACTTAATGTCTCCTTAAAACTTTTCCCATAAAGAAAGTAACGCAAAAATGTATAGACAGCTTCTTCAAGGGTTTTTATAACCCTTCTTAAAGGAGTAGTTCACCTTCAAAATGAAAAATCTGTCATCATTTACACAAAAGAAGATATTTTGAAGAATGTTGTTAACATCCCCACATTCCCTTGCATTGGTTACAATAGAAGTGAATTGGGGGCTGTGCTGTTCTGTTACCAACATTTTTCAAAATATCTTCTTGTGTGTTCTGCAGACGAAAGAAAGTCATTCAGGATTGAAATCTACTTCTTTAAGGAAAATAAACAGCAAGCCTTTCAATTCAACCCTCAACCGAAAATAAACCCTTGAAATTGATTACAGTACGGTTCATCGAACAGCCAGGTGGACAATTCATTTAAACACTGTATGATTGATTACACTAGTGTTATTTAGGCAGACACAGCTGGGGTCACAGGATGTGTGTAAGGTGACATGACGTGAGCTGAGCAAGGGATTCTGGGATAGCTGGGGAGAGCATCACTGATGTTAAAAGACCTCACTCACAGACACGCACACGCACGTTATCTCATCCCTCCAAATGCTTTAATCCTATAACAGAATGTTGAGAGGCCTAACCAGGACAGCTGAAGCAGAGAGAGAGAGGAAGAGAGAGTGTGTCGCACTGTCCTTTAAATCGAATGGTTAAAGACTGTTTGGTGAAATTACATGTGACTTTCTTAGTCTCCTAAATCTTTATTGAGTTTGTTCCTGGTAAATGTCACAGAAGGTGGTTAGCGAATGATTGTGTACAATTAAAGTTCAACGTTGTGCAGCTGACAAGGCTTTGGGAAAACTGATAGATAACGTAATAACGGATGTATTGTAGATTCTATTAAATTGGAATGTGTGTATCTTTGTGTGCTTTTTAAAGATATTTTTCTAGACTAAGTGAAAAGGATCGGAGAGTTTAAAACACTGCAGTCAATGTAACAATATAGCTTCATTAAAATTATTAGAAGAATGATAAAAGGCAATAGAAGCCAGAACACTGTGATCCATAAATTTGGATTGAATTGAACTATGACCATTAATGTGCGAATGAAGCTCTTGGTCGAAATGTGGAAAAAGTGGAGCAGTTTCGAGCTCAGATTAATGTTCATCTGTCAATTTCCTCGTGTCGCACATGATGAGAATTAACAAGCAACAGTGTGACGCATTGTTTCTTGCAAACATGATTTGTATCTGTGACAGACTTGCAAAAAAAATGAACAACGGCGTACCCATTGACTGCCGTTGTTTGGTTAACAAAACTCTTCAAAATATTTTCTGTGGTATGCGATAGAAAAGTAACACAGGTTTGAAATGACAAGAGTTTGAGTAAATTATTTTTGGGTGAACTCTCCTTTTAATGTTGAACCATGTGGAGACCCAGGAACCAGTGAGAGAGATAGAGAGAAAGAAAAAGGAGATAAGAAACCAGAATAAAAAAAAAGAATGTTGAAAAACGTTTACAAAAAGACCACAGAAGCTCTTTGCCCAAATTTGGTTAGATTTTAAGCACAGCATTCCATTTTCTGGGCAAAATAAATCCCACTAGACATAAAAGACCTCTCTCTCTCTCTCACACAAACACAGACAGTTGATCTCTATCTAGAATTCCCCCTTGTCCTTCATGTTCCCACTCACCTTCTTCCTACATTTACATACCCCAGTTTATCCGACTGTCTCTCTTTACCTCTGATAAGTTTGTCATGTCTGTGCCGTTTTCATTAATAAATAAAATAATGGATAATTTAAAGTTCTAGTTTATGAAATTTAGCGGCATCTAGCGGTGAGGTTGCGAATTGCAACCAATGGCTCACTCCACCCCTCCCTTTTGAAGCACTACGGTGGCTGACACAGAACTAATATGTCTTTACATTTTCACCTATTTTCCGAAGGAGATAACAAATTTACAATATGTGCTCTGTGAGCAGTTTGTCTGTTTAGAGCTACTGTAGAAACAACATGCTGAATTCCATGTAAGGGGACCCGCGGTTTAGGTAGATAGAAATAAATCTTTCTAAGGCAATAAAAACATAACGCATCATTATGAAAGGTCTTTATACACCTCCGAAGACATAGTCATGTATACTATATTGCATTTCTGCCAATGGTTCCTCCAACAATTGACACTGGACCTTTATTGACTGTTTTCAAACAGGTTTTCCATACACTTCCCACTTCTTCCCTGAGACTTAATACCTGAACAATATTTGACAATATTGAATAAATAGAAACACTTAAAAAAAAGCACAGAATTCAAACAAAGTAAGGAATAGGGTTAGTGGAGAGATATGGTTACAGAGAAAGATAATGAAAGGCCGAGAGAGACAGAAAAAGAGAGATCATGAAAGACACGGAAAGATACAGAGAACAAATGTTTTGTGTGGCACCTGTTGATTGCCAGTTCTACAAACTCCACCATCATTAAAGGTTTTTCACAAAAAAAAGATCCACCATCCATCTCTGTGCTTTTGAACCAGTGTGTGTGTGTGTGTGTGTGTGTGAGACCTGCTCACTGCAGGCTGCAGCACAGTAACCACAGCAACAGTAAATTGGAGAGCCCACCTTGCGTCAGCTTCACTGTAATACTCTCTGGCGACGATATCCTCGAACAACTCCCCCCCAGTCACACTGCGGAAAGAGAGAGAGAAAAAAACAGCTAAAGGAGGGACGAGAGAGCAGAGACTGTGCTGGGTTCTGGGCTAATTTGGACAACAGTGGGAGGCAAAGCCGACATTTTACACTCGCTTAAACACGATCGCAAAAGTACGACATGCTGCAGTCAAACATGCACGGTTACGTCGGCAGAATTTGCTGCAGTCGTGGCCAAATGGTTAGAGAGTCGGACTCGTGACTAGAAGGTTGCCGATTCGCTTCTTAGGGCCGGCGGGTAATGACTGATGTCCCCTTGAGCAAGGCACCTTACCCCCACTTGCTCCCCGGGCGCTGCAGTGATAGCTCCCCACTGCTCCGGGTGTACGTGTGTTCATGACTTGCTGTGCGTGTGTTCACTACTCTCTGGATGGGTTAAACGCAGAGGTCACATTTCGGGTATGGGTCACCATACCTGACAAAAAGGTCACTTTTTCACTTTATCAGAACGAAACTTGCATAACAAAATATGCATTGGTTTACAAAATCATACAATTACGAGAAATTGTTCAAATTGTAAAAAAAAATGTGTGTACCATTCCACATTTGAACAGTTCTGTCTGACATTTTCTGGAAAAAAATCATCATTGGTAATGTAGTCTTTTAGGCCTCTAATACAAACAGATATCTCTCGCTGCTAAGCCCCACCCCCTTACTTAAAGTAATATTGTCATTGAAATGTTTATAAAAAACAGATAAAAGATCAAAGAATCGTGTTTTTATTGTAAGTTCCAAGTGATATCAAACAAACTGCAGTTGGGTTGTTTTGATTAATTATTAATAACTAAAAAATACAACTCACTAACAGAATGAAAAAAGATAACACAATAAAAAAAACATTTTCTGCTTTTACAAAAAAAACTCTTCATATATAAGGGTGATGTGGAGGTAGTATGAGATGCGTACGAGGTGCCTAAAAGATACATAACATTAATATTTCGAATAAATTGAATTGAGGCCTGGAAAAATCAGACCGCAGTTCTTCTCAACACAATCACAAAAACAACAATCTTGACAGCACTAAATCGCATTTACAGCCACCCGGAAAGGTCTACTCATCAATTTATCCCTGCCAGATCCCATCAAACTGAAGGATATATTTTTGACACCCGAAACACCGAACGAGGTGTTCTTGTCTAACGCATTTCGCCGTTCGTTTATCTGCCTGCAGGAACAGGCATCTGAAATGATTCATTGAAATTATATGTCTTGCGTTTTAAAACTTCTCCCGAAAAGCACAGACAAGCCCAGAGAGTAACTTTGCATTTCAAAACCACTGCAAGACACTTGCTCTGTGTCAAAACCTAGTGTGCTGCCTTTGTAGACAGCATGCTGATCTCCCTAATGCATAATTGTGAAATACGTTACTTACAAATTCTAAGGAAAAAGCATTGAAAAGCAAACCCACAATGCACTGCAGCAAACTCTGTGAAAAAATTCACAGGGATCAAATGAGGTTTGATTTCGGATAGGATGCTGCTCATCTGGGCAGCAAACAGCATTCTTGCTCACTAGGTTTTGGAACACAGCCTACATCATTACAACGTCTAGTATTACAATGTCTATACGGCTAGAGTCACAACGGTACTGATCATGTGTGTGTGTGTGTGTGTGAGTGTGTGCGTCAGTCATACTCACAGGTCAAACACCAGGTAATGGAAACCCTCTTCTGAGATACTTTCATGGAGCCGAACTGAAGGTTGGGAAGACACAACAACAGGCGAATCAGCATTAAACAACGGCAACACTGAGATAACGTGTTATGAAAGCACATGTTTTTTAATGATGTAGAACGAGGGAAATCTTCGGAGCATTGCTCGCCCCATCACACAGCATTCATAACAACATCTGACGAAAACACACAGCATACGTCCAATTAAGCGCTATTATTGTCATGTTGGGGTAGCGTTTACAATTACGGAGCAGATTTACAGAAATAAAATAACCATAATGAACCTATGTCTGTAATGAAATAAAAAGTGCATCGATTTCAGAGAAAGAGAGAGTCGGAGAAAAAGAGGGATAGAACAGATGACAAGTTCACTTATGTACACCAGCAGTGTGTCACGTACACTGTGACACACCGTGAATGGTGGGTTGATAGAGCGAGAGAGAAAAAGAGAGAGATAGAGAGAAAGAGAGAGAGCTGAGACCTAAAGCCAGTCCCATCTGCCAGCTGGCTCTGAAACTTCAGACCAGCACTACCGAACGAACCCAAATCAGAATAAACCAAATTATCAAAGAAAGTGAAAAGTCATATTTAGACCATTGCGAATAGGAAAGTAAAAACCAAACTAAACTACAATGCTATCAGACCCTAAACAAAATTTTCAATCTGGCAAATTATCTTTACACTGTTCGAGATGCAAAACAGAGATGGATCCTGACCAAATACAAGCTAAGTGATCACAGTCTGGCCATAGAGAAAGGCAGACAAAGACAAACAAACGAGTCTGTGCCCACTGTGACACTGGTGAGGTCGAGACGCAGACACACTTTCTCCTTCATTGTGATAAATTTAAAGAGGTGAGAGAGAAACACTTTCACAAAATGTCAAAGCTCATGCCAGAGTTTCATAGCTCTTCAGAAACAGAGCAAATGCAGATGTTAGTGGGGGAGAAGAGACACACATCAGCTGCTGAGCATTCATCTATCAGCTGCACACCCTCAGAAACAAATTACTGCCTTAATCTCTTACAGTCAATGCACACATACACTGTTTATTTTTATTACATTCTCATGTTTCTGCCTGAAATGTACATTTGGTATATATATTTTGGGTTTTCTATATTTCATTTGTATATTTATATGTACTTTATTTTATATTTTTCATTCTATACTTTATCTCTTACTTACCACCTTATTGTAATTTTACTCTATTTTTTGTACTTATTGTAAGTCTTTCGTTATTTGGTCAATGCTTTTGCAATGTTGTACGAACACACAATCATGCCCCTAAAGTAACAAAGAAACAAATAAAGACATTCAAGATAATCCGCCTCTGTTGAATATGTATATTAGTTCATAATGTAGTTAATAATTGACTACTATGGCCGAGAACTATTTAGTTACAGGTATTCTTCCAAATAACTTTCTCTGTGTTCAGAACAAAAGACATTTATACAGATTTGGAACAACTTGAGAGTGAGTAAATGAAGACAGAATTTTCATTTCCTTTAATAACGTGACAGATCATTGAAGAAGCAATGTAAATATCAAGGGTTTTATCCCAGGGTACCAAATATTACTAAAATGTACACTCTTGAGGTCACTTTGGATAAACGTGTCTGCCAAATGAATTAATGCAAATATAATTTCAAATGACATCTTTATTAGAGTCAATAATCCTCAGAGTGACTGTTTGACAAGCTAGGCCCGCAATATTGACAAAGCAAACATCGGCCACAAATACACTAGTATTTACAGAAACTTGTGTTTGAATAAATTGTACACGTCCAGACTAAGATTAAGACAGTGAGAGATGCATTTACTTTATAAAGTGAGATATATTAAAGAGAAAAAATAAAATAATAATAAACAGGATAATTTTATCCTGTGGGATCTGATTAAATGGCTCTAAAGTTCCAGTGTTCCAACTGCTCACTCCACTGCTCCCTTATATAGCACTACGGTGGCTGACAGAGAACTAATAGAGCGTTCCCGCCAAACATAACTTGCGTGAAGAAATCGTGCAATTCGTGTGTAGTTGAACGCTTGAACATTTTGAGTTTACGATCTTCATTCTCGCGTGAAATTCACTTCACATGGGAGGGGCTTCTGCCAGGCAGCTCCAATCTCGTATATATATATTTATATATATACACTCACCTAAAGGATTATAAGGAACACCTGTTCAATTTGTCATTAATGTAATTATGGTGGTGGTGTAATGGTGGGGGGGATGTTTTCTTGGCACACTTTAGGCCCCTTAGTGCCAATTGGGCATCGTTTAAATGCCACGGCTTACCTGAGCATTTTTTCTGACCATGTCCATCCCTTTATGACCACCATGTACCCATACTCTGATGGCTACTTCCAGCATGATAATGCACCATGTCACAAAGCTCGAATCATTTCAAATTGGTTTCTTGAACATGACAATGAGTTCACTGTACTAAAATGGTCCCCACAGTCACCAGATCTCAACCCAATAGAGCATCTTTGGGATGTGGTGGAACGGGAGCATCGTGCATCCCACAAATCTCCATCAACTGCAAGATCCTATCCTATCAATATGGGCCAACATTTCTAAAGAATGCTTCCAGCACCTTGTTGAATCAATGCTGCGTAGAATTAAGGCAGTTCTGAAGGCGAAGGGGGGGCAAACACAGTTTTAGTATGGTGTTCCTAATAATCCTTTAGGGGAGTGTATATAAGGCTCAAATTGAGTAAAGAGCATTTTTTACAATTTACCAGATTCTCCGACCTCCTCACTCATTTTCTTTCAAGCAAGATCCTTTTTATTCCCGTTTCGATAAAAGAAAGATGTATCGTACAGCTACAGGTATCCACATATAGCAACGATGAATTTGTCCTGCATTGTTGTCTTGGATTTCTGCCTCCGCCCGCTACATTATAATCACGTCACTACTAGACTAAGCTCCTGATTGGTTAACTTGTTGCGAAATTTAGCCAATGCTCAGATATTTCAACTCGTGCGAATCACGCGTTGCGCATTACGCTTGTCAAACGCCCGAAATTCTCAATTCGCGCCGTGTCATTCGCGCCGCAGGATGTCCTATCGCGACTTTGCATTGACTTAACATGTAAATCACTCGCGGTTAACGCTTCATTCACGTTAGGTGGGAACACACAGTAAGATGTTGTCACGTTTTCACTTCTTTGCGGAAGCAGATAACGTATTAACGAAACGCGCTCTGTAGGGCAATTTATCTGTTCATGGCTACTGTAGAAACAACATGGAGAATTCCATATAAGGGGACCAGCGGTGTTTGTAGTTGTGGTTGAACAAACTTATATATTTTGAGGTAGATTATTTTGTGATAAAATTTGCGTTAATGACGACTAGTCGATGACGTCATTATTTAATTTTATTAAGAGCTATGAAATGTTTTGCAACAAGATTTGATGGATGTGGGCAGTAAGACACTCATGTGTGCGGGCTGCGGGAAAAAATCCTTTGCAAAACATTAATTCCCTCACCATTGTTTTATTTATTAATAACGTTATTGACTTGTCGACATCGATGTGACTTTTATCACATAATAGTCAACTTTAAAAAATCTGAGGTCGTTCAACCCCTAGTTCCTTCTAAGGTAATAAAAACATAAACATAACACTTCATGATCTATGGTCTTTAATACGCCTCTGAAGACATGTATATTATATTGCATTTCTGTCAATAGATCCTCCAAAAAATTACATACAGCACCTTTAACCCATTGTTGGGACAAATACAAATATTTTCTTGGTTAATTTGACCCAGCGGATGGGTTTGTCCCTTTTTGAACCAGTGCTGGGTTGAAAAAAAAAACGTTTAATTTCCCCAATAAGTGTACACGTTGACTCTGCAGCGTTATCAAAACATTGCTCCACTCTTCCGAGCATCCATCAAAAAAGCGGCACACTAACTTATCGTTTGCCGACTCTGCCAAAGGCAATGAGCACTCAGCCCTCTGTAACCTCTCAAACTCTCTCTCTCTCCGTCTCATTGGCTCTATTGTCCAGCACTTATGTGCAGCCCAAGCAGAAAACATGACAAGCTGTCCACTTCAGGAGACACGACAGTAAGTAAAGCAAAGGAGAGAGAGAGAGACGGATACAGGTGACAATGAAGCGCCATCGCCTCAGGAGGGAACAGAGATGGGAATAAAAACAATAAGAAAACGACTAATGGAAAGATGCCGGGAGAGTAAAAGTAAGAGACGGAAAGGAGGAGAGATAGGGTGTGCGGGTGAGAAGCTGAGGTCAGGGTGGGACAGGAGTGAAAATGTGTGGAAGATAAGCTGATTTGAAAGCTATCTTAGTAATTATCGACCCACAAATACGAAAGCCATATAGGTAGTTTAAAGATCTGGATATAATGTTATTCTATAATATGCGACAAGATGTGAGGTTGGTTGCTAGGCAACCTTAAAGAACAAAGCTCTATTTTGCGTTCAACATCTAAACAACATCTCTCATCTTGATTTGTCTATGTGACGCTCTCAGTCTCACCTAACAAACTACAATTTCTCCTCGCTCTCAAGTGTAAATAACATAAGTCTGTACATACATAAACAGTAAAGATAATTCTTCACAGCATCATCATCATCACAGCACCCAGCCCTAGCCTCAAGCACCCTTAAAGAGTCAATTTTTGGTGATTTTTAATATCCTACTTTGGTTTATGGACTGTCCAACAACAAGTTTACGTACATGCACGGTGTAAAAACACTTTTGTTTTATTAATAATGGGTGGTTATTATTACCTTATTCTTGACTAACTCTCAAATGAATCATCTGGCGATTCATCTGTCTAATCCCTGCGTTTCTGTCAGCCTACTCTGATCTGATTGGTCAGATGGTCTAGTCTGCAATGATTGGTCTACCCAAGTCAATAACTTTGTTATTCGTTCAATTTTGGCTTAACAACTTGGTAGACTGCTTAGATTCCCACACAGCAAAATTACTCAATGCATGAAATGTAATTTTAAGGACATTGTAATAGTTACTCTTTAATCAATTTATGGTATGCCTTCCTTAAAAAATTTTGTGCTTTCTCAATCAATTTTTTCTCAAAATTCTTTCATTTGTTGTGCGATGGTTTGGAACATTGCTACTGCCCACTAGCATCTCCCACCACAGTTATTTATAAAGCTAGACTCTTTCTCCATGTCTCTTTGCTGATCTGCTCTCTCTCTCTCTCTCTCTCTAGCCTCACCTCTTTCTTTTTGTCAACATCGCCCTCATCTCGATGGCCATTCTGTTCCGTTCCCTCCTCTCAGATCTTTTTTTCCCTCCCCATCGATCCACTTCTCCAAGTTTGTCTACCCACCTCCTCTACAGAAAATCTCTATATGCTGATTTCCCTTATTTTCCATTCTGCCGTATACTCATTTTTCCCACTCACATTTTTTACGACTGTTCATGTGTTCTTTAAAACAATGACTTTAGGGAGGGGCTGTTCCGTAGGACGTAATTTTTGCTGTGAAAGTACTTCAGAGTTATTCATTCTCAGTCATCACTGGCACCAACACACACTATCAGTCTCTTACACACATGTAGACACATTAGGTCTGGAACGATTCCTCTAGTAACTTGAATAATTCGAATACAAAAACAAACATTGAGGCAACTTCGTTTAATCCATTTAACTACAGTACAAACAGAGCACCGCGTTTCCCCAAGGACCATTTTTACTGACGCACAGCCTGCAAAACTGAACATGTTTAATAATTTCTGCTCTGACAACCGTGAGACTGTGACAAACACTGTGTGTGTGTTAGAATGGTGAGAGAACATTGTGGTTGGTACGTTCCTTATCTTTAAACTGAACTTTTAGGACTTCATCCGGCAAAGTTTATCTTATTTGACCAGGGTACTGTTAACAGTACGTATAATCTCCAAAGGCTGAAAGCGTTCTTTGTGGCTGTTTAAACAAATGCACATACAGGGCTATTATATTACTTTTAATTATATTTTAATTAAATAGTAAAAAAATTAAAAATAACTTAAGTAAAAATGCATCATGCATAAACTGAAGTTAGTTGTCTACCTATGAAATTATTCTTTTTTTATTTATAATTTTGTATTACGTTTCATTTTTAATGTAATAAGGCAATGTAATGTAGTAAATTGGTTTAGTTTTCACAGACATTAATTTATGCAACTTCAGCAATAATATTAAAAAAAATCTGAAAAGGAAACAAATTAGTTATTCATTTTAAGATACCCGTCTCTTGTCTATGTAGTATTGCTCTTTAATAAAGACAAAGTAATTATTATTCGAATACTCAATTAATCGATGGAATAATTGGTAGAATACTCGATTACTAAAATAATCAATAGCTACCGCCACACACACACACAATCTGTCTAACACACAAGTCCTTGACTGTTTTCGGTCACTTTCACATGTCAAACATTTGTGAGAACAGACAAAAAAGTTTATACTCATTCATGGGATTAATATATACACACATACGTAATCATAAGTAGACACAACACTCACCGATATTGGGGTGCTTGAGTAGACGGCAGATTCGAGCTTCACGTTCCAGTTTCTGGTGATCTGCGGAAGAGAGAGAGAGATCGTACATTAGATATTGAAGGTGGCTGATAGCTTGTTCTCGCAGTTGTAAAACAGAGACACATCGGCTAATGTGTTGTAAAGTTTTCTTAAAGGCTAACTCCCTATCAACACATTCAATACATTTAGAACCTTGTTTCATCTAGTTTAGCATCTAGTTTATCTATAAAATATAAATCGCACAAATATAGCCCAGGCTTGAGAAACACCCTGTCTGGTAAAGCAATGATAAAATACTTTAAAAGTCTCCTTGTTTTTGGAGTGGGGGCGAGGTTCAAGCTAATCTTCGGCTTATTAATGTAAATGTAATTTGCTAGTGTGAGTTCAAAGGATGAATGTTGTGTAAATTTAAACAAACAAGACTGAGGGCTCATTCCCGCCCCTACACAACACAAACACACAAGGCATGGGGAGATTTAAAAGGGCATACAGTTGTCTTGGCTCTCAATATAAAACAAATTACCCAGCATGCACTGCTGGAAGCCAACAAATGACACTGCATATAACGCAAAGAAAATAATTATTTTGCCTCATCCACCAGTTTAGCAGCTTACGGTCAGGTAATTTACATTTGTGCACAATTTTACTTCTTATTTATTTATAACATACATTGTCATGCCAGTAGCCATATGGGGTGCACTTCAACATTGCGCAATAGCGCTTCAAGTGACCCCTTGTCTCAGCTTGTGGTCTTTCCCAACTTCTCTTTCTCTGCCCATGTGGGTTCATGTTGTTTTTTCACTTCTGATAAAGCTGTAAAGGCCAAAAAAACCTTAGAATAACAACACACGTCCATAATATCTTAAAACTGCTTTACACATGGCTATGATGGCATTTCTGTATGACAATTATAACCTGATAAATATCAGATAAATATCATGGTCATCTCTGAGGTTACAGACAAGCTCTAAATTAACTTTCGATTAAATGATCTTGCCATTTTGCTTTGTAGTCCCCAAGCACATGAAACGCCATCACATTCAAATTTGCCACCATTATCAAAGCTAAGAACAAAGGTAAAAATCATGTTTAGTTTAGTATTAAAACACGGCAACCAATTTAGGCAGCAAAAACCAAGAAAGCTTTGTAGACTTCGTAGTAAAGTCAACAATCTGTGCTTAACAAGTTTAGAAGTGAAAAAAAATCAATTTCAATTGGTAGGTTTGTAAAAACATCCAAAAACAAATGTTCATCTTATGTGAAATGAAATTGTGATTCTCTTGTATGAAATCTTCATTTTTAATAGCAAAAAACACTTTGAACCACCTTAACAAGCACATCAAGCAGATGCTAAATGCTCGTTTTGATTCGGCTGTTGTTTTGATTGAATGCGTTATTTGATTGTGCGTGTTCGTGCATGCACGCACGTAACCATTATAATTTTCTGCATATTGTCAAACCTCTTTCTTTCTTTCTTTCTTTTCTTTTTCTGTCGTTTTCAATGGATTAGGTGTTAGCCTCCAACACGTTCACATATTTGCACATACACGTAGAATGCATGCTTCAAGCTAACCGGATTACATACTCTCCCATCTTGCCCCTCTGACCCAGTGAGGAATTAACCCTTAGCGTGGTGCTGGCAAGAGTTCCATGAGCCTTCACGGTCCTTTCACTGTCTGCCAACATGACCACACAACTAACAACAGCCTGAGATGAGTGCCAAGGCGGAGTCAAAACCCTGACTGTGGATCAGTGGAGAGCCAAAAAGCCCATTTGTGCATATAGTAAATTAGGATACAAAGCCAAAGGAACTATATATTATTGATTAGGAAGAGGAATGGACAAACAGCATGGTAGAGGAAAGATAAACAGAGTACAAAAATAAGAGACTGTGATTTGCTAGTTACAGTGATAGTTCACAAAAAAAAATGATCTCAATATGTACGCATTCTCATGTCATTCCAAACATGTATGACTCTCTTCTGCAGAAGACAAAAAAAGATATTTTGAAGAATGCTGGTAACCAAACAACACTGGACCCTATTGACTTCCATTGCATGGATACAAAACCACCGAGACATTCTTAAAGTGATAGTTCACCCAAAATATAAAATATCTGACTCTCTGGTCATTTTTTTTTTTTACTTTCTGTCTTCCGCAGAACAAAAAATAAGATATTTTGAAGAAAGTTGAACACTGAACAGCACTGGCCCTCATTCACTTCTATTGTATGGACGCAAAACCAATGCAAGTGAATGGCGGCCAGTTAACAACATTTTTCAAAATATTTTCTTTTGTGTTCTACGGAGGGAAGAAAGTCATACAGGTTTGAACCGACAAGAGGGTGAGTAAATGATGAAAGAATGTTTATTTTTGGGTGAACTATCACTTTAAAATGTGTTCTACAGAAGAAAGAGTCATTTTTTGGGGGAAATATCGGTATATTGTTTATTTCTGCATAATACAATTCATTAAAATAGAAGTTTAATTTGAAGGTTTATTTTATAATGCCTGTGTTTTTAAGGTGAATAGAGACTATGTTTCCCTTTAGATTTCTTTTCGATTTCTTTAAAAAAAGTTTAAAAATCTCGTCTCATCTTGTGGGATAAATGTCTCGTAACACCCCTGCCTATTCTTGTGATAAAATGCACTTACGTTTTTTTTTAAAGATGACAACAGATGTTTTATTCTAGTGCTACAACTGTTTGGATTGGGCTTCAAAATTTTAAACCTCTGTAGCACCGGTGCTATGTGCAATAAACGTTAACGTACAGCCCTGGAAACTCATACAGTTTTAGAATGATATGAGGGTAAGTAAAACAAAAAAGTCATCTGTTTAAGCACATTTACAAGTTACCAGTATTTTGCTTAAAAAGTGCAACCAAAAGAATTACTGTATCTGAATATATTAAAACAGATGAATATTTCTGTACACATTACAGCGGGTTGTGAACCTGCCATGTTGACTTCGAAACACACACTATTCAATATACTATACCTCAATGTCTCATAGCCTCGATTTTATTCGCACACAATTAAATATGCAGTCTAGTCTGACTAATATAAATTGTTACTCAACTGGGATGTAGCAAAAAGAAACGTGTCAGACAGTGAAATGAAATTCCCAAACACTACATCTCAGAAGTTTTACAAACACAGTAATTTGAGAGGAAACCCCATACGGTAGGGAGAGACATCAGCGTGGCGCTATCATAAGTACTTCAGTTTCACTGCGGAAGATCACACACACTCATGCAGTAATTGTATTACAGACACACACACCTCTAATCTGATGCATAATTAAATGCAGGGTAGAGATAGGAAGAGCCCTCTGGCTTGACATTTTGTCCAAAGAGTAAATGAGAGCGGGACAGACAGCGAGACAATGGGGTGGGGTTACTGAAAGGGTACAGAGAGACAGAGAGAGAACAAGCGAGACCGAGAGAGTCTCAGAAAGGGTCAACCAGTTGGGCATCGGGTTGAAAGTGTATAAGGTTATTTCAGGTTCATATCTTTTTTCATATCATATCATTTAGATTCATAATATGATTTTAACAAATATATTCAAAAATTCCACACAAACCATTTAAGCTGCAATCTGTAATATTTTTTGGATAAAATAAACAGAAGTGCAGAAGCATATTTTTTTTAAATCTCTTTACTTTACCCTAATCTGTAACTTTAATCTCATAATAAGTAAGGGATAATGTGCAGGTAACCGGTTGTTATCGCAGAAATAAACTCCGACAGTGTGATACAGTCTTGTATCATGCTGAAGGGGCTTATTTCTCGATAACAACTGGATGCTTGTACATTATCCCGTTATTAAACGGCTACTTGCCACGTGAGAACAAAACTGGATATGAAATGTGAACTTGAATTATTTTATTCGCTCATTTTTACTGAATGCAGGAAAAAGCAGTTTGGACGACGTTCAAGCGTCACGAACATGCAATTTGGTTTAATCATTTGTAAATATAATGTGGTATACGTTATTAAAAGACATATTTATATTTAATTTGTCAAAAAACCCTTTCAAAATGATTTGTTGCATCTGGGATCACTGTGTTATTAGTTTTGAGCGGTTGTTATCTGGGAATAACGAATCTGCAAATGTCGCTACTGGCCAATCAGAATCAAGCATTCTAACGAGCCATATAATAATGAATTATTATTTGCTGTTGGGTACGATTTCACATGAAATTTAAGTATAACATTATTTGACTTTAATCCGTGAAAAGAAAATATTGCAGAAAATATAAAAAGGTGCAAGGAGAGGCAAAAATGATACATGACCTTTGATAATGCAATTCTCAAGACATTTTAGATGGTCCTTTTTAAATAAGGCTCATAAAATTGCTATAAAATGTATAGCATACCATATATCCTACATGTATGTGATATTGCAAAAAGTGATATAGCAATTTGAATTGAATCACCTGATGTCCACAGGTTTGTGTGTGGGTTAGGTTAAGAAGGAACTATAGTTGGAACTTAAATTAAAAGCGAAACTGACATAGAAACTTATTCGCAAGTGGAATTGAAACACAGACAGGGATCAAAATAACAAGAGATGCAGAAGCGCAACTAATCACAAGAGGTAAGTGTGTGTGCTTGTGTGCGTAAGAGATAAAGGATTACATGAGATATCCACTTGATGAAGCAAATCGCATCTCCCTTGTGCAAGTGTTCTGCGCTTTAATCCTGTGCATGTGTGAACGTGCACGTCATTTCATCAGCTCAGCTGGCACCGTGCCGTTATTCCTTTGTTTCTTTACTGATTCAATAACCCCTTCATTCCTCTTCTTTACTGTATGAATATGAGTAATCCATGTACTGCAGAAATACTCCACTTCCTGTTGACATCATGAACCATCCTTCACAGCCTGTTTTGCTTCCGCAACGTGATGTATTTTTGTGTGAAACAGGATGGGCTGAAGGAGGGACATCAGACAAAAAGAAGACATTTCCGAGGCGGATGAATTTATATTAATAATGAATTTATATTAATAAATGGGGTCAAGTTATTCCTTAAGCCAATAAAAACTGTTCGCGGATCAGTTAGAAATTCGAAGATATATACCGGAATGTACCACAGCCCTGACCAAATACTAGGTTTACTCACATGAACCTAATTTAAAGCAGTAATGAAGTGCTGTATTGTGAACACAACACTGGATAGATCAAATATCAAAGGTGAGCAAGTAGGCCATAGTGTAAATAGTGTTACCATGGTAACTACAGAGATGTATCGGGGGCGTCTGACTAACCAGGAAGTAAGGTTATTGCTTATTTTTTGGAGATTATTGCTTGGAGGATCAGCCGTCCCGCCTTGTGTTATACCGCACAGCATTTTCACCCCTTGTTCCGCACGCCGCATATTGAGAAAATGTCCCGCATTTGGTTTGTTGGGTGGTGGTCACCTTAATTATTGGCAAATGCCCAAGCTGTGCCTATATTACCACACACGATCAGGATGCATGCCTAGACCTGTGCACCTGTTCAATTAAAATGGAAAATATATAAGCTACATCAGTACCTTTTGCAAAGATAGGAGTTTGGATACCAACAATCTACAAGTTCCCACACAAAACTAAAGTAGCACAAATTCATTTCCTTCTGCTCCAGGGGACTAACAGTCTTACTCCTGTACAACATTTTTCCGCCCACATGAAAATACTATAGAAGCTACTATATTATAGTATATTATAGACTACATTTTTAACACAGTTTACTTTACTGTAGGGGTTGTACGAACTAGTAATGCTCTGATGCAACATTTAAAGTTTGATGTCGACTAGTCGCGTGATTCTGACACTATACCTTAAAAGTGTTGACTGTTCCAAGAAACCTGCATGCAGGACGGATGTCATTCCCACTCCCTTTAGTGGAGTTCTGTCACACTCCCGACAATAATATGTTATCTTGTCCTGCTTCCGCAAGCATTAGTCACAGTGTGTCCTGTTTTCGTACGCGACATTCATGATTTGATCCGACTCCGCAAAAGCTTGCAGGTAAAGCCTAACGTTACATAGATTTCAGATTTCATAGACGCTGCGCTTCTACACGCAGATTTTATAGATATTATAGGCTATTTTGTTTCTTGTTCCCCGTTTAATAAAACATGAATGAAAATGTAAAAATAAAAATTACATAAAAATGTTCTTTATATTGGCTACTATGTCATTGAGGTGCAGCATTTGTAAGTCCGCTATGATAAAGCGACTGCTGCATTAGGCTAATAAATATATTGACGTTGTTCTAAAGTCATAGCCGTCACAAACAAACTTTCAGTTGGCTTGTAAATGCAAGGCATGTCCCCTGCTGATCTTTTACTGCATAGTCCCACTACCACCGACCTCACGCTATAAAATAGTTTTATATTCGTTTTGTTCTTGTTGCTCTGTGCAATAGATGAACAACAGTTTATTTGTATTTATACTATATATTTAGAGGCTATTTTGCGGGAGTCCCGCCATTCTCCCGCAGCCCATCAAATCTTGTTGCAAAACATTCCCTTACTCTTATTTTCATTATTTGTGATGTCATCGTCTAGTCAACATCGACGAGACTTTTTCACACAATAGTCAACTTCAATTTCTAGCAGTACTGTTAAAAATGTAAAGGGCTATTGCCCTTTAAAGGACCATAGAATTAACATAACATATAGCCAATAGAACATGCACCGAATGTTCAACAATAAGGGAAATGGCCGAATAAATTTTACGGAACATGGTGTGTGACCAGCGCAGAGAGAGAGAGCGAGACATTAATTATGCAGCAAACGTGTCAGCAGTATGTGGAGCATTTTTAAGTGTCAAACAAAGACAGAGGAATTTCTGAATAAAAGCATCTTTACCGGTTGGTAACTTGTGTACTTTAGACGGGCGGTCTGACAGTAGCCTGTAGCCAGTTCCCTGTACTAAACAACTTGTCAAAGTATGTTCTGTGCATTCCGGCCAGGAGTGCACCTTCTGAGAGAACCGTCAGCTTTTGTGGGCGGAGTTTGGAGGATAGACGTAAACTGAAATCAAAGAGTATTGAATACCAAGAGGAAAACTCAAGAGAACGTTTTATTTGCAACACCAGCGCCCTGCAATTTTGGGGTGAAAGTGACTCGGCTTTTTGAAAGTGACAACTGCTTTGTTAAGAAAAAAAAAATTCAGTGTATATTCAGTACGCAATATTGAAAAAATCATTTAAAAAAATAGAAGAAATACGAAAACCCATGTTCGATGCTCGAGATTCGGCCAAGTGTTTCATTTTATTCGGCTTCAGCCAAGAATTTTCATTTCGGTGCATCCCTTGTATAACCTTCGTTGGATGCTAAGCTATCACTATAATTATCCTTCTTGGTGCGAACGATACTAGAAATTGTCACCTTGGTGACAACTCAGCATTCGAATAATCTGAATTCACTGCAATAAATAAATCACACGAAACCTTCGGCTTAACAAACAGCAAAATTTCTAACCTCAGCACCAGAGTGGCAAACTAAGTGACCTTTGTATTACCCGAAACGCTCTCGCTCCGGCCCTGGGGCAGCAGACCATTCTTATTGTTGAGCTCTGCACAGAAACACACTCATCTAAAACGCCCTAATGTGATAACACCCTCCATGCCATCAATCCCAAAACAAGAACAAATGAAAAAGTAACAAGCGGCATTCTGTCTTTGTTTCAGCTGGCATGCGTCTCAACCCGCAAACACAGTGATAAAACCCAAATTACAGCAGTCATGGTCTGAAACTTGTTGAGATAATGCCTTCATTAGGATGCCAGAGGGAAAAAGGAGGAGCCGGGAGGCAATCGACTACAGAGAGACTGGTAAGGTAACCCATCCCTGAAAGATAAAGCTCAATCAAAACACGCATTCGACGAATGCCGCAACCTTTAATTGTTCCATCACCCGCGCCACTTACAGAAAGAGGGAGTGTGTGAGACATAATGTTGGTGTCAGTGTTTTGCTTTATTGTGCTGAGGCTCAGAGATCCGTGTGCTCAATTACTACCCCGGTGAGAGGCACTCCAGCGTTTGTCGCAATCAAGAAAACTGCATCGGACGACAGAAAAGAGCAGGCGCAGAGAAGCACAAGACCCCGAGGGACACGGGTCTGGACCCGGAGGCAAATCAGTGTGCGCCTGGACAATTAATAGCCTGTCAATATCTGCTGGAGGCAGCTGGCCGATATAGCTCTTCCATTTCCAAATGATGAAATGACAACATTTTTTTCCATTGACTGATGTTACGTATGACAAACCGTCATTATGTTGAAGAAGCAGCAAATATGGTGAGGCCCTCTAGAATTACAGGAAACATGCTGCATTATAATATTGATTATGTGGTTTTCAAAGTAAGCAAAGCTTGTTATAAAATTTAGATCCGAGCACGATCCGTAGGTTACTAAACATTACAAATAGCGGTAGTTTGCATCAGCAGATGTTAGCTATTTTAAAGGTCCACTGTATGAAATTTAGCGGCAAATAGTGGTGAGATTGCGAATTGAACGGGTCACTCCACCCCTCCCTTTAAAAGCACTACGGCTGCTGACACAGGACTAAGATGTCGTCACATTTTCACTTCTTTGCCGAAGGAAATAACGAACGTATTTATGAAACATGCATTAGAGAAGTTTGTCCGTGTAGGGCTACTGTAGAAAAAACATGGTGAAGGAGACCCGCGGTGTTTAGATAGAAATAGCTCATTCAAAGGTAATAAAGGCATAATGCTTCATTATGTAAGGTCTTTATACACCTCTGAAGACATAATTATGTATTTTATAGTGCATTTTTGTCAATAGTTCCTCCAAAAAAGTACACACAGTACCCTTAAAGTCTACATCAAAAGTGACCCCATTTACTTTTTAGTACCCATTCCATGGGTTTGTCTTTGTAATCTTTTATCAAAATGTAATTTTATTTTTATTTACAGACCACGCCCTGCTGGTGCATTGCATTCTGGTGCATTCTGGCATATAATGCAGTCTACTTCAGTCCAACTCCAGAAAATGAGTCATTAAATAGCCTGGTTCATTTGAAAAAAGCAATGTAAAACAGAATTTCAGAATGCAACTTCAGGCTTCTTTCATTTATTGACTACAATTGATTCCAATACCCAAAAGCAATTAGTTGATGTGACGGTAAAAGAGCAAAAAAGGGCTGTGGAAAAAAGGATTCGTCAATCAATTGATGGTTATGAACAGTTTCTCTCAACACTCTTAAAATAAGCGTGCTTAAAGGTTCTTCAAACACGATGCCATAGAAGAACCATGTTTGGTTCTCCAAAGAACCGTTCAGTCCGTCAAAGGTTCTTCTTCAAAGGATCTATTTCTTACTTTTTTATCATTTGAAGAACTTTTTTTTTCTTCAATGGCGTCAAAGAACCTTTCGAAGCACCTTTTTTTTTTAAGAGTGTTTCTGTGCTCTGGGAAACACTTTCTTCGGCGTTAAAAGGTGAAGCTGAGGTCAGACAGGTTTACTTAAAAAAAAAATCCAGGTCAAATCCATGCTGGGCACGCTGCCAGTCTCACAACGCTCACCATACCAACCACAACCACGCGGGCACAAACGCCAAGTCCCCAGACTGTGTGAGTAAGTGCCATATGACAGAGAAAAAAACACGCTAAAGACGTTACGTGATGCGAGTGTATCAGATCGTTTAAATAGGATGTATACAACCAGATTTTTGGAACACAAGTGAGAAAACACATCTCAAAAAAGGAAAATAAGGCAGATGATGACATCATTTTTTATAGACTGACTTACAGGCTTAAATAAAGGCAGAAAAATGTAATTTGTGATGCGGTCCTTACAAACAAACCAAAGGAGTCCAGCCATGGATCGGCAGCAGGTTATCAGAATATATCTGGTCCAGACAGCGCCGTCCGTCCCCAGGCACCAGCCGGCAGGGCCACTCCGTCTGCATTTTAGAGCTCTATTACATCTTCCTCCTCTGTCTGCTCCCTGTTCTGTTTCACAATGTCACTTTTCCACTGTTCTGAACAGATATTTTCTACAGAAATTCCCTCAGCTCTGTTTTTCTGCTGTGCTCGGGACAACAACCCTTGATATCATTGCTGATGAAAACATACAAGTGAATGGGGTGGGACACACAAATGCATATCAAAATAATCAAACCATAGAAGAATTTGGATTTGCAATGATAGTATTCATGTATATTTGCTATTTTAGTACTGTATGTGGGCTGTGAGAATATTTAAAGTTGACTAAAATACAATTAAATAGTTTCTGTTCATTTAAATTAAATAAAGTGTCTGTCTAAATATTATTTGAAAATCTTAAACGAAATGAAAATTAGAATCTTGCCACAGCAATAAAGCTAAAACACTAAAATTATCACCTGAAATAAACAAAAATAAAATAAAATGTTTTAGCAATTTAAATAAGCACAGCAAGATTGCTAAAAATAAAACTAAATTAAAATAATAAAAAAAATAAAAATTTACAAAAAATTAAATAACAAAACTATAATAAATGAGCATTAAAGGTACTCCATCACACAGCTTGAGTAAATAAGTGAGGTTTCTGATTTATATCACTAATTACAAAAAAGCCAACATTCATAAAAAAGATATTTGTTAAAATGATTAAAATAAAATAAAGAGTTTAACATGATTATTTGATCCTCAAGAACTGATTCTGGAGGCTGAAACCTGTGGTGCTACTTTTTCATAAAACGACAGGATTGCTGCAATCCCGGGCGATTCCTTCATAAAAGTCCCAGACAAATAAAAATGGCAGGTTACAAAGGCTATCTTGACCTACTCCCAGTTACTCAAACTGTATTAACCTCGCAGTATAATTGCTATGGGAATACGAATGACTGAAGCGTCGGTCAGCCAGCGCTGATGCGCTAAGCATAGACCACTGAAAATGTTCAGCCCTGTTGCAAAGACCATTTTCACACAGTACAGTGTTTTGGATTCTGGTCACAGACTTGCTCAAATATTTTAATTGTAAGACCTGCTCTTTTCTGCATGGTGGTCCATAGATATTGTATGTATGTAGATACCACATTCAACCGCTCTAGAGTGGTCAACATGTCGGCCATCTTGGAACAGTCAACATATAATGTTAACTTATATGACTTATGTGACTTGATGTCACAATACTGCAGTCTCTGGATGGTAAAAATCTATACAAAAAAATAGGGAATAATTTAGTATATTAATATGAAAGAATTTTCTATATAGATGTTTTTTGTATCGTTTCTTGTATTTTCAATTTTGCACTGCATTCTTTAGGGTTAACAGAAATGTCCATAAATTTAATGAATAATATACCCAAAGAAAATCTATTTTTTCTTCTTTTATACTGTATAACAGACAATGAAAAAGTCACAAAACAGCCAGTTTCAAAGGTGATTCAACTGTTAGCGGAAAGGATACTAAAGTGTTACCAGTGTTACAACAATGATCCTCAAAGAATTACAACATACGCAACAGGAATGAATCTCTAGATAACTGCACCATTCAAACTTTCCACAGGGGCTGGCCAAATCATCAGACAAGGGGATTCTGGGTAATGCTGTACTGAGCAGAGCTCCAAGATACTGCGCCTGTGAAGCAAAACGACGGTAACCAAGTGGCAGGATGAGCAGACGCAAACAATTCATTCTCAACATACAGCCCCACTATGGCCTGAGGGGGCAATTTACAGCAGATTATTCCCTGCAGACCAAGAAGTGGTGGAAACAAAGCTATGCCTCATCAGAAAGAGCCTCTCCAGAAATATTGTGATTTACTTCATTTGATAGCTTTTAGCTGCGTATCTCTCTCCCAATGATCTTCTCCATACCCGGTCTTCAACAACCATCCAGTCTTGCTATTTTCAAACATCCTTTTTATACAGTCAGGATGGAATTATATAATCAGGCACTTGCCATGACTCCAATCAAAAAACCAGACAGAAGAGATCCATCTGATCAAGCATTCCTAAATTGAAAATAACAGCTGGTAATGTGATAAAAAACACTTAGTATTACATCAGTATATGCACATAGACTTTTACTCATTATTATGTCGTATCCAAACCTGTAAGAAATTCCTGCAGAACACAAAATTACATATTTGAAAGTGATAGATCACCCAAAAATTCAAATTCTGTCACCCTTCACTCACCCTCTTGTCCTTTTAATCTTTAAAAATGTTGATAACCAAACATCATTGGCCCCGTTTGACTTACATTGTATGGACAGAAAACCATAGGGGAGAACTATTCCTTTAAATAATGTTTGAAGACCATCAACATGCCAGTGCCTTGAAAGCGCTTTAATGACTTTGATAGAATGTTTAATAAAACATTCCCGAAGGAACATGCAAATTCACATATGTGCATCGTATATAGTCCATTTAATGCATGCCCTGTCTCATCCTTCCCCAAACAATCAAAAACAAACAGCAATCCAATGAGCATGTCCCCAAACGCAGCTTTCATCATTCCGTCTTGCTGGTATTATTGTACAATCCTTTATTTCTGTCCGAGCTATGTCTTAAACTAAAATTTGCTTATTTTATCAGCATTCTAACTGAACAAGGGAAGCACGTGCCTCTTGTAATACCTGAAAGCCTTGTTATGGCCATGTGGCCATGAATTAGATGCAGAACAAGTTTGTTTATGTTAAAGTATAAAGGCTAAAAGCCAGACAGTCTTTTTTCCTCAGAAAACGAAAGCCGATTCTTTAATGCAACAAGACTGAATTATTCACATCTAGCCCTCTTGAGAAATAAATGCAGGAGAAAGAACTGAGAAATAGGACATGGAGAAAGTGGGGCACACAGGAAAGAATGGGAGTGTCAAAGTGAGATAAAGTACAGGAAGAGGCAGCGTGGAGGCTGGGACTTTCAAGGTGAGACGAAAGTCATTGCTCTACGTTTTAAATATGGTTATAGTACTCGGTTATTGCGTTGTCATCACAATTCAACTTTTAACAACAACAACACACCAACACCATTACTGTCAAAGATACTCAAAAGACTCGAACGTGTAACAACCGAGTATGGCTACAAAGTATTACTACATAAGAGGATCAAAAAATTAGGTCTGTGCAATTAAAATTAATCGTAATCGTCAATTTTGGCCTTCAACAATTACAAAAACGAATAATAATGATAATTACTAAAATAATAGAGGTAATAATAGAGGATAAACAATTATTGTGGTGCGTTCCATTTGCATGGATCCTCTCTTTTCTTGTGGTATAAATCCACTGAATTATATATATATATATATTTATACAACCTTTTATAAAGCACACCCCTTTCCTTTACAGTAGTGGTTCAGCTATGCTATTTCTTTACATTTATTTTTCAGTTGAATTCACAGTTTAAAAGGTAAGATTTGTAATTTTCTATGTTGTTTTAAAAGATAATGAGTAATTTTGCTATATAATCTTGATCTCAATATTGGCCAAAATAATCGTGATTAGGATTTTTGTCTTAATCGAGCAGCCCTAATGTACAACAAATATTGATAACTATATTGAAAATATTGAAAACCGTCAATTTGTGTCTTGTGAAAATGTAGTTTTTCTATACATTTTATAGTACATTAGAATAAAACCCATTTATTTTTTATCATTGATAAACTGATAGGGCACCAAAAGCAAATATGGTACAAATACGCCCTCCTGACATCACTGTCACCATTACCGTATCAGCTAGCCTGCCTTGATCTTTGGCGTTTTGACATCAGAGGCATTAGCTCATAACATTTGGCTGTTTGCCACACTTATATTTTTACACGTCACACTAAGTGCACATTACGAGACTGAAGCTTGTTGCCAGGCGCACATTTAAAGACTCGCCGTTCTTTGTTTCATGTTGTTTTGGCACACTTTACACATCTAATTGCTAACTAGGTGCGTCAATTAAAACGTCATTCCACTCCCCCGCAAACTCTTCCACATAGCAACGTATGAGAGCGTGCATCCGAATAACAAATGGAGGAGAAAGAAAAGGAGAAAAAAGGCAAAATACAAGTAAAGCTGTGGTTAAGGAGTCATGGGAGACAGTTTGATTTATTTATCTTTGGTTTCCAAAAAATCTTGTCCTTCTCTATTGCTTGTTGGGACACATCGGATTTTAAACAAGTTAAGATGGTCTCACGAGAGTTGACTATGGTATGCCTGGTTTGCCAGCCTAGTCTCTCGGGAATTCCTAACTATTTGACGAGGTGGCTAACTTCCGCTAATTACTGCACATTTCTTTTTAAAATAAAAATATATTTGATGTTCATTTTATAAACAAATTCTAAATCAAATACAAATAAATAATTCAAAAGTCTTATTAATATAAACAAAGCCTTTTTCTGTGCTTTCATAACTTTTATTTCTTTAAGAAATATCAAACTGCTGTTCAAAACATGTATCACCATTCATTTAACATCTCAACTCACTTAAATCGTCACATATTATAGTCGATTTTCAACCGGCTCACGGTAAATCGTTTCATACCCATCCCTTAACATAACGTCAGTGACGCAAAACCAAAATGCACTAAAACATGAATGAATGAGATCATCATACGAAATAATATAAATTAGCCACCTCGTAAAATAGCAACGAATCCCAAATGTGTTGGATGTGCACCTGACCTTATATTGAATATTAACTAAAATTCTTATATGTGGATGAATTATGCAACAAAGTAATTGGTGCAGTATGAGTGAATTTTAAAGTGATAGTTCACCCCTAAAAAAATTCTGTCATCATGTACTCACCCTCTTTACATTTCAAACCTGTATGACTTTCTTCTGCAGAACACAAAAGAAGATATTTTGAAGAAAGTGGATAACCGAACAGGGCCGGCACCTTTTCACTTCTATTGCATGGGCAAAAAATCAATGCAAGTGAATGGGTGCCAGTGGAGCACGTTTTTCAAAATAGCATCTTTGTGTTCTGTGGATTAAAGAAAGTCAAACAAGTTTGAAATTACAAGTGAGGAAATGTTGACAGAATTTCGATTTCTGGGTGAACTATCACATTGAGTAATACATGCATGTCTCTTGAAAAAATTATAAAGCTTGACCATTACACTATTGTAGGGGTCATGGCCGGGTAAAGCTCCATAAGAGTGTGTGCCTGACATTTCTACGATGGAATAAACCCACCATATAATCTGCGCGAGAGAGAGAGAGAGAGAGAGAGAGAGAGGGCCTAAGAATAGCCCAGGGAAAGGTGTGTGTCCCGTCAGACACGAGCGCAGATATATTTGGAGACGTGAGGCCCTGTGGGAGTGACCTAAAGCACAAACATAGACAAACACACACGCAAACTGTTAAGTCCAGCAAAACTCCCCTCCTACGTGGTCATTCATACCTGCACCAGCCTTTCCTGCATGCAAAAAAAACTGCTCGCAGCATATGGACTATGATCTTCAGCAAATGAGATGTTCCACCAGGAACCGGTGCACAGCTGTTCACAGTAACCAAAAGAGTCATATTTGAAGAATCATGAGGAAAAGATTGCCTTGCGTTTAATGAGCCGGCACAACGACAGCAACCCACACCAAAGGAGAGCGTTTCGAATGCTGCGCTTTAAGGGGAAGGCCGTTAAATTTGAGGGATTATGTAATGTAAACCCAAGAACAAAATTTGTTCTCTTTAAAGTAGAGCTCCCATGATGCTTTGTGGCAGTTTAGGAAACTTCCAAGAAGGCGTATTTAATGAATAGTATGGGTGTGTGGGGAATTGGGGAGGGAAGGAGAAATCGATTCGCTGCGATGCAGCCTCAAGATCGATCCACAAAAATGCATAATTGGAATTGCAAGTTAATTATTAATAATCCTATTTCATTCAACAAGAGGCAGCGAAATTCACATCGAACAATTCACGCGTGACATGCTATTCGGAAAATTTACAATTTTCATGCCAATTTACAGAAAACAAGACTCAGGAAAGTACAAAACCTGCCGCTACACTGCTTGCTAGATATAGTATTTTACTATCTGCTCTTTGTCTGTCATTTTTCCACTTTATAAATGTTGAAAAGAGATCTAAACTCCATTTTTTTATTTTCATATCTTAAGGGAGTACAAAAAAACGATTTCAAAGCAAAAGTACAGCAGGAGTTCATAAACATCAACCCCTGCTGAGAGCTCGTTTTACAAACTTTACCCACACTTTTGTCCGACAAATAAGCACACACGCGAGATAAGATCAACAGTAAGAACCCTGTCAAAACACAAACACGCATAAGGCGTGACAGCAAACACACAGTGAGAATAAGCGTTTCTTATCTGGTTAAAGAGGAAGCCCTTTGTTTAACATGTGATCGATAATGACTCGGGCTAAAATGACGTTTAGATCATCCGGCTTTGAAGGTCCGGCCACTGTGGACGAGAAACTGCACAAACAACATTTCAACCCTATACAGTCCTGAAGACCCACTCCTCAGATAAACACACACCACTTAACAACCTAGGAGCGAACATTTCTCTTCAAGTCAAATCGAGAATAAAAGAAGAGAGCCGAACACTTTAGCGCTACGTCTTCCTGGTTCCTTCAAGTATTTACATACAGATGAGAAAGATAGTGTTGCAAACGAAATTCACATGAATGATTGAGACAGATACCATGAAGACACTCGACAGGAAACAATTCTCTCTGCTCTCCCCTGCTCACATTCCTCGGAAGGCAGAAGCTGAGATGTTCACAGATATGTCTAATAATGTATATGTATATAATGTACAATGACAGGTGTTTTTCTCTCGTACCTGATGGCACGGACTTGCGTTTACAATTTAGGGAGTTTTTGGTAACCCTAACACAGAACACGACAGGAGGGTCTTGTATTTGACAAGTTACTTGTCCGACAGGCTGGCAGACTCAAAAACATGATTTTTGCTGCTTGTCCAATTTACTTAACTAACTTAAGTTAAATCAACACAACGTATGGAAAATTTGGTCACAACATGATGTTTTATGAGTAGTCATATAACTGAATCCATTCCTCTTGGAACAGCATGATGATTTCCCAGCATGCTTTGCGTATGACTGCATTTTGAGTTATTTTCTCAAATTAGTGTTATTTTATGATTTTTTTTTGTAAAAAGAAACACTTGTTAGTGTTTAATGTTTATTTATCCTCAAGGTTTTGAAGAGTTTGTCATATTAGGCTGGCATATTTTATTTAGATTTGTGGCTACCATTATTCAGAAAACCGTTGCCTTTGGTTAGGTAATGGGCGGTTACATTTTAAACTTTGAATTTATGTCGAGTTCTCTTAACTAAATATCTTCTTAGTGACTCTTCTCAAGACTCTTAATCTGATTCAACTAAACAAAATTGCATTAACGTTGTGTTAGTACCTTAAGTTTACTGAAGTAAATAATGTTTCTTAAATTCAACGTCCTGCTTGCAGTCTCCTGGTCAATGCTTGTTTTATTATCCAACCCAGGTCCAATATAATAAGGCAAACCTAAATTTTCTGTTATATGCATGTTGTTTTGGTGTGTGTCTCTTTAAATGCAAATGAGCTGCTATTATCCGTGCCCTTTTCAGCACAAAACGCAGCCAGGGCTGTGAGCCTTTGCTTCCAACGACAAAATAAGAAAGAAGGGTCACATAAAGAGAATGAGAAATGCTGTGTCTCATCTTTAAACACACATTGTTTTTTCTATAAGCGAACAGACTCCTAACAAAGCCGTCACGCTTTCTATATGCGAAAGTACACATGACAAACTGGTCGCGTATTTACAAAACATACACACTGCCTTCTATAAGTGAAAGTACCCAAACAGTTACCCAAGAAAGAAGGGTCACATAAAGCGAATAAGAATTACTGCGTCTCATCTTTGAACACCAAACACATTGTTTTCTATAACAGGGCTCAAGACTAACTATGGACTAGGAGCCCTGTAGCCCCAGACTGTAAATTTTAGGAGTGCAAGGGAAAAATCTAGGGGCATACATTAGCATGCAAAATATTAATAGAGTCTAGACAGAAGCTTTGTTATCGATTGGTACTAAATAGAGAGACTTTAATCTGAATTCATTTGAACAAACAGAAATTGTGCTTGTCAAAAAGTATAGTTAATTGTATAGTGTTACGCAATAAAGCGAAATGGAAGGACCCGTGTTATGTTCTTATGATGATTTTATTGTGTTTTTATTGTGTATTAAGGAAACTTTTTCCTAATGTTCACACAACACATGTAAATATGACTTAAAATAAAACATAAGAGCATTTGGCTGTCGGTCGTTCTAGCTGTGAACGGATTGATCCAGCGCTGTCTCAAGTAATCCACAGATAAATGACGTTTCCTCGGCGGGTGGTTTAGTTTTAAACGTCTCATATATCAAATCGTTCATCCTCGGGCTCAAAAAATCCGTAACAGCAAACAGCGACACGTTGAGTCTCATTAACAAAGTTACAGGGTAGTAATTTTTCAACTTTTCTGAGTTGGTAGATGCACCAGAGACCCGATTATAGATATTTAGGCATAATATAAAATATATTTTATATAATATGTTGCGTTGCGCCGCATCCAACAGGTAGAAAACGTCTCCACACTGAACATGTCAAATCAACAGTTTCAAATCGCACTTAAAATGTTTAAAGGCCTTTACATGAATAACAGCATGATTTTATAATGTGTAGCTAGAAAAGGATGACAAAATAAACGGATGCTGCATTAATTGCGTTAATCTGAAAAAAAAATATTGCATGCGCTAATGCATTAATATACACTCATGTCTGTGTGTGCGTTCATATATTATGTAATTATTATATAACATACTTACAATATAAACCCAAAAATTTATTTTGAAATTGATTAATCGTGATTAAAGGATTTGAAAGCCCTACTTTCATTTTACATTTATTCATATATCAGACGCTTTTATCCAAAGTGACTCACAAATGAGAGAGCTTTTGTAACTATGTAACATCTTTAAAACATAGGGTGAAATAAACAGTACTCAACTGTCTTAATCTTAAGTAAAAGAGAGAAATGCGTACATTCTCTAAAATTTTTCTGATAATACTGTCCATACTGGATTCATGCGAGACACTCATATGCACCATTCAGTTTGTTTTGGCAGAGGTTGAGAAACGACAGAGCATTCAATAACTGCGGCAGGGCACCCCCACCCTCCTTATATAGCATGCAAAGAGTATACGAAGCGTCTCGCTGTAAAGCAGGAACGGGTCTGAAACAACCGGCAGCACCACGCTACACAAATGAAGCCATTAAACTGCTCTCCTGTATAGAATCAATGAAGACTTCGGCTTATCAATCAGTGAAAGACTATGAATAGCAAGCTGTGCTAAAATTCTCTGGGCTGTAAGAGCTGTGTGAGAAAAGCCTGCGTTCTGGATGCTAGAGGCAGGATGAGTATTAGGCTCTGCGACGTGTGAACTGTGATGGACTTAAAGATATGAAGGGACAGATAGAGGGCAGCTCCACGGGACATTGGAAACGAGAGTGAGAAATGTGTGCGTGTTCTAGGTCAGCGGTTCATCTAGAGAAAGAAGAACACACTCAATGACACTGCATGTTTCAGAACGGTGTGTGTGTGTGTGTGTGTGGGTTGGGTGGGTGAATTACAGAATCACGGGAGCTTTCAACACTGTCCTAAAACCAAACACAACAGCAAAACAGTAACTCAATTCTGTAGCTCACCTTTGCAAAGTCAGTGTTATGAGTTTGACTTCCAAGTATTGATAAAATATACTTTATATGTTTTAAATGCATTTTTACATAAGCAACTTAAATGTATTGATTTAAATAAAGGCATAGTCCTTGCTTTACCCCAAAATTAAAATTTGCTCATCATTTCCTCACAGTCATTTCAAACCTTCTACAGAAAACAAAGAAGATACTTCGAAGAAAAACAGCGGAACCCATTGACTTAAATTGGTTTTGGGTCAGTACGATAGAAATGAATGGCTAATGCCGTTGCTCGGTCAGCGACTTTCTTCGATATATCTTCGTCTGTATTCAGCAAAATAAAGTCATACAGGTTTGAAATGACGAGAGGGTCAGTAAATGATGACTGAATTTTCATTTTTGGATGAACTTTCCCTTTAAGCTAAACCTGGCACCAGGCCACAAACGTCAAGAGAATAACAACACGTTTTATTAACAGAACAAAGACTAAAGAAAATGCAGAAACATGCAAAACAAGAACGGAAATGCGAAAAAGAGAAAAAACACAGAAAAAGTACAAAAAAGAGGTTCAAAACCCGTGCCATATAAGCTATCTGACAATGACAAACATCAGAACACACAGTGAAAAGTAAGAGCCTACTACAAATGCAAGAGAGCAGTAGGCAAATATTTATATACAGGAGGTTGGAGTGTCAGAGGAGTATGTGAGGATTACATGACAAATACTTGAGAGAAATGAAGCTAGCATTCGCATAACACAATCCGGCTTCATTTCGGAATCCCAGAAGGCAGCAGGCACTGAATCACAATGAATTAAAAGACGGATTCGCAGACTCCCTCAGCGTCACTATTGTATTTCAACTTTTTTTACGCAGCTGAAAGGTGTCCCAAGTCATTCTCTATCTCGGCTAGTTCTTGTTCTTTATCTGTGCTGAACTAGCAGGCCGACTAATTAAGCATTTCCATTGCGTCTGAGCGTGTGGGTAGGCAGAGCTCTCCGAACAAGGCGTGCAAAGGCCTGTGCGGATCTCAGATGACTTAACTCGGCCGTGGTGTACGAGATGATCAATGACTCAATGCCACCCAGAGCGCCAACTCACTAGCAACAGTTTATCTGGATAACCAGAAAGAAAGCCAGGGGCCAAAACACAACGTCAGCACATTGTGAAACAATGATATCCAAGCCTCGGCTTTGATTAAGTATTGTCTCAAACAGTGGGGTCAGAAAGTCTGAGCCACATTCAGGGAATAAAAATGAAGATCATACCAGGAAATAAACAGTAAGAAAAGGCCTAAAGGTGCTGTGTGTACTTTTTAGGAGGATCTATTGACAGAAATGCATATAATATGTCTTCAGAGGTGTATAAAGACCTTAATGAAGCGTTATGTATATAGTATCTTAGAATTAACTATTTTTATACCGCAGGTCCCCTTACATAAAATTTGCCATGTTTCTACAGTAGCCCTGAACGGACAAACTGCTGCAGGGCGTGTTTCTTAAATATGTTATCTCTCTCTACAAAGAAGCGAAAACGTGATTAAATCTTTGTTCCGTGTCATCCTCCGTAGTGCTTGAGGCAAGTCGTTGGTTGCAGTGCACAACCTCACCGATAGATGCCGCTACAATCTCCACACATCTCCTTTAATTCATAATTTAGCAAATTGTTAGTGAATCTATCCTTTCGAACAATCCCAGCCTGTGTTTTATGAAGAATTTTCAAAATTGGAAAACTTTATTGTACAAAAGGGTGTGTACAAATTGTGGTGCCCACACAAGGTTGAATACAGCCCTTAAAGCAAAAAGAAAATCTTGTCACATTAAATCATTGTGATTATTATTATAATCATTTGTTATGCTAACAACACAAATGCAATGGATAAAATATAATATTACAAACAGAGACGTTTTACAGGTGCTCGCAGATATTTGTGCCCCAAGCACAAAAAAGTGAAGAGATCTCAAGATATGATGTTTTTAGCTTAGCTTTGGTTCACTTTACTATTCCAACCACTATCAGGACAGGAAGAAACTTTCTAAGTTTAGGTTCCTCATTTCATGTCATCCGTTAATTGTGAAAGTCGGCCACTTCTCATTACAGAAGCACCGTATCACACTTAGCGCCAATCGCATGTAATCAGCCGGGCAGCTACACTGTCCATTTGCGTTTTATTACACCCCACGTCTTTACCTGATTAGAAAAAAAAGCTATTTGAATGATGGTCTACATTTCAATAGATAAATCGACTCAAGTTTCCTGAGTCACTCCATCAAGTCTCACTCACTGTCATAACAACCTGTCAAAGGTTTTGCATGTAATTTCTCTTTTTCTCAGCTCCCACTGCTGTTCCCATCTCTCTCTCTCTCAGAACTTTTTCTGATGGCAGCAGCCAGGTAGCAGAGAGAGCTATTCTCTCATCCTTTTGCTCAACAGGTGAGTAATCCCATTTTCCCTTCTCCCAAACCTCTACCTTCAGCCCAAACCCAATTTATTTTAAAACTCCCTTTATCATAAAGGCAGTGTGTGGAAAATTGAACGGGACCCATTTTGTCAAGAAAATTAGATTTCTTTCACAATATCTTGATTTTTAAAGGAACAGTTCACCCGAGACGTACCATTGTTTCATTGTTCACTTCATTTAAAACTCTTTTTCAAAGTGATTTAAAGAATGCAAAAATTGGTGGATTCGCTACATTATGACTCGCTTAAACGCTCAATAAAGCAAAAAAAAACAATAAGTGTTCATAATATTCTTTTAAAATTCTTCACAAAAACACTGTTCGAAATTATAATATTATCATGAAACTACTACGGCTGTCAGTTTAATAAGGCTGACAAAGCAGAAGAAAACAAAAGGGAAGCATAGCAAAACAAAATGGCAAAGAAAGCAGTAGGGATGGGAAACGATGGAAGGTTCTGCTTAAAGGAGCATGTACCCCAACAATGAGTGCAAAATGAGTGCAGACGGACTGCGCGTAGCCCCCCTTACAAGAGACAGACAGAAAAGAAGAGCCGAACACAATGCTGTGATGTTCCCTGTAGTGAGGACGTGCTTCTATCAGTCTTCAGTCTGGTCCTTACAGTGCATCTCCTTTTCACACGATGGAGTTCAGAATGAAGCGGATTTGGGCTGTACGATGCATGTTCCATGTACTGGGAAAATTGAATTTGAACACTCCATCCAATTCATTCTGTCGTGCACGACACTTGTCAATTGTGGAATATCCTCAGCGTTTTCTAACATGTGTATGTATCTGATTTAATAAATCTTATTTTAAAATATTTAGTTGGATAAAATATGAAATTGGCTATTATGTATTGAGAAGGCTGTCGACTGGTAGTGGACACAACAAGAACCCAAGGAAACTTTGGTTAACGGATTGAAAAAAATCAATAGCCAAATATTGCCCAGTCAATCCATCATTCATTACCTGGTACTTAACCCGGATAACTAAAAAAGAATCTGAGAGATACCGTCAGACAGAGACTTTATTTGTAATGCAATATAATATGATTTCATAGTCCTCCTCTTCCAGGGGAACCTGCGGTACCGCAGAAATGTGCAGCTGGAAAGCTGGAAATGACTACACAGATGAAACATTGGGCAGTGAGCAGTCACACTATGATGCATGCAGGATAAGTGACAGTGATGAAAATATCCCACGACATCAAAATGCGCTAAAACACTTCTGGTCAGATCAGTCAGAATGAGAGCATGATGTTTTGGGGCAAGCATTAAGTTCACTTAAAAGAGGACATGTCTTCTCTCCTGACTGTTTGATTAACCCCTGCAAGGGTCACACCCTTTTTTGTCATTTCAAAGAAAATATGCATGTGTACACGCAAAAAATAAGAATTGTGCATGCGCTTACACTAAAGTCACGGTCACACTTGACTTTGCCCTCCATTCAAAGGAATGCGAATGCGACAGACCAGAAACGCAAGCCCGTCCGAAGATATTTAGCATTTCGCCACGTAGAAAAGTTCAAGTTTAGTGAACTCTGACCTGCGAATTCGCGCCACGTAAGTGTGTGAGACCAATAGAAGATTGAAACGTCACAGCGAGACCTCTCGGTACAAGAAATGTAATTGCTCCCGCCCATTTTCGCCACACCATCCGAATGAATTTCACATGCTCAAAGTCTTATCTGACCACGGCGCAAAACAGGTCAGCGCACGTTTAGCCTTTTGGATCACTGCCAGAGAACTCTGACGTTATAATCGAACAGTATCACAAAATGCAGAGACAATTCCGATCCTATGTTGGTTTTCTTTAAATAAAACATGCAACTAGACCTTTAGGTAACTGGAGCTCAAGTCAGCCTAAGGGAGGTTAAGTGTTGTCAACAACGGCTTAATCTGAATCCACTGGATTAATTCAGATATTTCAGTCCCTCGGGATGTATTCAAACATACCCACTGACTTTAAAACAATGTAATTCTGCAATGACAAAGAAACAGGACCAAAGAGCCAAAAAATTACGTGTGAAGAGATGGTTTTGGCACCCATCCCCCCAGATCTGAGCCAATGGAATACAATTGAATAAGTGGATTAACCTAAATACAAAGCAATCCTCCATGCAAGGTAAGAGAGTACAAGACAAACACATAAATGAGAAAGCCAAAAACACACACATACAGTCTTCTCTGGATAATAATGAAAGCTGCAATAATGTTAAAAAATCCTGGCCACAGCCCATCAAAAAACATATTTAGGTCCCTAATCCCTACAGGGACAAAAAGGACAGATTCCTGGCACTCCTAAAAGTAAATAAACAGGCATATTAAAAAGTACACTATAACGGCACTTCTTTATAGAAAATTTGTCAACAAAGACCCTTTAGAGATCTACAGCGACCCCAGGAAGGACACACACACACACGTGTCTAGCAGAACTATGCTCCTGTAGTGACTCACAAAAATGAAGCCGAGCTAACTGCTTTAAGTATACAGCTGATTTCATAAAGGCATACATCATCCTTGTCACAGAGAAACCCCGCCCATCCACTAATGAGGTCATCATGTGACCTGGCCAGTGCGCTAATCACAAAAATATTTATACGACGAGGCCCCCAAGGTCGTGTGTCTCGCAAAGAACCACTCAACCGAAATTAAGTTTTCGGTAAGCTGTTTGACACAAGCAGGCGGAAGGTTTGCATCATGAAACTACTACTCTAAGCTTCCGTCATGCTCACGTGCGGCTACTCTGCAAACATGTGGCACACGTCAGGGCACAGAGGGATTATGGGAGATTTTTTCCTCTTGCATTCATCCTCAACCGAGACCGTCAACACAAGTCTGGAGCTCCTCGTTTGAGGCAGCCAATCAAACACACCTCAAGCGAAAGCGTTGCCTAGCTACAGCAACAAGCGTTTGGTCGAAACCCCCACAACCGTCGGATTCTGCACAACTCCTTTTGCTCCTGCTTACTGTTCAAATTAAGTCTGAATAAAAGGGATGTAAAAGACAAAATGGATTCGATTTACTCTTGTAATTAACACGGTACCACATCTGGGCGTCAAGAAAGTTCGATAGTAATTTGAATTTAGTTGGCAAGTGCGCTCATCACATCTCTACAATACAATAAATCCAACATGAGTTAAGACATGAAAAACACTTTGGGTAGGGCTTATTGATCTATTCAAATTGAACTATATCAACCAAAAATTAAATGCATGCACATCGGAGTCAAGGGGATCATTAAACCAACCATCCAGACACAGATGAATTGATATAGACCAACACCAGGGCAGGCTAACAAGAACCACACCGCTCCGCTGCCAACTTCCAGAATCTTCATATTAGCGGTTAAAGGGTTTCCGTCATGCCTCTCTTCCTCGGCTAACAGGACGTCTGCAGTACGCTCCAGTCCTGAAGCCCTTAATTGGCCGGTCTGCTGGAGACAAGCACTCAACAAAGAAAATGGCTGGGCCATAAACAAGACCCTCACTGTCCATACTCCCTGCTTAATTTCACATTAACTGAACGAAAAACTGCTAATCGGCAAATCGAGAGTGGGAGAAAGACATAGCGCATAAGATACCTCGCTGGCTAACCTCCTGCCATTATGACAAATGAGCACCTCCGACCTGCTGAGGCAGGAACAATTAGTTATAAAACAGCAAACCAAAAGTCAACAAGCTAAAGCGGAGCTGAAGCTCATTTCATTAAAAAAATGGAACTAATTGAGCCTTGCTCGCCTAAAAGTGGTCTGAACGATTTTCAGGCAATCGATGGGTTGGAACTGACGGCAACGCTGTCATCTTTTAACATGGCAATAAAAAGTGTACTACAGTCTCAAATTACCCAGAATCCTCCTCCGCATATGACTCAGATTGTAGGCCTTTCTGTCATTTACGCTGTACCGCTACTTTCCTAGGAATCAGGGAAGCAACTGCGAGAAATTAACATATGGCATTTAGAAAAATCCTGCGACAGTAACCACTGGAGGGCCTTTACACATCTTGGGCCTTAAGTGCCTGTTCCTGGAAAAAATCCATCCTTCATTATTCAGTCTTTACCTGAAATAACTAAAAAAATCGGTCTTTTTTCCTCTAATCAAAAGCAGCTTTTCAGAAGCATGCGGGTCTGCGACACCACACGGTACTGATAAACACGCGCTTGAGCGAAAAGGTTTGAGAAATTATTGCAAAGCTGCAGGTGGGACTATTTGCCAGATTTTTGCTGCAGGGCAGAGAACAAACATTCGTGTGTCTCCCACTTCAAGTTCTAAGAAATCAGGCCTGAAAAGAGGCAGAAAGAGACGTTTCTTAGCTCTCGTATCACTACGCAAGACTACTGCGTGCCTTTCCCCTAGAAACAAGGCTGTCTGAGAACATATGAACACATTGGGACCTATTTGAACAATAGCGGCCATCCCAGCGGGCACAGATCATGAACTAAACATGTAGGTACAGAACAGCCCTCAAAGGGAATTCTGGCTCCGTCCAGCTTTCTGTTAAATAGCAAATCGTTTGAATGATCTATCGACAAGACTGGAAGATTTGTACCTTTTACAGACACAAATTCTACAGGAACATTTCGATTCCTTGTGACTCGATTGGTAGAAATAGCTTTCCTGTAGCTCAGTGGTAAGAGCACTGCGTTAACAACGCAAGGTTGTGGGTTCGATCCCAGGAGATTGCAAATACCAATGTAAAATGTATAGGATAAAGCAATGTAAGTGTCTGCCGAATGCCTAAATGTAAATGTAGAGCACTTAGCCACGCAAAGGTTGTGGAAACACACATACAGATTTTAAATACATATATTTGGGATAAAATTGTCTGCAAAACGCATAAAGGTAAATAAGGAAGCGCATTGACAAAAGCCCCAAAACTATGAATTCAAAAAACTTGATAGCTCAGTCAGGGAAAAAACACAAACTGCACTGTATGTACCAATGAACTGCTGAATCCAATGTCTTACCTCTTGCTGACAGTTTCTTTGTGTTAATAATTTTAGCAGCATATTCCTGGCCAGTGGATTTCTTCACACATCTCCGCACCACGGAGAACGCGCCCCTGTGAATGAAGAACACACACTTTGATTTCCCTCGAAAGTCAAATATGATGTACCTGACGCTCGCGTACGCGATAAGAGCTGCCAATCGCCGGTGACGTAAGAGCCGCGTCATCACTAATGCCCGCATCGGTCATGATTTTGAAAGGTGTGAATCACTTAATACCGTCTGCAAGATATTAAAACAGATTTAACATAAAAACTTAAGATAAGCTACAAACAAATAGGAGAAATGGACGGCAAGCAAGGAGGTTCACGTCTGATTGTCAGAAAAACAGCTGTAATTATTTGCCCAAAAGTGATATTGAATTCTCAGAAAACGCGTCATTGATCGATTGATTAAATCCCTCTTTATCCCTCCTAAGATATTAAAGTGTGAAGAACTGTGTGTGCGACACACTCAATATTTCATTTTTATCTCACATAAACGCTGAGATATCCTTTAGTGCACTACATAGTGCACTTGTAATTTCAAAGAGCTGCCCAACACAACCATTTCGCCCGTGGATACGAGTACAAAACAATATACAATACAGAGAAACGTCGTTAAATGTCAGGCAAAGTGCCAACAAAATACCCAAAGTAACAAAAAAGCTACACGTCCAACTCCAAGCCCTCAAAATAAAACAAGGTGTGGACATTCAACATCGCATACACACTATGTCCAACGTCCTATGCTACACGTACCCGAAAGCCGCTACGGACCGGCAGAGGAGCTGAAATTAATCATCTTTAAACCTCCGTCAGTCACGCAGAGGGGGCTTGATCGGATCAAGTCCAGAACCGACACAGTCCCAGACCTGAACCGACGAAGACCCCGATGCGTGGCTGTCGGAAAGGTTTACGAGTCTCTTTGCAAGTCATAGCCGCTGTCAACATCCAAGTACAGAAACGGAACGAAACAAATAAGAGTAACTTGCGCCGATTACGTCACAATGGCACAATGTTGCGCGCACTTACTTTCCCAGCTCTTCGTAAAGCTGATACTCGTCCGTAAACCTGGTCGAGGTTACGATTGTAGCCATGTTGTGTGTGCGTGTGGGGAGGGGGGTCGGTGCCTCTGCTGCTGCGGTTCAGGTTTCGGGAGGAGAATCTCATGTGTTCCAGTGAGAGAAAGAAGGGAGAGATACAGACGGAAAGAGCCGAGGGGAGGGGCCGCTCGGTGGGGGTGGAGAGAAAACAACGCGGGACAACGCGAGACTTCCTCGCAATCGGCAAAGTCACGGGTAGAGTGACAGGCTGAATGAAGTATGCGAGCCGAAATAGATGGGTGTGTGCGGTGTCCCCTACATACAAAAATAGACAAAATTGTGATCGCAGTATTATGAAGTTTAAATGCAAGTACAATATTCAGAGAACAAGTACTTTACTTACGTTTCTATGAACTATTTGTCAGTTTGAATTTTAGGTTAAAATGTCCCTTATTGGTTGTTTTATGCAGTGCATTGCGTTTTGTATTTGTTTACCTCTGTTATTAATGTTACACATTTGAAGATGCCAATATTAATGTAATATACTGCAATGTCATGTAGATTGTTATACTGTATTGATGAAAATCCTCAGACATTTACGGATTTAGACTGAAATCATCAATACTACCTGTACGACATTATTATGAAACAACATATTTTACACACATTTTATTTTTAAACGTGGACTCAGCATGCTTCTTTCCTGCATTTAACATCATGATACCTAATGCACTTTCTTTTTCGCCGGCTGGCCATAATGGTCTTATAAATCTCCATTGAATGCTCAAAACTTTTTAAAAAGGCTTTGCTTGTCAGGTTGTCTCACCTTGTAAGTGCTTCTATTACTTTGCTCAAGGGACGGCTTGTTCTCTGACTGTCGTGCCAGATTGCAAAGATGAAAGTCTGTTCTCCATTTAAAGTGTCAGGCGTTAGAGTTTGTATCATGAAAACAAACCGAGAGAGGACAATTACATCAACGTAATAACATTTGTTATGTGCTCTGAAGATCCGTTCCTGTGATTGATTTCTGGGAAATCGTAGTAAAAGATATTGCAGTGATGCAACATTATTCAGCCCATGTCATGACTCCCATTCTAGCAATGTTCTTAGTCGGTTTAATTTCTTTAATCCACAAACACAGCTGTATTAATGAGATGTGGTGTGTTTTGCAAATAAGATAGTGTTTTATTGATATTCCTTAGTAAACTCTCTAATTATTAATCCCAAGAAATCGATAAATACAAGCAAACATTCATAATTGATGCAGTTTTACTATTCATCTTAAATATTCAGCACTTTCTTCCATTAGTCCATGAACATAAATCCGCTTTGCCCATCTGATCTCTCTTTCAAAAAGCTCATATTCAAAAGTAACTATATTCGGATAAGCAAACATTCTTTCGGGTTGGCTTTGACTTTTCGTTTCTATGTTGGCATATTTGCATATTTAACACACATTGTTTCATCGCTGTCAGCTATTGTAGCTTGGCACCTGCTTACACGCATTCATTTCTGCACAGTTATCACACGTGGAGACCATCCAAATGCTTTACATGAACATGAACAGCTGATGGAACATGCAAAACTCATATCATCATGCATGCATATCAGAATATGTGGGTATGCCTCTGACATCACTGCGGACATTTAGCCGAGGACATCATTATCATCACAGTGAGCTCTCAAAACAAATGAATGAACACATGGAAATAAGATGAGGCTTACTCCATCTCCAAATACAGTAGCTATCCAATGCACCCACATGCTGCCAGTTTACAGTCGCTCATTTACTTTTCAAACTACGGAAGTGATTCAAACAATACTGTTTGCAGCTTCGAATCCACCGCAGTTGTTCTGCTTATTTAGACTTTACACTGGCAGCCAAATTAAGTAAACTCTGGACAACTCATGCTGCAAGACGTAGCACTCTGTTCAGAGGCCCATAAATTAGTCATCAATCAATATAGATCAATGGGCTTATTTTCACCAGGCAGGAATTAGGAGCACCGGGTTCAGCTCTCGTCTGGAAGATGGAGAGAGAGATTTAAACACATGGACAGACAGTTAAGGTTTCACTGTATTTATAAAGAATACTAGATAAACCGTTCATGGCAGCTCAATGAAACACTCTAAAATGCAAAGCACGGTGGCAGACACAGAACTAAGATATCGTCACATTTTCTCTTTTTGGCCAAAGGAGGTAAGGTATTTACGAAACGCGCTCTGTACAGCAGTTTCGTTTAGGGCTCCTGTAGAAACAACATGGTGAATTCCATGTAAAGGGATATTTCTATGTAGATAGAAATATCTCTTTGTGGGGTAATAAAGACATAATGCTTCATTACATAAGGTCTTTATACACCTCTGAAGACAGTTATATTGCATTTCTGTTAATAGATCCTCCGAAAACGTGCACATTGGACCTTTAAAGGGCTAGTCATGTTATATTACAAACATGCACATATTTTCAATACGTAATTCTTAAGAATATCGACTAGTTATTTTTTCGCCATTGCAGGTAAGAGAGTGTGAAAGAGATTGAAAGTGACGGAAAGAACACAAAAAACACATGACAGAGTTTTTTCAAACTCTTAATGTCACTGGCCCTTATTTTCTGACTTGTCATTGGGGAGGACGCAGCTGATGTCATCAGTCATTCTTAATGTGATGCTGCCAGCGTCTCCACATGGTGCCTGCAGGAACACTTTCACTCCTGCACGTACACTTGCGAGTGCAGGGCACACCTGTAGCATGAAGCGCAGTCTGTTTATTATGAGCTCTGTGTCACAGGATCCTTGCTGTTGTGACTGATCTTGCATCAGTGGCTATCAGTGACGGGCGGATGTGTCGGCCAGGCTGATTAATTGGCCGATATCTGTCCGTTTTAAGCCTCTTCTGATAACTGCGTCTGGTGGATTAACAGATGTGATAGATTTCACAAGAGTTTTGAAGCTGCATGGTGTGTTAAATAGATAATGCAAATTTTTTTTTTAGATTGAATTTTTGAGGAAGTATCAAAAATATCATCTACTGTCCACACACAAGAGGACACAGAATATATAGAAATAGCTTATTCTAAGGTAATAAAATATAATGCTTAATCTTGTAAGGTCTTTATACACCTATAACGACAATTATTAATTATATTCTCCAAAAATTGCACACAGAGCGCCTTTAAAAAAATGTAGTACAGCTATAACCATTTATGGTCCAATAAGCATCCAGAACCGGAACCACCCATTTAATAATGTTAATAAAACCAATCAATAATGCACCATTTTGTAATTTGCTCCTCTTGGTATATTTCATAACGCAATCATTCTCAGCATAACTTCATATGCAATAATTAAACTGTACCTCAGAGAGCTTTGTGTATAGATATGCTTATCGATTAAAGTATTTTGTAACCTAATACATCCGGAGCCATTTAATATTGATAAAAAATGCCCTTAAATACACCCACAATGACTTGAAGTGTTCTTTAAGTGGTGTTTTTATCATATTATTGACCAGAGCCCTTAAGTGACAGCGGTTGTGTACATCAGAAGAATTCAGGGGGCCGTGTGTATGAGGACGGAGCATCGCGGTTTAGAGTTAGCTTCAGCGTTAGCGAGCACAGGCCTGTGGGAAGTTGTCCAGAGGTTCTCCCACAGTGTTTATGTAACAGAGCACACTTCAGTTTGTGTTAGCATCTTCCCCCTCAACGCTCCCAACTGACCTGCTTTACACAGTACACCAATAAGAGACGAGCAGAGAGGTGAAATAAACCCAGCAGCGAAAGCTATGAGGGAAAGATTGCGATTTATACTGAGCACAGCAGTGATAAGAATGAAAGCTTGAAAATGAGACAAAGAGAGAGAGAGAGAGAGAGAGAGAGAGAGAGAGAGAGAGAGAGGAGGTGAGGGAAGAGAGCAATAAAGAGAGATATTGCTGATGTGATGAAAGAGCAACTGGATTATGAACTCTAGTGTGGTGGATTTTGTGAGTGTGTGACTAGTTTACTTTTGATACTGTGAAGTATAAACTGTATGCTATCTACTTTTTAAGAAAGTGCGATTTCAAACACTTTTGTGGAAAATATCCTTACTGCCTAACAAAACAGATTTATTGCAATGTTGAGATTTTAGCTGCATCTAGTGGTGATCTTGGGAATTGCAACCAACGGCTCACTCCACCTCTCCCTTTCAAAGCACTACGATTGCTGACACAGGACAAACACGTCATCACCTTTTCGCTTCTTTACAGAAGGAGTTAACATGTTTTACGAAGCGCGTTCTGTATAGCATTTTGTCTGTTTAGGGCTGCTGTAAAAACAACATGGCAAATTCCATGTACAGGGACCTGCCGTGTGTAGATAGAAAAAGTTAAATTAAAGGTAATAAAAACATAACGCTTCATGTTTTAAGGTCTTTATACACATCTTAAGACATAGTTACATATATTCTATTGCATTTCTGTCAATAAATCCTTCCAAAAATTACACATTGGATCTATATATTCCATTCCAACAGATCCATTCATTCCACATGCACATACTGCACATCACAGAAATATCACAAGTAGTACGGCGGTATGCAATAGATAATGCCTCTGTGTGTTCCAAGATCAGCTCAATAAGTGGCGACAGGCCGGACTGTTTTGCGAACAGAAGAGCCACTGAAGGTTTGACCACTGTAACCGTACCACACACACCTCTTCTGCTCTGAATTATTAAAGAGAGAAATGGAAAGAGTCTTCCTGGACAGAACGAAATGTGTGGAGAGATGAAGGGAGAAAGAAAGAGAATATGATGGAGAGCAGTGCACGTTAGATGTATGAAAGGCATAAAGGAGACAAAAGCAGAAAGGCTGAATCGAATGCAATTTTTGTCTGCTCTCCGGAGAGACGTCCCTCGTTCACAGGGCACATTGCTCTGTGATTCCCGCATTCTTATTCTACCGTCTGTGGCCGTTGTGATGAGATGTGACTTGATCTCTGTATAGCCTCTAGACAATAAATGTAGGCTATTTCTTTATTTGTTAATAAGAGCACAGGGTCCTGAAATGTATGGCAGTGTCAGGAAAGTCATTATTTGGATTTACATTGGTTTGCGCAAGGGGTGTGTGCTTGCTTGAGGGAATAAAGCTCAAAAGCCCTTTATGTTCAAACCTGTGTAGCTGTTGTAAGTGTATGTGTTGTAATGTGAGGGTTAAGTGTCACAGAGTTTACCATGTTTTACTGTATTGTATTTATTAAGGTGTTATCATCGTGTTTATTTAACGTAAGCTGGGTGTGTGAGCGTTTACTCGTTTATCTTCTGTGAAAAGACAAACTTTCATTTGAATATTCAGTGGGAAGTTGCGTGAGGTGGTATTTGATTGGTTAATATTGATTTTATAGGTAGCCTAATTGGTAAATACATTTTCCTGACATGATAAACCTGGAATGTTTGTGAAGAACATAATTGGTAAGTTATTCTTTGTTCATATTGACTTTGAGGGCTCCTGGGTATTTTGTGTAAAATTATTCCGTTTTTCGGACACATTCAAAAACGTTCAATTTGAAATTGGCAAATGTGTGTGAATGAATGGAAATGTAAGGGACTAAAAGCATGTTTGTGGATTGGATGTTTTGACATATATGTGAATAATGCATGAAGATATAAACACTTAACAGCAATATAACTGCACAGCTTATGTCATGCTGTGTGTGCTTTTTGTGTGAGTGTGGACAGAGGGAAATCATAAGAGTATCTGTTGGGTGCTTTTGTGTACATGATCTGCGTGGGTCGATGTATTGCTATGAGATGGGCTGCAGTTCTGATGGTACATGACAGTTCAAATACCTTTCGTACACCCACAGAGAATGCAAAGAGGCATCTTTCGTCTTTGAGTGCATATTTATTAAAGATTACAATATATAACACATGAATCAAGAAACAGTAGTATTTCATGAATAGTGTGTGTTGTCTTAGTGGCGCAAAGGTCATGGGTTCAGAAATGCGTATCAAATGCAATTGCGTGAATATATATATTTGTTTTATAATCTGTACATTGCAATTCAGGTAAAGCAAACCCCTGAAATTATATATGAGATAGTTGCTGTCTCTCTCTCTTTTTCTTCTGCAGAACACAAATGAAGATATTTCGAAGATATTTCGAAGAAAGTCGGTAATTAACAATGGCAGTACCCATTCATTTCTATTATATGGACACTAAACCAATGCAAGAACACTTCTTGTGTTCTGCAAAAGAAGGAAAGCTATACAGCTTTAAAAGAGAGGGTGAGTAAATGATGACAGAATTATTTATTTTGGGGTGCACTATCCCTTTAAATACACAATATTCACTGGATGACTGCAGCACACAATGTTATCTCACTTCAGATTTTCTATATCATAATTCTGTGCTCTAATTCAGACTCTGGAGTGGCTTGTATATCAGACACAGTCAGCACTTCTTCACATGTCCTCTCACTGCTTCAGAGTTTCTCTAGAAAATCCAATGGCTTGAACATCAGACAAACTGAGCTGCATTTATCAGAGCTGTATTGCTCACATGATATATTAAAAGGGTCGTATCATAATCATTTTGATTACTTTCTCCCTGTAGTATAAGCAAAATTCTTCTTTTGTTTCACATAAAAGAAACTCATAAGGTAAGGGTATAGATTAGGATTAGAAATAAATTTGTATGTAGCCTATATTATTTTGGCTTACAAAGACAAATATCAAAGCAGGCTTTTCGTTCTGAAGAGAACATATTACACAATGCACACTCTTATTTCAGAAGGTGAAGAAAAATGTGATTTCTCACAACATGAGCCAATTTAGAGGACAGATTGAAATCAGTGTTCGAAGGGCAGGCTGAAGTGTTATTGGTCTAAATAAATGCTCCATTTTCCATCACTTTGAAATAATGATCAACTATCAACTGGAAATTCAAGAGGCGCTAAAGACAACATAAGATCGGAAATCGAGCCTATTTGCTTTCTTAACAAATCTCCCTGGTCTATTATTATGCACAATTCATCAGTAACATGAAATGTTGGGGCCATCAAATGTAGAAATTGAATAGCTTTATCTAAGCCACTGACTGGACAAAACATTAATTCATGAATAAATATATAAACAAGGTCATTTAAAGGTTGCCAATGCAAATCCATTCAATCAGTTTACATATAAAAAACTATCTAAACCAACTTGCAGTGCAATGAAAAAAATCAAGTATAGTTGGATTTGCTTATTTTTTGTGTTAAAGGGCTGGTTCATTCATCATTTACTAAAGAAATGTATTTGTTCTGTTAAACACAAAGAAAGAAATTTGTAAGAATGTTAGCCACTTTCAGTTCTGTGACATCCTCCACTACCATAGTATGAAAAAATATTGTTGTTATATATACGTTGACTGACACAGAACTAAGATGTCGTCACGTTTCGCTTCTTTGCCGAAAGAAATTTCGCACACAGTTTAAAAAAATCGTTAAAACTATGAGAGAAAGTACATTTTTTACATTTCCTTCAGTTTCATAAAATTATTTTACTGTAGGTTATAGTTGAAACAACAGGTCCTGTGTCTCTGTTGTTGAAACAACAAAGATTTAGTCAAAACCAACAAGCCACGCCCACGGATCTGACTCGAAACACCAAGGATTTAGTGAGAGCCCAAGAGTGGTAAAACTAAGGCAAAATGGCTGCATTCAATAGGAGGAACAAAAAACGTGACTAAAACACGCAATTATTTGCTTAAACTACAAACAGCTGGACTCGACGGTTATCCTTAAGACTACATTACGACTTACAAAGGAGTCAGGTGTTCTTGGACACTTAAATGTTGCGCGAATTGAGTTTCCTGGTATTGTAACCATTCATTTCCCACAGTGTTTTACCACTCAAGCAGGCGAGGTCACGTGGGAAAGTGATGCATGTGCATACCCTCTATTAGCGTGCACACGCTGAACCTGACTCAAATTAGTCAGATCACACGATCTTAAATATACCATCATGGAACCGAATAAAGTGTGGCTGATGAGTTCGGTTCATTCAAGTCAGGTGTTTGATCGCCGCTTTGCTTAGCGGCCTTTTATGGAACAGCCCTCATGTGAGTTATAGGAATAATACAATACACTTCATTCAGCCATTCATTGCATGCTCGTTTTTTTGACCTTTCGAATGATTCTTTAAAAAAGATAAATTTCTCATGTTGTATTTAAATTTCCAAATTTCCAAACGTCAAAACACCCAGCCAGGTTATAGAGTATGCACTTTAAAGTGTGCGTCTCTGAACCGTAAGCTGTTTGGTGCCCTTGACAGATAACCGCTGAGAGCAAAGCCAGCATCCGGAGCGTGAGCACAAACGGGCTAATGACAATATGGGTCAAGCCCAAGCACGCCTGCTCAGGGGTAAAGAAGCCCCTTTAGAGGCTGACTCCGGATTAGTTCATGTTTCGCTTCCACTCTGTGGTTTATAGCGCACAGTGCATCAGAACTGATCTCAGGTCAGGCAATGATGACGCTGGGAGCTGCACTCCTGGGTTCTCCTTGACAAGTCCTCGGTGGCGCTGAACGCGGTGATAGACGAGTCAGGGGACCGAGGGAGTGCGGAGGAGAGGGGAGGAGTGCAGCAGGCTCTCTCTCTCTCTCTCTCCCTCCAGTGTTGTTTGTAAAAGCTCTTTCCATCTATAGCGCACCTCTCTGACCTCATTGGATGACAATGCACACACCTGCAATGCCTCAGCAGTAATTGGTTTAATATAACTTTATCAGCGTTTGTTTGTCATGTACACAAGAAGAACGCGAAAAAAGCAGGTAAAGTTTGTAATTTCTGTGACATTATATGTTTTTAAACACTCCACGTCACCCCTAAACATTTTTATGCATTATAATAAATGATTATATTGTTAAGATGCAATAAAGTGCCTTTAAATGAGCAAATGTAAGAGCCAATAAAACAGGACATTAGGGCGGGGCATACTTTATGGCCCCTCCTCCTTTTTAAATAGTCAGTAGTGTTTAGTTTACCTCACAGCTTGGATCTTGATAATGATTTTTTTCTAGATTATAAATAATATTAACAAACTGAATATTAGATCCAGGGCTGAGTTCAGCCCCGAAAAAATGTTGCGAAATGTTTTTTGAAGGGAAACTGTGGTGTGGTGGTTGAACACCCTGTTGTGATGACGCAATTGAGCTGATCCATTGAATACTATATGTTTGTGTTCTTTTTGAAAAGTTTTCGGAGACTGATGAAATCTGTATAAATACTTATTACATGGCTCGTTTAAATGCTTGATTCTGATTGGCCAGTCGCGGCAAACTAATAACGCCATGTAACCCGAATGTGGCAAATCATTTTGAGAGGGGGAGTTTAATATTGCACAAAAATGAATTAAAAATATGTCTTTCGATAACATTTATGACATTATATTTACAAAGGATTACACCAATTTGGCTGTTCGTGACGTTTGAACTTCGTTTCTTACTTTAAAACCTAAACGAAACGGCTTTCCTCGCGAAAGGTCTGCAATTGGTAAAAACGAGCTAATACAATATTTCACATTTTATGTCTAGTTTTTTTCTAATGTGGCAAGTAGCCGTGTAATATACGGGATAATGTACAAGGAGCCGGTTGTTATGGCGAAATAAGCCCCTTTAGTGTGAAACAAGCCCATCCGCTTCACGGTCCGAATCACACTGTCGGGGCTTATTTCTGCAATAACAACCAGCTGCCTGTGCATTATCCCTTACATGTTTAATACTGCAAAATACACGTCTCCTAGTATTTCAATTGTTGAGTATACATTACTTGGACCCATTGAGCGAGCTGTCTCTTTAATACCGCGTGGGTTTTATACATGTTGCTGCCGATTGGACAGACATTCTTGACACACCCACCAAACAAGAGAAAACGTATCTTGCACACCGTTTCCAGGGAATCATACCTTGGTTTGGAAAAACCGTGAAAACCGTGAAACAAAAGCGGTCAGCGTGTCACATGATATTTACAGCGAATGTGATTGGACGCAAAAGATCATCAATTAAAGATCGCATATTACAGGCCCTCTGGGTCAACACGTGCCACTTGATGAAGATCGCTGACAGAAAGAACTTGAGAACAACTTTCATTCCTCAGCTGGATAAAGATAGATGTGAAAGAATATTTACTTTTAAATCAGGGTTTGCTCTCATACACTTAAACAAACAATCGTATGTTTATGCGCAGCTGTGACCCATATAGCTGACAAGTGATGATGCCCGGGAAGGCAGGTGGGCATCCTGGTGGGTGGGGAAATCTGTCCTTACATACGGACGCACAGACACACGCAGATGGCGCAAGGACTGTGACTTCATTTCGTCCTGTGCGAACTAACTAGTTGACGAGATCTCAAATGAGGACAGGAGGATGTGACGCTTATGTGTGAATACTCCGTTATTTGACGGAAGGAGGCTGAGAGGACAGAGTTTGTGAGAGTTGGCAGTCTAATGCACAATGACACCAGAGGAGCGACACCTGCTGGACAAACAGTGTAGATGCTTTCATGAATCTGTTCAGACATTACAGAACAGAAAAAGGCCAAAACTGTTGCAAGCAAAATTATTATTAATACTTGTCAGATTTTATTGTATGGTATAGCATATATATTTTATTTGAATGGAATTACTGGAATAGATAAAAGTGTTTTTTAAAAGGATGTGTCGCAATACATTTCATTCACTTTTTCTGCCATGCAGCTATGAAATTTGGCAATGCGTAATACAATTATGAGGGTTTGCATTAATATAATTTTGGATTTTACAACCCCAACATGTCATCCTGTAACAAACTTTCATTTCAACTTCGTCATTTAAGATTTTGTCATTGACACGGTTGTTTATATACAATCTGTATTGAAATGTTATTCTGTCACTCTTTATTTCGTTTTTTTTAAATAACAATATATATCAAATAAGGTGAATATAAAATGAAACCAAAGATTAAACACTTAAGATTGAGCATGTGCATGTTGCAACAGAGGAAAATAAGTCAACTTTCAAGACGGTCATAAGATGACCTACATTGTTTTTAAATAATATGCTAAGAATCAAGATATTACTTATTAATTGGTAATTTTGGTAATAACTACTTACATTGGGGGTGTGGTGTGTGATTCATATGTCTGAACAAATGTGACAAATCACATGCCACAATACTACAGTAGGATATACGTTATACAGATGTATTTGTTGATTTGATTCAGCAGGATCAGTAAGCAGACAGCCGAGATAATACACCAGTCACACACAGCTCTTTCAGCAGGAGAGCTGAACAAATCCACAGGGAGAGACTTTAATCAGCAGTGGACTTAGAGAAGCAGAATGTAGGGAGTGAATGAGAGAGAGAGATAGGGTGAGGGCGGCAGGGGCCTTGTTAAAGCTAATGTCTGATGTGGTTGCAACTGATCTCACAGCAGGTGTCAAAGGGCTGATTTGCTCCACACAAACAGGGAAGTCTCCATGAGCCACGGTCTCCACGGACTGACTCTCCATTACATCACATATCCAGCAGAGATCTAATTGGACAACATGTACAAGCTACAACCTATGAGCTTTTTAACTGTGTAGATATTTAAGCTGAGGGTGGAAAAAGGGGGAATATAGAGGAAATATATTCATGTGATGGGAGAAAAGGGTTGTGATGGGCTTTAAAGCATGTAAGGACAAAAATCTTATTGCAACAATAACAAATTGATCTTAAAGGGACAGTTCAACTTCATCAACTCACCCTAATGTCATTCCAAACCTGTACGATTTTCTTTCTTCTCCAGAACACAAGATATTTTAAAGTTGGTAAATAAACATTTGCCCCCATTTACTACCATTGTATGGGCAAAATCCCATAGAATAGCCAAAAGCGACCCCCCCATTAATTCTCAAGATATTTGTGTCCCTAGATACACATAGGGACTCTTTTCAAAGTTACGAGTGGTTTAATCACCCCGTCTCTCTGAAAAGTTATAGCTTAAGCCAAAAAATTGGATATACTTTTCACATCCATAGCACAATTGAAGTTTAATATTTAGAGGTTTAATATCCGTAAATCCCCAAACTCTCCAATGCTTGCCTTAGATGCTACTTAAAACAGCACATGCATTGAATGCTACATCTGACTTAATAAACACACCTTTAATACGTCCAATACATCCCCTGAAGTACAGAGCATTCAGTTACATAATGCAGCTTAAGGTTTATTTTGAGCCAGTCTGATGCTGCGACAGGGCATGTGCTGCGACATCGAGTTTAGAGATCGCAAACGTTTCAACTCATGGAAAACAAATCAGAGCCTTTTCAATTAGGCCAGGATGTTAAACCTAGTGTTATTTGAAAGCTGAATGTGTGTTCACGGAGCAAGCCTCTCACGGACATTTCTGGAACGCTGAACCAACACAGATGTACAATCAAATACAATTTGTGGTGCTCATTCATGTGGTTATTAATGGGACAGGTCACCTAAAATGTTTTTATTTATTTATGCACTCTCATGTCATTCCAAACTTGACTTTTTATTCTGCAGAGTACAAAAGATGTTCCTGTGGCTCAATGGAAGAGCATTGCGCTAACAGCGCTAAAGGTTGTGGATTTAATACCCAGGGAACATAAGATACAAAAAGAAAAAATATTTTAAGAATATATAAAATTAAGATATATCCTGTTATATCAAAGTCGGTTTGGATAAATAGTTTGTTAAATGCATAAATGAGAGATATTTTGAAGAATGTTGGTAACCGAACAACGGCGGTACTCATTGACTTGAATGGGTACCACAGTTGTTCGGTTACCAGCATTCTTCAAAATATCTTCTTTTGTGTTCAGCAAAAGAAAGAAAGTCATCCAAGTTTTAAATGGTAATAGGGTAAGATGACAGAATATGTATTTTTGGGTGACCTATCACTTTAAACTGACTTTGTAGGAGGGCAAGAGTCAACAGTAAGTTATATAGGTATTTATTTGCAGTCAGGTGGCATGGAACATGAAGACAACTCTGAGGACATGGGTTAGATTTCAAACACAAAAATAAAATTCAAGACACAAACTCAAATTCTGATCCCTCCGTTCCAAAGGGAACTTCACTAGGATATCCCGTTAAATACACAAGCACACCCCTTTATATAAAAGAGCTTAGATATATATATTTCATAATCCCTTTCGATGAGGTTAAAATGAGGTTATAAAAGAATCACTCAAAGTTTTAAAGAAAAAGGAGGTCGTTCAAAAGAACCGTTCTTCATCCCACACAAACACGTGCATTCCTGTTCATGTAAAAGATTCGAAGCACACTAACAGTAGTCATTTTTAAAATGTGATTTTTAATTCTGTACATGTAATAAATGTGATGACAAGGAATTCAGTGTTGATTGCTTTTAAGGTCACAACTCTGCATGTGGTTGAAAACGTTCGCTTTGGAAAACTGTTAGAAATGGTCAGTTTCCCAGAGTCCCACACTCGAGTCTTAGCACAAGGCTTCAATTGCACGAGGATTAATACCCAACAAACCCCGAGCAGGAGATCTCAGCCGCGAGAAACCACCTAGCCCAGGATTACAAACCTTCCAAACGGATTTAAACATAACATTAAATCATAAAAGATACATGATCGAGCACATTTGTAGAACAGGTTACTAGCAGGAAAAGAAAAGGGAACCGAATGAATGCCTGAAGCATTCGTCAGTGCCTCTATAATATATGCCCAATTAATGAACCATCTGTTGAGGAATCTCCACCATTCTCCTAACAAGCTCATCTGAAATTCATCTCCCTGTTAGAGCGGCATCTGAAGGTGATCCGTACCCTCTCCGAGACGGGAAAAATCAGGATGTAGAAATGACACTATAACACTTATCATGGAGGCAGATGGCGACGCTAAGCATTAAAGAAAAGTACAAATAAATTCGGCTCCCGTTTCATTTAGTCGGCAGGCTTGTATACTGCCTTCCCTATTTTCGAGGATAAGCTGATGCATAGACTTTTATTTTGAAAGAGTAAAAGACAGCACACTTCAAAATCCCACAGAGTCTATTAGACAAGGGTATTTGCACACATTTACAAAATGAATAATGTTGACAACAAAAGAAAAAAATTTGACATGATAAACAGAATTATGGATGAGAAAAGGAAAAACTGCATCGGTAAGGCCAAGGTTAAGAGATAATTTATCAAAGACAAGCTGAACGAGAATCGGATAAAGAAATCAAATTGATTCTAAAATTTATATATACTGGAATTTCATTTTATTGTATTGAGAAGGTCTAGATTCATTTCTAACACGCTTAATTTTTCTGTCCCCCTGTCCCCCTGTACCTAGAGACCATGAATCAGTGCTAGCGTTTCTTACAGAACACCCAGTACAATCAACATCGACGTTCACAGTCAACCATCATGCGCACATGCGCTCTAAAACCCAGTAGAGGACTAATTGAGGCTTCACAAACTGATCCCAAATCAGATGTGGACTGGAAGGGTGGGCAACGAAACACCACTTCTCCCTTCCGACCACATGCTCACAGATGCACAGTCTCAGACAGAGAAGAGAAGATCTGGCCAAAACTCCCATCACTAAAACCAAAAGAACACCATAATCTGATGGAGCAATATATCCTGTGAGGGTATAAACCTTCCTCCTTATGATTCACGGTGGGTGGGCAAGATTATGTTTGAGGAAGAGGAGATGATGGGCAAAGGTGTCTATTAGGTAAACTAAAAAGATAAAGCGCTTCTCAGAAGAGAGCCAGGGAAGGAGGACGACTAGTGGTCCTAGCTCAGGAGCTGCCGAATCTCCTTGTGCATGTGACACAGGAAGTCCACATAAGAGGCCCCGCCATTGTTGCTCTTATCTTCCACCAGGAAATGCTTGAAGATCAGCTCCAGTTTGTCTTCCTGTTTCACCACAATGAGCTGAAAAACATAAATTGACAAATAGGTTTTATCAAATGTCTGATATTGGGAAAGGGCCAACACCAGGATCATTGGTTAACTTCAATATTCTAAATTCCACATTCCAATTTGTAATTTGTATTGTATAAAAGGTGAAGCTTTCAGATGTAACAAACAATTTCGCTTGACTAAATAACAAGCACCATGAAAAGCATAACGTGGAGCTCTGTGACGCATTTACCTTCATGTATCGTGAGCGCTGTGTCCTGATGGTCTCGATAATCTCCCTCAGTCTCTTTGAAAAAGGATTATCCAAAGCCGGCAGAGACGTCTAAACCAGCAAAACACACACACAAAAACCACACACCAATATTTAGAAAATGTTCCCACATTTATAAAATAGAAAAATAGCTCATGCCTCTAGTAAAGAACTCAAGTTTCATTTGCAATGCATAATCTGCAGATTATGTCAGTATGAGACATAATATAACACAAACCTATATAACACAAACTGCTGAACAATAACTCCGAATCCTGCTGTACATTTAACAAAGATCATACCATGCTGGGGTCTATATGGTTGAATGAAGGCGTTCCGAAGATATTCTGAAGCAGCTCTTGTTGGGCATTCGCCCCGACCCAAAGGAAAAGGTTCATTCCATTCTCTAACAGGTACACTCCTCCTCTAGATAGTCTCTCCTCTGAGTCTCTCACGGCTACAGGCAGAGTCGTGCTCTCAACATCCAGCTTTTGCTGTAGAAAAACAGATTAAAAAACTGTAACCATTACAGTTGAATTCATATATCAATATAAAGTGGGTTGTCGGCATGCTTGTCTCTCACCAGTGGAAGCAGTCGAGGGTAGAAGAACACGTGACTCTCGGCTACATCCATGGAGCTGATCAGCTGTCTCAGATACGCACGATCGTCCAGAGAGACGTCTGCCCCCGGCTGGAGAACGTCACTCTTCAGCATGCAGTTCAGATACACGGGCAGCAGCTTCATGCACTCAGGCAGAATCAACTGTGCACAGGTAGATAAACAGTTTGTATTAAAATATATTTAAACTACACAGAGAATCATTTCATTAGAGCACTGTGTTGTCATAGGTTATGTCTCTGTGATTTCCTGTACTTACCTGTCCCGCTGAAGATGGACTGGCGCAGTGCTTGCGGTAGCAGGCCAAGATCTGTGCACACTGATTCACCAGGCTGTCACGTACATTCTTGGTGGGACTGCTGAGTACACTGCGATATGCTGTAAACACATACAACTCAAATCAAACTTGCCAAAACACCTGGCACAGATGCATAAATATATTTATTGCACAATGTCAGACTGACATAACATAAGCAGCCTCACAATCCCAGCACAGGATACCACAAGCGTCCGCTATGAGAGGATGTGTGTGGTTTTACTCACCATATTTGGCGAAGAAGTTGATGATGGTGTCTGTCTCGCAGTTCCTGTACAGATCTGCCAGCTGAGAGCAGCAGTTTACTGCCATGTTATGGATGAGAAGGCGTCGCTGGCCGCTGCTGCTTGTGTACAGAACCGCACACTGACGAGAGAGAATGCACATAAAGTCATAAAACGTTGAAATCGATGATTTCAGTGTAGCTGACGTTTCATACGAGTGTGCGTGACTTAACCCACCTGCATTAGAGCTCCGGTCTCCTCGCTAAGCTTGTCGTCGTGTCTGAACTCCACGGTAATGGTCTTGTCGCAGTCTAGACCTGCCAGCTCTACATCTGTGGTGTTGCTCATGTAAAAGGAACCGAAGAAGTCTGTCGCCCGGATACCTGGGGCAGAGTCACACTCAGGTTAAACTCAACCATTTTTTATTAGACTGACGTCTCTCATCAGCATTTCGCCATCAATATCAAAGTGTGTATAAGCTTTAAAACATACAGAAATAAAATCTTTACAGAAAAATGTGCTTCTTTCCACGTAAGTAGAATTAAGTGTAAAATATGACCGACATCTCTCCAGGAAGAGCTCATTATTTTGAACGTCTGTTTTGCAAGTCCCTCGTCTCACCCGTGCTGGTGCGGACCCTCAATACAGCATCGAAGCCCATCGGTTTCTGGACATCTCTTCTCAAGTCATTGAGGAAACGCTCCTGGTCAGTTGGGGCCTAAATCAAAGTCCATATGTGTTAATCCCAATGCATGTATTTTTGTAAACCAAGGCAACTTTGATATGTGTCAAATAACCACGACAACTGTGTTTCCCTCACCTGGAAGTAGGTGTATTTGTAGATGGAGCCACCCGTTGAAGTGGGCACTACCCCTAACGTTGCTACATCAACATACTGGTTAGGAAACAGGAAGAGGTCCACACAGCAACCCTGGGCCACGCATTCCTTTGCCAGAGTGTTGTAAAAACCAACCTGTGGCTGGAAAAGTGACTGAAACAGACAGGAAGACAGCAACTCAACATGATACATCAAACTCTCCTTACGGCCCCCAAAAAAAAAAAAAAAATTGCAGACTCTATAATCAATACCATCAGGAGAGTAAAAAAACCAACAGGTCAAGGTACCTTCTCTTTATCAGTGCCCACTAGTTTCTTATCCTCCCGGTTCTTCAGTTTGCCTGGGGCCTCTGCGATCGGCAGAGATGAGTGGAAAATAAAGAGCTTTCCAGCACAGTCTGCAGCCTGGATGACAAATCACAAGTGTCATTATTACTGTACGACTCCACTTGATACTTAAACCCAAATACAGAAGAGACTTCAGCCATGAATAATCCACTACACAGATGTTCTACTGAACTTGCTTACTGTCAGCCAGACAACAATACATCTCAATTACAGACAACTGTAAATCACAATATTCTCAATCCCAGTATATGGCTTGTATAAAAAAAACCCCACAAACACACACACCTTTAGTGCCTCCAGCCCCGCCTGAATGACAGGCCCAAACACAGTTTCTGTTTCCCGCGTGTCTGCGAACATCTCCGGGATCTGATCCAACAAACTGGAACACGCATGTTCATAATCAATACACTTTGATTCTCATTGTATCGGAGATTTAAATGGATTTACGTAAAGGCAAAACAAACGAGAAACCAAAACGTACCTCTCAATAACCACCCTTGACTCCTGGACATTGACCAGAAAACCATCTAACAGTGGAACAAACATTTCGGACACATCCGATACAACCATCATCTGCGGCTGGGCGAGCGAGGCCTTCACATTATAGAAATGAAGCACTTTATTGTAGGTTACAAACCCGACTCGAATGTTTGACTCCATGTCAGGGTTCTCTCTGAAAGTACAAGTCAACATGGGACAACGTTACAAGACTGGCAAAATTCCTTATGCACCACAGTAGGGTCCAACAAAGAATAAATAGCTATAGCTTTAGGCCAGGTGATGTTAGCAGAAAAAGTATGGTTGCTTTACAGGTAATCAATACAACAGTGTTCTTCTGATTTTGTTTAGTTGTACTGTCCTATGTTAAAATTTTCACCTGGGCAAGTAATCCAAGAGTGTCTTCAGCTCCTGGCAAACCATTCCCACCATGCCGCTCTTCACGGCATTGTAGGACACATCGATCAGGAAGATGAAGGATGGTGGCTGAGGAAACTTATTGTTCTATAAACAGAAAGTAAATAATTATATTACACTTCAACATTTCACTACAGAGTGAAAAGACAAATACCTTGCAGTGGTATGACGGGGACATATAATATACAAAAACACTGTACCTTACAGTAGTCCACAGTCGCCAGAAACTCATAACTTCCCATTGAGAGCTCTGGTCGCTCATAGCAGTCCACTCTCTTCCCAGTGTGATCCAGATGCTGGAAGTAATGGGGAGGCACTGGGAGAGGGAAATAAACATGTCCAACTTTAGATAATGTAGATTGGATGGATTCAATATAAACATCTTAACGGTGCACGCCTTTGACTGACCCTCGGTGACGCAGCTGCAGAAGCCGCACTGGAAACGGCGTCCGCCTTCAATAAACTGCATGTACGGACACATGTAAGCTTTACAGCGATTACAGCGGATGGGACCGCTTTCTCCATGATCCACGAGATATGGTGCTGTCTGTGGAACAAGAACTTGCTTAAAATCCCAATATTCAACATTGCCATTACCCATAAGCCCTTTCCTTGTGATATTCAAGAAAGGTAATGTGGTCTTTTACCTCATCTGGGGGAAGAGTGGCCAGGGGTTTAATGACAGCAGCCAGGGGGACCTGTGACTGCTTCGCCATGTCGGCATTACAGGGCACGTTGTAGGCTGTGCAACGTATGTAGCGTGGACTTGAATTCCCTTTGAAGATAAATCACGATACAGTTCAATACAAACTATACAAAGTATAGTTTATTACAACTTGTTAAGATTTCTGTACAAAACAACAAAATGCATTGACGTGTATCCCGCTCACTAAATTAAACACGTGACATGACATGTTTTAAACATTTATCATTGAATAGTGTTTCACCTACTCAGTCTACAGTGTACACTGCAGAGCTTTTAAATAGTAGATTAACAATCTGATATGCATAAAGCCTAATAAATACCTTGATCTTTAACCTGGAAGTTGGTGGTGACCAGAGGTGGGGCTTGACCTCTGACGCCTGTAGTAAAAGGTTCACTTCCCTTGTTTGCTTTGTCATCCTCAATAACCTGAATCTGTGGAAACAAAGAGCAGTCTAAAAAAGGAATGACACGCCTTCATTCTTGAACAAACACACACCCTGACATTTCACCCAATATACATCCTCCTTCTACTTCAATAGAACCAGTTCAAGTAAATTTGAATATTAGCACTACATCTCATCATCCTAACCAGATTAAAGGAATATTTACAACTGATTACAATCAAGATTTAACAAGAGATGCTATGCCGTGGTTTATCACAGGAAATAATTCGAACTCCTTCGATTTGTGGAAAACAACATAATATACATACAACATATATACAATGCATTTAAAATGGAAGCCTATTGTGTGAGCACAAAACACCAAAGCAAACCTGAAGTGCGCAACTGTGTTTAAAAACTAAAAGGAAATTCTCTTGCTAATGTAAATAAGATCAGAGTTTAAATCAGTTTAAAATCAATAAACGTTGAATAAATTGTTAATGTAAATCCTATCAATAAGCTTCCCTTTTTTTAACAAAGGTGCATCACTCCATAGATAAAATTAGTTTTTAGACATTGAGGAACCAGGATGCAATTATGTTAATATAACTGCTTACAATGCTAAGAGTTATTCCTTCACATCTAAAACAATAGTCATGCAAAGACATGAAGCATGCAGGAGTGTGTGTAAGTTTTAGGTATGAACCAAAGCAAAACTTAAAATCTGCCCAAACGATTTCCCAGGATTGTTTTATGGAGATGTATATGACAACGAATAATTTAAAAGTGTTCATAACAGAAAATGAAACATCACTCGTGAAAAAACAACAAGAAATGTCTAGGTTATGCTTAATTCTCTCATCATTTACTCACCAAAGAGTTGTAAATCTGTATAAATGTCTTTGTTCTGATGAACACATAGAAAGATATTTGGAAGAATGCTTATAACCAAACCGATCTTGCCCCCCATTGACTCCCATAGTAGGAAAAATATTCTATCCTTTTTTGTTCTGTTGAACACAAAAGAAGACATTTTGAAGAATGTAGGACCGCAAAGAGTTCTGGGGCACTTTTGACTACCAATTGTTACTTCCTACTATGGGAGTAATTAGGGGGCAAAATATGTCTGGTTATACAAAAGCATTCTTCCAAATATCTTTCTCTGTGTTCATCAGAATAAATAAATTTATACAGATTTGGAACAAGTCGAAGGTGAGTTAATGACAGAATTTTCCTTTTTGGGTAAAGTATCACTTTAAGTGCAATCCTGACAGGCCAAATTTAGATATTCACTTCTATGTTCTATTTGATGTTATGGTAAAACATAACTCCGAAGACATTTCTGTGAGATTCAAAATGTATTAATAAAAAATCTACTGAATGTTTATCTAAACGGAGTCATTCCTCTAAAAGAGAAACAATGAGTAGGTAAATGAACACAGAACAGCATAGAGACACGGCAGAGGCACTTACTGGACTGGGGATTGCGTCTGGGTCTATTCTATGTCTTGTTTTCTGCACAGGCGGTATGTCAGAGGCTTGCTTTACATTTAACAATTTAGTCAGCAAATTATAAAAGAGAAAAAGAGAGGAGCCAAAACAAAAGAAAAAGAGAGAAAGAGCAGACAAGATAAACAGAAGAGTAACAACTGTTACAGTTCCTCTGTTTTTGTCAAACCTAGAATTACTGATGATTAATCACACTTTAGCAGACAGCATAAGAGACAAAGATGTAGTTATTGCAAGGTGGCGTGTGCAGAATGTCCAAGCCTTGAAAAATCTCTGAATCTTGTTATCTTTACTGATGAAACAGGATCTGTGCTAAGCCGCCAAAGTGCATGCACATCAGACACAGGAGACTCCAGAGCGAAGCTTTTCGTAACACATACACATCACACGACTATAAACATCATTTATTACAGATGGTGTATGCCTGTGTGTTTATGCAAGTGTGTTAGTACTGAAGATGATGGATAAATACATTAAAAACACACTCAAAAAATCCACACAGTAGATGTATGAGACACTGGTATGGTGAATGTGTGTGTGACTGTTGAAAGGTTTGGATTGTTCATACCGGGCCTGGGATTGAATCTGGATCGAGCCTCTTTGGGGCGGATGGTGCTGGAGCAGGAGCAGCAGAAGGTGCGCCATAGTTCTGCTGCCCAGCATATGGCCCTGCATAGCCAGGCTGAGGACCTCTGACCTGCCCAAAAGCACCTGATAGAGAAATACAAAGATTGTTTACAAAAAAATTTGGCTTTTTAAGGCTTACAGAGACGTGATGAGGATTTTTAAGAGGAAGATAATGATTCATTAATGCTAACTCCGTACACACCATTTTGCTGAGGAGGATAGCCCTGCATTCCTGGCTGTTGTGGCGGTCCTGACATACTAGCGTTGGGAGGAGCAGGTGGCATGCCAGGTTGTGAAGGGGGTACATGGTTCGCCTGTACCATTGTAGGACCTTGAGAAGTCATATGAGGGGGAGCTTGCATTCCAGAAAGGGGAGGCCTCTGTGGAGGACCCCCTTGTGGTGGAAACCCAGCTGCGGTAGGGGGAGGTCCTGAGTGGTAAGACGAAGGTTGAGAAACTGGCGGCTGGGGTGGACTGACCCCCGGTATCTGAGAAGGTGCAGAGGTAGGTGGTGGACCTCCAGGGAACGCAGAGGGGTGGGAGGTGGGTCCCCCTGGGAACGCAGAGGGGTGGGAGGTGGGACCCCCTGGGAACGCAGAGGGGTGGGAGGTGGGACCCCCTGGGAACGCAGAAGGCTGGGAGGTGGGAAGAGGAGGTCTTTGGAAAGATGTCTGTGCTCCAGGAGGTGGGCCACCGTACGAATGGGTTCTGGGTCCTGGAATGGGACCTGGAGGTGGGGCTGTTGAAAAAGGAGGCTGAGAGACAGGTGGAGCTTGAGGGAAGGATTGCTGGGAGTTAGGGGGCGGGGCTTGGGGGTGGGTGGGGCCAGCAGAAGAGAAAGCAGGAGAGGCGTTTGGGAACGGCTGCTGTGCAGAAGGTGGCGCTCCGTAGTAGGATTGAGGGGGAGGCTGAGCCACACCTTCAGTAGGAGGAGAATGTGTGGGAGCAGCAGATGTGGGTGAAAAAGTGTGAGGAGGTGCAGGTGTGTAGGCAGCAGAGACAGGAGCCTGGGATACAGAGGGAGGAGCTAGAAAAACAAAAACAAATGTCACAACACTACTCTATGTATATGTGATATTTAGGGAATAGTTTGATCCCAAAGTGTCAAAGACAGTTTTACCATAGCCTGGGCCAGCAGGAGAGGAAGCCGTTGGTCCAACCTGCATAATGGACATTTGATTGGTCATCTGTTGCATGCTGTTGGGTGGCGCTCCGTACTGTTGGTTGTATGGGGGCTGAGGACCGGACAGGTTTACTGCTCCTGGAGTGTATGGCTGAGACACTGAAGGCCTAAATGACCAATAAAACCAGCAACAAAGTAAAATAATTACAATTTACAACCTCTTAAAGTTCCAACAACAAATCAAAAGTTAAATAAGGGAGCTGACCTCTGTGGTGGAGCACCCATCGGAGGTGGGCCGTTCTGAGTGTCTCCAAACTGAGAATAGTCCTGGGCAGGTGTCACAGGTGGTGCTCCTGAGGTTGGGGGTCCTCTCATACCTGTAGGAGCACAGGAAGTGGTTTAGAATTATAATATTCATCAATTTATATACTCATCACTATCATCACAATGCTAGCATCCACCATAACATGCTCTATTTGTACCCAGCTACCTACTGAAAATTTTTTCACAACACAATAGAGGTCTGCATTCCTGCGGGATTCCTGCAGAGCCTGATTAGATTAGATTTGTTGCGGCTTGGAATTAAATTTCTGATTTGTAGATGGTAGCAAACAATACTCCTGAGCATTGGTGGTGGAACAGGCAGTCTAAGAGCAGCTGTTGTAAATGCATATGTGAAACAGATCAGTTCTGTGTGATGTTGAGAAACCGGTCACATAAATGATTTGAAAATGGAATAGAAGTCATTTGGATCACAATTATTATTCTTTATTCTATCAGGGCAAGTTGTGTCAGTTACGTTCAAACTCCTACACATGAGCCATCTCTATTTCAAAGCCCAACAATCGGTGTATCAAACGATTTCAAATAGATTACATTCTAAAAAAACAATCTCACATATGAGAACAGCAAATAAGGCACATGTTTCTATAAGTATAGCTGCTATACAACAACCTTTATGATCCCAGGCTGTACATTAACTTTTTTTGCAAGTAGCACCAGTGCTACAGAGCTAATGTTAAAGCACAGGCCAAATAGTTGTAGCAGAAGTATAAAAAGCGCAGTTCATTACATAATAGGTAGGTAAATGACATTAATGTTACTTGCATACAGATGGATAAATTAGGGCCATTTAATTTTTTTTTCTCCCAAATTCGTCATTGGTTTCTTTCTTTTTTATGGTTATATTAAGAGTTCTGTGAGCCATTAGAATTTGGTGAAAATGTAAAAAAATGGTGGCGTAGGCTGGCAACTTTTTTTTTTTAAAGGCAGGCGGGGAAAGAGTTAAAGTGTGCAGCTCATTCACTCGTACACACGCAGAACAAGTAGAGAACACATTTAAATAGAAGAATTCCGCTTACATGATTCCTTTTACATTTTCCCCACATTGCGTGGAGCAGGGCTCTAGATAAATGGACTCAATGCAGCCGGAAAACAAGTTTTAATCGCAAAACAAAATATAAATGAAAATAAATAGTGGTGCGCCAAATTAACCTCACACACGAAAAAGCACAGCGACAAATGCACTTCACACAAACAAGGGGTTCTGTCTAAGGCACCTGCCAAACTGTATCGCACGAGTGCTACACCATTAAATTTATTCTTAACACGGACTGATTTTTTCGTAGCAATTGCATTAAAAAATTTCCCACTGTACAGCCCTGGATCCATACAGGCATAGCAAATACACTACAGTTAATTATATGTGAAAGATGCAAGATGTTTAAGTTCACAGAACATGAAAGGATGCTATTGTAACTTCAGGATTAGGGATGGGTATCGTTAAGATTTAATCAATATCGATACCGGTACTTATCAATACTGTTATTGATACTAAGCTCCATAAAATGATTTGGAAGATGTTAAAAATTTTAAGTTTCTTTATATCAGGTAAAGTGTGTTCCTTAGCATACCACTTACGGCACGTAGCATGTGCATAGGAGCACATCATTATGTAATTCAACAAATTTACTTTACATCAATATGGGTATTTGGCTGGTAGACCGTATTTCTTTTATCCTTTCTGATTTTAGGTCTACATTTTTAGTACTATTTTCTAAGCAAGTAATATTTTTTTAATATTATTTACTATTCTTTATAATTTTACTTGCACATTTATTTCAAGTTACTAAAGTAAGTAAATTTACTCCGTGGCCGAATTATTAAAAACAATGTTATAACTTGTTCTCAAACAAAGGACTTTTATTTTGACGGGTTGCCACAAACGGGTGTTTGACCCAGAAAGTGTACAAAATATTTTTGTGTAACCTGCTGTTTGGAGGCACTCTACAGTCAATAACAAAGCACAAGGAAGGAGGAATAGGACAGGCCACTAGGCAGAATTGAATGAGTTACCTAGATCAAGAGGAGAGGAGGAGGACAGGTCAGAGACTAAGTTTGCTGCGACAGTCTTAGAAGGAAAGCTTGCATAAGGAGAATATCCTGCAATACAAGAGAGAAAGAGCTGTAAAATACCACAAGAAAATGAAATGTAAGGAAATGATGGATAAACAGAGGGGGTTGGGATGGAGGAATCTGACTGTTGCTTTCTTCTTCAAAAAAAAAATATTTTCAAAACCAGTAGGACCTGAACAAATACAGCTAACATTAATATCTTATGTAATTGAGTAATCAGTTCATTTTAAAGTCAAGTCAACTTTATTTATAAATTCTCATTGATACAAAGCAGCTGTACATGAAACATATTGACTATAGGCAAAACATTTAAAGTTATACAAGTAAAAACAAAAAAGGTGAAAACTAGAGATACACCGATTGCAATTTTCTTTTCCCATTCCGATTTTATTATAAGTGAAACCTGCCGATTCCGATTTTTTTTTCCATTATCATTACATAAATTATTGAACGTTACAATTTTAATAAATACAGTTCTACAACCTGCATTAAATTACAGAATCTTCAATTGCCCAAATAACTATTAAATTGAAGAACTCTGTTATTGAAAATAATTATAAATAATAAAATATAATTAAACTTAATCACTTCATCGACCTTTTTCATTTTTGTACTCTCACAAAAGTCTAAGATAACAATAAAATAATTCAACTTTATTCTTTTCCGTTTCTGTTTATGAAACTATCATTCCTTTATTTATTTATTTCTGAAATGTAAAATAACTTTTCTTTATCTTGGGGCTGTAGTACTAAAAGAAGTGGGTTGATTTTAGCTGCCACTTCAATAAAAAGTTAAAAATCTTATGAATAAATTCTACTCTAAATATGTATATGTATTTTTTGTGTTAATAAAGAACTCTATATTTAATATATATTTCACAAATATTGGTTGATTTATTCATTTTTAATATGAGTGGTGTTAAATGTCATTTTACCTCAGTGAATTTACCATAGTTTTAACTTAAGACAATTAATCGGGTGAATGGAATTTACATTTGTTTTACATATAGTGAACGACTTCGAGTGTCAGAGTTTAGCGCAGTTTTGTCGGAGATTCGCGCAGTTCGGTGGAACCACGGAGTCACGATCGTAAATGAGCTGTGAAAGACAGCCGTCTTGAACGGACGTTTACTCGCGTATTTGACGTTATTGCCCGCTGGCAACACACGATCGGCTTCGAATCGGCAAGACGTTAGACTGACCGGCCGGTCACCGGTCACGGTCGATCATGCGAAAACCTGCCGATTCCGGTTTCTGACCGGTCAATCGGTGCACCTCTTGTGAAAATATAGAAAACAGACACACACACACGCACGCACACACACACACACAATATGCAACACGCACAAAAAATACACACGCTCTAACACGCAAAATTCTAAATCTAAATTTTTTCATTGCCAATTAAGTAATACATTCTATGAACAACAAATTATGACTATTCATAGAGAACTATTTCTGCGTTCCTGCTTACCTTGTGGTTGACCTTGTTGGTGAGCTGCGCCTGGACCATTATAAGGAGCGTACTGGGCGGGAATGCCCGCGGGCACGTGTCCACCCCCATAGCCAGGCTGGGGATAGCCCTGATATCCAGGCTGAGGCTGCCCATAAGGAGAGGCCATGTGAGGTTGCTGGTTAACATTCATTCTCAGTTCATCCCTAATTCTGCAGAAAACAGGAAAAAAGGAGCAAGTGAGTGAATAAATCTATATTTATGAAGTACTTTAAGAAGTGCTTAAGGGGTCTTGCTAGAGCTTTCAGGGTATAAATACATTTGTTGCTGCATAAGCTTAGCTTAGACCAGTGCAGCAAATGTTGGCATAAAATAGAAATTTGCACAAAAAAAAGGCTGCCTCTAAAACTGGCTTGCACAAGCAGGAAAAGTGGACTCATAAAGAAAAGAATAAAGGTAGTTGACATGAAAAAATACATGAAGTGAGAAAAAAATATCATTACAAGAAAAAAGTAAGAGACCCTAGAATGTTGCTATCGTAATGTAAATTGATTTAAGTGTGATGAGAATAAACATAATTCATCAATGTTTGCAATTTCTCAGCCAGCCCTGATGTCATCCCAGAGTAAAAGTCAATATTGATTCACTCAACAGCACTACAGAATTACTGCATATTAATACAACCCAATTATATACAAATCTTAATATAGTAATTATATCTAACATGTTTTATTATAGTAACAAAAACAACAGCCAACATGGTTTTCACAACTTCACAACCTTTGTGACAAACAATAGTAAAAAAATAAACAAGACAGCAGGCGTGACATGATTTGATCCATTCTGGATGCAACAGGTCTGGTCATGAGAAGCGGGCATTTCGTAGCAGAATTTCATGCCAGACCTGAATGAGAGTTTGAGCTGCACTGCAAATGACTACCCAACCTAAAAAAACAGCCAGCACCACCCATTTTTTTTGTCCAGACCATTTGTACAGGTCAAGTTCATCGAGTAACCCAGTCTCATCATTTGCTATTACAGTATTTAATTACTGTATTGCCAAGTTAACAAAAAAGGGTGCAATACTAGTTACAGTGGATTAAGATAATGTCTAGACAACATCAAATGAAAATGAAAGTAATTTCAGAGGGAAAGCAGGAGGATATTACAATTAAACTTTGCTGAAAGCCTAATACCAACTCATTTTAATCGGAAATATGTACTTATCTAAACCATCAACTATATACATTGAACAAACTATATATAATAACTTTTCTAGAACAAAAACTACAGACAGCACAGCTGTCCACACCCACAAAAAGCATCTAGGACTCTAGCTCACGAGTCCATGATCAAATAGTTCACCCGAACAACTACTGAAATGGATTACACATGGTATTTAATAGTTCCACCCATCTCTCAATTTCACAAACATCAATGAAACACAAGCAGAGGAGACTCATATTACACAATTACAGCCAGCATGCTTGCTTCTTAATAGCAGGATATTATGGACCACAGAACAAACATAGAAAGTAGATTTTAAACTTATTACCAAACTTCCAGAGCCTCATTTAGACTTCAAAGCGTGGTCTGCTGCAAAACATACAACTCCTCGGGTTTCTAGTAGAATGTAACAGCTGAGAAGCTTTAGCACAACAAAGCCTTGAATAATGCTGAATAATTGAAGGATAGGGACACCGTAATAGTATACAGTATCCCATGTGTGAGGACTTCAGATATAAACATGCTAATTTTCCACCTGTCTGAAATAAATGAGACCTGTTGCATGATCTAAACCTGCCTCAGAGAAATTCCTTTGCATTACGCACACAACAAAAGTGTCAACAGCAACAGAAACCACCAGTTTCAACCTAATATTTGCATTGCAAGCAATGCTTAAGAACATGAGTAAAGGGATTCAGAGGCCCTTAAGCACTTAAAACGATTTCAAATAGACTTAACCAATAAAAGACGTATACGAAATGTCAAACAGAACATTCAAAAACACAACACACTTGCCAGGCAGATACATTACAAGACCAATGTACCAATGAAAACTAAATTACATGCTTCCAAGAAATACGTTCACGTGGAATTAAAATGTTATTTGCGTTTGTTCCTTGTATCGCTTACTTATTGAGCATATGAGGACATTAAATCCCCTCGCTAAGCTAATTTGGGATGTTTTACGTAGCTGGTGTTAAAACACCACCGTTAAATGACCCAGTATGAGTGACAACATTTATTTCACACCACTTAACTCTTATTTCATATCAGTTACAGCGGAAAACGTCAATTCACGGAATAAAAGTAATTCAAACTCGTAAATGACTCGACGTTGCGGCTCGCGCTAGCTGTGCTAAGCTAAGCTACGACCCACTAAAAAATAAACAAACAAAAACTGAACAAATATCGAGCGCCATCTGACAACTGACCTCAATAAAAGCTCGGGTGGTTAACGAACGAGTCGTCAAGACGCCGTTCCGGTTGTTAACGCCGGTAAAGTCGACGGGTCTGCAGTTCTTTCACGGAAAGACAGCAGCTCGAGACGGACGTTTAATCCGTTCCTCACGCACACCGGAAGAACTGTCACTGAGTGCCACGTCCACATCCGTTATTGACGATGACTCTGATCATAAATAACTGTACTTTAAAATAAATAAATATATGCAGAGTTTATTTCTATTTTCATAACTTCGTTTTAAAAAAGGCAGAAAATATTTTTTTATTGTGCATTTCAATTAATATCAATCAAACTGCAGTTGGTTTGTTTAGCCATAATTAACGTTGCATGTACGCATTTGGCAGAAGCTTTCATTATCCTATACATGTATACATAGGTATGTGCAATCCCCTGGGATCGAACCCACAACCTTACGTTGTTAACGCAATGCTCTCTAACCACTGAGTTACAGGAAAGCTAATAACAAATAACTTAACAAATATTTTTTTTAAGAAGATTTTTTTTTTAAACGGAGTACAGTTATCTCCTTTTGGAAACAAACTCTTCATATACTTATTACACATAAAGACCTATTAAAAGCAAGACTTTTACAGAACTGTCAGCAATAGTTGTCTGTAAGCACAATCTAGGTGTGTTCCATAATTGTTCCATGTAATTTAGTGCTGACAGGAGTTCTAAATGTATGATTATACTTGTAAAATTTTTACTATTAAATGTATTGTTGAACCAGTACAAATTTGTATGTATATCTATGTTAATTAAATACTTTTTTTATTAATTAGTATGTTAGTTTTATTTAAAAAAAAGCGAGAACAGATTTCTATGAAACATGCTTTTATTTTGAAAAACATTGTTTCCGGTCGGACTCGGCAGGCCGGCTTAGTTCTCGCCGGGTCTGTGATGGATTGAAAGGTACGAGGCCTGAGGAATTACCATTTGTGTTTTACATTTTAAAAACACCATCCCTGTCTGGATAGATAGTGGTGGGGATGCGGCATCGAAATGGGAAATCTTTTCGGGAAAAAGAAAGTAACTCGGGTCACCGAGCACGACAGAGCTGTTCTGGTAAGTTATACAGTGGCTAACTGGCTAACGTTAAGTTAATCATTTAGATGTAAGAAATTGACAGTTTATATTCTATTTCTAAACCCTTATGAACACAAATCTTTAGTATATTATTCCCAGATTGTGCGTAAATGTTATGTCTGTTGGCTTGGTTTGTGGTGGGTCCCCCAGCTAATTTAATACGTGGAAGGTGTACTCCGATTTCATGATGTTTACAAAACATTACACAAGTTAAAAATAGGTTGCTAAAGGATGTAGTCTGTTCGAACTATTAGTATAGAATCGTAGCTTTTCTTGTTGTTTTAGAAAGGAATGCAGCCTGTAGCACCCAAAGTTGACTCAACAGCTTGACTGCAATTGAGACACTGAGATTTTTAAGCCTCTTTTATTGTGGATCCTATCCGCCCAGCTCAGGGATCAGCTCTGCCATAGAGAGCATTTCTCTACATATTCTTTAATTTCTTTACTTTATTATTTGTGTATTATTATTTGTGAATGAACAGCAACTGAAGCAACAGAGAGATAAACTGAGGCAGTATCAAAAGAAGATCACTCTACATATGGAAAAAGAGAGACAGCTGGCCAAACAGTTGGTAAAAGATGGAAAGAAAGAGTAAGTGTGTATGACTGATCATGTCTTATTCTGCTCTATTTTTCTTTTGCATGCACTCCTTTATAACACGATCTTTCATGTTCATTTAGAAAAGCACTCCTGCTTCTGAAAAAGAAACGCTACCAGGACCAGTTGCTGGACAAGACAGAAAATCAAATAAGCAACTTGGAGCGGATGGTAAATACACAAATTTTACTACGAGCATATCAAATAGAAACATCTGATATAACAAATTTTTAAACGATTTATTATGGTTTTAGAACATAATGATAAAAAAAGGCACTGTAAGACTCTTTGGATAAAAGTGTTTGCATAATGTAGAAATGTAAATTTTTGGGAAGATACATCTTTGCTGATCTTTTCTTTTATCTCCATCTAACCTAAATGATTGTTTTCATTTTCAAATCAACTTTGTGTTATGCCTAAGGGCATGTTTTTATCGGCTATTCTTTATGCAAATCACATCCAGATTCACTTTTGTTTTACAGGTCCAAGATATCGAATTTGCACAAATAGAGATGAAAGTCATTGAAGGACTGAAAGTTGGCAACGATTGCCTGAAAAAAATGCATGAGGTAACAATATGAAGGAAAACACTACTAGTTGCCAATACCAGTAAACATTATTTATGTTTGTTTGCATGCATGAATGTATTCCTAGATTATGTGAATTGCTAAACACTACAGTAGGATATAGAAATAAGATATAACATCTCTGTCTCTGTATTTTCTTCCCTTTTCTAATCAGGTGCTGTCTATAGAAGAGGTAGAGAGGATAATGGATGAAACACATGATTCCATTGAGTATCAGAAGGTAATTTGTACACACAGGACACTTTTCATTCGGACATCGGAATCTCTGATTTGTGAGGGATATATATATATAAATGTTTGAGTGTTTGTTCTCATTACTTTTTGCCTCTGTTTACAGCAAATTGATGAGATTCTGTCAGGATCTCTGACCCAGGAGGATGAAGACGCTGTGCTCGCAGAGCTGGAGGCCATTACTCAGGTGTGTGTGACATGGGAGGTTTGAGTGATATTAACACAGCCTGACAGCCAGTGTAAATTATGTTTTGTCTGCTACTGTGTCAGAACTGGGCTGTTTTCATCTTCCTTGTTTTTTATGTGTGTTCTCAGGGAGAAGCTGACCTTGAACTTCCTGAGGTACCTGGTGAAGAACTGCCAGATGTTCCAGAACAAGAACCAGGTGTGTGTTCTCTTGATCTGTATGACACATGCATATATGTTACTTATTACTGCTATACTATTTGACAATTTATAATGTATATCAGCATGTAGTCTATACTCTGCGGAGGTAATTCATTTATGGAATACAAGCAGAGCACATTTCAAACAAATTTAAATGCAATCGTTTTTGCATCTTTCCTGTTTCAGTGCGGGAGAAGGAACGGGTGAAGAAGAAGGCAGAGCGAGAGATGCAGGCAGTGTAAATGCAGATCCTCCAGCCATCTGTCACATCTCCGTGTCTTTTCTATAGACGTTTCACTGGAGACCTTAAGGCCTCATCCCAAACCAAGACACTGGGGCGATCCGAAGACCTTAGATGTTAAAGCCTACAAACATGGCATTTTTTAAAAATTGTACATAAAAAAGCATACTGTATGCTGTTTAGTTTATGAAGATGATACTGAAGATCATTATTAATAGTGCCTGGTCTTTCTAATCGACCTACAGTTTTGTCTTTCTTTCAATTAAATCGCGAAGGCTTGTTGTGGTTAGCCTGTCACTTTTTTAATGCATGCATTGCTTTTACAATGACCAGTGACATTATGCCCAAGCTTTAGTGTCTCGAACCTAGATTCAGGTTTAAATGTTGACGTTCATAAAACAAAGCCTGTCAAGAATAAGCGAATATAAAGACAGTTTCAGAATAAAAACAAATGCTGACTTGTGGTGAGAAGACATGTCTTCAAGAGTAAATACAGATTTAACACATGTAGCGTAGTCAAACCGGGCATCACAAATCTGCAAACCTGTGTGTAATACAAATTGGTATAATGTAAATACATTGAAACCCTGTAAAGACTCCTTTGTACGCAATACTCTTCGTTTGTCTATTCCTCAAAAAAATCATCCAGTGCAGTTTCAAATGATATCAGTATGTTTCATAGAGACTGTTTTGTTTTATTCTGAACTATGTATGTACAAAGGATTTGATGTGTGCGAGCAAAGCTAATGACATCTGCTTCGTAAACAGTGTTTTTCTGTCCAGTATTGACTCACTGAATTGGTTATTCTTCAAGCTTATCTTTTATTACACTTATCACTGTACTGCGTTTTTATTCTTTACTAAGACAATTGGCATATGGTCGGGTGTCCTCTTTTCATGTTGTTATTCTGCACCAATAAATTTTATTTTTATCATTTCTAATCCTGTTGCTGAATGGGTGAGCAAGTATACCAAGTGGCCACCAGAGAGCAGAGAAGTCCAAGGTGCCACTGCAAACAGTTGCGGATTGGGAGTCATGTGGTCTGATTTTACTGAAGGTAGTTATAATACATTTTCCCAAATGGAAACTATTTGGTGTTTAAGCCTTATAATTGACTAAATAATCTTTAAAGGGGTCGCAGATTTTAACTTGAGAAAAAGAGAACAGTAACCTCAAATATGTTTCTGATAGAGTTTCATAAAGGATATCAATAATGCAGAGGATTTAAGTTAAAGGTGTAGTTTGTAAAAAGCGCCGCTAAGCGCTGCAGGATGAAAACAACAACATCAATGCCATAGCTTGATGACGCTCTGAAGGAGCGTGGAATTATGGGATCTGCTGTCTTGTCTTATGGCCATCAATCGGACGGCAACGAGAATCATGTTAGCAGATGAGATTAAGTTTGATACAATTTGTGAATAATTGTGGTCCATATATAAGTGACTGCTCGAAACAAGCTAGTGGCTTGCTAGAAACTACTTCCAGATTTGTCCACGACACTGTTGTCATGCGGTTTCTACGTCAGTAAAGGGGGTAACAAAGCGGATTTGACTCCATTGACAGGCGATTACACAGCCCCGTGTCACTGTTTAGAATGGCGATTTTATCACGATTTAAAAGTAGTTGGAAACATTTGAGATATTGTAAGTACTCAGCTGAACAAAATATAGAACACCAGCTTATTTTTGGATATTTTACTGCAAAATTGTTCCAAACTGCACCTTTAAGAGATTAGTATAAGTTTGCCTGTCAGGTGTGTAATTGGTTAGCACTATTGAGAGACCCATGTTTCATTAGCATGCCCTTTTATTTGTGCACATTGATCATTGTTTGAAAAGCAGTGGCCCAAAATAAGTACCTGTATTGCTTTGAAAGTCCATTGCCTTCAAGCAGGCAGCTGGAGCTGTGTGTGGTGCAGTAGTGCTCTCGATCAATTGTGATTCAGTTTCATACTGTTACTTATATTGTCAGACAATAGACATTGATCAATGAACAAGAGAGGTGTGAAGGGCATGCGGTAAACCTGAAACCATGCTTCGTCAAAAACTATAAAAAACACTATGCACCGTGTTGAATGCTTTGGTGACCTGTGGCACTTATTTTATTTAACCTTTGTTTCCCCTCCTGTCTGCTGGTTTTTACTTTAAAGTCAATGGATTTCCGCTTCAAGTCAGATACAACTGTTCTTAAGAGATGCAGGTTTTAGACGTCTGTATTGATCTAGGTTCTGCTTTGTTGCTTTTTATTTACTTGTACATTCGGTCTTGATAGATCAACTAGATAAGACTTATAACTTGATGTGAAATCAATTGATGTGTGGCTTCTGGATGTTATACGTAATTGGCGGGAACCTTCATGTGTTTTCAGTGTGGGTTGTATGTGCAGGTGGCCAAAAAACAAAACAGAGGAAATTGCCTTTTGTATCAGATTTAGTTTCTTGACCCTTGCAATCAAGGAGTGCACACAGTAGGAGTATTAAAGCTGGAGAGGTCTATTTGGAAAGGTGTAAACTACTGCTAGCACTAAAATTATCTCACCCTACATACAATTCGCCATCCAAAGCCACGCCTCCTCCAAACACATGAATGTATTCCGTAAACAACATTACAAACCAACTCTATTAAATTCTTATCGAAGTGTGTTCAACTTCATACTTGTCAAAAAGAAAGAAAGCAATGGAATGTTCTTTCAGACATTTTGCCTGCCGGAGCTGTTTCCATCGCGTAAAAGAGTTTTTCCTCTTTCATGATCCAGATGTTTTTTAGACACTGCTTTTTCAAAAACTGACTTTCGTTTTGTATATTTACGTGTTGTCCGTTCTGCAGGAAAGTTAGATTGTTGCTGAATGTCCGTCATTCTCCCTACATTGACACAGCAGACGTGAGCGCGCTGATGACGAATGATGTCTGTGTGAACAGGGTGCGCAGTGGAAAATGTACACATGATCAGTTACAGGGTTCGCCCAGAACGTTTTGACTGGACAAACGTTTTTTGGTCCTACGCCTTTAACGGACAATATATAATTATAAATATGTTATATGACCACTATACTGCTTGATTGCTATCAGGGTGTAAAGAGATTCCAACTAGCATGAAAAAAAAAATCTGGACAGGATCACCTATCCTGCCTTTAATAAACCGGTCACCGCAATCCTGATGAATATGTGGATACTTTGTTGGATGTATAGGCTAGTATTTGGGTTTTGTGTAGAGCAGCAGTGTTGTGTGTTGGTGGTGTGGGTAGGATCTGTTGAGGGATGAGTAGCATAAAGGAATCCCTGCCTACATCACACGCGCAGTCCCACGCGCGAAATGCGCAGTGCCCACTGCTGTGCCCGTATGATCTAATCTGATCCCCCTCCACCTCTGCGTGATGTTCCTTTAACACAGATGTTGTGATGAATCAGTGTTAATTATTAAAGTAAACGGAGGGATAGAACTAAAGCAAATGTTACAAAAACAGCACGCGAAATCATCTCTCAAATCTATAGGTGAATTTTCCTATTATTACGCAAACGAGATAATTGAAACCATGTCTGATATCCCGTAGGAACTTCAATCGTTTACTTAGAGTAAAGCTATTTTGTATGTCGTGGTGTCGTTTAACCATAACGTCTCGGTTACATTTCAGTTTTTATAGCGCGTTTAGGACACTTTGCTTCATAAACACCAAGCATTACGCAGGCTATCAATATCGCCACATTAGAGAATTAAACATTCTTTTGGATGATGTTGCGTAAAAATAATCGACATGAATGGGTTTTATTACAGCGGTGATTCTCCCGATGCTTATTTGCTGCCAGAAACGCGACACGTTTTAACGCTCCCCTTAAGCCAAGCTTTCTCTGCAAGCGCGCAATGCGATGTCGTAATAGTGAAGTTTCATTACATCCACCATTGAAGCGGTCTACGAGCAAGACTAGTTCCGTGACCGTCGGGACGTTCGCTCGCAGCGGACCCCGAACGAGAGGCGGAGTCCGTTTCTACATCCAGCGCAGTTCCAGTGACGCCGAAAAACGCGCACGGTGGATCCCCGCCACTCCGGCTGCGGCGCGTGGGCAACGGTGGGCGCAGTGAGAGAGTTCCGTATAAAAGCTCCCGCATCATCCTCTGCCTCCGACACTCTCTGGTTGGGTGATACAGTGTCGTACTCCGCCTCCTCATCTCGTTCTTCTCTAGTGTTTTCTCGGAAACCTTTTCCCGCAGTAGTGATTCAAGTCCCCGTCTATGGTTTTGACCCAAGCTTCCAATATGTCCCGGACCGAAGAGGTGCACCGTATAACGGAGAATGTGTATAAGGTAAGTTTACGTTTTGAGTTGTTCTGACTAGTCTTTCGTGGTCCTGTTTTTGTAAGTATTCGTTAAAGAATATATTTGATATATTTATATTTTACATAGGCCTATTTATTTGGTAATATGTTTATTAATATCGTAAGCTTATCAAACGACAAATGGACACTTTTGCTCGTCTCTGTAAACTTTTAAAGTGTTCTGACCGTAGGCTTGTCTTATAAAGCTATTAATAAGGGACATCAGTGAGGCAAATTTCAATGTTAAACCAGTTTAGCTAAGAACTTGAATCTGTTTTCTCACCTGTAACTTGGAAGATAGGTGAGTTTCGGGTGTCTGTTGTAATTACATCACTTAGCCAATATTGTGAGGAAACACTCATAAAGTGTTTATTTCAAAACATCCACATGGCTAGTAGTTCCACATTTCAATTCTTTGACATGACTTTGTGAATGAACGTCAACGGTGTTTGTATAAAATGGATGTCATTTGATTAACATGTAAGCTATGCCTTTAGGATCATTATAAATCTATTAGGCTTTTTTTGGGTGGGTGCGTATTAGTTACTTTGGAATTGTTTTCCGAAAGAGACCTCTGGGTTGATAATGTGGTATGAAACTGATTGTGTAAAGCAGATGGATAGAGAATGTCCCATCAGAAATGGCTAATGCCTCTTCCATGGATCCTCATCCTCCCCCTCTCCCACATGCATGCACACTTTCTTCTTCTGCCAGCTTTTCCCTCGTGAGACACATGTAACGCTCTTTTAAACCACCTGACTCACCACACCGTGGTAAACCGTGGTGGCTGCAGAGGCTGAACGAGTAAAGTGTGTTAGTTCAATCTTTCAGACATCTGTTAAGGGACTTAATGTTTAGGCTGTTAATTCCAACCCATGGAGTTAATGTCCTTGGTTACTGAAGGAAGGAACAGAGTATTAATCAGCTGGCGGAATACTTTGCGTGAAAAAAGAGATTGAAAAGAATAATAAAGCCCAAAACCGGAGCAAATCCAAACTTTGCATACTTTTTATCAACCTTTAGGCTGATCAGCGAATGATCATTTGATGTTTAGATCACCATGAGGTCATGTGTCCTGAAGCCCTTGAACTGTCAGTGTAACTTCAGCGTGGATTTATTATTGAGCCGAAAAAACTTGTGTAATAAACTGTGGAAAGCTTCGGTTTTATAACTGGACCTTTCCTAACCTTATAATCCTCCTTTAGGATTATTTTCAATGTATCAGATATATATTTATCCCGATGCCAAACATTGTTGTGAGTTGCATTGAGACCTCCTGTTTAACCATTATTCATGACACCATTGGCATTTGTTCTGCCTTGGCACTGGTAGTTCCTACTATTAGATAGTCATGGAGGTTATATATTACTGAAGATTAATCCTTTCGATTTAATGGATAGGATGCTTTTAAGCAAGAGAAGGAGGAGAACTGACTGCTTGGTGTTTTTACTGCAGTGAATATTTCAAAACCCGGACTATAAGCCTCTTTAAGAAGTAATCAGTGGTAGCCCGCTCAAAGAATAATAGATTTCGCTGTGAGGGATTAAGATGTCCAGTGGAGTACGTTGTACTGAGTGAGGTGCACTATGAGCACTGGAAAGTGAGAACTCAAGTAGCATTGATGGTTAGCTTTGGCCTTTTAGATTCTAAATTGGAGGATATTTCTTCTTCATTGGGTCTCTTGACTTTTTTAGACTTTGTAATTGTATAATTACGAGTATTGTAAGGCAGTGGGGTTAATCAAAAATAAGAAATGAGGAGAGAGAATGCAAAGTGGCGGTAAACTGCGCTTAAGGCGGGTACAAGAACAAAGTTGTCCATTGTAGGCTTTAAGGCTTACTGAAAGACATTTTATAGATTCCTTTAACTGCAACTTTTAAATTTTTTAGCTTTTCTTTTATCCAACTTTATATCACAAAATAGGGCCTGGGAGACTACACAATTTCATTTCATACGTGAGTTTGTAAATGTATGTTTATGTCTGCGTGCATGCGCACCTGCCAGCTGCTTAGTAATCTCACAGGTCCTTGTTGGGAGCCCAAATCCGCCCGTCTGCACTCACGAGTGACTCAGTCTGCATCTGCCAGTGAACGTAGGCAGTGTCTCACGGCCCATAGAGTATGTGTGTCAGTACATGCATGTGCCTCTGTCTGCGTGCGTGTGGGTAGTGTCTCGCAGACCTAACGGTCCGTGTGAGAGAATGTGCCTCTGCCAAAGCGTAGGGGTTGTAAATGTGTGAGAGTTCAGCTTTGTGTATGCCCACGGTGAGTAGGAAAGTCAGGGCTCGTGAAGGACACTGTCATCTGTTGGAAGATGTTTCTTTTATATGACATTCATTGTACTGCCCACACCCTGTCCATGTGTCGACACTTCAGCTGGCCTTGTTTTGGGATATCGAGGAAATTTTTCCCCATAGGAACTTAGCTAGCTCAACTGAAATTGAAAAGTTATGTCATCATGTACTTAATTTCTTGTGACTGTCTCTTGAATAATGTTAGAGGAAACTTGTGTCCCCTAGTGAAAGTGAATAGGAACAGATTCTCAAAAAATGTAATGGCTAATAGTCCATTCATGACTCGTACAATAGTGTTTCGACACCAAATAATTGTTTTTGTGTAGGGGACCAACTGACATTTAAAGAAATAGTTCACTCAAAAATAGAAATATATATTTTTGAAGAATGTTGGTAACCAAATAACAAAAGACCCCATTGACTTTCCATAATATGAGGAAAAACCACTGAACTAAATGGAGTCCAATTTTGTTTGGTTACCTACATTTTTCAAATTAAATCATTTTCATTTAAATTGTTCAGTCACTCAAGTCCGAAATTCGCATCTGAAATTTCCGCAGTTAAAAAATCAATACGACCTCACATTTTGTCAATCACACCTCCGATATTTTCCTCCGTCATAAAAAAATTTGGACTGGGTTCGATTTTCTGCGTTTTTCGCATCCGTCAAGTATTTTGAGTGGCCTTTTTATCAATTCCGAGACATCGTACAAGCAAGAGCCAAATACGAAAAAACGCATACGAAAATTTCGGACTGTATATGCAAAGACCTTTACACTAGAAATATTTAAGTTGGCACATAACATTCATTTTAATGAACAACAACTTGCATTTTGGACTCCATTCACTATCATTGAGGAGAGAAAGATGAACTCCTCATTAATATTTTGTCTTAATGTGTACCTTGCATCATTGTAAACAGCCTGCGAAGATGAGTAATGCCAAAGTTTTGGGGCAAACTGTTTCTTAAGGGTCATTTTATTAATGAGATATTACATAATTTTGTGGTGCTTGGACACACATAGCATGCTGTTAAGTAAAGAGATTTACCATAAAGTATCAAATCAAATAGGTATTTGAAAAAACAATTGCCCCAACAAGATTTTTGTTGACTGGATGTATCAACTGTTGCAAAATCAACAACATCTGTGTGTTTGTTTTGGGTTCAGGTGTGGGTTCGGATGGAGTGTGTTCTTTTAGATCTGAATACCTGTATAAGATGTTAAAGTATTGTTTTGATTTCTGGTTGAGGTTTTTCAGCCGTTTCCCATAATGTGTTTGGATTTTTCTGTTTATATGCACACCAATTAGCACAGTATGTAGTCCCGTGTGCCCTGGTTTTACCATTACATAAGAAGCCCTACTTTTCACTTTTCCTCTCATCTCGGTTCAAGCAGTCTGGAGAACCCAGAATATAGATGTCATTAAAAATCTGTTCTAAATTCATTTTTATGTTTGTTTTTGCGCTGTAAGCGGGCAGATGGTAGCTTAACAGCATGTTGAAAGACGACTGTCGTATGTTGGACTGCATGTGTCCGTCTGTGTTTTTATGATCACGAAACCTCTAAAGGAACTGTACTGCTTTCTTGAGAAAAGTAGAATACAAAAACTTGAGATCTGAATCAAAGGCTAAGCTTTGTTTATGCAGAAACTTGTTATATACAGATGGCTGCATTGTAAGCGTGCCGCCTCCCTTCATTATGCTATTTGTTTATTTAAGAATCTGTTGTTTCTTGCTTTTTGGTCTCTTGGCTGAGTAGCACAACCTGTTGTGACCCCTTTTATTTTCTACCGAAACATGCTTGCATTCACTGAGAGTTTAACATGGCTTTTTAAAAAAATGCGTCCTTATCAATATGTCCACTTTGAGTCCAGCTTGTTTGACACACGTAATGTCAGTTTCCTGAGGGTCCAGATCAAGATTTGACGCACATGCCTGTCATTTGGCAGATATTGGTATTTACATTAAAACCCATGTGAACCGGAAGTTGCGATCGTTTGTACTTCAGTATTTCAATTCCATTTGAAATGGAACTTAGAATGAGAGAAATAGTGGGCATGGCTTTCGATTAATTGGACGTATAAAAACAGCCTTGGCATTTTGAAACGGAACTGGCAGGAGTTAACGGATGCTCCGCCTAAGCCGTCTAACATACGTCATTTAAGATGGATAGTCATTACAGGACGAGAATGCATTTTCAGATTTTAACTGAAGATAATGAGGGCACACAAATTTTTAAACGAGAATGACCCAGATTGATAAACTATTTACAATAAACACAATATATCATGATTTTTTTTCCGCTGGGACTTTAAATCCACTTCATGGAGTTTGCTGTTGTCAGATTATTGTGTTCTCACAAGCACAAAATGTTCCGTTACTTTCATATAAAATCATAGCTACAGTATTTTGCTTTAGTACACAATGTTCTGGTACTTTTATTTAAAATCATAGCCACAGTTTGCTAAACAGAGACAGCTGCATGTTCCTAGAAGCTTTTAAACTTTAATGGCCATGAATAAATGTCAATAACAAAGAACACGGGAACTCAGAGAAACATCTGTTTCATATTAACATTTGATAAAACTCAGTCATTTCATTTCATTTCATTTCATTTCAATTCAACTAAATATAATATCCAAAGATGTATATCAAAAAAATATTTCTGAATCTTAAATATCTGTACACTTTATACTACATTTTTTACATTTTCTGAAGAAAACTGGATCGTTTACATGAATGATTTAAATTACAGAGGGGTTGTTGCTATGTGGTTGCCAGGGTATTTTGGGTTATTGGCCCAAAAGAGCTCAAATACTCTTTAGTCACATATCTGTTTTGTCTTTGACAAACGTAAATGGGGTCTGGCTAATGTGGCAATATTTTGGCCCAGTCTGACTCATTTTTCTATGTGTTCTAATGTGGTCCTTTGGCAGCCATGATGGATATAATGTGATTGAAGTGGAGTCTGTTTCTGTCATGTCTGTTATGCCTAGACACTGGCAGGAACAAACATACGACTGATTGGCATGCATGCCAGCAGGCATGGTGGTTTAAGTGGGTACCAGGGTTAGAATTGTAGGATGAAAAGAAACCGATTGGCAAAAAATGAAATTAGAGCAGTCCTTTGATAAGCAAACGTATGAAGCGTTGAGTATCCTCTAAATTGCAATCTTGAACTGCCAATGATGTGGCACCACAAGGGCAGAGGGAACCTTGTGAAATTTTCACCAATTATCAAAAGAACAAATGAACAAAAATAGGAGATTATACTTTGTGTAGAAGATCTGAAATGGTTTTCATGACAATTTGTTATTTCAGCAATAAAATAAAAAAAGATTTATATACACTCACCTAAAGGATTATTAGGAACACCATACTAATACTGTGTTTGACCCCCTTTCGCCTTCAGAACTGCCTTAATTCTATGTGGCATTGATTCAACAAGGCGCTGAGAGCATTCTTTAGAAATGTTGGCCCATATTGATAGGATAGCATCTTGCAGTTGATGGAGATTTGTGGGATGAAGCTCCTGTTCCACCACATCCCAAAGATGCTCTATTGAGTTGAGATCTGGTGACTGTGGGGACCATTTTAGTACAGTGAACTCATTGTCATGTTCAAGAAACAAATTTGAAATGATTCGAGCTTTGTGACATGGTGCATTATCCTGCTGGAAGTAGCCATCAGTGGATGGGTACATGGTGGTCATAAAGGGATGGACATGGTCAGAAAAAATGCTCAGGTAGGCCGTGGCATTTAAACGATGCCCAATTGGCACTTAGGGGCCTAAAGTGTGCCAAGAAAACATCCCCCACACCATTACACCACCACCATAATTGCAGTAAAGAGAAATTGAACGGGTGTTCCTAATAATCCTTTAGGTGAGTGTATATATATATTTTTCACTAGTAATGGCATTCTTACACATTATGGAACTAAGAATTTAAAATTAAGTGTGTTTAGTTGTCTTGAAATTTATGTTCCAAAATGAAATAAAGGTAATAAAATGGTTTACTTCTTTAATGAAGTTGACTTTGGGTGAAATGTGACCTGGACATTTCCTCACATTCGCACAGCAAATCTTCTAAATAAAGACAGGGAAAGAAAAGCAGGAGAGATTTAACAGAAACAGTCTGAGAGACAAAGAAGGTGAGACAATACAGAGTTGTGAGTGGGAGAGGAGACAATTGGGAAATTCATCCCTCTGGAATCTATGCCATGACATTATGTCCGTGATCTCACCGGCAGAAGGACGAAACCGCGTTTGTGCAGAATAATTATTCATCTTATACAGTCACACAGTATTCATCATTGTCTCATTGCACTGAAATTGAAAAAACGATTCACTCGTTTCTCTTCTCCTTTTCTGTGAATGGATTAAGCTGTTGGGATGGAGGAGTACACAATGTTCCGTTGGTCGATGAGCACTAGCTGCACATTAAACCTCCCTCCCCAACCGTGATCAGGTGGTACAATCTGAACGTGCGGGGAATGGGAATGCACTTTAGCAGAGTGTAATGCGGGGGAATTCCGACAGGGCCATATATGGGCAAGGAAGTCCTTCTCCATCTCACCTCTCTTAGCTCGATCTGAAGTGGGATGCACACGCAGTGCTGATGTTCCCGTCGCACTCGCATATACACCCCCGCAGACACACACTTACATAGACGGGCTCATCTGTAATGTAAATTGGTGAGATGAGGACTAGGGCGGCTCGTAGGAGTGTCGCAGCTGTAACTGAATGACTTGCAGCATCCGCAGTGGACATGGAAGCTCCTGGTGCATGTGGAAAGCTGAAGGCGGCCTCTGCAGCATATTAGCGCATTGACTGATGCTAGATCAGGTGTAAAATTGAGTTTGTTTGTGCACAATGAGCTATCTGTAATTTAAAGAGTTTTTACATGAAGCCATACATTAACGCAATCCTCTCAGGATTCATTCTAACGACCGAATGATTTCACAATTGCCTCTTATTGTATTTACAACACTAGAGAATATTGTTTTTATGGCTAATGTAATGTGAAAATATGAAAATCATTTCATATTTGTTTCGAGTTGTTCAGAATCTGTATAAGTTTCATTGTTCTGATGAACACAGGAAAGATATTTGGAAGAATGCTTATAACCGAAGAGATCTTGCCCCCCAATGACTCCAATAGTAGGAAAAATAACTTTATCATTTTTTTGTTCTGTTAAACACAAAAGAAGATATTTTGAAGAATGTAGGAGAGCAAACAGTTCTGGAGCATTTTAGACTGCCATTGTGTTTTTTTCCTACTATGGTAGTCTATGGGGGGCAAAATCTGTCTTGTTTGTTATAAGCATTCTTCCAATATCTTACTCTGTGTTCATCAGAACAAAGAAATGTTGACAGATTTGGAACAACTCAAAGGTGAGTAAATGATGACCGAACTTTCATTTTTGGGTGAAGGTTCCCTTTAAGGTTAAAGAACCTACTCCGACATAATGATTTATACCCATCATCATCCGTTACCCAACTCGATTTTCCTGGTGCCGCAGGGCTCAAGAGTATTACATAACAGTAAACAACAAGTTCCTACTGTAATTCACATCAATAGACTGCTGACAACAATATTTTCTTGTGTATGTTGAACACACAATGGTGGGGACAGGAGTTTTTATGCCACCAGGTGACATTGAAGCAAAGCTTGACATTGGACTGACACGCACACACAAAAGTTAATTACACCCATCAATCTTTTCCAAGCTGTCTTATACCGTGAGACCCCAACTGCATTAGTTTTGCATCACAGGTTATATACCAGGTTTATGGGTGTTGATGTATGAGGGTGTGTTTGTGGTAAATGAGGCGTGTTTATGACCCTGTTAGATGAACAAACACTAACAGCTCCCCCATTGTCAACCTGTTACCAAGAGATCTGCATTTTGGGACCTCATCAGAACCAAAGCCATCATATTCTCTCCATCTCTCCATATTTTAAACTCCATCTCACTGCTGTTAGGATTGATTAAAATCAATTACTTTATTTGCCCTTGTAACTGGTAATAATGGTACATTTTCTTCAGTTGACAAGCTACTTCTTATCCAATCTTTTATATCTAGCCCCACACCTGCTACTGTAATCGATACGATCGAAGAAGGAAATCTCAATTTCCCATGGCTGTTTCTCAGCCAGCGCGTCTGCTGATTGAATATGAATCAATATTAAATCTTGCTTGTTAGGGCTATTAATTATTTCTTAATGAACATGCCTGTTATGAAGTGCTATACATTACATGGTCATGTATGATACGTGTCTGGCAGAGGCATGCTGAGAAGAAAATGACTTTGAATCGAGGGATTGGGTGCTCTCGTTTATGCTTGTTTTACATGGATTGATTGCTTTGGGACTAATCAAGGAAAGAAAGGTTTCCCAGTGGAGTGTTTTAAGTGCGTGTAATGAGGCGATGTTGGATGGACATCGGCTTGGCGTTGGTTCACGTATTATTACGTTATTTTTGGTCTGTTATGTGGTTAATAAAGTGTTATAAAGGCGAATGTGTCAGTGTTTAGGATCTCAGATATGCAGAGGCATCTGTAAGGGAGGCATATGTGTGCTGAATTTTCTAAATAAATGATAAATGTAGATCATGTGATGTGACGCTATCAAAACATTGCTCTGATGTTTAAACAGCAACATTAGCTCAACCAATGACTTTGGAGCGTTGGGTCAACCCATGATAGGAGTTTGAAACACTGGCATGAGTTAGAAGTTTGGAACGTTGGCTTAACCAATGACATGAGTTGAAAACATGGTCTTAACCAATGGAAAACGTTTGGGGGCGTCATCGATATTGAAGTCTTTTGGTAATTTAAAAACTGTTTTTAGGAGATGGACCCATATATCGACCAATAATCTGCATAAATTGATAAAAGCATCACCAGTTTGATATTCAATATTAATAGTCATTATATGAATTAATCACATTCAGAAAGTTAAGAAATATGAATGTGATCTTAAGAATCTGGATCAGTATCGGCAGATATCATTCTAAATATTATCTTATCCTATCTTAAGTCTTTAGCTTAGCACATGTTTGCTCTAAAGAAATAAAAAAATTCCCTTTTGAAGTTTTACCAAACTCTGATATGCAAAGTGCACCCTGGCAACCCAAACCGTTGCATGAAGGTCAGGCATGTCGCCTCAAGCATGCAGTCAAGAATGTGGTATAGTGACTTCTGTCACACTATGATTGTGTAATTTATTTTTCTTTGATGAAAGAGTTGCAGCTGTGCTTGTACACGGCTTCTTCTCGTGTTTTCCTTCTTAGCTGCTTTTGTGTCTGTATTTCCTTCTCATCTCCTCTGTTTGTGTATGTTGGTTTGTGGTCTCCATTTCGCTATACAGATTTTATGAGGAAGATCAGCGCAGCTGGCCGGACTCAGCTCTGTGATTATAAGCAGCAGATGATGAATTACATAAGAAATGATTGTGAGCTAAGATGCTGAAATGTTAGAAATGTAATAAACAATACAAATAGACATAGATATATAGAGCATGAGGATTAATGTCCGGACCAATATATACAGATATAAATGTATGATCATGCAAATTTTTCTAAATATTATTGTTATTTTCTCATAACTTATTTGAAATGGGCAAAAAAGATATAATTGGGATAATGGCTAAACATAAAAGACACAATTGCTGAATTCTATTTGGGGCTGCTTGTGGTGCTAAAATCATGCTTACACATATCGAAACAGGCTTTGTTCTTATACTGGATACCTGCTTTCATGAAGCAAACCTAAAGTGGAATCTTTGTTATTGACATTTTTACAACTTCAGTATGTCTCCATAGCTGCTGCAGTATTTGTATTGCACAATGCTTTGTTGATCGTGGCTCCATTCATGCATCCTCTGTCTTTGGAGCGTTCCAGCATCGTATCCCGGTTTACTTTCCTCCCACCCTGACGTTCCCTTCCTCTGTCCTCTATTCATGCCATGCAGCATTATATTCCAAGCTGTGGAAACGGGAACAGTGTGACTCTGGGGGGAGAGGATCTTAGAACAAATTCATCAAGTTGAGAGCGAGCGACTGAGCGAGAGTGAGAGATTGGAGTTGTAATGGAACGCCGAAGCTCCGTTGAGAAGAGATGGAGGTCTCAATAAGGGGGAATTGAGTATACCGTAAAGGGCATCTCTTAATGTTGAATTATAGATGAGTCAGACTGTGGGTAGGTTGTCATAAACTCCCACAGTCTGTGCCCACCAGCAACAACAGAATGGCAAATCCCAGCTGGCATGGTGCCCTCCAAGTCCAGCTAACGAGAGTTTTCTGAATAGCGGGGTTGTTGAAGCTCTGTCTTTCTTCTGTCTCTTTTTTATCTTTGTATCTTGTATCTCATCTAGATTCTTTAAGACAGATGGGACCCCCTCACCATTTTTTCTGTACCTCATTTATGTTCTTTGTGTTGTGTCGAATAAAGCTGACTAAACTTGTGCTATTTGTGTTGCAGTCCATCATGGAGCAGTTCAACCCTTGCTTGAGGAACTTTGTCGCCATGGGAAAGACCTACGAGAAGGCTCTGTCGAGTGAGTACCCCACCGGCGTCTTCCTTAGCACTCTATCAATCAGTGAGGCGTCTATTCAAGCTCTCATTTCATTGGTTTGCAGTTAAACTAATGTACAATAGAAAAATATTCACGTTTATGCGGAGCACCGCTCCTTAATTGCTTTAAAATCTATTCAAATGTTGTTTAAATGTGTGTTGAATGTTTGTTACAAAGTTTTTTTGTTCGTGGGCCGGAAGACTTCCTGTTCCTCCTGTAGTGATGATGTCATAGCGTGTTAAATGTGAACTTCATCCACACCCGAATCCCCTGACATCCCTCATGCATGTTGCATCTGCAGATCCGTCTGATACACTGATGCTCGATGATCTGTTTCTGTTATGTGTGCGGAGTTTGCATGTGTTGAACAAGTCGTCTGGGCAAGGACAAAGATGTAGGTTTTTCTGAGCACCGGAAGGAGGGGAGAACGAAATAGAACGGAGGACGGGCGTAAAATAGGCCAGAGAGATCTCTGGGAGAAGACAGTCCCGTAGAGAGAGCGCGAAAGGAGAGCAGATGAGATGTGTATTCAGGACAAGTGTGGGTCTATAGAAGCAACACTTAAACTTCTTTTTTTGGATCGCTTCTTTCGTTATTCTTTATTCTAACAAACGTCCTAACATTCTCTAATAATTTAATCTAATTATCATGTAATGAAGCTACAACATTGTTGATCAAATATAGTGTCTGTGTGTGTAGTTCAGCATCAAGAACAGAGTAGAATCTGTGCAGCATCCCTGTTGAGTTTGATCACCGTACCAAGTACTGCAGAGAACCTTCCACTCATTATTCCACATCTAATATTTTATGAGGCAGAAAACACAAGCGAAAGACCAAAGCCCCGGAGGCTTGTCCACAATAATGTGTGTGCATGTGCGTGAGAATGTTGCAGGCTGATTGATAATTGTAAAAACGAGCCGAACGGAGGGAGATTTGCACTCCACCCTTGCAGATCAGCCTTGGCTGCAGCTTAGGTGGTACACGGAATCCATCATGGGGATTTGCCGGAGTTGTAAATTTGCCAGTTCTTGCAGGCAGCAGAGCGGAAACCCTCCACAGTACCCACTAATGACTAGTGCAGATGGCGGCCACTTGGGCATTCACAAACTTTGGACCATTTTTGGGTTGTTTTAAGCGGTGATATGTGAATAATAGATTGTTTTGTGAAAATAAATGTCAAACAAGAAAGGAGAATGGTTTTTGGAGGCATTTGCAAGCTTTTAATGTTGTAGGTGATAAGAAGAAGGTCTTGATTTAAGTTGGACAGAGAAACCCATTTTTTGGGAGGTGTTGGGAATTATATTTTGAGTCTTCGAAGACTCCATTGAACAAGGATTGGAAATGAGGTAGAACTTGATTGAATTATTGGATATTAACCATATTTTAGTCAGGACTTTTCTCTTTATAAAACTGGATCGCAGATTAACTTGAAATTTGAAAGCAGTTCTTAGCTGTTCTGGAGGTTACACTTTGGATTGTCTTTTGAGGCTGCATTTCCCCAGAGAGGGTTGGAGAGACTTCTCTGTCCCTGTTGCTGGCCTTATATTTCAGACCTCTGTAATCCTCTTTTCTTCTGCTCTCTGCCTCGTCCCTTTACTCATCAGTGATCGTCCCATCTCCCCCCAACTGCTGGAGCACCAAAGCCCCCAGCTTGCCCCCTCTAATCCGCCACAACCAGGACACACCTTTTCTTGAGCCAGGGATTTGCACGGACAGTATAACATAACTCCATACATTCAAATGTGACTGGGCGGATATCGGTCTAGATTTTATATTTCCACCCAGACGCTCAATTTGCACTGAATGTAGATTAAAGTTCACCCAAAAATGAAAATTCTATCATCCTTTACTCTCTTGTCGTTTCAAACCTGTGTGACTTTCTTACTTCCGCAGCACACAAAAGAAGATGTTTTGTAGAAAGTTGGCAACCGAAAAGCATTGGCCCCCATTAGCTTCTATTGTATGGACTCTAAACCTATAGAAGTGATTGGGGGCCTGTTAACAACATTCTTCAAAATATCTTCTTTTGTGTTCTGCGGAAGAAAGAAACGCACACAGGTTTGAAATGACAAGAGAGTAAATTATGAAAGAATTTGTATTTCTTGGTGAACTATCACTTTAAGTGTAGTGATCGACAATTTTGTGCATTTAGCATCGTAGCATGCTATTGACAAAACATTTAACATAACAATAAGGCATTTTATGAGGATTCTATTGACGGAAATGCAATGTAATATACAGATATGTAATATGTAATATAAAGACCTTATGTAATGATGCATTATTTTTTAAAACATTAATAAAGGCTGTTTCTATCTGCATACAAAACTGCTCCGTCACACAGCTAATTTTACAACAACAACATATCTTTGTATGTTATTATGTTACTCACATACTGATCCGAATCAAAGCAACCTTCTCGGGGGTGATTTTTAGACAATCTTTCTCTCCAATGTCTCTGCTGGAAAGTATCTCCATAGATATCTGTGAGTATATCTGCTAAAAGCCTTAGTACCGCGGGACCAAACGTGTCTCTGCTGGAAAGTCTTTATAACATTAACGCAGGTCCTAGCTCCTGCCTGACTAATATCCTTCTTTTAAACTTAAAATCCAAAAACCTTTTATTTTATGTAATACATAAGACATCGCTCTTTTTACAGTCTTGCTAATGCCCACAAAATCTCCTCCCTGCGTCAACATGAGAACGACACCTTTTTGTACTGTGGTGGCCACCGTCGTGTTTAGACTTAGCGATTCCTGGCAAATCTATAATACAACGCTAGTGGCCGCTTTTAATCAAGAACTGCGCCTTAAAGGATGCAAATGGGAGTATACTGCAGATGTGTAACATTTAGACAGTACATTTTGATCAGCATGTCATGCTGTGTATCAAGAGGCATAATATGGATATACTGTATAAGGAACTTTGAGAAACATGAAAATTTATCCACACAAATTGATTTCTTCACTGAAATTACTTCATTTTCAATACACGGAGTAGTTAAAGGGATAGTTCACCCCAAAGTTTTAACTCATAATTTATTCATCGCTCAAAACCTGCGTATCTGACTTTCTTCTCTGGAACACAAAGGAAGATATTTTGAGAAATGTCTTGGTGATCTTATAAGGTTTTGTGTCATTACAATGGAAGTCAATAGAGGCCGATGTTGTTTGATTACCAACATTTTTTAAATATCTTTTGTGTTCTGAAAGTCATGCAGGTCTGGAATTTTGTGAAATTACATGGCCGAGTAAATGACAAATTTTCATTTTTGGGTGAACTGTCCCGTTAAAACGAATCTCTACTGCTGCACATGACCTTCACTATCCTCTTGTTCTGATACGTATTAAACTTAGAAATGTTGCTTTGTTCCAAGACACTTTGTGCTTCTTGGCATGCTGTCGGACCGCTAAACTGCTGTGATCCTCCAGTTTAGAGAGAGCCTGATTCTGAACCCTTTTCTGCCATAGGGATGTAGTAGAGGCAGCGCTGCCCCTGAGGTGAGACCTCACACAGAATGAGTGATTGCTCTCAGTAATGCGCTTTCTGATGTGAATGTGAAGCTTTTTTTAAATAGTATCTCTGCCTCTCATTGCTCACCAATCACAAGCTTCTCCCCCACCCCCTCAGTTCTCTGGCAGAGCCATCCCAGAACATATAGTTTAAGACTTTCCCATCCACCACTCCTGTATCCATAGACGCAACACCTGTGGGTTAAGGGAAGCTTCGGGTGTGAAAGAGAGACATTAGAACACTCTCGATTCTTATGTCCCAAATGCTTCCATGTTTCCAGGTGTGACATTTGCAGCAAAAGGCTACTTCGACGCACTGGTGCGGATGGGAGAGCTGGCCAGCGAAAGTCAAGGCTCTAAGGATCTTGGTGAGTTATAGACTGAGGCTGCGGTGCCCCCTTTGGTTGGAAGGGGTATTGCAAAATAGAATCATTTGAGGTGTGAATGGTCGGATGCCTGAGCACATAACACATATGTACAATCGTGTACATTCACAAACTCTGCCCTGCGGGTTCACTCGTAGCTCATTGGTGATTGGATTGTGCTCATTCTTCCCTTTTCAAATTTTCAAAAACAAGTAATGGGTTGTTTTGTATTAAAGGTCCAGTGTGTAATTTTTGGAGGATCTATTAAGAGAAATGCAATATAATATACATAGCTATGCCTTCAGAGGTGTATAAAGAATTTACACAGTGAAGCGTTATGTTTTTACTACCTCAGAACGATCTATTCCTATCTTCATACACTGCGGGTCCCCTTGCATGTAATTCGCCATGTTCTGTCAGCCGTCGCAGTGTTTCGAAAAGGAGGGGATGAGAGAACTGTTGGTTGCAATTCGCAACCTTGCGGCTAGATTTCACTGACTGGACCTTTAAAACATGCATTTGTTCATTTTTACTATTCATTAATTAGAATTAATTTATGGGGCATAAATGCGAAACTGTTTGATAAAGTATCCCAATGTATCTATGCGTTTTCTTTCCGACCTAGTAAATTACTTCTTTGTAATGATTACGCAACATGCCCGTGAGAAATGTAATACGCAAATTCATCTCATTCATGACGTGCGATTCAGAAAATCTATCTGACGTTAAATAAGAAACATGTTTCCACTCACTCGACTTTCTGTCTATTTATTATTTATAAGTGACTATAGTTATAAGGTTGTGCCATAGCACGCAGTTAATAAATTGAACAGTCAACACTATAGCAACTGTTGGGTAATGGAAGCACCAGATACCTAAAATAATTTAAGGACATTTCGCTTCCCAGGATGTATGGATCTGTAGCAAGAGAGGCTCACCTCTAAAGACTATCTAATTTATAGCCGGAGACATTGTCTGGCTTTATTGATGCCTATGGGGAATTTATTGACCAGAGAGTGGGTTTGTTTTGTGATATGCTTCAATGATCAACCTTAAACAAGCAAGTTGTCTGGTCATAGATCCAGTGTATCGCTCCAGATGGAGGGTGAGACCGTAGAAAGTGATTTTTTGGAAAGTTTGATATACTGTAGAGCCTCCTCTATAACCTGTCACCATTCAGAATGTCACTAAAAGCCCATCAAAGTCGGAAGTTTAATCTTAGAAGATGACAGGAGGGTGGTGGCCTAGTGAGTAAGATCATGAAAACAGGTTATACTTTCATTATTAATCTCCGAACACTTTCCTCCTTTTCTTCTGAGCATTCATCAGTCGGTGTGCCATTGACTCCTCATTGAATGGAGTTCACCATCCCAGCTCTAATTTGAACAGTAAAAGGCTATTATTGAATGAATTCAACCTCATCTCATCCTGAGATTGTATTACCCGATTTCCAACTTTTCAATATCACAACAATATACCCTGGCGGCACTGGAGGCCTTATGAGATTGTATTTTGGGCTGTAAGAGATCCATTTCTAGTCTGCTGCTAGCTCAGCATTGTTAAAAAGCAGCAATATCTGTGTGTGAAGAAGTAGTTTAATGAGAAAAGTTTTATGAGACCGAGGCAAAATACAGCAAGTCTGTGTTTGTTTTGTGCGTCTGCATAAATAAACTTGCATTTGTGCATCACTTCCTCTGTAGTATGCTTGCTTATAATGCATATATTTGCATAGTCGCTTTGCATAACAGCGTTTGCCAAATGAATAAATATCAATGTAAATATATCATTCTTTAAATCTTGTTTAGAGTATTTAAAATTGATTTGCATGAAAGACTGTCTTGTGTGTGCTTTTTTTTACTATGAATGACAAGCAAGATTGTTTCTGCATGTCAACATTATCATGAAGATTTCATAACTATTAATAACAGTGATCGGCATTGTGCATGTTTGTTTTGTCACGTTTCTCATCATATTTCTTGACGCTTGACATTCTTTCTGTTCACACGGGCCAAGAACATTCCAGATGTGTCTCATAGCCAAATACATGCACTTTGTTTGTTCGGATGTGTACTGAGGTTGATTTGTATGGGAAAGAAGTGTTTGTCTTGGAGTTTGTTTTGACAGGCTTTGAAGGAAATGTGTACAACACACTCTTAAAGTCCAGTGTATAAGATTTAGCAGCATCTAGCGGTGAGGTTGTGAATTGCAACCAAAGGTTCACTCCACCCCTCCCTTTCGAAGCACTACGACAGCTGACACAGCACAAAGGTGGCGTCTCATTTTAGTTTATTTGCCGAAGGAGATAACTTAAATGAAACGTGGTCTGTAGAGCAGTTTGTCCGTTTAGGGCTACTGTAGAAACAACATGCTGAATTCCCGCTGTAGATTGAAATGGCTAATTCTAAGGGAATACAAATATTATCTATATAATATAAATATTAAGGTCTTTATACACTTCTGAAGACATAGTTATGTGTATTATATTGCATTTCTGTCAAAAGATCCTCCAAAAATGACACATTGGACCTCTAAAAATAATGGTTCTAAAAGAGTTTCAGTGATTCCATAGAAGAACGTTTTTTAATTATCAAAGAACCTTTTTAGTCAAAGGTTCAAAAAATAACCATTTCTTTCTTGTGTTTTTATAGTCATCAGAACATTTGATCACTATAAAGAACCTTTTGTTTACGATTGTTTTATCGGCCAAAGACGATTTTTAAATGGCATCACTTAACACCTATTTTGTGTGAATATGACACTTCTGTAGATTATTCAGATAACAATGAAAATGTCCCAGGTAATGCAAAACTGAAAAAAAATGCAAAAATCATCATTAATGATACATTATATTAATCAATATCGGTGGAATTTAGATGCTCCAATGTGCACAAGCTTTAACAAAAACAGTGTTGTGATCCAGAAACTTTGGATCAACTCGGCCACAGGCAAAATGTGTTTCCAGTTAGACCTTCACATGTGTTTGAGCATGTGAGACCTAATCATCCCACATTTGATGTATGCTCCAGTAATCCTTCAAATGAGATCCTAATACAGCGTTAATAATTAATGCAGATATATTTTTGCCTTTAGCACTGTGTTTCTCTTAAGATAAAATGATCCAGAGTACTGGATGCGGGGACAGGTGCTTCATTTGCACTGTGAGGAACTTCCTGTTTTCATGGTCTTGTTAGAACATCATAGATGGACTGTTTTTAAAAAGGATGGATGTTGTGCAAAGAGCCTCAGGTGTGCATTAATAATGTAAGGTTTGAAGAAAGGACCACATGGGCAGCAATGCTCACATGCTCAATGTTTCTTACTACTTGTGTTGTAATATTGCTCATTCCTTTATTTACTGGGAAAATCAGGACAGAAAGGGTTTATTTTAATGTTCTTATTGTGTCTTAAGTCGCTCAAGTTAATGTAGAAAGAGAATCATTAACCTTTTGCTAAATGACTCTGATAGATTATATAAATTCTAGGTCATGATAAATCATGGACTGAATTATGGGGTTTAAGCATGTCTGCTTTTTATTGCATCACCCAAGATGTATGTTAGTACGCGATTAAATCAGGAGCTTGCACTAATCTATTTCAAAGTCAGTCTCAAATCTCACCTGGCCATTTTAATCTTATTTTAAAATCAAATGAACAGGAGGTGATACAAATTATGAAATTCCTGTACATCATTGCAAAAGCATCACTCTCGGTGTAGTGGATAGTGGTGTGATCTCTTTAAGTACCGCCCTCTGCCTCCTCACGGCATCCTCAAATCTTAGTAAATCTCAATCTCTCGCTGTGAAGAGAGATGTGCGGTGATTCTTTAATGCAGCACTTGTGCGTATCGCATCACCCGCCGCCTGCAGTCAGCCCACGCACTGATGCAGGAACGCAGCCGGCCAGGGAGAGAGAGCAACGAGCTAAAAATAGATTAAATACTGGCTTTAACAGGAGAAGTTCCGCTAGAGAGAGAAAGACAGACCAAAGCAAGGAGGATGCGGCTCGTCCCTCTCTGGTGATGTCAGCGTAGCCAGAAACAGCCTCACTTGTCTGCTTCCTCCAATGCTGCAGGACTGTGCTGAATATTAAACAGCTTCCTGTTTCCTCTGTCCAAATATGGGTTTCAGTTGTCATACCTGTGAGGTACCAGCAGGTTGTCGTCTTTTCACATTCGTGGTTCTGTCTTTAGGAGTTTTCAATGGTTTGGGCTTGAAGGGATACAGCTACCTCCACTGGACATGCACACTTCAATAGAGCTTGTCATGCTGACAAAATGTGATTACTATTTTGTTATTATTGTAAGGTTAGGTTTAGGGATCGGGTAGGTTTAGGCATTAGGTTCTGTAATTTATTGTCATTTTATGGCGAGACTTTGCATCACTTCCGCCCGTAGCTATATTCCTTCAAGCCACAACCAATTTCTATAGTTTACGCTGATAATTAGTCTAAATCCTGGATATACTCAAGCTAGTACAAACATTTGTTGAGGTCTAAACTCGATTGACTCTTGAGGCTTACTAAAGTTGTAAAATTACTCTGGGGTGTTTGAATTGTTAATGTTGGGCAATATTATACTGGTAGGCAACTTATGCAGACTCATTCTTGTTAAGATATTAAAATCAATCCCTCACAAAGAGATCAGAATTTCAATTCAGACATTAAGAACTAAAAGGATGTTATGGTAAAAAATCGTAGTAGAAGTTATTGTGTGCAGAATGGCTGCAGGACCAAATCATCCGTTAAATGAGTTTAGAATGAAAAGAAATGAAGAAACGTTCACACAACTATTAGCTCTTGCAGAACATGCTGAATAATGATTGTTTTAGCCGAGAGGACGAAATAAGAAAGCTTGGTTTTTAATAGATGGAACTAAGGGCTTCTATTTACTTCAATAGTAATCTATAAGACATTAAGTTGTGCTTCTTTATAAAACATATACAGTGTAAAGAGGATAGAAAATGATAGAATAGAATGAAAAGACCAATATAACCAATCAAATATATCATTTATAATATTTCTTTTTTTCTTACTTTCTTTGTAATAGAATATAATAACAATAAAACAACAACAATTATGATTCATAATTTAATAATATTATTATCTATATATTATATATGATCTATATATCTATAAATTATATAGAATTATAGATGAAAAATAAATTATAATGGTAACACTTTCCTTGAAGCATGTATGTATTATAAAGAGTTATTAAAGGGTAAAATGCATTATAATGCTTCATAATGTGTGTTGTGATGCATAATAATTTAAAATGTGTAGTGTAACAATGTATTTCTAAGTGTTATATTGTATTAACTGTAATGTCAATTATTTATAAGACATTACAATGCATTAAAAGTTGCATTACAATGCTTTAAAGCTACTTTTATAATGTTTATACAAAGATGCTTCAAGGAAAGTGTTACCATTATAATGTTAATAATAATAATAATGATGATGATGATAATATTAATTATTATTAATCAATATTATAAACAAACAAGCAAATAATTGTAATAATAATAATATAATAATATATATATATATATTTTTAGAATTATTAATAGTATCATTGGCGTTTATTACTTACAATAATAATAATAAGACATTAGAGTAAGGTGAACAGTATGGGAATACAATGTATGTTATCTTTCTTTCTCTCTTCATTTCTCTCACTAGCTCTCTCTCTCTCAGTTCTCAAACCATCTACTGCAGCTTTTGCAGGTTTAAATTATGCTTCAGACTCTATCTTGATGTTAGACGTACAGCTGCAGGTCAACACGGTTTCATTTTCACTCTGAGCAAGGGGAATCTGTAGTGTTATGTTCACGATTTCAGTATTTCCTCATTGTCTCACCTTTGGGATTCTGCCAAACACAAACAAAACAAAAGACAAATATCTCAAACACCTCTGAGGAATGAGTCACAGAACTGATAATTGCTGCTATTGGTGGCGTTATCAACATAAACTAAATGAAGTGAAGAGATGCCGGGAAATAGATCAACCACGGTGCCTTACATCACAACACAAAGAAGCAGATTTGGATTATTGTTGTGGAATTAATGAGTTGTGTTGAAGAAAATGCATAGCTCATGAATATTAATGCACTGATTTGTTTTGATACCTTTGGTATTCATGAGCCTTGACTAGCATTTGTAAGTCAATTCCACATCCAATAATTAAAAGCGATAGTCACTGTAGTATGACACAATTTTACCAGCTTTAGGATCCAATATTATGGATAGAGATGAATAATAACAATCATGTTTCTTTTATCTGACAGTCTTATGGATCTGGCTACCCAACAGATCGAAACCCCCTGCCAGATATTATTTCTACTGCAGTTATGTGTCTCCATTATGACCATCAGCTGCTCTATAATAGCCATTAATACTGACTTTTGTCACATAATGACTACAAAAGAAGTATTCAAGCCTCTGGGGTTTGAGTTCAACGAGGCATCACTACATTTCGTTTTGGGTCAGTGAGTAAACAGTTTCAGACTTGAGCATTCTGAAGGATGTATGATTTCTTACAGCTGATTTAGTTTTTTCTCTATAGATTTAGTTAGTGCACATATGTCTTATCTGTTGAGTGCAAAGAAATTGGTTTATGTCAAGTATATGGATGAACTGTCACAGCAAGCATCTGTCAGAATTTGCTTTTGTTAAGAAGCGTTCAGTGGAGAAGAGTTCAGTCATGAAGTGCTGAAATTTATCACAGCCATCTGTGCGCAGTTTAATTCCCAACGATATTGATGTGTACTACCTCTACCAAGGTCACAGAAGAGTGAAATATATTTTGTAGAACATTATTGTTTGTGAACCAGCGAGCTAGACCAACATTAACCATCATAAACTAACATAGGAACTCTGATTTATGCTTTCTTTATTCTTAAAAAATCTTTAACGTTATATTTAGTAGTGATGGATGCTCTCAAAGTCAAGCCAAAACTTTTCGGTGCTCTGAATAAAGCCATTCTTGGCTAAGTTGTGCATCTTTGCGGTATTTATCTTTGAATCTAGTCAGTCTTGGGTAACGGATCATCTTTTATTGTAAACAGGATCTAAATCTACATTCCTCATATCAAGAATGCTGCGGGCTAAAGAGTCTTTGCAGACTATACTTTTAATTGATTTGGATCTTTAGGAGTGCACAACAATACGCTTAAATCTTTCAAAGCTGCAGATGTTGTGATCCCCGCTGATTACCGGTAAGCGGATTAGAGCCCTGCCGAGCATGGCTGAATTACAGCAGGCGGAGATGAAGGGTGAGGGGCTTGGTATTAGACCATTGTGCTGACTTGGACAGGAAATGAGTGTATGTTGACCTAGAGACAAGATCAGGTAAGGCCAAGATCTACAACCCGGAGACGGTTCTAGAGTACCTACAGTATACTGATTTTTTTTTTTGAATGTGCCTTAGAAGATTTTTTTTAATTAAATTATTAAAATATACTTTATGCTTAATTATGTTCCTATTTTTAACAAAAACAGAGATAAAATAACGTAAAAATGCATTAAATAAGTAGAATTTACCTTATTCTGGTTAGTAAATTGTACTTGAATTATAGCAGCAAATTTTACTTAAAAAATGTTCGTGCAAATTGTTTTTATTAAGGATTTTATTTGGGAAATTCCACAAGTTCTTTTTTTCCGTATTGCTTAGCTTTTATGTGAATCTGTAAGATGGACTTGTTGATAGACGCATGTCAACATCTGACTTGTTTCTTGTAGACAGTAATGAGACAGAATGAAGACTTTATCTGAAGTGTTCTGCTTGTGCCTGTTAATCTGAAGTGTAAATTATTTGGGATATCCCATCGATTCATTTGGAGGATCTATTGACAGAAATGCAATGTAATAAACCTAACTATGTCTTGAGAGTTGTTGAAAGGCCTTACATAATGAAGCATAATGTTTTTATTACCTTAGCATGAGCTATTTCTATCTAAAACACACCACGTGTCCCCTTACATGGAATTCGCCATGTTGTTTCTACAGTAGCCCTTAACGGACAAACTGCTCTACAGAGTGCTTTTCGTAAATACTACTTTATCTCTTTCCGGAAAGAAACGAAAATGTGGCGACATCGTAGTGCTGTGTCAGCTACCGTAGTGCTACGAAAGGAAGGGGGAGAAGTGGAGTGAGCCGTTGGTTGCAGTTCGCAACCTCACCACTAGATGCCGCTTAATTTCCTACACTGAACCTTTCATTGGGAAACGATGGGATTGGGCATCGACAATTAGAGGTTAAATGTTTTAGCATGTCTCTTCCCCCGTCCTGGTACAATAGTTACTCTTTTGGCTAACATTGAGTTTGTCATTGTTTGGCATATGTGTAACTTCTGTGTGGCTCCACCATCTTATTAATTTCCCTTTTTGATGTACATTACTTATTGGACGACTTCTGTTGACCTTGATCTGAAAATGTTTCATAAAACAGACCGTTCCACTGTTTGTAAGAGCTTAAGAGGGCGGCTTGATTGGATATGTACTGCAGGCTGGTGCAGTTTTCCCGGGTCAGGCATGACGGATTCAGAGACTGGCAGGGTCACGCTTTGCGAAACATGTTGTGTAGCTCAGCAGCTCAAATTTATGAGGGACGTACATATTTTACACAATATGAAAAGCTTCGTGTTAAAGGTATGAGATAAAGCTGACGAGTTTTACTTTAAGTTTAAAATTCTGTATGAGCAACTAATAAGGTTGATTTACCAACACCGTTAATATAATTTTTAGATTAATAGAAGTATTATAAAATAGCTAGTGTATAGAAACTAGCACATATATTTACATTTTTACACGCTCAGGAGGTAGAGAGACATCATGCCCATTGGATGTCATGAGAGTTCATGTGTGTGACTGTCAAACTGTAGTTTCTTGACTACAGAAGAATTCTGTCTGTAAGAACCTTGTCTTAAAATTCCCAGTATGTTTGTGGCTAATGCTGCCCTCTGCGTCACATAATGTGTGTGCATTTTTTGTTATTTCATTATTTTATTAAGCCAGTTAAAACCTGGTTTATGCAAAGTCAGACAAGAATTTGATGGATGGACGGAAGATATCTTGGCATGCTACATCCGTCCCTGTGGGACTTCAGAAGATTGTGTCTTGACTTTTAATGTAATGAAATGTTTGTTTTAGGGCTGCTTTGATCACTCTACAAGAAAAACACTACATTATTACAAGGCTGAGCTTTTAACCTTTAAACGCATTACAATAGGAAATGTGTGCTTTGCCGACCCGTGCACCAGAAAAAAAGCGATATATTTCAGCCGAACCAGCCAAATATTTGCACTTAAACACTAAACACAATGAACAAAATACCAAACAAAATATTTGTTTTGTTGTTGAAAACAACATTATGAGAAAGCCCCTCTGTTCTCTGTTGTACAGTATGCAAAAATGTCTAATACTTTCTCTCTGGTTGGCTTTAACTCTTTCTCTCTTGACACTGTCTTAAGGTCTTCTGTACTTTATTCCTGCTCAAACTAGGTCTTTTGTTCCTTTTCTTTACAATGCATTGCCTACTCAGAAGAGGCAGCATGTAGGTACCAAAACACAGCACACATGCCTTAACATGGCTGCATGATTCACTTGTTCTCTTTCTTTCTTTCTTTCTTCTCTTCTCTTTTTCTTTCGATTTGATTTTTCTTTCACAGAGTATTCATCTGACATGAGAAATTATGTGCTAACATTTTTGTGTAATCTTTTTCACAATTCTGCTCATGTTTATTTATTTGTGTATTGAATGTGCACTTGCAGTATGCTTTTCTTGTCAGTGTTATCATTAATATATATTTTTTCCTTTAATGGAATAACCAACCATTTTGCTGATATTTCTACTGATTCTTCTTCTGTTAGTCTTTTACATTAAGCCATACTGTACAATTTGATATTTTTCATTTCTCCATATTTGTCTGACATTTTCTTTCACCCCACTGTTGGAACGTCTTGTTCATCTATTGTTTTATTTTCTCTCTCTACCTCCTCTGTTTCTCTCACTTGCGCCTTTGTGTCGCTGCATGGTGTTTTTTTTATCACAGGTGCAAACATTGTAATGAGAATATAATCTCTACCTTTCTCTCTCTCTCTCTCCCTCTCTCTCTCTACCTGTATCTTTGTATGTCTTTCTCTCTTTCTCAAGGGGATGTGCTTTTTCAGATGGCCGAGGTTCACAGACAGATCCAAATGCAGCTTGAGGATATGGTGGGTAATACGCTAATCGTACCGAACTTTGGTTTTCTCATCGTTTTCTTACAAACTCATTTTCCTACTCATGTTGCATCAGAGGAAATGGAAGGGTTTGACATAAAAAATGTCAATTGCTTCCATGTATACAATGAGAACAATAGTCTACGGTCCCATGTGTAAACAGTCATAGCACAGACCTTCCTGTACTCATGGCTATAGATGCTAAAACAAGCCATATCACTGCAGTCTTTCTGAAACCTTGTGTCTCCATATTTTGTGATTGTGATTTTTGCCATAAATTATTATTAATTTAATCACCCTCTATGTTTGTCATTTGGTTTTGCAAATATCTAACCAACAAAGTGTTCAAAAGTTCTTGTCAACTTTTTGAAAACACTGTATTTATTCATTTACAAAGTACAGTGTTATTTCTACTTCCGAAAAAAGCAAATTCGGACATTCCAAGGTTTCAGAAGGACAACAAGGATATTTGAGTCTCTCACCATGAATATCTGTAATTGGGTAAATGATAATAATTGCTGTGTTTTATATTAAAATAAATTATTTTTGTACAGCTGAAATCATTCCACAATGAATTACTCACTGAACTGGAGAAAAAAGTCGAATTGGATGTGCGCTACCTGAATGTAAGTGTAAACGCAAATACACAAAAGTTCACCAACATAGCTTGCATGAGAAAAAAAACATTCAGAAGCTAAATGATATGACATCTGTTTACAGTTTACAAGATCAACAGTCAATCTGAGATGGCTTCTTAGTAGGGATTCTAACAGGCTTGTTTGCAAATACATAAGATTGACTCTCAAGCTTTGCAGGTTCACGTACGGCTCTGCAACTTGGCGAGGAATCAAAGCCGCATTTATCCTGTGACTCATTACCAGCGTTGACAGAAACAATTAACTACACGCCCGTGGTTCTCAGGGAGAAAAAATGAAAAAATAAACGGTGTTAGGATCAGTCAAACGTAGCAGAAGGTTTTGGCAGCGGTGAGGATCTGAAACACAAAGAATCTGTGAGACAAAGAATTCTGGGAAGACACTTAGTTTGAGGACAATGAAGGTACTGATTGGGCTGACTCAGCCAAATTCCCATTAGCATAGAAAACAAGACGAACTCTCGGTTCATTGGAGTCTGGGTTCTGGGCAGTTAAGCTTTAAGAAACAATTGACTCTCAATAGTTGCGCTAAACATTCCTTCTGGGAGTTTTTATAGCTCAGGGTGTGCGGAGAATGAGTTGTCAAGGATACTTTAAGAGAGGCTCAGCTCATATTGGTTGGCCTTTATCTACCCCAGGTCTTTGTGGAATAGGTGCATGCCAAAAATATCCAAGATACAACCAATAAAGTCCCTCATTTTGGATGTTCTAGTTAGTTTTTGTTTGCAATGAGAGCTGTGTTATTGTGTCGACAGGCCGCTCTGAAGAAATATCAGATGGAACACAGAAGTAAAGGAGAGAGTCTGGAGAAGTGCCAGGCCGAACTGAAGAAGCTGCGAAGGAAGAGTCAGGGCAGCAAGAACCCCTCCAAGTACGGAGACAAGGAGATGCAGGTGAGTTAGCGCTGCTCTTTAGATTTCAATGGAATAGAGGTTTATTTCTGCTACTTGAAATATAAAGAACACTTGGGTTAGTTCACCCAAATAGGAAAATCCTGTCATCATTTACTCACCCACATATCGTTCCAGAATTTTCTGTTTGGGTGAACTGTTCTCGAAATGGCAGTAGTTGCAGGCATTTGATGTGTCTATGTGTTGCAGTATATAAAAGCGTGACTCTAAATGAGACTTCCCGCTGGGTTGTAATGTCATGGGATTGTATAAATCCTTCTGTTTCCATACTTTTTTTATAAAGTTGTATAAATCCCACTCGTTCTCTTCACAACTTAAATATACACCTTCAAACACACTTGAGAGAATATGACAAAATGAGACAAGATGGAACATGTTAAAATGTACCAAAATGTGTGATCTCACACTTGCAGGCTACATTGATGATGTCATTCATCAGATTGTCATAGTTTTATTGGTGGCGCATGCAAAGTCAAGCATCACGATTAGTGTAGCTTATAATTATGGTTACAGGCCAACCGTGCCCACAGTGCCCTAGCAACTACTCAATTTCAATTTTTTTATGAATTATTTATTTTAATTATTTATATGGACTCCATATGAATAAGCAGTGAATAATTAAAATTCAGTTCATAAAAATGTGCTGTAGAAAGTTATACAGCTGCGGAAAAAATTAAGAGACCATTCCAAATTTTCATTTAATCAACATTTTAGATGTATAGTATTATTGTGGCCGTTCCAGTCAAGTGTCTGTTGATTTTCAACAAAATCAAACCTCAGGAGTGACATAAAGTCATCCAACAGCAAAGTGAAAGACTGACAGCATGACAAGACACATGACAACTATGACATAACTATGATAAAAATTAAATACTTTTTTTTTACTTTTTCTAAATACACGTACAAATGTAGTACATGTAGTTCATTGAATGAAACCAAAAGGAAAATCATCTAAACACATACTAATAAATAATAAATTAAATAAACAAAAAATAATTTTGAGATTGGTCGCAAAATTAATAAAAAAAAATTGTAATTTTTCCCATGGCTACATATTTATATATATAATAATATTGTAGCCAGAATATCTTAACAGCAGCATATTAAAGATAATGGCGAGCTTCACATGGGCAAGCAACACATTTCTCACATTACGGACCTGTATTTCAAATAAAGGTATATATGTGTTTTTGCATTGCACTCAGACAACAAAGTCTTCCGGATTAAGTCTGGCTGCAGCCCTTTTCCACAATATTGTGCTTGTTTTGTATGGACTTCATTATTCTCACTGTCCTTGCGCTTTCGTTCACCGAGACCTTGTTTCACGGGGGTTGAATTGTCGGAGGCCGTTTGTTTTGAACGTACGCCTCTCACTACCATCGTCACCAGGTGTGAGGTCGGAGGGAAGTGGGAGTATTTTGCTTCAGGCTGACATAAGGTCAGTTCACAATATGAGCAGTAGGTGAGCTCCTCGTAATGGCGTGGGAACTGTTGTGGGCTCTGTTTGCTTCGTGGACGCACTCCACAGGTGTACTTCAGAAGAAGAGAAGTTGAGTGGCTTGTTAAAGTACATGGAACATAATAACAGAATGATGCGAATTTCTGGTTCAGAGTATCAGAGTGAACCAAACATGATAGGTAATTTGCTATTCTGTTCATTCTCTTTTATTATTTCTGCTTTTAATTCAGACTTTTAAGCGGACATAACACACACAGTTTCTGCCAATCTCTTTCCATGTTCGAAAAAAACGTGCCAGAACCTATACGAACGCTGGGGGAGTATATCGAGCGCAGAAATACTATCTCATACGTCCAACCTCGTTTTTTGACAAGATGACCATGTCAAGCATGAGAAGACAGCACGTTTAACATTGTAAAGAAGTCAGAATGCATAAAAACACAGACGCTCATCCCCTATTAAGGTCCAATGTGTAATCTTGTAGAGGGTCTATTTATGGAAATAAAATGTATTATACATAACTATGTATTCAGAGGTGAATAATTTTCTTTTACCATACACCGTGTCTACACCAGATGCGGCACGACGCGACAAGAGACAATATAACGATTTAGAACCGATTATAAGAAAACAGTTTGTCAACACCAGACCCGGCGCGATGCGTCTGGTGTAGACACGGTGTTAGAATGAGCTATTTCTATCTACATAGATAGGGTCCCCTAGCATGTTGTTTCTACAGTAGCCCTAAACAGACAAACTGCTCTACAAGAGCGCGTTTCGTAAATAAGTTATCTCCTTCGGCAAAGAAGTGAAAATGTGTTGAGATCTTAGTCCTGTGTCAGTTACGGTAGTGCTTCAAAAGGGAAGGGGAGTGAGCCGTTGGTTGCAATTCACAAACCCGACTGCTAGATGCCGCTAAATTTCATGCAGCCCGCCTTTAAAGGCTCCTTTTGAATGTTTTTCATCCACTTGGGGCAGCATTTCAGAACCGAGACATGCTTAAGCATTTCGTTTTTTATTGAACTTTTGTCTATCTCGTGCACATTTTCACATTATAGTTTGTAGTTTTTATATTGCTTATATAAGAATGTGCAGTATTGTTTTTGTTTGTGGAGGAGCCCGTGGAAATGTTGATTGTCTATTGAAAATTCAATTTACTCTCCTTATTGGGTCACCGAAAGAAATCCTTATTGTTGAGCTGGTTGATTTATGAACTAGGGCAATTGTTTAAAACCGAGTACATTTTTAAAACAAAAGGAAATCGCAGTCTCATTATAAGTCTTGCTTGTGACACACAGCTCTATGTGGCGCAGGGATTTGGAAAGGTTTCCAAAACTCGATATTCTGAGCTGAAAGCAGTTTCATCTCAGGCCCCCAGACGCTCCCCAAGGATTCTTTGCAGTTTACCAGGTGTGAAAGCTATGGTTTACCTTAGAGAAATCACATGGTGACATTTTGTGTGTGTGTGTGTGTGCGTGCCTGTGCGTGCATCTAAAACCCTTCTCAGCCTTTCATTGACTGTTTTATGCCCTGTCCTTTGTCACCTGCCCCTCTTCAACGAAAGCTATTTTTCAATTCTAGGTTTTGTCAATTATTCATAGGTGTGTGTGTCTCTGTGTGTTTACATGGATGTTAATGCCAGTTAGCAGCTCAGTACGAGCCGTGGATGAATTTTATATGTGGGTCCCATGGTCCCGCCCCTGCGTCATGCTGTCTTTTTTTCAGAGAATACATGAGCAGAATGCTGTTTGTGTCCTCATATATATATATATATATATATATATATATATATATATATATATATATATAAAAGCAAGAAATATATCAAATCAATTAGATTTTATTTCTGCAGCGCTTTTCACAATGTTGCAAAACAGCTGTAAAGAAGACATTTAGTACAAAAACAGATACAGAAAAAAAGGATTAAACATAATACAATGGTCCAATACATCTCTATGATTACTAAGAAATACACGTCTGTTCCAGCTCCCTGCAGGATGAATGCCAGTATTAATACCGTGACAAATGTAATGCAGTCGATTTCCCTTCTTTCCTAGAGGAGTTGTAATGCACAGAAATGATGCTGAACTGCAATCCTATCCTGCATTCATAATTCAACTCATGCTCAAATGAGGGCACGCACGGGGCAGGCAGATTGATTTGGACCGGACCGTCATTTATGATTTTTTGTGTGTAGTAGCGTTGGGACTCATGTTACATCATCTTTGTGTGCGTGCATGTGTGTATGTTGGTATTTCCCTCGTGTACTTTCAACGAAGGGACATTGTGCAAAAGATTTGATCTGAATTTGATATCTAATCCCATTCAGCCTATACGTGATCTATGAGTCATAAGGCTACATACATACTGTACCCAGCATAGAAAGACATGCAATGTAGTGGCACCAATAAATGTTTACCAGCAGTGTAAATCAGTAGTTTACAGTTTTTGAAAGATGGTGTTTATGTGTTGTTTGCTTGTGTATGATCATTTCAACCACTATGACCAAATGTGGTACTTAACATCATATAAACAGCCTATCATTACCTGATACACCGATCATAAATACACATTTTTGCTAGTTGATTTCGCATGTCTGATGCAAATATGCCTCTGTGATGTTTATAATAATAATAATTAGTTACATTTATTTCGTTACAAATATATGTATTTTTATATATTTTTGGACACTCAAAGCGCTTTTACATGGAAGGGGGGAATCTCCTCAATCACCACCAATGTGCAGCATCAACCTGGGTGTTAAATAAAGCCCAGTACACCATTATCTGACAGAAGTGATATTTACTTTCGTATATGATGTTTGAAATAAATAGTTGAAAAACAAATAGTTAACATTCATTCAGCGGCATTTGTCACCTTGTTTAAGCTTAGACCAACCAGCTAAACCAATCGAAGACCATATTAAACCGTCTTAGACCATTTTTGCTTTTATATTCTGCACTGTTTCTAGGTTTGCAGTTTTATAAGAACACTCATTGGACGTTTTTATCTTAATGCATGACTGTACATGTAACTGTCCTCAATGACTCACACGCTGAAGGAATATTTAATGTGAGCAGAAAAGTGGTCTTGACCCCAGGTCATTAATTACAAAGCACATACGGCTGTCATTATCCAGAGAAAGGGGATTCTTTCATCCATTAGCCCATAAAAACTGCAGTGTACACTCAGATACATAACTACACATTTACACTTAAATGTCGCCGAAAAATGCTGTTGTTTTCAACCCACAATCCTAGGTTTTCTTCCATTTTAACCGTTTGGGTTACCATATTTTACCCAAACTTGGGTTGAAACAACCCTGCATTTTTCAGATTTGTATATTCATACATCACTATCGGAGCCATGGAGAGAGAGAAAGTGGCGTCTTCTCCGTTGACTCAAATGGAACAGTTTTCTCACAGTTTCAATAGTTCCCGGAAGTAGTAGCACATGGAGCTGCGACTAAACAGACCAACTGAGGTAAACTTCTATCCCAGTTTAAGACGAGAGACATTTAATGAATAAAAAATGAATGAAATAAGGCATTTAAAGAGAAAAAATGACTTCCTGGAACTATTTGAAGGCTCCATGAATCACGTGACGCTCCAGCGTTTTGGACTTCCGTTGGCAGAACTCTCTCTCTCTCTCAAAGGCTCTGATCACTATGAGCCCATGACACCTTTTACATAATAAGATGACCTTTTCTAACCTTAGGCTAAAAATATACTCGGTAACAGTGATCACGGTTTTGTTCATTTGCACTTGGTTGGAAGGTACCAAAAGAACGCACTGTGATATCAGCACAGGTTGTGTAAACATTGTGTCTGTGTTTTGTTGGATCACACCTCGTCCTGGCAAGGTATATGTTCATGTTTAAAGATGTTTTGGCAGGAGTTTGGTCTCTATTGAGGCAGCATCCTGGGCAATGTCAAAAACATCAAATTGTTTACCTGCAAAGTAGAAAAGCATCATTCAATGCTACTTCTATCCGACTTTTGTGCTTTTATTTTAATGAATCTCTGGTTTGAGACTTGGGTTTTCAAATCAAACCAAACAGGCGTATTGAGTTTCTGAGCTTTGCGTGGACCACTGCATGAATCATTTAGCTTCATTTGCCATCATACAATTCAACAGCAAGCTTATGTGTTTGCCATCCAAAAGTGCGGTTTCTTTAAGCATGGCCTCCTGACTGGTGCATGGTTTGTTGTTTTCTGTGTCTGCTTCACGCCACCTTCCTGTCCCCAGTACGTCGAGACCATCAGCAGCAAACAAAATGAGCTGGATAACTACATCGCAGAGAACTACAAGACTGCCATGTCTGAGGAAAGAAGGAGGTATTGCTTCCTCGTTGCCCGTCAGTGCGCCGTGGCCAAAAGTAGCAGCTCTTACCACTCCAAGGTAAGAGTCCAAGTCATAGAGTGTCGAAAAACATTTGGGTTGCAGAAACACTGAAATGTCAAGTTAAACATTTAAGGTATACTTTAAACGTGGACAACATGAAATCTAATGTCTAAAATGTGACAATTCTTGCTGAAATGTTTATATCCGTGAATTTTGATTGGATAATTTGGTCAGTGGAATAGATCAAATCATTCAACCCATGATTGGTTATGTCAGAATTTGCTAATGTTATTGACCTTTTATCAAAGAATTTGGCTTTCATGTTGTCTTTATAGTCATGTAGTCTAAACATGAAACAGATCATATATACGATATTCCAATAATACATAATATTCATTTGACTCATATTTTGCCAAACAAATGACACACCGGGACAAATCTAGATTTTGTGCTCAGTTGTTTCTGCCCCAAATTCCATTTTTTCATACGTTCATGTCATTTTACCGCCATCACATTGATCTTTCATCACGCTTGCTATTGAATGTGCTGCATCTGGAAATGCTGTTTTATGGGTGAAAACAGTTATTGTTCAAACTCCAAATTTTGTTGTTTTGTTCTGTAACATGATTTATAATGAAACATTCACATCAATTTTGAGGTTTGTGCTGCACAGATATTAAACAGCAAAGAATATTTATTAATCTGCAATGAGGAAGTAAAGCAGAGAGTCACCAGTGATGTTCGGTGGATTCACCAGCACGTCAAAGAACACAAGTCATTCCCAAGTAGGCGAGTTTGTGTTCTGTGACGCCCACGCTTCAGAGCCGGTGATAGACAGAGCGTTGGCAAGAGAAGGGAGGGCCGGGCAGGCAGAGAGTGGCCCACTTTTACAGGAACAGACTGTTCAGACCATAATCGCTGTTTGCGTGGATGCGTGTAGGAAGACCTTGAAGAAATTTCTCAGCGCACGAGTGGAAACACTTTTGGATGTCGAAAGAGGAATTTCTTCACCGTGTAAATTGCATTAGATAACAACATTTTCACCTACGTTAGGCTCTTATCATGTGATCACGCCACTTGCCTTATGAGAACAAAATAATGTGAAATAAACAGACCATCTGCCAGAGTTTGTCATGGCGGGATGTTCACACAACCTCCCATGCAAGTCACGCAAAGCAACAGTTCATACTTGCTAACTTACAAGTGAGGTTGGAAGGAACAAAGAGAATATAAAGACATTCTCTAACACATTCAAATAGAGATGTGAGAATGTAGGATTGGGAAAAAAGACCTCAATGTTAACCTTATACAGTAAATGTATAAGGGGCATTTTATGGGTTTGCTGATATAATGGGAATTCTTTAGTATAGCATCTAGATTGCAATTATGTGAAAAGACAGCAAGTAGTCATTTAGATGCTTTTATCCTAAATGAAAGTACCCTTATTACAGGAGCTATTCCCCTGCGAAAGCCAGGTGTTAAACATCATGCTCAAGGGCACAATGGTGATGGCTTATGTCTCGCTCTATATGGAGATTAAACCAGTAGGCCTGATGTTCTGGGTAATAGCCCTCCAGAACATGGTGATCAATCATTGAAGTAACATTTCTTAAAGCATAAGAGTGAAAAATGTTAATCCATACTCTAATGTCACTCAAAAGCATTACACTGTATCTACACCGGACGCGACAGACGTGACACAGTCCAGTGTGGACAAAAAGTATAATGGGTTCTAATCATTTCTAATGTCTTTTGTCATTTTGCGCCGGTCGTGTCCAGGTCAGACACGGTGTTAGAGTTCGTAGGACGCAAATAAGTTGACAGAATGTTTTACGGGAATAACAAATACATTTTACTGGTTACTGGCAATATTTCATTTAAAGGTACAATGCTTGATATTTTGGAGAATCTATTTACAAGAATGCAATATAATATCCATAACTATGTCTTCAGAGGTGTATAAATACCTTACATAATGAAGCGTTATGTTTTTATTATCTTAGAATGAGCTATTTCCAGTGGTTACTGAAATTTTACTCAATCACAAGTAAAAGTACTGGTGTTAAAAAAGTAATTGAGTAAAAGCAAAAATAACTCTTCTCAAAAACTACTCCGAGTACTAGTTACTCGTCACTTTTTAGGCGGTGTTATTTAATGAATAAAGAATAATTATTAATAATCAAATTTGTAGATTAATATAGAAAATAGCTACTTATAACAAAACACATCTTTACCTTACTGATAAAGCTTATAACTGGATACAACTAAGACAAAATAACCATTCAATGTGCTGTTCTGTCTGTCTATCATGAGCTCAGTTTTCCAGTTAAAACCATTTATGCACTTCCGACACTGTTCGATCATGTGTAGTGGGCCCCACAATGCAGATATTAATAAATAAGAGCCCACAACATTTGTAACCTAAATTGCATTGGATTAGCATTAACAGTCATATCTGTAGGATATGTAGGATTTGAGGAGCTGGCTGATCAATTACTCAACCTCAAGCCATCCAAGATGTATGTGACATTATTTCTTAGGTAGAACAATAAAGACTTTTACCTGGAGTTGTCGTCCATGGTTTTTCATGGTTCATGTCTATAAAAGATCAAAATACAGCCCTGCGGCTTATTTCGATGTAATGACGTGTTATTTACGTGAATCGATCGAACTGTGCAATAAACTGAACTATATTTTCAACATTATAACTGGTAATGCACAGTTTGCGAAACTGCTTCACATGCGTCAAATCGCATATGTTCCCTACTCTTTTATAAGGGCAGAGCACTTGATGTAGAGACTTTGGAAAGAGATGGACAATTTTATTTATTGATATAGCCGATTGGATGAAACTTGGCAAACGGAGTGATACAGGAACTCAATATTTCTCCATATCTCAGACGATCCTTCCTATTGTGTACCTTTCTCGCATTGACTTTCAAGTGCGCAAAACCACCGTTTGATACGCGTCCTGCCTGCCGCTCACGTTAGTCCTCCTCCATGATTAAACTAAATTGCCGGCAGATGTATTTTAATCTATGTGATGCAAGTTTTCTACTCGCGATTGGAGTGGAGGGGGTATAAGTACTTATACAGCACAAAAAAATTAAAACTACTTAAAAAAGTACAATTCCTGAAAAAAACTACTCGCAATTTGAGTATTTGTAATTCGTTACTTTCCACCACTAGCTATTTCTATCTATATACACCGCGGGTCCACTTCCATGGAATTAGCCATGATGTTTCTACAGTAGCCCTAAGCACACAAACTGCTCGAGCGCGTTTCGTATTATCTCCTTTGACAAAGATGTGAAAATGTGACGACATCTTAGTCCTGTGTGAGCCACAGTAGTGCTTCGAAAATGAGGGGGGAGCTGTGGAGTGAGCTGTTGTTTGCAATTCGTAAACTCACCGCTAGAGGCCACTAAATTTCACACTCTGGACCTTTAAAAAACATTTCAATAGATATTATATATCGCTTTGTTATTGTGAATTCTGTCGGCTATGAAATAGTGAAATCTGATATTGTGATGTTTTGTACACGTAAAGACTGTTATGGCATTCTGAAAATCTATACATTTTTATAACGCAATCAAAACACCGGTAGTGTTTTTGCCTCTGTGAACCCAATGAGGTCGCGATGGAGTCTGCAGGTGTTCGGACAGGCAGCCGGGTGATAATTGCTTTCGCTGGGTGGTGCGTGGTCGTGACTTAGAAGAAGACTATGGGGGTCTCTACTGAGCAGTGCTGGCTGGTACAAACAGAGACTGTGGCGGTATTATGACTAAAGAAGGGGAGAAGGTGGAAAGCAGATATTAAAGCTAAGATGGTGAGGCTGTTCAGTGTCCACAAAAGCTGGATTCCAAGGATATCTGCTACATCTGGAAAACACTAGAATAGTACACAATAAAATGTCGTTAGTCACCCGAATGTCATTCCAAGCTCTTTTGCAGTTTTGTGGACACAGCTCTCTGTCGGGCAGCACTGTAAAAAAACCTGTAATTGTACAGAATTTTACTGTTATTTATTTTTGCAGGTTTTTCATGTATATAGTCCAAAAATGGTAATTTCCCAAAAATGTTGTTTATTCACAGACTTTTCACATATTTTTGAAATACGGTCAAAACCCATTAAAGTAAAAGAAAAAGACCACAAATTTAGAAGAAAAAACGGGGAAAATTGTAAAATAAATTTTGGACTCGAACTACAATATATTTTATCAGTGCATGTTATTACTAAATTTGAGTTACACTTATAAAGAGAACTGTAAACATCCGTAAACTGCTAAACAGAGGTTTAAAAATCAAGAAATCAATAATAGTCACACATCATGTGCTCTACATTCTCTGGTCTCTAGGCGTTCCTCATCTCTCTATAACAGCTGCTGGTTGTAGAGTTAAGCCGAGCTCACTGTCTGTGCACAGGGCAAAGTAATGAGGCTATTTCAAGCTTCAGGCTACAGGGAATGGAGGTTGTCATGATGGAAGGGGACGTTTTAGAGCTTCAGGGGACCAGATGGTGAGAGGCCATCATTTTACTGTATAACACTTAATTGCGCTGCCTCTATCTGTCAGTCCATTATTGAAAAGCTTAAACCCTGAAATCCCAGGAACTGAAGTTTTTCAAACAGATAGAGTCCATATCTCAGACTGTATTTGTTATTATCCCCAATAGCCTACATGGAGTTGCTGTTCCAGGCGCGTAATGTTCGGGTCATCCATACTGGGCCCTAAAACTAGTCTGTTTGTTTGTTTTTAGGGCAGAGATCTGCTAACACAAAAAATACCTTTGTGGCAACAAGCGTGCGCCGACCCAAATAAACTCCCGGAGCGGGCGATGCTGCTGGCCCAGCGGATGGGATCTGGAGCAATGGGAGCCAGCTCTCACCACACCTTCAAATCTACCCTGACAATCTCAGACCCCATCCCCGGGGCCAAGCCACTTCCCGTGCCACCTGAACTCGCGGCTCTCATGGGGAACCAACATACGGTGAGTTGCACCTCTTTTGATAAGAATCTCCCTGTCAGTGAAGCTTCCGATAAGTGTCCAGTTTGACTCGAAAAGAAGTTGCAGTATGTAACGAGTTGTTGAGCAATAGTGAGCTCGAAATGTAATAGTTTCAGCTAGAAGATTTTTAAATAGTAACATTAATGATGTGTGTAATTAAGTCTTGAGGCTGTTTGTGTGTGTTTGTGGGGGGGGGGGCAAGCTCAGTATAAATGGATATTGTCATTAAATCGAGTTTGCTAATGACCACATAGTGAAATGTTCCGAAACCTGTAGGCATTCACACTTACAACTCCCTTTAATTTATTTCTACAAAAGTAAAATTTCAACCTGGAGTTTTTAAAAACATATTAATGATTCTTCCAGAGGATGATGGGAGCAGAAAGTGTCCCCATAAAAAACGGTACAGCAGGGGTACATGGGGGAGACGACTACCAACGCTGGATGGAAACTAGAGCCTCACACGAGAAACCGTCACCGGCGACCCACAGACACGGCGCTGAGACCTTCTCCAACACCCTGCCTGTCCGCAAGGTTGCTCCCGTAAAGCCCAAGAACACGCTGGGTAAGACATATAATAGCAACTCGCTTCTAAACCTTCATGCAAGAGGCAAATATTTCTGTGATCCTGTTAAGATGAATGCCATCGAATTCAGTTCATTTATTTCTAGTCTATATATTTCTATACATTTATTTCTATAGTGCTTTCCACAATTTCATAATGTATATTTTAAAATAAAATGTCCATAAGACCAAGTACAGTTGTTGACGAATACATAAAATTGAAACCTTTTCAAGTAATGGTCAGGCATCAGAAAAAACAGTTTCATTTCTTCTTAATTTACTGTTTTTACTGTACATCAAGTATTTACAAAAATGTAACACAGACATTAAAATTGAGACTTTAAGACATCAAATGTCAGATTCATAGGTGTTATGTGTTTCAAAACTCAGGAAGTCTCCACAACTCTAATATAAGACTTTAAAAGGCTCATCCTCGCATCCAAAGGTTATTTGAAGCTGTCGTCTGTATTCATAAATGTGTCGGTGTCTGTGCACCCGTGTGTCCATCTGTCTCCCTCTCCATCTCCTTCAAAGAGAAGCGAGTATTCTTCACTGCCTGGACAATAACAGGCCAAACGCTGCTGAAATGAAAACAGGGCAGGGCGGATGGGAATAGAGAGGACAGCTTTAAAAATGGATGAAAAATAGGTGAAGGGTATAGTTCTCTCTTTAAGGGAAGTCGAGAATTCAAGCTTATTTCAGTGTCGTACGTCGCCAGGTTTTGGTGGACTTTTAAGGCCGTTCCAAAACCTAGTGACCTAAGGCAGCATCCTAACTAAACCGAAACCCCATTCGCGAATGATTTATAACACAGGCTGCAATATAAATAATAACACACCCTGAACACACAATTTTAATGGCCTCGTGCTCAGTACTAACCTCAGATCTTTGACTCTGGACCCCAGCAGAGACACAGACCCTGCCCAGGTCCAGCTCAATGGCTGCTGGTCTAGAGAGAAACGGCCGGACGCGTGTTCAGGCCCTCTTCTCCCACGCCGCGGGAGACAACAGCACCCTCCTCAGTTTCACAGAAGGAGACATCATCACGTTGCTGGTACCTGAAGCCCGAGACGGCTGGCACTACGGCGAGAATGAGAAAAACAGAATGTAAATACTCAAGGTTTCAATATAATCAACGCTCTTTTAAATGATTTTGCTCTTTTGGTAGTAAGCATTCACCGAAAACATCACTTGAACAGTTTAGAAACCAACATCCTGGCAACAACCTGCCATTGTGGTGGACACTTTTGCTACTCAAAGCCATTTTCTTTTGAACATGTAAAGTCTCCAAAAATCGTATTCCGTCTTAGTGTTTAAGTGGCGTTTGCACAGAAATGCACAATTTTTGATGGACGGATGGATGATGGTTTCGAAAGAGAATTCATGCTTCAGTTTTCATTGTGTAACATGTGTTCTGTCAGGCGAGGCTGGTTCCCGTTCTCCTACACCCGCGTGATACCCGAACCAGACACTAATAAACTCCACGTCAGGTGAGTCTGAAAATCAACGAGTTAACAAAAGCCATTGTAGAGCCTAAATGACATTTAGTTTATCATATGAAGTGTAGTTTAAGAAGAACGTGTGTTTGTAGTTTGCAGCAAAGTCGGAGCAGCAGCACAGGAAATCTCCTAGAGAGAGAGATGGCTTTACCCACACCTGACTACGGCATGCCGACCCGCTTCCTCACACAGCCACAGAACACACAACAAAGCCGACAGAGACCCTACAGCGTGACAATGCCCGGATTCTCACAGGTAAACTATGCGCAGAACAAATACCCGACAAATGTATGCAGATTAGTCGAGATTTACCAAAGTGTTTTACTCCACTTTTGTATCTGGGCGCAGGTTGAAATATAGCCCGACGACAGTTCGATTAGAGAAGCCTGAGCTCAAGCTACAGAAAGCATTTCAGGACATTCTGAATTAGGATCGGTTCTTCAGTGTGTGTGTGCTATTTTAGCTGGCAGTGCCGAGATTAAAAAAGATCTTTCCTGTTTGATTAAACTTCCTTATAAGAGGCCATTCTGAGACACCAATTAGGGGAAGAATCGAGAGACGAAACTAAAATGATGTAAGGTTTTATTTTGTGATTTAACGCAGTGACATTTATACGTTTAAATAGAAGTGTCAATGTATAGATATCAAAATATCATGCACGTGGAAACACACTAGCATAGATTTTAAAGGTAGGGAGTCAATAATACACGCAACTCTCATCAAATTTTCTTGACCCCCTTCCAAGTGCTTGAGTCATGAGTCATGCGTGTAAATAACACAGACTGTTGTGTTTCTCTCAGGTTAAAATTTCATGGGCTTATCATAGCTCTTGTTTAGTGTGCACTCAATGACCCCCTTTTACACATTTGTTAGTGTTCTGCTACTGTCATCTGCTGGCCATAGGAAGAAAAGTCGATCGCTAAAAGATTTTCTCTCTTTCTTTACAGCAAGGGTTAGAAAACTACGAATCCCGATTCCAAACAAGGTAAGACTTGATTTATGTATGAATTTTATTCCCCCTGAACAGTGACACAATGTGGAGGAAAAAAACACGTGTCTATAATTTCTCTGTGTTGTTTTGTTTGAATTATTCCTCTCTGGTTTTGTCTACATTTAAAATGCCACATCAATATCTGAATCATTGCGATTTTGGCAAGCAAAAGTCTCCTTTGCTTGACCCGCAGATGGATCAGACGAACATAGCAGATGTTTCTGAAGGTCTAGCCCGAACGTAAGGTGGGCGGGTGACCACACAGGGCACCTAAACCCATGTTGAACAAAACCTCTCAGATTGTTTAAATGGGTTTCATAAACCTCGCAAATAAATGAATCGACTATCCTGGTCATTTCCCATAGAGAGACATTTTGTGAACTTTATTGATATAATTAGTTTTCTTTCTCCGATCAGATTGTAGAACGTGCAAGATCACTATAAATAAAACAAAAAGTGAACAAATCTCTTTAGGTCATCTATGGGAAAATTTCCTAGCATCACATCTTACTCCAAATTTCCTAGCATCACAAAATTGAAAGTAAGAGATAAACAGTTTTTTAAATATGAGTTTCCATTTCGTTCTTGCTTTGGCTGTCCATTTGTCTTTAAGTGTCTTCCGTGTCCTATTTTAGTCACTGCCCAATGCTAAATGTGTCCCTTAGCATCCCAATTTTTTAAAATCTATACTGTATATCCACACCATTTAGATTTGACTTCCATGAGGTATTTCAAGTAGTGGGCTTCATTTTCACAATACAAGTGTATTATACCACTTTTTTTTATATGCGATATTATCGACATTCTTCATAAAATGACCATAACATTACATTGCTTAACCTCACACTTGTCTTGCAGAGAATGCAGCCCTCATGGATTTTTAAGTGCAGAGAGAGAATTTAATATTAGCCGTAACAGAAAAGAAACAGTTCACCAAAAATACAAATTTGCTCATAAACCTCATGACGTTCCGAACCCATATGTCTGTTTTTGTTGCCTGGAAATCAAAAAGATGCGATTTAAAACAAAAACTGTGATCTTTAATTTAAAATTACACTTCAAATTGTAAGAAAACAAGCACCCGGCATCAGAAATTGTGTTCCACAGAAGTCATCGGGGTTTGCAATGACATGACTTTCATTTTTGGCCCAACTGTTTCTTTCACATTAGTGCTTTGTGCTCCCTGTGCTTCGATGTGTCTGTGTCCAAACCCAACCTGGCAGCTTCTCCCTCTCTTTGTTCCACAGTACGGAGGGCAAATTGATATCTACAGTGTGAGAGGACAGACAGACACACAGACAGACAGACAGACAGCATCTTCCCCTTCCGAACACTCACACCACCCTGTCTTGCTTTGTATCTCAACAATTCACCTCCCGTTCACTCCACCCACACAGGAAGAGGATACAGTCTATCCACCCCTCCCTTCTTCTCCATAACCTTATTTTATCCCAGCTGGAAGCGGCCGGGTGATCATGAAAGAGACTAACTTCAATATTCCATGTTGACCCCTCGGTATCCTCGCTCCTATCATGAGCTCTCGGAGGAATTGTCCTGCTTGACTTTCATGCATGTACAGAACATGTCAGCTGTGTACAATCCGAATGCATCACTTCTGCCTATCCAGATGATGTTGACATCTGTTGTTGTAACATTATCCGGGGGTTTAAACGTGTTAATAGCTCAAACCCACTCGAGAAAGATGTGTTCTATATTTAGGGTGATTAAAATGTTGTCGAATTATTATACTTTTTACTGAATTTGATGTCATTATATGCACTTTTAAATGTAAATTTATTGAGGTAAATTGCGCCATGATCTCATTATGTATCATTTTGGAGCGCTTTCAATAAAGGAGTTTGTTTTGAATGTGTCAAGTCTTGCCGGGATGCTGTCAGCCATGGGAATACAGATGTACCGTAAATATTTGACCTTCACTGTGTCTCAAGTGAAGACTGTTATACTAAAGCATCCCTTTTGGATTGCATAAAGGATTTTCCCGAAGTGATGAAGGGGCATGTTTCATGCATGAAAGAAAAGAGAACTCCTATCTACATATCCATGTCACGCCATTTCCTGCAGTGATTTAACTAAAGGTGACACGCCTCACAAATAAATACATCAATTCTGCCAACTTTAGACTAGTTTATGGTTGCTAAGCAATGCCATTGATTAACTATATTTATTTAGATCGCAGGGTGGGTCTCAATTCGCTAGTTGCCCAAGATGGCACAGTGAGCTTTTGGGACACAAGGGTTGGCAGACTAGTTTCCGGGTATGGGAAAAGGTGGATTTGGGCCCGGCAAATATGGGTGTTTTTTAGATATAAAAAGAAGAAAGTAATACATCAACAATATTATAGATCATCTTCACATTGCTGCACTTCGTTAAGCCAAAACAACACGGAAAGTAGTCTGCCGAAAGCTCACCGGTTCAATCTTGTGCAACTAACCCATTCGAAGAAGGCTGCGTCCTCCGGAGGTCGCATTTGTCGAGCGTTTTGTGGTCATCAATGATTTCAGGTTTTATTTTAAATAAGTGACATTTCAAGGTAAGATCTACAATGATAACGTCTTAAGAGAAATAAGCGTTGTAAATACATAAATAATACTGAAATGAGACAAAATTGATGACGTTTGCAGGCGACCTCCGGAGGACGCAGCCTTCGAAGTGAGACGCAACTTTCGTTATGTTTACAGGTTTACTGATATGAACTTTCCGCACACTGATATTTCCGTCCAGGTGTGAGTTACTGTAGCATAGCTAATACAATATATCTATATAAATAAACTTTAAAAACTCGTGAGCCAGTGCCTTGTACATAGCAAATGTTATTTTTACTGTATCACTGTTAAATTATAATCAAACAGGTTTCTTACTGATAGCCTAGCTTTTTTGCTTTCGACACAATCTCTGTAAATACAGTTTTTATTATTTAAAACGTGTAAATACTTGCAGGTATCACATCGGATGACACATTTTATAAACAACACACATTTACTGCACACACACAGCACTTGTGTGGGCACTTTTTTGCCGGGAGGGAGAGATGAAAACTTGTAATGAAACGGAACTAATTAAAGACTTTGAATTTGCCTCTTTATAAACACAAAATGCTCATAATTATAAGGCGATGATGTTTCTCTGGTGTGATATAAATACCCATTTGCTTGTCTCTAGTCAGTCACTTAACAGAAAATAATTGACTTTCTCTGTATTGTATACATGAAAAGATTTATCATCGTGAAAATGAAGCACAATTAAAACACAACTTTAGTGTGTTTTTATTCTAGTTTTTATACTTTTCCTCATATTTATGTAAACAGATGTGGTTATTTATTTGAAAGGTTTCGAGTGCAATCTTCAGTAGCCTATATTGTTCTTTTAAAAACCAAACCTGCCGTGTGCATCGTGTCTGTATCTCCTCCGCCGGGTTTATTCATTTGACTTTCGTTTGTCTTTGTGTGTAACTAAACCAACGTCTTGCTTTAGCTCTGCCAACAATCTCCATCTCTGTTTTGACGAATTTAGAGACAAAAGCGGTAAGATGTCAAGGACTGGAAGCCATTGCCAGTGTTTCTTCTTTCTGCACTAGAGTAAAGCCGCGGTACGGCTCCCACGCTCACTGAACCCTGGGTAGAAATCTCCACCTGTCTGTTTTTATTGTCATTTTCTTCTGGAATGTAAAGAGGAGAATGTACAACATACAGAAAACTATATAATCCAATATGCATGTGTTTTGAGGGACACCGAAACGGTGTAATGTTCCTTCATGGCCATGTATGGTGACTTTCGACTCTTGAAAAGATGAATAAAATTTTCTTCAGAAGACATAATCGTCTCATTATTTTATTATTTGTAATTTCCCCCTCTTATCATAATGTGCATTGTAAAGCAATATGAGCGATGCAGTATGAAAATGTAAGTTTTTGTCTCTAAATTTATCTGCAATGGTAGAATACTTGTCTTCTAACCATTTTAATGTGCTGTTTAGTGGTTGCATCACTAATACTTCATCTATTACAACTTTTCAACTAAAGGGATGGTTCACCCAAAAATAAAAATTTGGACATCATTTATTCACCCTCACATAAGTTCAAAATCTGTGGCTCTTTCCGCTGTGGAACACAAAAAAAGATATTTTGAGAAATGTCTCTGTGGTTTTGAGACAATGGGGGTCAATGTTGTTCGGTTACCAATAATTTCCAAGAACATCAGTTATAATGATTTATCATTTAAAAAATATAATAGATCATTTTTCGAGGTTGGAAATTTGTATAAATTTGTACACTTATTAGAAAAAACAATAATGGGGTCTCACTCTAAACATCCTTCAAAGAAGATGCACTATATGAACGTGATCATATGAATTCTATTTCATTTTGAACTTACAGGTATCTTAAACAAACGCCTTACTGTACATTTTCTAACACCTTCAAATTGAAATGCATGTGTTTGTAGGCTGCATTTCTGGGTCTAATAAACCCATTTCATTCCCTGCAGAACTTTATTTTACTTTTATGGTAATGTGCGTTTGCTAGCTAGGGGTGTTGTTTGTGTCATTTTGTTTAGCCTAGTAAGCTGCTTTGATCTATCTTGTATATTTCCTGCATGTCTGTATTTTTGTTAACAATATAGAACAACAAATAACTTTACATTTTTCGACACATTTATTTGTTTAAACAACTTTATTCTAAATACTGGTAAAGCAATATAAATATAAAATCAAATCCTTGATCTTTCACAGAACTTGTATAAGAAAAAGCACATGGTGCTTTTTATTGTATTGTGTAGAAAATGTTAAGTATATCTGACAGTAGTAATAGCAATTTAAGACAAAAAGTCAAATTCCAGTCTGTTTTGACTCTTTCAGTAAGGTTCCTGAATTTGAACGCTTTTGAGTGAGTAAACCATTTAATCTTATCTCCTCATTATTTTTTTAATCTATTTTGTTTGTTAATCCTTATTTATACCGAAAGGGATTATACAGTATGTATACATACATGTATGTACATGCATTTATACTGTTTGTGGTCAGTACAGGTCATTTTAGGAATTTATTTTTGGGCAACAACATTTTTTAAAACAGAATTTCAGCATTGAGGACGATCAGCAGGCAACATTGCATGCTATTGAGACCATTTGATATTTAATCATTAGTAATTGTACATTATGAGGCCCCAAAGAAATTTTGGATATGAAAAGATATGGACGCTTTCTAGATGTCAAACACCTGTGAACCTGTGTTGACATCATACAGTATGTTTCCTTGAAATTACTTTGGAATCGGTTGGTTAGAAAAGAGAAGCTATAGCATCATTTGGTTGCAGTCATTCAGTGTGATATTTTGTTATCTAATCCAACAATTTTACATACTGTACATTAAGTGTCCAAATGTTTTTTGGGACCTCTGTATGTTACTGAGAATAAAAAGTTATGGGGTTGGCATCTCAGTCCACAGCATGCTAAAATTGTGACCATGTGATTATTGCAATGATGACTGATATGTTACTATTTGACTTTAGCATTCTGCATGTAACAGAATTGAAATTATTTGAAATTATATTCAATTTCAAATATTTAAATTACTGTATCTAATTTGTATCAAAGTACTGTTTCTAATTTGGTTATGACATGCATAATTGTTTTTTACCCTATAATTTTATTATTTTAAAAAATAACTTTTTTGCATGTTTTCTTTTTTTTATTTAAACCATGGTACGTGTTTTGATTATCAGGAGATTTAAGACTGGCTCAGATTACAGGATACTCAGACAGATTTAACCCTGTTTTCCCCCTCCCGATAATCATAAAAAAACGTATCCATGGCCTTGATCGGGTCTGATGTTCGGTAAAGATTATCATGTAATTTATGGCACAGATCAAATCTTACACCTCCCGACCTGCTCTGATAAAAATCGGGGCTTCCCCGATATCAAACATTGGATTTTTAGGATTTTAAATCGGGATGATGATGTTGGTACTTTTACAACAGCCAATGAGAGACACGACTGCAAGATGTCAGAGTGACTGACAGACCTAAAAAATTTTAACGCAGTGCGTTGGAATGCGGAGATGTCCAGATTTTACATTACATTAACATTACATTTAGGCATTTCGCAGACGCTTTTATCCAAAGCGACTTACATTGCTTTATCCTATACATTTTAGGTATTTGCAATCCCCTGGGATCGAACCCAAAACCTTGCGTCGTTAATGCAATGCTCTTACCACTGAGCTACAGAAAAGCCATTTTAACATCTAGTTGAATTGTGGCATCATAACAAATACCTCCATAATGCATCCTTAAAGTTGTCACTTCACAATGCCCATTGTGTTCTGTATTTTACAAAGTGAACGCGAGCTGCTGCTTCCTAACACAACTTTATTTAACTTCTACCAGAAACAAAACATCTCTGCATGACCACCAGTTGACATAACGCCATACTACCAATATGTGTCCTTTAACATCCATGTCATTAAATTATTTACATTATTTTCTGGTGAAGTCACGTGATGGGCGTCCTCTGGTACGATAATCTTGAAATTATCTTGTAATGTGTGATGCGTCAGAAATGTCAAATATTTTGGTTTGAGTTTGGTTAAGATTTTAATGTTTTATTTAATGTTAAGATTTATGTTATATTATATTAAAGCTCTTGTAGTGTGAGCCAGCCTTTAGAAAACCTCATGTAATGGTCTTTCTTACACGATGAAGAATCAGTGTTATGGTTTGTGTTTTAAAGGAAAGGACCCTACTCTTTTCACCAAGTTTGCACTCGCATCTCACCAAAGACGCAGCAGTTCCACCTGTGAGCAGAAACAAACTTATCATTATCGAAGACCTCAGCTCTCCACTCCTTCATTAGGACCTCCTAAAGTTCTGCCGTGAACACATGGACTTGTGTCTTGCAAGCAAATGCCCCAATATTCAAGATTCAGAGTCACATTTCTTATTCTCATATAATTTGTTTTGTTATAGCTATTTCATGAAGATTATCATTATTGCCATGGACCGGGAGAAACCATCAGCACTTAAACCCTCTTAATTTAATAGATTTTTTTTGTGAGTACAAAAACATTATGCAAATACATTTAGTATGTTTTTATTTAGAAGACCAAGAAGTAAATATCTTGTATAAATACATAAAAGATATCAAATTAAGAGGGTTTAAATTCTGATGGTTTCTCCCAGTCTATGGCAATAAAAATAATCTTCATGAAATAGCTATAACAGAACAAATAGCCTATCTGGTACAGTTTAGATATAGTTTTTCTATGATGTGTCATAAGTTTGTTGTAGTCTTCACTTTAAAACAATGGTTTATCCTGTTTTGGTCAGAAAGTGAGGCCTCTTTGTTTGTGTTTGATATTATAACTGAAATGTACGTAATACATTTTTACTACGAGCAATTAAGAAATACTATTTATTTAAATGTATTAAAACCTACTTTTTCCACATAGTCAGTCCGACAAAGATCACATAATTGTCATTCTGGTGTTTATTGATATAAAGTGTTTCTTAAGTTGCATGAATTTGAATAGAACCTTTTGTGGATGATCGACTTTGGGTCTATAAGTTTGTGTCTGTGTTGTAAAAAGTAAAAATCCTAAAAATCAGCGACCCTTAAAGAGTTTATCACTTTCAAAGGAGACGATGTTTTAAGATGATGAAACTGAGATAAAGTACTGTATTCAAATTCAGTAAAGAACACTTTTCAACCTGTTATGATCTCTTTAAAAATAATAATATGTTCCGCAGACTCAACACCTTTTGGGGTAAAGGGTTAGTAATGTTGTCGCAAAGTAAATACGCTGTATACGTGTGTGCACCTGTATGTAAAAATTGTAAATATGAAGTGAGAGAAGGCAATATCCAATTTTGATCATCTTTGCATGCATGGTCCAGTCAGTAGTTTATTTTAAAATAAAAAATAACATAAGTTAAAAATGAAATACCACTTACATGCAAAATACTATAATTACTCCAATAAAACAATTACATCAAGGTGAATGTGTTTATTGTATTTATCCTGCTGAACACGATATATTACACCGCCATGTACTTAAATCTTTTTAACCTTGAAGAAATATAAGTAGTTGTAATTTGTATATTAACATAAACTGAAAGAGAGAAGCCTGTTAAACAAGAGTAAACTGTTTAACAGAATTGTTTAATTTTTTTCACTAAGGTTGTGACACATTTGACTTACAATCACTCTCGCTTATTATACTGCATCCAAAACCATCATATGGCCGGATTTCACCAGCTATACCCAGGAAGAATCAGTGACTCTCTGCCTCGAACAGATACGAGATTTTATGCCACATTACACATTACATATCTTTGGCAGACAACACATTTTCCCTCCTGAGTATCCATTTGATCGTTCAGTGGTTTAAAATGGTTTGATCCAATACAAAAATAGTACAGACTGTTGTCTAGTTCAATCTAAGCTAGACAATTACATATATTAAAGCCTTAAAAGGCAAACAAAGATGGAACATATTCAAGAGTATTTCATGAAGATTTCTGCTCGGCCCTCTGGCTGCCGGCCTAGGGTCAAACGCACTGAAAAGTGCAGGTCGCTTCGAGTTCCTCAGTTCTGTACACTGTTCTCCATTACATCTGTGAGTCCATAAAGATGTGGTGATGTTGTTCCCAATGTCAATAGTGTGGCAATACAGGTCCATTTCGTTCAAAAGTTTTGATTGTTCCTATTGAGTCCAACACGTAGGCCAGCGTTGATTAAGCATTGCAGTGTACAATGATAAAGAGCATTAATTGTTCTTTAACATTCAAGAAAATATAAAAAGTGTTGTGAATAAATAACACTCTTAAAACAAGACGTGTTTAACACCCTGATCAAAACACAAGTCTGCTCCAACTCTCAAAAGACAGCAGGCATGTACAGCATCAATTTTTGACAAGTTATTCATCATAAATACGAACCATGAACTGCCCCATAATAATACATCTTCTCAATTACATGATGTTTGATAAAAGATATTTAAGTATTAAGAGTATAATGTGGATTTTATGATTGCATGTTAAAACTTCCCTTCTTTTTAAAGGTCCTTTCTTTTTTAGTCTATGGGTTTAGCTGCTGACTTTTTTAACATTTCAAACGTTTAAATGTTTAAATTTGGGCTCCAAACTGGAATTCTACAATCAAATAGTCTGGCTTAAATTAATAACAAATAAATACAGAAAATCGCTAAAAACATACACAATTCAATGCTCAAAAGAAAACAAATTGAAATCTTCTGTAATAAACTCAAAACTGGTTTCAGATTGCCACATCACCATAACACTGTGCTACTCTAGGTAGGTGACAAACACAAGGCCATGTGTGATAAACTTATTTTTAGTCATAGAAACACACAGTTAAATACCATCTTTTTTCAAAATCCTTCATTCGTCTAGAATGACACTACTGCATTGCTACTTCACAGTAAAAATCCCTTTTGTTGCATTTTGTTCATCTTCTTGTCGGTTTGTGATGCAGCCATGCTTTAGTGTCTTCTGAACACGTTCCAAAACAACAGTATCTGATGTTTTGTGTTGTAAACAGTCACAGTTGATTTCCAGTTACTCCACCAGATCCATCCAAACTTCGATTGAAAATGCTTCATCTTAAGAAAGATTGTGTGTTTGATCTGTCTTTGTTCGGGTGGTTTTTCTAAAAAGATTGATGATGTGTAGAGGCACAGTCTTTGAGGGAATCCAAATACTGTAGGAGATGCAACCTGTACACTTTGTTCTCCTCATTCCAAAAAGCAAAAGTAAATAAAGGGGTCTGTGAGTGCAGCTCTCTGATGGCAGTAGAATGATGATCTACTCCTTTTCCCCATCTTCACTGCTTCCTTTAATAGACAAAGCACAACAAATTATTTTCTGACCTACGTGCTACCCAATGAATAAATAAGAACACACAACAAACTAAAAGTTGTTAAGTTTCTGACCTCCAGCAGAATCCATATCTGAATCTGAAACATGCGTGATGGAGAAACGTGACACATTGGATGGAGAGACGGTGAAACGGGAGACCTGAGCCACAGGTTTACTGCTACTAGATGGTAGGCTCTGCTTTGTTGTTACATCTGGCGGAGACCCCTTGGAAGATGTGGGGAGGGGTAACAGGGAGAAATCATCTTCCCATTCAAACCCTGCACCTGAAATCAAAGACGATAGAAAGGTAAATAGGTGTATTATAGAAACAAGCAAAACAAAAAGCAAACTCTCTAGCCCAAAAAAGGAAATGTACGAGGCTCTTACTCTCTTCTGAAATGTTTCCATCAGAAGAATCATCAGAGACATTGACCCGTTCCTGCAGGTTTGGTACTTTGCTCTTTACACTCTCTTTGCCTGACTCTCCACCAAGAGGAAAGCTGTGATCTGCAAGCTCTCTGGTAGGACTTTCCTAGAGAGATTTAAACAAAAATATTTTTGTTTCATAATTACAATAAAATGAAATGATTTAATGAAAAGTCTTACTATTCATTTTTACCTGGTCAAACAGATAAACTGTGACATCATCAAAGAAGGACACCACCTTCTTTTTGGTCTCCATTTCATCGCACAGTGAATCGCTGCCCAGTGTTGGCATCTTCAGTAGGCTTCTGAGATTGTGTGCATCGCTGCAATCGCTCACAATAATAGGTACAGGCAAGATCTCGTCCTCACTTTCTTCGTTTTGCTCCTGAATGCTGTAAGTGCGCAGCTCCTCATCTGATTCATCACTGTCCTCCGAGTCGCCATCTTCCTCATCTGCCTCCTCTCCATCTGTGGGAGATGCCCGTCCTTCTAATGGAGGGGGAGGAGAGCAAGAACGTGAGGAGCTTCTTTTACGTCCACCATCTTCAGAATTTTCATTCTTGGATTCTAGCGGCTCATGTGTAATGGAATCGGATACATGTTGGCTTTCTTCAAATACCACCACCTCCTTTTCGGTTTCCTTCACTGGGCTCACTGGTTCTTCTTGGGACATGATGTCACAGCTCACGTCATTGACTGTGTCATTCTCTTCAGCAATGAGAACTTCTGGAATGGGCTCGTTGACGCACACATTGGTGTTTGCAATATCTTCTTCAGGGGTTTGTGGGTCAAGAGGATTTTCCTCATTCCCTACATGTTTAAAAGGTTCCTCTTCCTTTGCACTTGGACTAAAGGAGGCATCTGAATCAAATATTTGAAATTCTGGTTCTTCAAGTTCAGGAGAATGATCTGATTCTATCCCAAGATCTTCAGCATCAACGTGATCTTTTATCATTGAAACTTCATTCTCAAAAGACGGGAGAGACATGACCGCAGGGTCATCAGCAGAAGAACTTTCATCTACTTGTGTGGAGGTTACGTCTTCAGTCTTTTCAAGCGTTTTTTCATTCTCCTTTGTAGCTGGCAAAAGAGTTTCATCAACATTGGTCTTCTCTTGAGGAAGCGACTCCTCTGTATTTATAATTTCTTCTGATTCATCTCTCTGATCCACAAGTTCATTGAAGTCCTCTTCGCTTTCTTTATCTTTGCCCGCATCATAATCAGAGAAGTAGGCTGAATCTCTGTATGGAGTTTTATAACTCAGTGCTTTCAGCTCCCCATCGCTGCTCTCAGATGTAGTCAAAGGAATTTCAATATCAAGATCTATCTGCTCCGCCTCTGCATTTACAATCTCTTGTTCTTTGCTGACAGATGTATTCCCAAGGGTTACATTTACCAAGGGCTGGATTAAGGCTTTGGAATCTTGTGATTCATGGGGTTCCTTTAAGACAAACTCTGGAGATTCATTGTTTTCTGTGTCATAGCCACTGTCGACAGTTTTAGGAGAGCTTGACGGATGAATCGAGGCAGGACTGAGTGTCTCATTGGAACATGCTGTAGATGGTATGTCAATAGAGTCCATTGAGTCTGGGGTACCGACCTGCTTTTGTAAAGACTTGAATGTTGGATTGGTGTAGTCAACGGTTTCCACTTCTACTGTGAAGTCCCCAAAAATCCCTGAGGTTACGTCGGTGATGTCATCATCGCTACAGTCATCAATCTCCACAAGACTGATACTAGAGTGTCCACGATCAACACCACTGTCCGCAGTTTTGCTAAACTCTGATTCTGCTTCCAAACTTGGTAATTCAGCTGGGGTTTTCTCCAGCTGAGGTGTGACGGTAACAGCTTCAGTTTTAGGGTCTGCCGGAACTGTATCTTGATGCAAAGCTTTTTCATGTTTGGGGATTGTGCCCACCACTGCAATATCCACATACTGTTCCGAGACATCAAATTGTTTTACACCGTCCCTTGATGACTCGATTTTGGAGACTATATGTCCAGCAGATAAAGGTGCTTGACCTAGATGTTGGTCTTTTTGGGTCAACCCAATGATTTTCCCTGGAACACAGTCAATCATAAAGCAGTTTCTCACAAGTGCCCCTGTTAGAGGGTCTACAAAATGTGAACTGCTCAAAGCCTGACAGCATGGCACGGGATATACTTCAGCCTCTCTGGGTTCATGGCACATGTGTAGATATGAGCTACACTCCGGTGAAGGGTTTGAAGGTACATGTCTTCCGTGAACCAAACACGTGTTACTCTTAACTGTCGCCTCTAAGTAGTCAACTGGTTTTGCCATATGGTATGCCAAGCTTTCCTCTTCTGGCCAAGTATCTTCAACGTCTGTCATTGGCATTGTGTAGTGGAAGTCTGCATAAGATTCTTGCCCACAAGACCCTTGCCTCTGATACAGCCTTGTGTTATTAGCCGGTTTGCTGTCGGACCAGCTCCTTCCTCGCCTCTCTACAAATATATCCTCTTCTTCGGATTCACTGTCATCTCGACCTACAAATTTAGCTCCACCTGATGCCATGTCAATACAAACTGAGTGGTTGCCTGGCATGGTATTCCTTAATGAGCCCATCATATCATAGTATCCTCCTGTAACATTCTTTCCTATTATGGCACCGTGAACGTTCTCCAAGTAAGGATCAGCATAGTCTTGCGGAGGACTGCCAACTGATGGTGAGACACCTAAAGGGTCCTCTAGTTCTCCAAGAGCTTGTCTTAGGCTTCGAGATCCCCAGCTCTCTTGTGGAGGTTCAACTGAGTCTCCTATCAGGTAGGGGTTCATTCTCTTGGGCGGTGATGGTTCGTAATAGTAACCTCCATCTCTGTCTTTGTACGAGACGTAGTGACCTGACTCCCATGGCCTGGGAGGGCTACCGTGGCTTAAAAGAGGCTCCATAGTTAGAGACATAGCAGGACTGTTGTCTGAATCATAGGCACTGCATTTATGAAGATCTTCTGACCAATACATGTCAGGCTTAGTTTCAGAGGGGCAGTTGATACACTCCCCCGAGTCTCCACTACCTGTTAAAAAGCTCCCATTGCTGCCTCCAAATTCTGGACTGTAAGCACACATGGTGAAATTCATATCAATATTGCTTTGTACTGGTTCCTCAATGCGGATGTAGTACTCATTGCTCACTGATGGGCTGTGAGCACTTAGGACGGGTACCACAACAGGGGTCTTTAGTTGCTTGGGTTCGTAGTACGAAACCCCTAAGGCCAGTCCTTCAACTGCACAGCCCCCCACTATTCCGCCAGGAGGGTAGAAGACCTCCTGACAATGAGGATTGCCTTGACCCAAAGTGCCAGTGGTGGATGAAGAATGATAGTGCTGTTCAGCTCTAGCCTGTTCCCACTTGTACTCAAAGTTGAGGCCATGACTGGTTTCAGTAACTGTAAGGATGTCATCTCCAGATTCAGAGTGGTACCCATCTCCGGTAGGGAACTGCTCAAGGAGCGGGAAAGAGGAATTGGTGGATGACATGGGCATGTCAATGGCAAGTGCACCTGATCCGTGTAAATTAGCATGGCTTGTGTTTGGTCTCATTGAGTTCCAGCGTCTTTCGAAATCCTCCTCTGCCTCGCTGGCACCTTTGGCACATAGATAGCTAAGTAGCAGATGAACTTCTTCCACAGTGGGCCTCTGGTCAGGCTGAAGCCAACAGAATTGCATGACTTCATACCTGAAAATAATTAAGTTGTGTTAAGGAATGGCACCAATTGGATAGGGGGAAATTCAAGCCTCTCATAAGTTTGCAGAGCAATATATAATTTATTAGACACCCACCAGCGGTCAGCAAGAGGGTACTTAAGGAGAGGTTTGGGCAGCTTTAATTGCTGGTCCTTTACAGCATAGCTGAGAACCTGTCTGTCTGAATAATGGCGGTATGGCTGATTGCCCAATTCAAAGAGCTCCCAGATGGTTACTCCAAGAGACCTTAAAGAAAAAAGAAACAAGGTATTCTAGTAGTTGTATACTAAACCATAACGTTGGAAATTTATCGAGCATATTTTCAAAATCTATGCAAGTACTGATCTCTCTAGATGTATAACATACTATAATAATCACAAATGTTTAAGAGGTGGATTCTTCTTCTTCTATATAACCTAACTGACAAAGGCCTACATTTGTAGTCTGATACTGTATTACAATATATTGTATCAATTACAATGAGAATTATGCAGCTGCTGTCACTTTACTGACCAGATGTTGCTTTCCTTTGTTTGGTCCACAACGAGCAGATTACCATGAACCTCATCCACCAGTTCTGGGGCAATCCAGCGTAAAGGAATCCAGGTCTGGTCTGATGTCACAATGTAGTCATCCTGGAAAAAAAGATTTGTAGAATATATTTGTGTTCACATACATTTACAGTAAAAATCAAATAGACTGGATTGAGATTCATATCAATATTATATCCTTTATATGCTCTAATATGATAAAGATAAACAGTTTGAAGGGTACATACTTTGTACTTGTTGTGCGATAGTCCATAGTCTCCGATCTTGACATTTATGTCTGATGTTAGTAGGCAATTTCTTAAAGCCAAATCACTGTAGAAAATATAGGTACCATGAATAAACATTTCCTAAGCACATTCTAGAAACAGCACATGGTGTAAATGATATCATTTCACTAGTTTGCCTGCCAATTCAGTCTTGCTAGATAATGGTAAACAAACTTGCTGTCCTCGAAGAGGGCTCGAACCCGAGGCTCGGCTCGAGCTCCGAGCTTAAGGCCTTCAGGAAGATGACGTACTTGGAGTTGTGAGTGGCGACCCCCTGCAACAAAATCACTGATGCTGGAGTGAAGTATGCACACTCTGGCAGCATCAGGAGATTGTTGCAGGAAAAAACCATGAGACCAAACAGTCTGGAATGGCAAATTCTATACTGTTTCCCTAAAGGCTAGCTGAGCGATTGAGTTATAAAGTACGTCTTCAGTAACAAATTTGCATCTGGAGAGCATTTATGGAATCAAAAAAAGTGTAGTAAAGTATTTTGTTAAACGTTATTATGTTATTCCTTTCATAATCTTAAGATTAATCATGACACTCCATACCGACTTTCCGAAGTGATTTGTGCATACAGTATAAAGAGCATATTTCGGCCATATACTTTAGACAAACAGTATATGATACATATAATTTTATATTTGTACTATTAATATAATTAAAATTATTTTTTTATACAATTATTTTTAAAGTTAGTAGTGCAAATGTACACCTTATTGAAAATGTGCAATAATACCTTAGTATCTTATTTTGAATCATTTTACTGTAGATTGCTTATTTCCATCAACTTTTTCTTTTGTATCCATTGCTAAAATGTGTTGTCTGTAAAGCGGCTATGAAACAATGTTGAATTATGACATGCACTATAGAAAAAAATCTGATATATATATAATATACAGTAGACATAAGAGGTTGGCACACCTGTGAATGAAGTTGTTTTTGTGAAGATGCAGTAGGCCTGAGGTGATCTCGCACGCCATTCTCTGAAGCAGTAAGGGGTCAGGTAGTGTGCAACTGCGCAAGTAGCCTTTAACATCACCCTGTTGCCATGGATAAAAAAAAACATTCAGCATCTGCAGATCACAGCCTGATTTTTCTCCACCAACCACAAGGGGGAGATGTATGACAAACTATCTTCAAGGAGTTCTGGGTGAAAAGATTCCACCTTCAAATCTCTATGACAAATAACAGCGAAGACTGCCTTGGCAAATGCAGCTAAAAATGATAAACTATGATATTCCTCTTGACAAAGGCTCATTAAAAAGTATCTCTCGGTTCTTCTTGCGGTTGCACATATATAAAACACACAAATTGTTTGGACTAACCAGAGGGCAAAACTCCATGACCAATAAATAGGGCGTGACTTCGGTACACTGGGTGAGGCATTGCACTAGAGCCGGATGCTGTAAAGACCTGGAAAGAATATTTCAGCATCACTACAATTCATTTATATTAATATTACATTTTCATTAAAGAGAAAGCACATAATTTCGGCAGTACCAGCATCAATAAAAGATAAAGAAATTTGTTTCCCACCCTCATTCCATCGACAAAACAGATCACTCCCCCAAAAGCTCACTTTATTGGCTGAGATAAGCAAACATACGGAAAAATCGAACTATAAATGGTTTATTTGTCTCTGTATGTTAAGCAGGAAAAAGAAGCAGCATTTTTAACTTGTGCACATAACAGGTCTATTGTCTCACATTATTTTTGGATAATCACATCATTTAGCATACTTCTATCCAAACTATCCTATAGTTCATTTAGTTGTAATATGGTAACTTTAGGTTGATCTATAGTCCTAGAGCTTAATCTATAACCACTAGACTCCAAACACCACATTAAATTAAAATGGGAATATATACTGCAGTATTTATTTACCGGTAAGGTTGTGCCTCTTCCAGAAAGTGCATCTGATCTTGAACACTCGCGCTGGCTTTCAGTTCCTTAACAACCACCTGGGTACTGCTGAGACCCGAGTGGACCTCCCCCAACAATATCTGTAAAGGACAACAGGCCGACATACATGCACATGTACACAATGCACATACATACACAGACGCACAGAGGAAAGACAACACATAAAGGTATAAACAGGGGGAAAGTGGACAACACATACAGTTACGGGTGACGGACAGATATAAATAGATGCAGACAGGAAGGAAATGGGCAAACAGGAAGGCAATGGAGTACAGATAGTCAACACAAACAAAACCCAAAAAAGGATTTAAATCAAGTCCAGGAATCGTGCAAAAAGACGCTCGAAAGGAAACAGCCGCACACGAAACCAAACCACATGAGGATTGATTAAACATGCAGCCACAGAGAGAAAGACAGACCGATGGACATACCCATTGAATGGAAAGTTGGGGTAATTGGGGTTGTGTGAGTGTGTGTATGTGTGTGTTACAAAAAGACAAAGCAGAGAGAAAGAGAAAATGAGAAAGAAAGAGGCAATTGTTCTTATTAACTACTGACGTGAACGGCTTCTGGACTTTACAGCTTAATAGAACTATCAAAGTCCCAACATCCAAGGTTGAGGATGAGCGCAATATTAGTAAGGTATTGTAGCGTGACAACATTTTTATATCCTCAGGACCAAACCAGACCAGGGAAAGAGCTAAACTAAACGTTTGATCTGTACAAGCGCATGCGTACGACATTTGTCTGTGAGGTATAAACAAATAAACAGGATTTACCTTGCCGAACCAGCCATGTCCAATCTCCTTTATGTAAAGTAAGCTGTGGCGACCAAGATCATTGGACCTCAGCAGCTGGACTAAAGCAAGAAGACAAAGAAAGTTTACAGCAAACTGGTCTGACATATGGATAGCTCAAAAAATAAATATGTGTCCTATTGTGTGACAGCAAAAATGTATAACCAAAAAACTAACAATGAAGATAAATCTCCTTTATGCTACTTGATATTATTGGATAAATATAAATATTAATAATATAAAATATAGTTTTTTTTTTTTTGTACAAAATAAGACAAAATGTATTTGTCCACTACCCATACATTAGAATCCAAAAGTTAGAAACTACATTTTAGTGAAAATATTTTGAGTCAAAGGCAATTTGAGTGAAGGGTTATAAACTACAGGCCCATAATCTCAGATCACGCTTATTTTTCTTAAACATCAATGAGATTGGAGAGCAAATAGAAATTGAGATTTATCTTGAGAAAAGGAAATCTCGCAAAAAAATCAAAAAGTTTCTGGGTGAGAAAGCTAAATATTTATTTTTTAATATGATGTTGTATAAAAAGAAATCTCACATGTTTCGATTAGAGTTTTAGAAGAGATCTCAATGTCAAAGGTGAGCTCAAGTGCCAAATTTGCAAACAAGTCAATATTATTTAAGATATCAATACCATCATTTCTCAAATCCAAATTCGTTAACTAAAAAAATTACAATTAATTTAACAGCTCCAAATGAATATATTTTATCTTATTTGTTTTGAAAGTTAAGATGATACTTAAATTAAACTCATCTGAGAAATCTTGAGATATGAAAGAGCAACATGAACACGAGGAACAACCTTTCCACTGGAAAATTGGAAATATGTGACCCTGGACAACAAAATCAGTCTTAACGGTAGATTTTTCGAAATTTAGATGTTACATCATCTGAAAGCTGAAGAAATAAGCTTTCTATTGATATAAGTTTTCTTTTAGGATAGGACACTATACGGCGGAACAACAACTGTTTACAAAGCTGGAATTTGTGGGTGTAAAAAAGCAAAATATTGAGAAAGTCGCCTTTGAAGTTGTTAACCTGAGGCACTGTAGCAGGCCATCCACTCACAAAAAGAAAGTCTTTATACATTTAAGGTAGGAAATATCTTCATGGAAGATGATCTTTACTTAATATCCTAACGATTTTTGACAAAAAGAAAAATCTTACATTTTCATCCCTACAATGTATGTTTTACGATTATTAAAAATGTGCTACTTAAGACTGGTTTTGTTGTCCAAGGTCACATATAAACATTTGAAATATAATTTCTAAGCAAGACTTAGGGACAGTATACATTACTGTACTTTGTAGAGTACACACATAGGTTAGATCCACTGAATGAAAAAACAAGCAAATCTACTGAAGAAAAAAAAAGAAAAACACCAAGAATCTTTACAAATTAGCATTGCTGTCTCAACTTCATCATTTCTCCAATATACAGTAACACACCCTTAGTGTACGCAACATCTGAAGAACATTTAGTGAAGACCCTTCAAAATTCTCCAAGAGAATCATCCTCCCAATATCCTCTCCAGAAGGTTAAGAGTGAAAATCTCCTTCGTACAAGTGATGTTAAACGGCAGAGAAGCAAAGACAAAAGTACGTCTGCACAGTTGGTTGAAAATCATTTTTCTAAAATCCAAAAAACGAATGGAAAGACACGGTAGCTTCGGCTGTACTAAAGTGATTTTCTGTACCATTCAAGCCCTTGTGTATCTCTATCATCTCAGAAAGCCATCACAGTCCCTTTCTGTCTCTCTCTTATCTCATCATGGAGACAAACAGACAGTTCATTGTAAGTGATTATGACATAGTGTCTCATTCTCATCCCCTTTTTATGCAACGGCCATATTTTACGCCCATGTGGCGATGCAAAGGCCGTTCAGGATCTACCCCCTCACAGAAAGCCTTCGTTGGGGAGAATCGGACTCTTTGTCACCGCTGGTGCTGCCTGGTACCTCGGAGTGTATAGAAACACTGACGCTATTATTCCTGAGGTCTCTAGTCTGACAGCAGAAAGTAAGTGGGCGGTACAAATCAGAAATGTTTGATGTGGGTGAGAGATAGGAGAACAAAGAAGATGCATAGAAAAATACACAAATTCAACCAAAATGTGACACTTGGTCGGAAGAGATTCAATGTTTTTTTGCTAAAAAATTCTTAAACTTAAATTCAATTCAATTACTCAAATTACTCAAAATTTGGCTCAATGTGTGCAGAAAATGATCAAGAATAATAAAATACTGCCAACCAGAAAAGTTTAGAAGCAACACCCTCAATGCTGAAAAGCATATCAGAGTCTTTGCACCCAAAAATAAATTAATATAATCATAGAAATAATGCGGCATAGCATATAGCACAAAAACAAGAACTGTTGTATTAACTTAATAAAATCTTTTAAAATAATTTTACAGATTTTTTCAGTGGTACGCCTACATTTTTTTATGAAAACTAAAACGTACATATATTTAATGAACATATGTCATGAATATTTCTAATAGAAATAGTTGGACTTTTTTGTACTTTTACACAATTTAAACAGTAAATTTCATTGATTTCACAGCTTCAATATTTACAAATGTTTTTAGTGTAAATTGTTTCAACGTAAAATGACCGTAAAATAAGAAATAATATAATGACAATATATCAACAAAAAGTATCCAAACATATCCGAATATTCAATCTTTTGGGTGTCTCTGCGTATAAATAAGCGTCAACTTGTCACTTTTACTGTCTGTCAAATCTATTTTCATGGAATGCAAATGAATCTGAATAATAGTTTTGTGAAGTTGTTAATGATGTGATTAATATCTGTGCGAGTAAAAACAGGCTGCGTGCATTTATAAAATGATGTAACCCTCAGAGTATTTGCATGCTCAGAGCTGGATGTGTGCGTGAATAAGGGTGTGTTTATGACCACAGCTGTGTTAGGGTGGATACTGCACACCAGAGTGCAATGCAGGAACTGTTTGGCTCAAACTTGTTGAATCGGATGAATAATGTAATTAACTTTGTCTGCTCTTTGTCCCACTACTCCTCATAAGATAAAGACATGACTGAATACAGACAAACGCTACAAAAGCCAAGGACACCTATGACCTAGCCTACTCATTGACTGTGCACAGTGACGGAGGCAAACATGCTTGGTCCAGCACTGTAAATGACAAGCTGGTAGATTATAGATCTTAATTCGTCCTCATTGGCAAGAAGGGACGTCATTTCAGCTATACTTTTAAACTACTATGATCAAGATAGGATATTTTTTTATAATAAACATACAGCAACGTGTCAGAGCCTTGGTGTAGCACTTAACACATATGCGTTTCTTGTTATATTTGCACAAAAATTAGGAATTGGTCCCTTTACAATTCATAATTAAGAAGTGTTCAGTGGCCACGCCTCACATCATGCAGAGTTAGAATGACAGAAAAAGGAATTTACAGAATTGCATTTCAACACAACAGATGGTTTTCAATATTCTGAAAGTAGTTTTAAAACAAAACCAATAATGACATCATTTGTTTTGACTCATAACGCATATGGCTATTTGGTTGAAGACAAATTGGAGCATGGATGCAGGCAAATTAACTGATGGCACTTCAAACATTAGGCTAATATCTATGCATGTATGAGGACATTTAATTCATTCTGAAAAATGAAATGTATTCTAAACCTACAAAAATAAACGTATTCAAATCACATCGCTTCACGTTTGGCACATCAGTTCATATTGAGGAAATGAACTGGATTTAAATCATTTGTGACCCAATCCCACCCCTCCAACACAAACACCCAATGACTTCCTCCCAATGACCATTCAATTACAAAAACGTCATATATTTAAAAAAGTGTAAAATAAAGACCATTCCAAATTTCAAAGATGTATTGAGCTCATTCCAGTCCTGTGTCTGTTGAATTTCAACAAAATCAAACCTAGTGACAAAGTCATGCAACACCAATGTGAAAGACTGACAGCGTGACAAGACGCATGAAAACTGTGATTGAAAAATTGAGGTTAGCACATGAAAAACTTTTCCTGAATACATGTACAGAAATTAATGAGACGAACATTATTCCTTGCAGTATTTGGAGTATTTGGAAAAAATAGAGATTTTTTGTGTCTCCAGCTTTCATTTACTGCAAACAGAAACCATATTCTTGTTTCAAAATTGGGAGAAAACTAAACCATTTTACCCAAACAAATACCTATAAATGGTAAATTAAAAACAATTTTAAAATGTTCTCAATTTTTTCAGAGGCTGTAAATATAAATAACGGCATGACGACCACTTTATCCACTGGATATATATCCATTTATATTCATCTTGTCTCCGCATTGAGAGATGAACTGATGCATTAACACAAATCTCTGTGAGGTGGCAGAACACTACATGCACTATTCTCTCAACACATAAATGAAATGGGACAGTGAAGTGTTGTGTGAGAACAGATTCTGGCCAACCGCAATCTCTTGACTTCTGACCTGTACTAATCTAAGCGCATTAGCTGGCAGCATCACTGTCGGCCTCTCATGAAGTGAGCTGTTGTTATGTGAAACACAGTAAAAAGAGAGCGAGAGAGAATCTCTGCGGATCTGACTGCACACATCCCCTCACGGATTCCTCAGATTCCAGGGAATATTTCTGTAGGCTGGCTGAGGCGGAATTATGCAACAGGCAGATGTTTGTTCGGATGAAGCAAGCGAGAGGAAGTGGAAAACTGAGACAGAGAAATGACATTCGACTGAAAAGAAATTCTGTTATAAATCCAATAAAAAAGTGTTTAAACAACACAACGATTATTTAATTTCTTCTTAAAGAGATTTAGATAACTCTTCCTTGCCGTCCAAGTGAATTGGTTTCTGAGCCATTTCTTTCTCTTTTCATCCCACTTGCTCCTTGTGGTTTCAGGAAACCCATAGATTATATTCCAGGGAGACAAAAGTGAATAGCAACACAGAAAAATAAGGAAAATGGTTGAATGATCTGGACCTAAAATCATGTAAAGAACCAAAGCGCCCATCTCTAATCAACACAGAACAGCTGCATTTGGTTGTAAAGGTCCAGAGCATTCAGGGCTGTGGGAGACTGTTCACCCCAGGAGGGGAAAGTCGAGGCTGGGCCAGAGCAGCAGGGCGTTGGTCCTTTCTGGATTTTACACTGGAGAGCTTGTGGGTTGGAAGCAACACATTAACAATGTCCCCTGGAAAAAAATAAAAACTCCGTCCAGAGAATGTGGAACCCGTGTGGGAGTTGCGCAAGTAGAGTCAGAAAGGATATTGGACTGGGAAGAAAATGCTCGACAGCACGTTGAGCGATATCACATCTGGTCCTGGTCACATGGCATGCTTAAGTCGAGTCTTTGTCATTTAAATACATGCGCAATATCTTTGGACAGGGTGTGTGATGACCCACCTGATCGGCCGGGTTGCTTGGCGACGGGTAGCGAAACTTCGGTGAGAGGAAGGATGTAGACGTCAGGCCCGGTGTGAGATGCAGGCGACCGCGGAGTGGACATGTCCGCTGGGCAATCCTCTCCCTCTGCATTCTCAAACTCCTATGATTGAAATGAAAAAAATCAGAGGTCAAAGTACAGTGACATGGATGCATAAGTCTTGAAAGTAGTGATGGGCAAAAAAATCGAAAAAAGCTGTGAATCTATTTTTTTCGATCGTATTTCTGGAAGCACTGAACATTCTTTAAAGAGAACACAACATGAGAGCATGAAAATTAAATTTCATGAAGTCTGTAATGTTGCCGTTTTTGAAAGTAAGAACTCTGTTATTCAATCACCTTTGGATTTACAATTTGGCAAAGTTATTTTCTTGGAAAAAAGGGAGTCGACTCTGAATCACGCAAAGGAGTCGTCCCTAGTCCGATTCGGGAACCGCCGTGGATTTACGTCACTAGATATAGTCCCGCCTACGTTTGGCTAAGATTGCCCGCAAAAAATTCACTCTTCCCCAAACACTGTAGCTTGTGAACCTCATTCGCGGTAGACCAATCACAGCAGACTAAACCATCTGACCAATCACATCAGACAAGAAGTAAGGTTAGAATAACTGCATATTATTACGAATTAATAGTGTTTTTACTCCTTCTATGTACATAAATCTGTTGTTGGACACTCCATAAAACAAAGTAGGACCTTAAAAATCCCTAGTTATGTACTCTTTAATGTGAATGTTACTGCTACTATCCACTAGATAACAATTTTCTTTTTTCAACAGGTGGATATAATTGCAGCCCCTCTTTACAGCTAATTTTATGAAATTGTGTTTGTTATATCGTTTCTTAAATGTAAAATAACCATTTTCTGTTTCAATATACCCAAGTGTGTTTAAAGTTTGATATTCAGGTTTGTGGCTCAACATTTCATTTTTATATTCACCATTGTAATGTGATATTTACCAATCTTTTTTAGAAATATCAATTGGATTTGTATTAAATCTATAATCATTGACGCGAATCGAGAGCTTGTGAATCGGAACATCAGAATCAATACTCAGCCCTACTTGATGGATTCATTTCTTAAAAGCAAATGACATTCTGACTTGAGGGTACAGACATGTTGTGATGTATTTAGTTTCTTATTTCCTTATACTTTTTTTCTTTATTTTTATCTTTATTTTGATATATATTTACTTTATTAGTTATAGGTTATATTCATTTCTTTCTTCCTAGTATTTTCTACATTCTGTTGGATATGACTGGATATACACAAAGAAATATCCATCAGATTTTTCACAAAAAAATCTGAGAATACTTCATTAGAAAAATTATATAAATATATTTTTAGATGCAATAAGATTCTTATCTGTCTGGACACAACTTTTGAAATGTTAACAGCATAAATGTAATGCAGTAAGACAAATATTTAGTTGCAATGATGTTTAATTCTTTTCAACAATTTATTTCCCTCATAGCAATGAAAAATGTGGGGATGTCTAGTTGTCAGAACTCTTATTTTTGGATAAAGTACTGACCTTAAATTTATGCAAACGTGATTTCTTGATTTTGGGGAGAAAAATGGCAAGTTGAACATCTTGACAGATTTCAAAGAGTCCCTGTCCAAAAACCCCACATGACTGAATGCTCTTTTCCTCTCTTTGAGCACATAAACCAACAGCCTCTCATGTATGAAGAATTAAACCATCCTTTGTGTTTTTCAGACAAGTCATACTAAAATAAACAAGCAAAATACATCTTTGAATTGAAAAGAAACAACCGCAGATCTAAACAGCGAATCGTTTTGAACCCGACTACTTTCCTTGTGAATTAAAGACTTCTTGCAATTTATTAAACAGTGCGTTAAAGCATGTGTCACCATAATAAGATCAAATGAAGACTAATCTTAAGAGCTTTCAACTTGTACGTCTACATTCCAATGTGCTTTTCACCCCCACAAGGAAAAACTACAAAGAGGGATGAGACGGTCTAAGAAAGCACTTGGCAGCATCTGCAAATCGGAAATGCTGGTCCAGAAGTTGCAAAGAGGCATTTTCTTTGAACGAGGCTTTGGAGATACAAGGCTGCAAGAAATGGAAAACAGTGACCTGAAGAGGTCACACACACTTACACTTACAAAGCACATGATAACAGACATAAACGCGTCCTCTCACACACAAAAACACTTAAAGTAAAGCATACATAAACCCCAAGAGGCCACACTGTACACATTCACACGCCCCACACGACTCTAATGTGACCCAGAGCCATAGACACTTAATCATAAAATGGACATCATATTCTGTTTTTTTTTTACATTGTTTTAAGTATAGTTAATGTTTATAATTACCTACAGTTGTAACGGCTGACTACTGGAACTGAAGAACTTTATTACATTTTTGCTTGAAACCATACACCATGTCCCAGTCAAAGATAACCCTTCCCGCCAACAGTATTCAGATTACTTGGCCATCTCTGATCTGCAATATTTTATTTGCTGATGTAAAAATAATTTACATACTAAATTATTCTGTATATATTGAATCTTAGGATATCATTTTTTTTGGAACAACCAGCATGTCCATATAAAAACAAATACTGCATAATATCTTTTAAGCAAAACTGTTGTTTATTTATTTACTTTTAACGCCATATCAGCACTATAAGGCCATTTATGGCACTAAACTTACTTATGATACAATCAAACTTTACAAGCAAAGGTACTTATACACAAGAACTATAATTAAAACAATGTTATAAAAATAATATACAGTGAAAGATAAATAGTATTCCAAAAAGTTCTTCTCATTTTAATAGTTGATTAAAAAAAAACAAGATGACAAAACTGTGTTATATAAAACATTGTGGCATTTGAGGCAAATTAACATTAAACCAAAATATGCTAAAATATAATAATGACTAACGCTTCAATTTCTTCCCATTACAGATGACAGCATCAGCACTTTTGCATGCATTGGGCATTTCCCTCTTTCGCTTTTTAAACTTACATGCAATGTGGTCTCAAACTTTTGGACACTGTATAAAAATCACATTTTGAATAGTGGTCTACATTCACCAACATTAGAGAGTTGTACAGAATTCCTGCAGCATTTTGGAGAAACATTTTCAGATTACCACATAGCAGTTAAATCCACAGGCACTACAGCAAAGATCTAAAGAATTTGATAATATCAGTTTCTCATCTCACCTGTCCTTAACGCACACGTGTGTGATCTATTTGAATCCAGAATAACACTCCCCACCACAGCTGGGCTCTCCATCGAGCACCTGAAGGTGCCCACATGACCCCATACAGGTAGTTCACTGGATGAAACATTTGTTCTCCAGAACACATCTCAATTTTCCAAAAAAATACAAATAAGAAGCACATTGATGAGCATGTAAGGACGGGCCATTTCACTGTTCCTTCTCAGACAGTGTGGAGGACTATGAATAGTGGAGACGCTCCCACAAAAATGTGTGGCTGAAAAACGCTAACAGGGAAAGAGGGTAAGGCCTTTTACATACTGTGCTTATGACATCACTCCTTTTTTCCTCCTTGATTCCTCGAGCACATTCTATTGCACATGTGCACGACAGGCGCTTTCTTTAGCTATCAGCACACATGACCGTACACGCACAAAGCTCTTTCTATCTATGTGGATCTATTGTGAAGATCAGATTTTGCATGTATGCATAGTGTTTAAGCAATCCATCTTTGGGAGGTGTGCAGTTCATGTACAAAAACAACTGCTGTGCTAAATTTAGAAGTGAATTATCGAACTGACCTGAATTAAAATCAGCATCTAGAGCTAAAATGGACAAGTATACAAATGAACCTGGAGACCCATGCTGCATTTGTAGCCATTTTACACATGGTCCAAAAATATACTTTGCCTATGGTCACTGAATTATAAAAAACAGATAAATAAACAAATAAATATTTGTTTACTGTGATTCATGGACAAGCATTTGCAGGGTATTAATAACTGTATGTATCCTAGATATAAATCTGATAACACATTTGTTTCCACGCACTTGTAGAGGAAGCACAGTTTGTGCCAGATGTTTCCAATGCAAATTTACTCCATTCATACAGCACATGTTAATTTCTGACCTTGTATACACAACAGGGTACTTTAAACGTAACACCTCTGTGTTGTTTTATCTATGTAACGATACAATCTGTGTGTCCAGAAGAGATATTAGAAACATTTAAAACCCTAGAAACAATAGAAACAGAAACTGTGTTGGATACTAGATGAAGAGGACGAGAGAGAGAAATAAAAAGATACCGCGGGTCCCTTTACGACAGATGCTGTTTAAGCAGTGAGCTGTAGTTCCACTGAGGGATTGTAATTACAAATACTTGGCCTTTTCTGGAGACCAGGTGCTGAGAAGCATGAAAGAGTCTCTCCCTCTCTTTCTCTCATGAACACAGATCTTTCTCTTGTGTCTTGACCCACTTTGAAAGTTCTGCTGAAAAATGCACAATGTGCTCTGACATCTTTACACATGTGCTTCGCTTTTAAAAACAGGTCTATAGAGACATGCTTGCAGTCTCTCTTTAACCTTAAGAGACCACCTTAAGTGGTGCACTGCAGAAATGACATTTCTCTGAAACCCTTGGCTTCTGTAACCTCGCAATGGCAAAATGACATACAAACGCATTTCTCTGTGTTTAAGCAAAGCATTCTTACAAAGCTGAAACAGATTTGTTTTATTTAAAACAGACACAGATTCAAGAATGTATCCTCTACAACTATTTCATTAATAAATACAGGACAGCATCAGGCCAAGGTCTTTTGTATATAGCTTATGTATTGATCAGTATTTTCGTTTTTTTATCAGCAATCTTGTTTTCAGAATAAAATATTTAAATATCATTAATACATTTGTAAAATCTGAATGCACAATTTTATGCAGAATTCAGACAAAATTAAATATATATATATTTTTTATTATTATTATTATACTTTGCTTTTATTCCATGTGTGTTATCTTTGAGGACATGCATGTTGTGTTAAGTAGGCCTAATGATAAGTTTCTCTCTTGCTCTTTTGGTATATTCTGTTTGTTTACATTGCAACAAGTGATAATAAAAATGCATTTTAACTTGTAAACAAGAATAAAGATTCAAATTGAAAATCTGGTTGTTGTTTTGCACTGTGATAACTTCACAGATCTGAATAGAAAATTGCTGTTAACATTTTCTTATTACGTGAGTATTTATTCATGTAGGCCCCATCCAGATGTTGGGCGTGTAAAACCATGAACGTTTGCTCCATTCTAGGACAGCAAACTCACTAATGATTAAAAAAGAATGTGAAATATAAGAGTAGGTCCCACCTTAAAACCAATGTCTCCACGTTTGCAGCACAGGCAAGCCAGCATGAGGAAGATAAAAGTAAAGAGGCCAGAGAAAGAGACGGCCACCACAGCCAGAGATGATGACCAGGACAGCTCACTCAGAGGAGCGCCATCTGCAGGACAGGTGTAGTATCATTAGACATTCTGCTATCATAGCAGTAAATCAGAGTAACTTTCAATTCAATTTTATTTTTAGAGCACTTTTAAAATGTAGCATTTTTGCATTGCATGTTTTCAAAGAAAAAAATATTTTAGCACAAACAGTAGAGAAAAAGCTGTATCCTAAAGAAAAAACATCAATTTAAAGAAACACATAATTTATTTATTTGACACATTTAAACTAAAGAAACACAGGTTTGTCAATAAAGTCACCACCTTTGGGCTTTAAAAAAAGTCTAGAAGAAAATACGATTGGTTGGACCTCTAGCCTTCTTGCTGTTTTGAATCCATTTTAAACATGGATTTAAAGGCCTAAACAAGCCCTTTTATTTGTGAACAAAATCAACACGTCAAGACATAATGACGCTGTATAGAAACACAATATTTCTGTATGGATTAGACGGCTATGTTTAGTCTTACATTCAAGACTCACTCTTTGTCTCCACCTACTGATGATACTCAAAATATGGTCGCTGCCAAAGCCCAAAAAAACTGTATTCAGTTCATAATGTAGATGTTTCAAGTTACGTTTCTTAGATTAGTTTAGTAAATATCTTAATAAACTTCATCATTCATTCAAGTATGGCTTTCCGCATTCATTTCGCCCCACAACACTTAAAATCATAAAGGACCCCGCAGGAAATAATTTGTCAACAAGCAATAACACATGGAAACTGATATTTTTGTGATGGCATATTGATTTTTTAGACTTTAGGGTCTGGGGTGTATTTTCATTTCAAAATCAAATCTCCATAGTTGCTGTGGAAACTGAAATGAAGTGCTTATGCATTTTAGTTTAAGAGACAATATGAAAAGGAAACCCCACGAATTGGTTTAACTCTCTTCACACATCTTCTTTAGATAAGCCCCACTAAAATGACTTCACTTAAAATCACCAAAATGAAACCGTAGAGCAGGACAAATGGTGCGCAGCCTGCCACAACACCAACATCCACTCCATCTGCTCAATTCATAACACAAGCCTTATAATCTGCCTTCAGCTGCTGACAATGATTACTGGATCAATCTGATTGGAGCAGACAAAGGGGCTGGTCAAAGGGTAATTGATGAATGCCTTATCAATGCCAAAAGGTTTCTGTAAATGTTAGAATTTAGGGGACAAAAAATAACATTGACTTAGGCTGTCCCTGTGTCTCGATATGCTCCCGAGATCTTGAATCAGTATATCGTGTACACGGGTCCGGCTACGTGGACCCTGGCTTCCTTCTCATTGCGACACCGTGTACTTATTTTCCTATGATGTGACTGCTTACGTGCGTTGTGATACTTCACAGCTGGTATTAATCAACAACCGGCAAAACCGACATCTCTCTGACTTTATTTTTTAAATACTGGTTGAGAAACACAATTATTATTCTGTTACATATCAGTGCACAAATGTCGATTATTAAATTGAACTGACAAGTAGAGGGTGTTGCCTGCCTGTCTAGCAACAATTGTGCTTGAATGAACGTTTGGCTTTCAAAAGTCCTGTCGCGTTTCATGAAGTTCATTGAATTGGCTCCAGCCATTTCGCTTAAATATCTTCAAAACTTGTCACTCGATTTCCGGTAAGGGTACGGGAGTGTCGAAAAAATTGCAAAAACAAGGGAGCAATGTCGGGATTTTTAACTTTTCAGTGCACTGGAGGGATTTTGCGAATGAGATAGCCCTTAAAATGTCCGACTCCCTGGTCAGTGCCCTTACTGATGAACAAGGGAGCTGATTGAGATAATGAAAAAACAGTAACATTGTGTATCTGTCTTCTTTGTCCATGTGGGGACCAACTCACAAATCATTAAAAATGTAAAAATTATCATGTGAGGGATAGGTTTTAGTGTGTGTTTGTGTGTGTCTTATGAGGTCTCATTCATCAATATTTCACTACATTTGGAGCTTGGAGAGTTTCTAGGTGCAAAACTGCTCAATACAGCTGAATTACAATCAGATGTACTTACTTAACATCCAAAAAAACATGCACCGATACCACATATTTAAAACAGCCACTAGGTAAACCCATCTTTAATGAAAAGTGGATTACACCGACAAGCTTCTCAAAGCCAGTTATTAAGACCGTAATGAAGCTAGATCTCCCTCGTTCTGCACATGAGCGTATCTAGTTATCTTAAAGGATAGGTCACAGCATAAATGCCAAAATGTGAGCTGAAATGAAGGTTTGCATATTTATGAATGGGATCTCATGCAGTGAAGAGACACAGAGAGGGATCTAATATAAATCAAGCTGCTTTAATTAACAGAGAATGGTTGGAAGAAATAGTACAGTAACCCTCCTGTGCCAGGGCATGCACGCACACACACACACACACACACACACCCACACACACACCTACACACACACGCACGCACGCACACACACACACACAAACACACAAACACACGCACACACACACACACCATTGTGAGATCAGTGTAATTGAGTCATGTCCAAATGAAGCCATTAAGAGGGACTGAAGAGCAAAGGGCCTCTTCACTGATAATGAGTATTTGTATTATTAGAAAAAAAGACGCATCGACCATTTTAAGCAACAAGACTTCAAAATCTTCTACAAACATCCATGAATACTTCTATTAATTATCTGATGCCTTATTCACATTGTTCTTTACTTTAAACTTTTATATACTGCCATTAGTTGGAGAAGCAGATAGTCCCGCCTTAAACTCAAATGATTGGTTGAGCCTAATGTTACTTTGCCAGATTTTGAAATGGCCACAGTGTTTACACTTAAGCGATGTTTAAAATGCATTGTCTTCATATGGGAAACTGAATTTATTTAATGTCCAACTGGATTCTGCATTACTTTTTCTGTGATGATAATATCTTCATGCCTTAAAATGACTCTAATGTAATGTGTACACCCTTGCTTCCTTTCGTATACACAGATTGATCAATATACAAATTAAACTATGCTATGATTGGTCATTTAACCAGTGCGGAGTGATTGGTCGAATACTGCAAGCGTGTGACGGAAATGTAACGCTTCTTACCATATTTGGAACATCAGGTTCCAAAACATTTGTAGTGACACCTTACTTGCGTTTACATTTGGGCGGTCTTAGTCAAACCATACCACGAACTGACGTAGATTTGTGGGGGTGTGGTTACACGAGGCGTTTCAGGCAGGTCTGGGTGAGCATTCGCTTTAAGGATTTTTAGTTCCAACACTTTTGCAATTTTTACGTGTCTAATACATGCAAAATTGTTAGGTTTTATATTATGAATTACCAACACTGGTGGTCAACATATACTGAACTTGAAAAAGTTAAACATTCTGCAAAGAAAAAGTTAGTCCAAGTACACATATTAAGGTAAATTTAAGCCACAATATATACTAAATAAATAACAATAACTGTATATAAATAACTCTTTTACGCAGTATAGAGTACTAACTAATGCATCAAAGACCATCACTTCAGATATTGCCACGTGAGACATAAAATACCCCACAAACTCAATCACATGTTAATTATCCATAATGAGCAATGTTTTAAATTAAATCGCTCTACAGGCAATTGTGTTTAAATTTAACAGAATTATCATGTAATAGGAAACATAATTAGTCAAAGCAATGATCTATTTTAATAGCTAATGCAAAATATAATCTAAAGCCTATCATTACAACCAATTGCTCTGCTTCTGCCTGCCTCACTGAGAAATCATAATAATTAGATATGCGATCATATCTACTGCACAATATGTGCATCTATCAGTATGTTTTTAATTCAGCTTTTACATAAATATAGTCATATTAGTCATGGAGCTTGAGCTTTTTCTAAGATGGGGATCTTAATCGCAACACATTCCCTGAAAGACTTTGTCAGGTACCTCTTAGCTTTTATTTTAAGTCATGTGACTCATCCCAGTCTGACTGAGCCATTACAAAGCTTTTAGATTTCAGGTGCACACAGGTTTAATTGCCCTCGAGGTTTCATTTGATTCAATCAAACTCTCGATTTGCAGACAAACTATAGTCCAGTGTTTGGTGGAACTGACGCATAGAGAATTCTCATCGTCAAATTCCGCTCACAATAAAAGGAGAATAACTGGACATTTCAAGACAATTGGGACTATGAGAAATGTAGATTTTATATGTTTTTAATGTTATAGCGTCACCTAGTGTCCAATTGCTACAACATTGTGCATGCTAGTTTAAAGTGAAACCTTTAGTTTTCTACCTAGTTTTCTATCATGTCTTCATATTGAGAATTTAAACAGTATTTCACAACATAGAGTATCTCCTTAAGAGGAGCTCAGGGGTTGGTACCCGTCTCAGGCGGTGAGCAGAAGCGCCTCTAATGACTAAATGATGAGAGCGGGGGCACACAGAGGAGAGCCACGAGGTCTGGAGGAAACGTGTACTCTCTTCCCCGTGGGAAGCCACTTGAGCTGAGCAAAAGAACTCGAGCAGAAAGCTTCATTTACAGCAGGCTGGCTTCCTCTGTCAAGCTGTGTCGAAAACAACAGCATTCAGCTGTTCAGATACACCAAAAATAAGTTTGTGGAATAGCATATACTAAACACAAGCTCTCAATGTTCACTTAACCAGCAAAAATGCAGGACTGTTGCAAATACATTTTACGGGACCAAGATATATAATTCAGAAGCGGTTCCCCGGAAGACCTTAGTGGGTCCGAGACAACATTCCTGGATGAAGGAGCCATCCGTTACCATGGAGATGAGTGACAGGTGATTTTTTTTACACGGGTCATGCACTTTCACTGAAAACTAAACTGTCAGAGGAGCAAATCAGGGTCTATATGCAAATCACCACATACCAACAAACACCTGCGGATGAGCATACAGGGTTTGAGGATTGACAGCAATGTATACCAAAATCAGATGGCAAGAAGTGACACACAAATCAGTGCATCTTCAGCGACCGCTTTACATTTGCACACACCGTATGGGACGCCAAGACATTTTTTATATTTTCCTTTATAACTCATAGACTTCTCAACTGCAGTTTTTTTGTTTATGTAACAAATACAATTTATGTTATGTGCCAACTGTCCCGACTCTCCCAAACATGGCAGAAAGCAAAATCAGCTTATTGTACCCTTCTGCTGCCCACCTGGCAAGAGTCCTTAAGCTACAAAACCGCCAAAAACAGATCACTATGCCAAAGTGTGTTAATGAATGTATGGGATGAAGTGCTATGGTTAGCTGTAGGTCTTGTCTAGTGCTGATTTAGTCTGAGAGTATATAACCACAAACCCACTGAACTCAGAAGATCGGCTTTAACACGCACACACACAAACACAAACTCTAACACTGGTAGTTTTAAAGGTCCAGTGTATGAAACTTAGTGGAATCTAGGGGTGAGGTTGCGAATTGCAACCAACAGCTCACTCCACCCCTCCCTTTCAAAGCACTATGGTGGCTCAAGACAAAGATGTCATGTTTCAGCTTCTTTGCCGAAGAAGACAATGTTTTGACAAAGTTTATCCATTTAGGTCTACTGTAGAAACAACAAACTGAATTCTATGCAAGTGATTCAAGCTCATATACTCGTACTCGTAATGACACACCGATAACAAAGACCGATACCTCACGTGACATACATAGAGCCATAGATTTTCGCAATATGGAAAACGTGGACAGAATCTAGGAATCCAGGCATAAAAACGGAATTTGTTGTACAACACGGAATGGCACGTAATCTGGCAAATGTATAATATCCTACAAAGAAATTAGCGCTGAACAGCTAACAAAATATTCAGATACTGTTTAAATATGTATTCTGCATGTTTAGCGTGACTGTGTGTGAAAGAGTAGTGCGGTTGCGTGTACTGAACGCATTGTGCTTATGGAGCTTTCAGCGCCAGCATTTCACTGCATGAGGACACAAACACATAAACAAACACCATTTGCGGCGATCCATCATAAAAAAAAGTCTGATAACTTAAATGAGCGGTCTTTGCAGTGTCCCCCGTCAAATTAAAAGTCCGGTTGACTTGAACAAGTTATAATACACTTACATTTTACCATACACCCCCTTTGAATTTTTGATAATTCGACCACAGAGTATATTGTTTACTTTAGTAAGTAAATGTGCTAGTAACATTGTGCTACTTATCATAAAAATTTGAACTTAATTAAAAAATATTACTTAAATTTAAGTAGACCTAAGCAAAAGAAAAAAAGAGAATGAACCACTAAGACACTGGTTTATTAACAGAATTATACATTATACAGGCATCGGTTATAGGTATCGACGAGTAGAAAATATTCGTACTCGGTCTTCAAAAAATGGTATCGGTGCATCCCCAGTATGTAGATAGAAAATGTTCATTCTAAGGTAATTAAAACACATAGCTTCATTATGTAAGGTCTGTATACACATGTGCAGATGTTTCTGACAGCTTTGCCAAGTCAGTCATTAAGAAAGATAGAGATAAAATATATACAATTATACGACAGTTCTTTCTTGTTCCCATTCTAAATCTTGTAGTCGTGTGATAGTGCCGGTCCCCCATCAAAATATTCTCATCATTACCCTTTTTTTACACAAGTAATGGTTTATTTTTGGCTTGTTTTGTCAGACCAGGTTGCTTTTCTAGTGAGATCTGGCAACACTAGAGAGAGACAGAGAGACAGTCTGTGTAAACATGATAGAAAGATTAATCTAATAAACTGAAGCCTAATATTGATGAGCAGACAGAATGGATGAGCAGAAGGCGTATAAGGGAACGGGCGGAGGAGGGAAAGGTGGAGCTGGACTGCAGCCCATAGCAGACGGGCTGGAAACGGCCAGAGACATGAGATGCATATGGTTATCGAACAGCTCTCGCTGTCAGACTGACCCCAAATACAGTATGAGAAACCAAAACCCTGAAGAAGCAGAGCACAGAAAACGGCTTCATCTGGGACAAGCTTCAGACATGCCCCAAATTACTCTTTGTTTTGCACGTTAGCTGTATATGTTCAGCGTTTTAATGGCGGATCACCTTGCCGGCATATATATGCAGTATATTTATCACAGTATATATATCATTGTTATAAGATACTTTCTCCTAACTTTCTAATTCGGTTCAAATTTCAGCTACAGTATAAAAAACATTACCATGCTTTTTATAGTAATCTCTCTTGCTGCATTATTTTAAGGGGTAATGATATTTTCAAGCCCAGCGAGGGTTGGTGCGTACCGGTTGTTTTCAGCATTAATAACATGCTGGGTTACAATAGCTAGTCTCCATGGCGACTTTCAAAAAAGCATTTCTGTCTCTCATTACCGACAGCACTAATTATTTTGACTCCTCTCAAATGCACTCACGGGAAGTAAATAGGAAGCATGCACACACACACAACCTTGCAATGGAGGAGCTAATCAGTCTTTACAGATCTCTAAAGCAATGACAAATTAAAAGTGTGAAACAGTCACGTTGGGGTGCTCCTGCTAGACAGATTTTTAAACGTCTCAAATGTTTCTCCTGTGAGATGAGTGAAAATACATGAAGAGCAAACCGAATCTCTTTCCCAGAAATATTTTGTTCACCTGCATTATCCAGAATGCACATTTTTGTATATATTTGACCATATTGTTTATAGCATTTTACTTTTCTTCTTGGTATAGTTTTAGCTTTAAACAAAAGCCATAGACTGTACTGCGTGAGTTTTGAAGAAGTCTTCTAGAATAATGAAATCAAATAGATATTTATCATGTCATGTACAGTAGGAACTTTGACCATGCATTTAAATTTTCAAGTAAATGAAATGCCTCAACCTTAGTAAATATGCAGTATCAGTATCAGTAAATCCACCATGCCACCATTTTATATACAAAAACATTTTGTATGCATCCTCTCACAAACATAGTGAGAGACAAAAAACCCAAGGTGACTAGTTTGTTTGCAGTATTGTACACCCTATCTTCACATAGTTTGCTAGTCAAGTCTAACACAAAGATATTCATCCCACTTTTTACAAACTCTGTACAGAAAGCAGGCCATTAGTATTTGGGTCAGTTAACATCAGCAAATGTGACATTTTTTGCACCAGGGACACTTGGATTGGATTACTTCAACAGTGCAGGAAAGTCTGACACAAACATTTGTGTGTGTGTGTGTGTGTCAGTGGTACCTCGGAGTTCACTGGTAGCTTATTACTTGACCTGTCTGTCTTTCTGATTCTCCTGATACCTTAAACTTACGTCAAAAACACTTTATTTAATTTTGTAGGTTGGCACCTTCAGAAGTGTATTCAGAAGTGTATAAAGAACTAACGTAACCAAGCGTTATGTTTTTATAACCTTAGCCATTTCCATCTACATAGTACACCGCGGGTCCCCTCACATGGAATTCGCCATGTTGTTTCTACAGTAGCCCTAAACGGACAAACTGCTTTACAGAGCGCATTTCATAAATACGTTATCTCCATCCGCAAAGAAGCAGAAACGTGATGACATCTTAGCCCTGTGTCAGCCATTGTAGTGCAGGAGCTGTTGGTTTGGTCAGGTCTCCTCTGTACAGTAAGAAGCCTTTTGAATCCATACCCTCCCCTCAATTCAAATTTTGAGTTCTCTAAGTCCACCTGTCGTGAGAACTCGTCATTTCGCTATCAAAGACCAAGTGATGGATACAGAAATACAAAGTCGATAGAAATAAAGCCCACAGATGGTTCACCTGCCATCCTTCATCTATATCATGCCTCTGTTTCAAAACCTAGTATGCTATGTTGTTGTCTTTTATAGGAGCACCCTTAGAAGACAAAAAACAAAGAACTCTTTAAAAGCCTGTGTTATAATAATACACTTTAAAGTCTTCTCAGTCTTCATAGTGGGAACCATCCCAAGGTATCCAAATCGCATAATATTCCATGTCTGATCTTGGTAGACACTCACTACATCATCTCCTCTCAGAAATGCAGATCTCGGCATGGTTTTGTGCAACTTACATAACCAAATTATGTAACCTCTACTAAAAACAAACACAGGCATCCTTTTAAAGTCTTCAAACTTATTCCTGTCTGCTTTGGGTCAGGATATGCAGCGAGGTTCCTTGTGCCTCTCGATCCTTGTACGAGAACATGACATTAAATTTTAATCGTGCACGTATAAGTGAAGCAGTGGTGAATGGGACGTTGTAACAAAGTTCTTAAGAGCTCCTACGACGCAGAGCAGTTTTATAAAAGAATTATGAAGAAGTGAAAAGGAAGACAATGTACTATAGAATTCAACGATGCCAAATATTCAGATATATTCTGCGATAGAGATCAATTTAGCATTTTTCCCCGGTTCTCTTAATATCAGAAGCTGGAAAGCATGCAAATGTCCCATCATTTCTCTATGGCTCGGGGCATATTTCTTATTAAAATATTTTCCTTTGAAACTCACCAGGAGTTACTTCATTGCTAATCATATTTCACTGCAGCTGAATTGTAATGCGAGTTCTTTTTTCGTGTTGAAAAGACAGCTTTAACCAGCCTAGGTTGGTTTGCTGGTTCTTATTGGATGGTCTTTTTTGCTAATTTGAAAAGGGTTTGGAGTATTTACAAGATAAGGAGATAAGGTAGACCAGACTAAACAAGCTCAGGATGGTTTAATATGTAAAATAACATCAACCGACCATCCAAAAAATAGCCTGGACTTCATGTCCAAGAGCTGCCCTACATCTGTTCCGTCCGTCCCCGATTACTAGTATTTTGCATTCCAGGGGTCCCCCTCCATTCATTTTTAGATGCTAGCCCCTGGGAGAAGTCTCTATACGCCACATGGTTATTCCACCCCTGCTGACAATTTACCAAAAATAAGCTACAGAAACATGTTTTCTCTAACCTTAGGCAACTCATTAAAGCATGACAAAAACCCCTATCCATAAAACAAAATGGTAGAAAATGGTAGATAGAAATATGCACTGAAACATGAATTATTTTTTAGACTGCAAGGACTAAGCAAACATAAAATAATAAAACATTAGCTGCTATAGCCCATTTTAAATGTGAATTTTAGGAGATGTTCCCTAATTAAGGAGAATTCTCCAATGACTTAAAATTCCCATTCACGTCTGGTTTGAATTTCCTAATAACTGCCCTACCTGCCTGGAAGCATGTTGCAAAGATGTGACGACTTCCCTTTACGGACTTTGCTCACACATACATTGCTGTATATTCACCAAGAATACACGGGTATGCCAAATTTGGCAGATTATTTATCAGATTTGTAGAGAATAACATTTTTCCAGGACAAGAAGTGGATTTTGGTTCGTCTTTGAATGATGGATCTACAAGACCTCAATTTTTGGCAGTGCCTCTAATTCCCTTTAAACCTGAATCGTTGGTCCTGCTGTTGCTGTGGTTATAGATGGCAACAGCGTGATTACGCTTTGAGAATGGAAAGCTTAAGTGTGCTCACACTGTGCCATGGATGCTTAACAGCTGTTGCCATGGAGACAGGGAGGCTACATATGTTTCATTAATTTCGATGCATATAACATGATGTGGGCTTTGAAGGTCAGGACTGGATAACAGTTCAATTACTGTATATAAAAATAGCACAGCCTGATCTCTTGAATTTGGGTTTGGACTAGAAAGAGTGAAGAGTGTAAACCGCTGATTATGATTATTCTGGTCAACTTTAATAAAATCAAGTGATTTGTTTAGCCGCAAAAACCCTCATATTATCATTGCATCATAATTTCAATCCCATTTAAACACAATGTTGTTTTCAGACTAACAAATAAGACCTGAACGCAAAGGCTAATCAATCACAACAGGCCATTTAAATACACACGTCTTCAAGGCACAGCGGCAAAAACAGACCATTTCTCATTAAGAATATGAAAAACAGTCATGTAGCTGAAATTACAGTTAAATTGGAGGAAAACATATAAAAAATGACGTCTTTCGATAATTACACCAACTAGCACCTACGTGCGTCTTCATATGCCCTGCCATTAACTCGTCATAAATAACCTCTGGTTGTTCAGGGTGATTCAGCATCATGTGAATGAAGTCTTCAGTCTATACTAATCAGGGTTTGATTAATGAGACCGAAATGATGGGATGGTGTGACATCTGTGTCGCCTCTTGCTATGGATACATAGAGGCAAGCATGCTGTGTAAACTCAACACTTCTGTCTCACACTTCTTGATCACACACACAGTCAAACCTGCATGCATGTATTAAATTAAAATTAATTAATTAAATTATGTATTAACGGGGGTTTCCCACAAATTTAAAGGGATAGTTCACCCAAAAATGATAATTCTGTCATCGTTTACTCACCCTCAAGTTGTTTCAAGCATGTACAAATTTCGTTGTTCTGCTGAGCAAACAAAAAGATATTTGTAAGAATGTTTTTAACCAAACTGTTCTGGGGCACTATTGACTACCATAGTAGGAACAAATCTATTACAGTAGTCAATGGTGTCCCAGAACTGTTTAGTTTCCCATATTCTTCAGAATATCTTTTTTTGTGCTGTACATGACAAATAAATGTATACACATGTGCAACAACTTGAGATTGAGTAAATTATCAGAGAATTTTCATTTTTGGGTGAACTATTCCTTTAACTTATAAATACATGAACACATACACTTTTATCTTTCTCTCACGTTTTTATTGACCCTTAACTCAATGCCTAGCTTTCTACAATCCGAAACAAATGTGCAGATATGATATTGTATTCAACATTGTGTTCATATAATAATATTACACAGGCATTCATGATGTTAGAAACATGAAACAGAGATATAACATCAAGCCAAAGAAGAAAATCCCACATTCTTCAAATCACCTCTGTTGAATTAAATTTCTAGACGCTATAAAACGACATCCATGAAAATCTGTTCTCAATCAGCATTCTTGCACTTTGTTCAATAGTCTGTATTGTGCATTTGCCTTGGAATTATGAATAACAAGTGAGAGGGAAAGAGAAGAAGAAACAGAGAGCGAGAGAGTGAGAGAGTAAGAGAGAATGTACCAAATGGATTTCATATTGAGCTTGACTCTTTGCCTTGCCGTCCATCAACATGCTAAATATATACTGTAGACAAGAAGAGAGCGATGTAATCCCCTCCGGATATATGTTTCCTCGGAGCTCTCCGTGATGCTTAGGCCGAAGTAAAAGTGCAATAAAATATACACCGGTTAAACTGCAGGCAACCATATTTATATGCAACACATCATACAATCTCAAACCACTAGATCTAAACATCTAACCCATTCTGACTTTTGGGTGCCTACCACATTAGTAATTTTAGACATAAATGACTCCTACAGTCAAACTTCTTGTCTGTGCAGTGTACCCTTCCAGCATTTTAGTTCTAACATAAGTGATTTTGCTGTGTAATCCATCTGTATTTTTTGGGTCACTGCAGTCTAGAATGCCAGCAACTTTTCTTCAGCAGATGCTTAACTGCTGCATTTTTTACCCGCGATGTCTAAAGGGGGGTTCTGACCTATCTGTAGGGATTCATTTATTATGTTTGCAAACCTTCTGGCAGTTCTAGATGCCTCAACAAAGTGGATAAGTGAATTTTAACATCTGTTTTGAACAGAAATAATCCTATAAATAAATCATACCATATGCCATTCAATGCTGCTCAATGTACAGCTGTAATAGTGAAAATGAGAATAAGCTTAAGACTTCTAGTAGTAGGCTATACAGAAATATTTTTGTAAAATTGCTCACATTTGGGGTTTGTTTTTAAGAGGGAAGATATGTGTGTATTTGGTGATTAGTGCTTTATATGAACGTAAGGTAAACACTAAAGACCACTATAGCTCTTGTGCTACTCAAATATTTTACATGTGTTTTTGGCCTCAGGAAAAAAGAGCATAAGTGTAAACAGCTTAACACTGAGCATAAAAACAATACGAGTACCTCATTTCTGTTCTAGGTCACCATTTTTCTATCTTCTCGCACTAAATATCCTGCCTGCACTCAGCCATGTTTTTCAGACTCAAAAAATAATGTTTACAAGCACAGCACAGGCTTTCAAATGCTTGTTTATCAATACTCAAAGAATGTGCACAGATAACAAACTCTTTTGAGTCTTTTTTCAACAAACTTTCATGCATCTTAGCAAATAAATGTCTTATTCAATTCTTATTTATAATACACGGTTGTGCTAGACTTGTATATCTTTCAAGCTTTGTTTGTAAAAGCAAAGACTACTGAGCTATGTTTTGTATATCCATTCTGATGGTTTCTTTATCAAGAAAGAAGCCAATACAAAGAGTAATGAAAAGAGATATAAAATAGCATGCAGTCTTTACGAAAGGAAACAGTGTGCAAATTATGCAGCGACTTTCGGGGGTTCATGTTTTTACAAGGTTTACTCAATAGGTAATTTTCAAGCATAATTTATACCTAGCTAACCTTCTTTGGGTTCCCAGAACGTTCCGTTAGTGCTTGGTTCCCAGAACATATATCCTAACCTTTCCTATTGTTTTTTTCAGGAAAGCACTCTCAACGTTTGAGAACGTTCCCTTCAGGTTTGGGGAAGGTTACCCTACCTCTGTACTAACGTTAGGGAAACGTTTTGTGTTTGCTGGGTATAACCAAATGTCAACTATATATAAGCTTATAAAAAAATTTGGGTAAATAAAAATGTTATCACAATATTCCTAGATATTTCTAAAACACTGCATAACAGAAAACGCTCAATCTGCTGTTGCTATGGTTACCTCCAAAGGCAAACTTGCTTTTTAGAAAATATGTGCTCGGTATTATTATCAAACATTTGTGAAGACTCAAACATTCAGTGTCCTTGTTTAAACGTATAAGTCCCAAACTTACAGCAAACAAAACAATTATGGATTTTCATCCATTTTGCACCCTATGGAGAATCTGAAAAAGACAAAAGGAAAGATGATGGCCTAGAGTTTTCTATCTCCTCGATTCCTCTCCTAATCAGGATCGATTATCCTCCACCATTTTCTGAGCACTCCCACTAACTCACTTTCCCTCTTTACACAAACACACACACTTGCACAGTAGTTCTGCAGAAACGGCGCCATTAGTAAAAGCCCTCTTATAATCAAAGCGACTTGTTAGATCCTGGAAAGCCGACTCTCTGATAAAGTAGATAGAATAGTGTAAAATTATAAAGCTTGGAGGAAAATGTGGCTGTAGAGAGCTTTGCTTGCTTTAGAACAGAAGTGCAGAGAGCTAATCCTGAAAGTAACGAAGTCTGCCGAAGCACATACTACAGGGTCAAGTAAGTCTTTACATACCACTGTGCCAAGTTCTTAAAGCTCGAATGATAGAACATTGAGCTTTTAACATCAAGAAAATGGGTTTGACTCCAATACAAAAGCGATCTAAACCTGAACTGCGTTATAAATGTGAATGCAAAGGGAATTGAACTAGAACAGAACAAACATGGTTGGAAACAACCAAATCTGGTTATAAATCAGATTCTGTGGTATTTATTCTAATTCTTTTAAATCACCCAAGCTTAGATAAATCATAGCGGCACTCAACTCACACTGACCTATTCCAGATTGTTTACACCCGATTGCCATATAACTGCCCTTCAACCGGCATCCTGAAAGAGCTACGTCCTTCAAAAACAATATCTCAGCACCTTTATGTCTCGTACCAGACATGCTCGGCGCAAACTCGCTCGCTCAATTTCATTAAATCAAATGTAGCATTTTCATTAAAATTGTCTACGATTTATAAGCATTCATCTGGTTATTTGGTGAAAAATGTTCCTACCGATGTGTTGTTTTGGGTCAGCTCTTGCGCACTCACAAGCAGGAAGCAAAACAGCAAGAGGGCTTTCAGGAAGAGTCAAATGCTGAAGGCGAGTCTGATCGTCGGGCGGTCAAGAAACTTGAGCTCTGAAGGCTGGCATGGGAGCGCTGCCAACTCTACCACAAATTACCCAACAAACACTGCTTCCAGACAGGTGATGTCATCACTACCATACCAGACCTCCCAGTCCCATGCTGTTCCGGTTCGTACATTACAGAAAATTAAAAAAAACTAATAGGAGCTGCTGACCAAAAGGCTATGTTGTTTTAAACAAATCAAAAAATGTCTTAAGTCTTTTATAGCTACTTATATTAAAATTCATTAAAAGGATTTTGCTGGAATGATGCTCAGGGTTATATCACCATGATTCATGAAGATGTCTAACATTCTAAACTATCGAAATGATACATCTCATGAATTCAGAGAATAACTCTGAGTCATCTTCAAGCACAATACAACACAATACATGCGAGTATATTGGAAATTATGTAGTACTGAATACAATTCAAGACCTCCTAATAACCAAGTGCACGGTGAAACCGACTGCATTTTTAACAATACCATTAACTACCATGTTGAAGGGATTGAGAAAGAGAGATGGGCAACCTAACAAATAAACAGGGAAAATGACTAAAGCAATTTGAATCAGGCTTCAGTATCATAGTCTGAAACAGACACATAATGACATATTCTGTCTTTTATCGCCTTTTAATCGTTCCCAGACTTCATGATGTTCTCTCCTTCCATTTATCACCTTGACAGAAACACTAGGTTGTCCGGTTGATCACTGCTGACAGACGTGATCAAAGTCAAGGATGGGACATGGTCTGCTAGTAGAAATAAAAATGCAAAATGGCAGAATGTTCAATATGAAATTCCAATGTGAAAGCGAATTTTTGTAACCCACACAGAAAACATTACAATGAAATGAATCAATATCCTAACAGGTAATGCGAAAAAGCCCCGGAAACTGAACAGCTTCTTAGGGGGTTCCAAATCTGAGGCTGTGGACCCTCTTAGTAACCATGACAACCATATTAGGATGCTACAAACACATCGGAGATGTAGGGGAATACCATTCACAGTTAGCAACCGCCCACCCACGACATGGCTCATTTAACACCATGGGGAGATTGTTCGCCCAAAAAATAAAAATAGTTTTATTACATATTCACCATAATGCTGTTTCAAGCCAGATATACGATAAGATACTGACATAAAACAAACCTGCAGGAACATGTTAATAAATAAATAAATATTCATTTTAGGATTAATAAACTATATATATATATGTATATGTCTGTTGAGCTTAAACGACTCAAAACTTCTATTGATCCAAGTTCCTCTTCCTCTTTTACCGGTCATTATATGCCTAATGAACTCCTTACTACACACAAACCTCCCAGGAGGGTGATAGTGTCCAGTTTATCCAATCAGAATCGGCTACTTGTGCGTCTCTCTGCCAATCTCACACCTCCACCTCTCACCTTTGGCATGTGATTCAGTGGACATGTGGATAGGCAAATTGAGTCATTTTGCTTACAGTACCTTAACAAGTCAACACAGCTTGAAGCATTGAATTAGGCATACAATCCTACATTAATTTGATATAAAAAATTTGCTTGAGTAAAAGAACAGCAATGAAACGAACTTAATGACACTTTCAATTAAAAAAGCATAATTTCGAAGATCTTCTTTTAAACCCCATTAACCATTTGATGCTGGGATGGCGATCTCGAAACCTCTTTACTTGATTAAACGCAAATGCACGAATGTGACAGCATTCGTGCACGTGCAAAACGGCTTAAACGTCTCAAAATATCCATGCATATAGATGCATTTATAAAAAATATCTGTGGCATATCGAAACAACCTACCTGAGTCAAAATGAGAGCTCAGTGCAAAACTCGGGTTGAAAAACGACGCAGACATGATCAGCATTGCTAGAGAGGCTGGCATGCTGAAGATAAGATGAAGTCAGGCATTAAAACGGCTTTGATATTAAATAAAATACTTTAATATCAGTCCAAACGTGTCATTCTCTCGTTTTAAACACAGCTTTCGTTGGTTCTGTGCTCTCTCTCCCCATGTTATAGAAAGACAGACGGATAAATCCACGGGTCAAGTTGAATATTTCAGTCCATTTCATAGATGTCTGTCATCGCGAGCCATTGATGTTTTCCTCTGAATCTTCTTTGGTCATTCTTTTTGAGAAGGTCTCTACGGAGGCACCATTGAGGGTCTTCTGTGGTCTCTGCACCAAACGACGCGCACGTCCTGTGGAGCACTGACAGATTGTGAAGATTACGATGAAAAGCAAAATCAGCAATTCATTTGAATGGCTTTGTCTTCCGCTTGATTTAATCTCAAATCAAGCAGGTTTGGACGGCGCTTTAATAAGTCTAATGGGAGCTGTCCAGTGCTGAAAGACACAGCGCCATCTTACACATTACGATCGCTCCGCAGAATCACAGTTCTGCTGGAATCCGTTTAAGGGGAGGGGATTGCGCCAGAACCGCAGCTGGGATTGACGCTTTTGCTTTCTTATACAACGAATAGTTTCCGCTTACAGCTCTGATTGCACGAGCCACTATTGAGACAGAAGCAAGAAAGCCAATCAACACTTATTGGTGACCGCACGATAACGGAATTCTAAATAAATGAGCTAAACTGCGAACTAGAGTCCAAAATCTAGCTTTACGCGAATTTATTATAATACATATAGGTAAAAATATATATTATAACTAGGCTATTTATAAAAATTGGCGTTTATTGTATTGCTGCTGTCATTTTATTTATTAGTTATTTAAAATCACCCAAGGCTAAGCAATACAGTGTTTTAACCACAGATGAATGAGTTCAGATATACAACTTACAAAGGCGAAATCAACTTGTTTGTTGGAGCTTTCCCATTTTGACAAAAACTCTATAGACCACTTCGAAACGCATTCACAACTCTGGTCCAGAACAACTTCCGGTTTTTGTTTTGTTATCACTGCACAAATGTTTGAACAGAATAACAAAATCAAAATGTTAAACGAATGTCTTTAAGATTTAATTATATATGTAATATAAATGTCTGGACCAGTTTTACATCTTCCGAAGAGTATGAAACTGTAGTAAAATTCGTAGATACTAGTTATACTTAAGTAGTTATAGTGTAATATAATTAACTACTTTTTATGATGGTAAAAACTACAGTCATTTTTAAAGCCCTTGTTGCTTTCTTAGAACGGTTATTCCATACCTGGCATGGCTAAAAAAGGAACAAAAAATAACAAAATGTACGCCTACAAATATTGATAAAACAAAAATGTATTTTCCGCTAAGCAATGTAGTTCTTCAGAAACAATTCGACAAAGTGGTTGCTGGGCAACACAGACAAGTGGCATGGAGATACAATGACTTTGAACATGGCTTCACTCATAATAATGAAACACCGGAACAACTCATTTTATAATTTGTCATTCAGTTATTCTGCACCACACAAATAAAGAATATTACAAACACTTTGTTTATATCAAACAAGGGTCAACGATACAGATTTTACTACAATGCAAAGTTTCAATTTCAAAAGTAACCTAAAGCAACAAAAAACCTATACGCCGGAAAGCAGAAAAGGAATGGAAATGACATTTTATTTTGATGTTGATTGAATCGGTATGATCTCCCCGTTTAATATCAATGAAATGGAAGGACTCGAGTGGTTTATTGCTTTAACTGTCCAGATTAAGAAAATGAACAGAGACTGTATGTTTTCAGTACATTGTAGCTAAAGACGTTATTAACTTTAATTTGGATGAGAACTCAGCGGAATTATTGCATTCTGTAATTGCTTATTGTCTAGTCCATAATGTGCAATAAAGTCTCGATTTGAGTAACTGTTATTTGTTTATTTCTCATCTAAAAAGCACCTGAAATCTGTTGTCTGGTGAAGAATTATTAAACCATTTAACTGGGTCTGTTGAGTATGGCAGGAGCTCATGAATAATTTTTCTCTCATAACCTTCAGTGTTTCTTATATAAAATTCACAACTCGGATCATATGGCAGAATAAATTAAAAAGCAGTTTATCAAATCTATAAAAGCGCAAATGCATGTGTCTTTAACTGGATACAAGATTTTAGCATGTTAATTTAATAGTGTACCCCAGATGCACAATGCATGTTATCAAAAAAAGAGCATGCAACCATCATTCTTTTTTGATGCCCTTAGAGCCTAACAGGACATGTAGTTCAGAGACTTGAGTCACAATGTCAAGCATTCAATTTGTCTGAAAAAGCATGTCACTCTGTCTTGGTTGCCACGGAAACACTATACTCATATAGTGTTGAGATTAATCTTTAAAGCACCTTCCTCTCATCTCTCTCGCACATCCTTCTTACTTGCCTGCACAAGCACGTACACGCTGCTGGACCCTGCCTGCGTCCACATGCCTGCAGGTGGAAAACAAAATTCAAGAGAAGCTCTTTTCTATGTAGAGGACAGCAAAAAAAAGAAATTGCAAACTTAAAAGAGAAGGGATGAGATTATGACACGGAGCAGGACAAATTTAAAGGGGTCGTATGGCGCGGATACATGTTTTTCCCTATCTTTGGTGTCTTATAAATTGCCCATGCATGTATTAAACACGTAAAATTTCAAAAATGTAAGTGTTGAAAAAAAGATGCATTCTATCTAGAAGCGAATGCTCACCCAGAAATGTCTCGTGTAACCACACCCCCAAAAATCTACATCAGTTCGTGATTATTTAAAAATTTAAATTAAAACTAATGGACATTTAAACAAATATACCACAAATACAAGTATTATTAGTTATTTCAAGGAAAGATATTGTACCAAATATTCAATGTCAAGGGGTTTAAATGTTAAAATTGGTCACTGAAAAACTTTCATCAACAACTATTCTGAATACTTGAGACATCCATCCTTCAATGTTTAAGATAGTTACAGATTACTGTCTATATGAGTGCATTGGAGTTCAAAGACAACCCCTTAAATCGGCCCTCAGCGTGGAGACTTTCCCTTCAAAATCAAATTACTCACAGCTTCTCACATCAAGTGAGAAATTGAGAGTGTGACAGTGTAGCAGGTGAGCCGGATTGTGTGTGCATGATACCCTCCTTTGGATCTACTGATCTTGTAACATTTGCTTGAAAGATGATGTTAGATGTTTTTAATCTGTTTTTGATCATTTGCTTTTAGCTACTAGATACCTATGATCACAAATGCAGTACAGACTAAACAGATTTAAGGTGAATGCAGGTATCATTACCTGAACTCAGGTATAGAATAAAATTGTCATTCCCTTAAATAAAATAAAAATAAAATAAGTGTACTGTACAGTACAGAATGAAATTTAGCATTCAGAGGACAAGTGTCAACTGTGTTTAGCTGCATGCACTTCTGTCCTATTAGAGGGAAAGTTCACCTGAAAATACAAACTTGTATAAATGTCTTTGTTCTGCTAAACACAAAGGAAGATATTTGTAAGTATGTCAGTAACCAAACAGTTATCATACCCCATTCACTGCCATAGTAGGGAAAATAAATACTATTAGAGTCTATGGGGAATGAGATCTGTTTGGTTACTGTCATTCTTACAAATATCTTCCTTTGTGTAAAGCAGAACAAATGAATTTATACAGGTTTGGAACAATGTGAGGGAGAGTTATAGATGACAGAATTCTTGTTTTTGGGTGAACTATCCCTTTAACCATACACAACTTAAAGTCATCAGGTATCTCTTAAAATACATTTCTAAAAAAAGCATTAGACTACATAAAGTTAAATTAACGGTTAACAAGAGACTTCATAGTTTAGCTCTACTTAATTAGCAAAACCTCACTAAAATGACATATGAAAAGTGAAACAAACTAACGATTTGATATTATAGCTGTGCTCAAATCAACATCTCTCTAATTCAAGATATTAAAAACCATGTCACAAACAATAAAGTTGAAAGCTCACAGCACGAGATAAATGACCTGAAACACATATGGTTTTATTTATGAAAGAGAATGAAATATGTAAGCAGTGTCATACTGGGAGGCTGTAACATGATTCTCAATTGATCTGGGAGTACAGCGTCTTTTCTTAATATAATGAGTAGATTAAACTTCCTCAACATAGCTCTGTTATATGCCTTCAGAAACTAAGTCTCCACCAGGGAGCCATAATCCCAAAATAAAACTAATAGCGAACGAGTCAAGCGCAAACAATTAAACACAACAAACAGATTTGTGTGGTCAACATTACCCCACGCTTTAAATAATATATAGGCCTTTATATTTTCTCTTGTGTTCTGCGGAAGAAAGAAAGACATAAAGGTTTGCAATGACAAAGCTTAAAAACAGCTTAAAAACAGGGACATCTGATGTTTCAAAAGTACAGCGATGATATTCTTATTTGTTTTCAACAACTCAACTACAGAGTACAAATAAAAATGTTTGGGTTTTTTCCTAGATGGAGAAATTGTCCTCCGTCAAAGGTCATGCCGCCTCAGACTCTCGCCAAAAGTCTGTAGGGTGACTTCACAAGAAATTCTGCGTGCATTTAACTGTGGCAGCGTCTGAAATCGCCTACATCCATACTATATAGTAGGCGAAAATGAGTATGTGTCGTGAATTGTATGTCCGAAACCTCATGCAAAAAATTATCAAAAGTAAGCAGGAGATACCCGGATGGTCTACTACTTCAGCCTAGATTGTCGATCGGATGGACACTTCTCTACCCCATGATGCCACCTGAGCTGAGCAACGGTCAAATTTCAAAAGTAAATCAAAAAAATATGGCAGAATATTTAAGGGCAGACGTCCGTCTTCAATGTAAGTGCCAAGGAATGAATTTCTCACATCTAGGTTGTTGTTAATACGTCATAGGTCAAAGAGCATACTGGTCACATGACCATAAAACATGGCGGACGCAGTATGTCCTAAATGTATTCATACTACTCCCACACATACTATATAGAAAGTGTTTTAACAGTCGATAGGTAGGTACTTATTCAAATTCAGTACGTGAGATTTCGGACGCACCCAGACTTTCATTTGTAGCTGCATTACGCCACAGTAGTGGCGCTGCTTCGTTATCAGCACACTCAGGCGCGAAAAAAAAGTTTCCGAACAAGAGCCAGATGTGTTTCACGGCTGTTTGTTTTGCATCCAATTACTTTTAGTTTCTAAAAAATTTCTTAAATTAACTTGACGTCCATATGTCTTTAGCTGTGCAGTTGGATCGTTGAATCAGGGTATACTGCCAGCATGAATGCACATTGCGTTCAGAACAACTTGCACACGAATGACTCAGTTGAACCAATTCATATGAATAATTGAACTTTACAGTCACTATAGCGATAGTAGCGAATATAAGAGTTCATTGAATCATTTAAAGTGAACCACAGAGACTGCAAGATGTGAATGAGCTTTGCTCATTTAGTAAGACTGGTTAATTCATTTGGCTATTGTGGGATGAAAACACACTTATTTGAAAATGATAAATACCTTTATTTGATTAAAAAAAATGTCTGATCGGTTGAATCAAAAGCAATGTTTTAAATTACTTAATTATTGTCATTTTCATCTTCGGTCTCACAGACCGAAATATCAATACTTGAACAACAAGATACAATTTTAGGAGTTTATTGTGAGTCGGACGAATAGCCTGCAATGAAATGTTTTTTTTTCATATGCTGCTTTGAAAGCAAAATTATTGATTTTCCAAGTGTGAGACTACATTGATTGCAGGACAACTGCCTGTTAATAATTGACTCTTACAATCATCTATGCAATCATCTGTCCATTTGGCTTGACAAATGCATTATATGACATTTTTAAAGGTAAGGTAAGGCAGTTGTGACAAATGACAAATGTCTTTTCACTATGGGACACAAATAAAATCCTGATTCCATTAAGCTTTTATAAAGGTTGCTCCTTTAGGTGCGAGTCCCACAGCTTGAGTCATAAATTGCAATGTCTTACGATGACTAATTTACCCAAAGCCCCTTTGGTGTTTTTCCCGTTTGTCATCTCTCTTCTGTTTTGATCCAGTCAGCTGCGCGACAAACAGCCATTTAACACGATTACACGCCGCCTCCAAAATTAAATGCATCAGCCAACCAAAATCTGGACACACAGTAAAGCGATTATACTCAAGAGCATCTAACTCAAGTGCCGTATGTGCATTTCTCAGTGTGAAGAGCAAACAAAGTTGTCATCTGTGACGGGTATAAACCCCTAAGGCCAAAAGAATGACATCTGTGTAGAGACAATAAAAAGCAAAATCACACACTACATAGAATATATAGTATTTTTTATGGTGCCATGTAAATGAAAAACAAAGAGAAGCTTAAGGTGTAAAAAAGAGCCTAATGGATATGATTCATCTGATGCCTATGCACAATACAGCTTAATTTGGAATCGTATTATGTAACTTTCATTGTATAACACAAAAGCTGCCAATTCACACGTTTCTTACTTCACATTGCCTAAAATGAATCAGTGGATTAATTATTTGAGAAATGCTTACATAAAAGTAAAAACTGCCATCATAATGTGGAAAAAACAGTGGTGCTGATGATGTGTGCAGTTATACAGACACCGGTGGGGAACCCTAAGAAAATCCCCATATTCCCTATAGAAACTGCAATGAGAAGGAACAGATGGAGGTAGATGGGTGAACTGAACAGGCACACATCAATTTATAGGACCACCCTATTCCATACCAGTAGAGACAAAGCAAACTGGACAGATAAAAAGAGCAACAGAGAGACAAGACATTAAATTTAATAGATACAGCTGCCAGGTGTTGTTTTGTTATGAAGAAGGCTCACATGCTTACTTTTTGGAACAGATACTGGCAGAAAACAGCATTACTGCAATTCCAGTCCAGAGTGTGTTGAATTTCAAAAGGATAGACAACGTCATCAAACAGCAACGTGAAACACTGGCACCACTAGTGGGTTCCAAATGGGAAATGTATATCATCCTCCGGAGTGAAAACAATCATGGCCACCATATTGAAAGGTCATTCCAAACCGAAGTGCTCATAACTGGCCACTTCGAAGGGCCCTCCGGAATGAAGGATTGCGAAGGGTACAACTGATGAACACTTCGCGCCCGCATGATTCTTTGCGCTTATTCTATGGGTGGCGACATCGCCTATGGATGAGATAGAGGGCCATTTTCAAGAAAAAGTTGTTTGATCACATCCTTCAACCCTTTGAAGCTCTCACACCGGAGGGTAATCCCTATGAAGGGTTTAGAGATGTTCCCTTCGAAATGGAATGCAGGGCGTGTCTATAATATCTATAATTTGACTAAGATCGCCCAAATGTGTAGGCGAGTAAGGTGGGCGTACCTGTCTGTACAATTGCTTTGGAACCTGATGTTCCAAATATGGTAAGAGGCGTTACATTTCCGACACGCTTGCCGTATTCGACCAACCACAACACACTGGTTAACTGGCCAATCATAGCACACCTCGCACTTTCAGAGCGATGAGCTTTGTAAAAAATACGTGCGTTTCAGAGAGGAGAGGCAAAGAGGAGATACAAACATCCACGGTATGAGAAAACACAGCGTTTTTTAACCATTATTCGTGCATACACATTGCATTACATCTAAAACAAACGATAATATTTATTTTACCTGTGTCCTATGCAACTTCATAATCATTCACAGCTCACCGGTAGCATTCAACTTTCTTCACTTTTTGAACCACATCCAGGTGTGTCGTGTTGTCTCGAGCTGTGTGCCCCGGGTCCCTTTTCGGGTATTTCAATCAAAGGTAAACAAACTACACGTGGTACTCATATCCTATTATTTAATAATTAATATAGAGACAGCATGTTAAATCTGTGAAACTTCACTGCAGTTTAAACTTTCAACACTAGATGGCGGTAGAGTGGTTCTTTCAACTTTAGAATGTGCACTGTAACAACTTTGACAATTAAACGACTACTTCACACAACAGGGTTTTTAACAGATTACAGCAACTATGCATTCATTGTGTACTCAAAGACGTTTTTTTTCGTTTAATCACCCATACAAAAGACATAATTAAAGGTCAAATATTTTCTTAAAGGTCCTTTGTATGAAATTTAACAGCATCTAGAGCTGAGGATGCAAATTGCAACCAAACGGATCCCTCCACCCTACTAATCACTTTCGAAGAACTGCAGTTGCTGACACAGATCTAAAATGTTGTCTTGTTTTCGCTCCTTTCGGATAGAGATAACATATATAGGGAACTGCTCTGTAAAGCAGTACGTTTAGGCCGTGTATGGGGACCAGCGGTGTATGTTGATAGAAATAGTTCATTCTAAAGTAATGAAAATCACTATGTAAGGTCTTTATACAGCTTTTTTTGCTTTAGGAAGTCAGTCAGTTATGAAAAGAAAATATTTTAGATCCTGTATATGCAAGTTGTCTGACTGTAAAAGCCACTAAACGGGCACGAAATAAAACTGGCACAAGACAGGTACAAACCTTAAAACCAAAACACAGTTTTAAAAGATTTATTCTCATCCCAAAATAAACCAAATTCATCCAAAAAAATCTTTTAAAAAATGTCTTTAAAAGTGATGAAGTGGTTTGTCAACAAAACCTGTTGAGCAAACCAGAAATAATAGTTAAAAAATATTTGACGGTTCAAATCACAGTAAGAATAGAAAAAATATAATGTGGTTACTAAACACACCTTTTATAAACTGATACAAATATTCACATTTCAGTTCAAACAGCCTGTGAACTGAACATAAAATATTACACTTTAAAGCATCCAGGTACAGTGAAGCAGTGAAGTCCTCCTAAAAACATAAAACCCTTTCTAGATCTCCATGTGAGGCATCTGGACAAGTGCATTTAGGTTTCATCTACAAACGTTTACATTCAAATAGGAATATAATTAAGAATAATTTGGTTGAGTGGGTGTGACCAACATTATATAGCCCAGAATGACACTTTCCCTGCCTGCCACCATCTGGAGTGAAAAAACATATGCCAAAAAGGCAAAGTGTGTTAATACCTCTGAATATATTACTGTGTTTTTAAGGCCTCTCACTGTGACGCAAGAGTTAAATGTATGTCACCAAAGACACTCCTTTGTAGATTCTGTACATAGTCATCCGTAAACAAAGGAACTTATTGGTTCCATTAAGAACCTTTAACATCTGAAGAACCTTTCCATTATACAAATGGTTCTTTGCCTCGAAAAAAGGTTCTTCAGATTATAAGAAGTAGGAAAGATATGATTCTTTAAAGAACCTTTGACTGAATGGTTCTTCTATGGCATCGCTATGAAGAATCTTAAAGGCACCTTTATTTTTAAGAGTGTAGCTGTAATAAATTAATCACACCACAATAAAAACAGGCACCGCTGATCACATGTATGAATAGTATAGCCAGGAGCATAACTGCTCCTTTGCACAGGAAATTCTTCTGGCTCCTGTTATCATAAGGTGTGAATGTAGAAACCTCAATGAACAAAAGAAAATATTTTAACTTGGAATACTGGCCGCTGTAATACACACAGTACCAACAAACCAAAAAAATACGAGACAAACAACTTTTAAACTGTCAGTGAATGTCAGTAACTGCCTCGTAGCCCTCCCCACGATAGTTATTCATGGAGTTTCTTATGGTGTTTGTTGAGAATGTGTGAAAGGACGTTCTGGATCCTACGTCCTCCTAAAAAGTCCTTTAGAACCGCACACAATTCAACCTAAAAGTACAAAAGAGAAACATTACACATTATACAATTCACATGACTTTAAGGTTAAGTCTAAATCATTGTATAGACTGTTTCATCTTAACAACATACACAAAGGTTGTTGCGCATGCGCACTTTTGTGACCCCAACTTAACTTCCGGTAGCCTACACATTTACAAGCAATACAAGGTGGTATTTTGTTCACGTGTTGAATGACTTTATATTATTTCACTTTGAATATAAGTTGCAAATTGTTACTTTCAACCCCATCAGTAGGGACCAAAGTAACACACAGGTCGGTCAAAAGTAACACACCAATATAAGATAGATTTTCTTTTTTATTCATTTAACTGACTATGACTTTGTTCATATGTAACTACAAACACCTTATGTCTTTAATCTTTGCAAAAAAATATTAAATTACATTTCATTTTAAATTTCATTTTATCACACGTTTGAAAAATAACCTGATAGTACAAACTTTAATTTTTTGATTGGCAGTGTTCAATGCATTTTATAAAAATGTTTATCACTATGAACAAGTACCAGTCAATGTACCATACCAGTTTATTTAAATGCGACCGAACTACAGGGTCCAATTGTATATTTAATAAAATGAACATACAACAAAAATCAGCAAATAGTGGTTTTAATACAATTTATTATACAGTAAAATAAAAAATATTTTAACATAAATTAACTAAAATAGTTATATTATTAGACAATAGCCAAACACAAATCGGAAGTTAACTGGGGTCAGATGAACGCGCGTCCGATAAAATGGTCTATAGTCTACAGCATTCAAGTAAGCTACATTTAAGGCCTGTTCACACCAAGTATGATGAGAAAAATCTAAAATCAAGTAATTATTAAACAAACGTTAATGTAAATCAAGTAAATAACACCATTTTTATTTAATATGATTATATATTGTAAATCTCAATACTACAATATTTGTAAACTAAACTTAAATACTATAAAATAAAGCCAAAATATAGCCCATGTGATTTGTGTTCTATTCCAAATTGTCTAAATAAGTGTAACACGATTCAGACATGGAAGGAAGGAGTCGGGAACCGGAAGACATTTTAAACATTTAATAAAGTAATATAACAGCCGGCGGCCCCTCACGGACGACCGCCGGCGAACAAAACATAAATATAAATACAAATACAAACGTAACACAAGTTCGGGCCCGGTCCTCTCTCTTCGACGGTCCGGTCGCCCGTTCCTTTTATATGCTCCCAATCTCCTACGTGATTCAAGCCCAGTGTGCGCACAGCTGGCGCTCATTCACAATTACTCACCGGACTCGAACCACGGTCTCGCCCCGCCTACTACACTACAATAAGCCATAATAAAGTTTTGTATGAGGAACAGATCAAAATGTATATTGTCTTAACCTCTGTCTGTCACTGGTCGTAATCCATCGCATACAAATCTCTTTTTACTTTCTTGTTGTTGATCAGAAATGCAATAATGTCTTTTTCAGATACTAGAAGAACACCAATGTCATTCATGTAATTCACAAGCTTGGGATTTACTTTTCAGCGCAAAGTAAAATTGACAAATTTATTAATATAGTGTCTTTATGGGTGACAAGATTTCTCCCCCACCTGAACATGTATTCATGTTTGTCGATCTCCTTGCCTTTTTTTCGATAAGATGTTTGGACGTCTTATAATACTACATATTATAGAACCTTAAAATGTATTGCACCACTACAACACATAGGCTAAGGAATACATGAACTTAAACCTGTCTGACTGAAATGGTTTATGCTTTGTCTACATTAATACGTCTGAACACGCTTACATACTTTACATTACATACTGCGTATGAGTAAAACGTAAGACACTTCAACCTGCGTCATTTGTGTCAGGTGTTTATTTTATTTCTGCCTTATTATATCACACAAAGATTTGTTTAAATAGACGGACAATGAGAGAGGGATGTGTCTGCCGATAACACAAGACTATAAAGTTGCAAAATCAATCAGACTTTAGTCCAATATTCCCAAGACACATACCATCGATCGAGAGCAAAACCTCTCCTGATGCACCCTAGTCGCTCATACTCTGTCAGGAATTTCAACAGAGAACCCATGCGCAGATAGCAGTTTGAAAACCAAAGACTTTATTTAAATAAAGAACCCACGATGGGGCAAAACAGGTAAGTAACACAACAAAGGGTGGACAACAAACTCTCAAACAAAACACTTCCCTCAAGGGGGAAAAATGGCAAACAAAAATGGCAAAAAACAAGTTTACTACTATAAAGGGCAAGGCAGGAACATGACAGACTACAACACTAGGTAGACGTCGAAACGAACCAGCACAGGACTGAAGACAAGAGGGGAAACTAACAAGGGATAATTACACTGGGCTGGCGAGGGGAATGAAACGCTATAGGGAAGATACAGGGAAACAAGGGTGCGGGGCTAAGACACGCAACAGGAGAGAACATGGCGCAAAGTGACAACGAAGGCCATGTGCTTCCACACAAAACACAACAAGCACAAAAGACATGGTACTGTCATGACCCTGTCCACAGAACTAGATAACTTCTGACAAGGAGGACAGGATCATGACATACTCATCTGGAGTTAAATACTTTCCCCACTGCATGACTGGAACGGTGTGTGGAAACTTCTCAGAGAAGTTGGTCTAAGTCACAAGCTTTCTGATGTTGTTTGGACAGTCCTGCTGTAAAAATATTTTCTCACATTTAATGAAATTCATACAGCATATTTCAGAACATATTAATTTTGACATGTAAAATCCCAGTGAAATTAAAAACGACAATGTCTATTTTTCATGAAATATTGCAGTGTTTTTGTAAATAGTTTAGCATTGTGGGTCATTCTCTGTTTAACATTCGTGCTCCCTCATAATCCTTAGTTCAAATCTGAAAATGCACTTCCTGTTATACCTTTGACTATCCATCTTAAATGATGTAAGTGAGACGACTTGGGCGGAACATCCGTTTACTCCACTCCTTCAACAGCGAGTCTGCTACTAGTCCCATTTAAAAATGCTACGGCTCTTTTTATACATCTAATCAAATCGTAGAGTAAGACGAAAGCCACGGCCACTATTTTTCTCATTCGAAATTCCTTTGTTTGATGGTTGGAAAGGAACTAATCTCTATATGCAGGAAGTCACCAAGCCAGTGCTATTTTCAAATTCACAGAACTTGTTTTACATGAAGGTTGAAAGATTGTTTACAGAGATTATGCCACATTTATCATCATCCATTGTGTGCCTAAGCAACCTTTGGCTACAGTCAAAGATGACTCTTAAACAATTCTTAATTCTTAACAAACTGACATTCCTTCATCTGTCATTGATAATATGTATAGATAGCTCTGGCACAAATAAAAAAAAGGTTTCACATACAAGCTTCTCACTAAGCCCATAATAAGACTACACCAAAAACACTGACACTTACAGATTGTGAATAAAATTAATCCACAAAATACTGGTCACCAAAGATGTTCATATTCGATGGGTTTTTCTGGTTTGAATGTTTTTGTCTTATTTTTTGGCAAGTTCTCTATAACGGTAAAAGCCTCAGCAGGACAAACATACATTATGGCAAAACAGATACAAAACACAGTTTTGAAAGATTTATTCTCATCACAAAATAAACCAAATAGTCATTATTAGGATCATTTTCCATTGTCTGGTCATTTGTAAACAATTTGTTTTAAAAGTGATACTACCGAATACCTAACCTTTTGACCATAGCAGATATAATAATTTAAAAACCATTTGACTGTTACAATCATAGTAACCTTAGAAAAATGATTACAAATATTTACACTTCACTTCAAACAGCATATGCACTGAGCATAAAATTTTGCACTTTAGAGCTTCCAGTTTTAAGCTGTAAACATAAAATATAAAAAGTCCTCTTAAAAACAGAAAAACATTTTTAAATCTCCATGTGATGCATCAGGACAAGTGCATTATGGATTAACCATCTTTAAATTTTTACATTCATACAAGGAATATAATTAAGAATAAAAAAATCACTTTAAAATCATCTCTTTGGTGGATTGGGTGTGACTCTCACAGAGATCCTAAGGCACATGGATATTACAGTTATTGCAAAGAATGACACTATACCGGGGGGCACGGTGGCTTAGTGGTTAGCACGTTCGCCTCACACTTCCAGGGTTGGGGGTTCGATTCGCGCTTCCGACTTATGTGTGTGGAGTTTGCATGTTCTCCCCGTGCCTCGGGGGTTTCCTCCGGGTACTCCGGTTTCCTCCCCTGGTCCAAAGACATGCATGGTAGGTTGATTGGCATCTCTGGAAAAATTGTCCGTAGGGTGTGAGTGTGTGAATGAGTGAGTGTGTGTGCCCTGCGATGGGTTGGCACTCCATCCAGGGTGTATCCTGCCTTGATGCCCGATGACTCCTGAGATAGTTCGGATAAGCGGTAGAGAATGGAATGACACTATACCAGCCTACCACCATCTGGAATGAACAAAGTCATGCCAAAAATATAGAGTGTGTTTGTTACTCTAATATATTACTGTGTTTTAAGTCCTCTCACTGTGATGCAAGAGTTCAAAGTATGTCACCCAAGACACTCCTTTGTAGATTCTTTGCACAGTTCCCGTAAACAATGAAAACAACCTATGATCTTCATTTTCAAAGCAGAATTGTCAAATACCATGAACCAAAGAATGACCGGGTTTTCACACGGCTGATTTCCACCCTCTTTCTGGTAAAAAAAAACCCACCTTACACAAAGACCAGCAATCCTCCTTTTGTGCTCACTGGCGCATGAAGAGATTCATCAGTCCCGCCTGATGCAACTCCTGCCACAACCTCATCTCCATACGCATGTCATGATTGGCAAAGAAGCGCACTTTTTTATAATATTTGTCATAGTAGTGGTCCGAGTATAACTTCCAGTCTGGAGTCATGAACCCGTAGGCATCGACCTGGAAACAACAAAACAATAAATCACTTTTCTTGGAAGTTAGCCAAAGTACATTTTACTGGCATCATGATTTATTGGAATGAATTGGCCGCATGATATCCAGTCAGGTGAGTTCTCTGGGCATTGTTTTATTCACAGTTCATAAAAACCAGCTACCCTTTTGTCATTTTGTAAATAGAGGTAAACTTTAAGAAAGGTGTCATATTCTAAATTTGCACAATAAGTGAGGCAACATCGTTGAATTATCAATCAAATAGACTCATCTCACACACCAATAAATACAAACAAACCTGATCACACGTATGAACAGCAGCCAGGAGCATGACTGCTCCTGTGGACGGTCTGTAAAATCTTTTGGCACCTGTTCTCAGAAGGCCTGAATGCAGAAACCTTGATGAACAAAAGAAAATAATTAAACCTTGATAACTGACTGCTGTAGTACATACTGTAAAAACAAAGCTAAATAAAAGCTAAATGAAAGAGAACGTTTTTGCATGAAATGCAGTCCTGGAGTCTAAACCAATCTGACATTATAACTACTACATGGCGCAGCTGATTGGTTCCTTCCTATATCAGCAGCCAATGAGCATTCTCCTCTACGTATAAAACTTGGCTAGTGATTCGGAAACCCTCCTCCTTCCCCAGCTCCATATGTATGGATCTTCTACAAGGTGATCATGTAATCTATGGGGGGTTTATTCATATATGTTATATGGCACCAGCACACAGTCATAAAAAAGTCATACACAAAAATCTTACCTGTTTCTAAGGTAACGAGTAAAATCTGGATGGTAAATTTTGAACTTTTCCACTGTTACATCTTCACCAAAGTATTTAGGGGGACTAAAAGAACATAAAAAATAATTGAATTCAGGCTACATGGTACAACACATCCAACACAATTCACATTAATGATTACGGTTAAAAGCAGGACAAAAACCAATGAGCTGTGGGCAATATATCTGTGGGTCTCAGAAAAAAGGTTTAATAATAATTACTTTTTGCTGCGCTCAGGGCCTTTTTCAATGACGGTATGTGTGGCAGCTGCTGTCATAAGAATGTAATCTCGGTTGTGATCCGGCAGGAAAATATATCTTGTCTCCTGTTCAGAGAAAGAGTCGGTGAGACAGAATTAGGAACAAACAACCTCACCACTAAATAAACATTCTGTTGGAGAATTTGAGAAAATGTTTTCTGTCTAGCTGCTTACCTCAGATATTGGTGGTCCTCTGTAGCCCACTCCACGATAGCTTCGCATGGAGTTTCGCATGGTGTTCGTGGAGAATGTGTAAAAGGACGTTCTGGATCCCACGTCCTCCTCGAAGCCCTTCAGAATCGCACCATTCACCCTAAAAGTACACATTATACAATGCACATGACTTCACATTTGATCAATTTAGGTACGAGTCTAGATTATTGTATAGACTACTAGAGTAGTCAAGTAAACTACATACGCCCTGTTGTCAAGTAAACTACAAAAACATTTGAAAAATGATACATTTGAATAATTATTAAATAAACGCAAATGTAAATCAACTAAATGCCACAATTTAAATGAAATATTTTTATTTGTAAATCTCAATGAATAATAAAATAAAATAAATTAAAATAAGTACCTCATACGATTTATGTTCTCTATTCTAAATTTTCTATTTCTAAATTTCTGAATGAATGGTTCTGTATACTGTGTTAGGTTATATGAGACCAGTCCTCTTTTTTTTTTGATTGCACTTATGCTTTTGTTGTACTTATGCTGTCCCAATTGCTTCTATTGCCACCCTACCTGTAAGTCGCTTTGGATAAAAGCGTCTGCTAAATGACTAAATGTAAATGTAAATGTAATAATACAGTATAAGAAGCCATAATACTTCCGTCACAGGTTATCATCTATCGAATATCTCTTTTGACCCTTTAGTAATAGTTTATCAGAATTGCAATTAAGTCTTTTTCAGATAATAGAACACCAATAACATTAATGTAAATTCAGCATTTTTTTTGTGGGTTACAAGATTTCTCCCTACCTGAACACGTAGTCATGTTCGTCGATCTCCTTTCCTTTTTTCGATCCATTCAGTATTCCCCCATTTCCCACTACCGCACAGCGGATACACGCTGATCTGTTTATTCTTTTCTCCCAGTCGTCAAACATTAACCGATTTGCTGTCGTGTTCATAATTCCTAATGAGCTCTTCAACACTGAGAATAACAAAGGACACACAGATCAACTAAAACCCTTGGTTTTCTAAATAACTGGACATCTTCTTATACTACATGTTATAGAACTGCACGTTACTGCAGTTCACTGTAGTACCACCAAAACACTTAAGAAGTACATGAACTTCATTAGTAGATTAATGGACTAAAAGGGATAGTTCACCCAAAAATGTAAAAGTCAACGGGGGTTCTATATTTGATTAACAACATTCTTTAAAATATATTTTGGTTCTGCAGAAAGTTTGGAATGACATTTACATTAATGTATTTGGCTGATGCTTTTATCCAAAGCGGCTTACATTTCATTATACTATACATTTGTTTCTGAGCATGTGCAATCCCTGGGATCGAACCCATGAACTTGGAGTTGCAAGCACAGGATGCCACACTGTTAAGAAGTTCTGTAGATATTACAGTATTACTGGCAGCAGTTTGCCAGTAATTTACAGTAGGGTTTACGTTTATGTAATTTACTGGTAACAGTTTGTTCAAAGATAAATGATCATTAAACATTAACAAGTCTTTATCCTTACAGAAAATAACTATAAAATTACAGCCTCGTGCAAAGCATTCTGGGAACCAAAACAAGAAAAAAAGCAGAAAAAGTTTTATGTGGATTTCTGGTTCCCAGAATGCTTTGCATGAGGCTGTTATTTTATAGTTTTTTCATTTATCTTTGAACAAACGGTTGCCAGTAAATTAGATCAATATAAATCTACAGTAAGCTACCGGCAACTAGCTGCATACAGCAAAAATGTTTACAGTGCATGAATAACACGAGAATGAGTAAATTATTTTTAGTTCAACTTTGGGTGAACTATCATTCTAAAGTAAATTAAGTCAAACTTAACGAACATAAATTATTGAATATTTGGCTCTTATTTGTTAAGTGTTGACTGAACTATTTATGTAAAGTGAACACTGAAGTATGATGTCAACCAAAAGCTTTTCTAAAATAAATTAGAACAAACACTCTTGGTTTTTCAATCGGAGTTCAGTCGAAAATTCCCACAACACATACCATCGAGTGTAACGCCTCCCCAGCCATGTGCTCCACCATAGCGACTCAGTCGCTCATACTCGTCTGGAGTTAAATGCTTAGCCCACTGCAGGACTGGAATGGTCTGTAGAAACATCGCAGAGAACTTGGTCTGAGGCACATGCTTTCTGATGTTGTTTGGACAGTCCTGCAATAAAATCAGACAATACAGTTTCTCATTTAATGAGATTCATGCAGCATTTTTCAGAAGAACTGAATATTGATATTTGAACATAAAATTGCTGATGGTTTGAAAGAAGAAACTAATCTCAACGTGCAGGTAAAGCCAATGCTATCAAACTTACACAACTCTTATTACTGGAAGGTTAAGAGATGTACTCACTACTCATTACATAAGCAATGCCATTTTTGCCACAACATGTTTTTAACTAATAAAAGCTTGTGTAAGGCCATAATAAAACTACACAGACTTACTGTTTGTGAAGGAAATTCATCCACAAAATACTGCTCACCAAAGTCAAACTGTGGTTTACTTTCTGGTTTTAATATTTTAGTCTCATTTTTTGGTTCTGTCCTTTGTAATGTGTTGGTGTTTTGATCTGGAGTGACAGGCTGTGTTTTATCTGTGTCTTCAGATTCATCTTGGTGATCAAGCTGTTGCTCTGAACTCTGATCTGATTCTGTATTAAAGTCCAGCTCATTCTCAGCAGATAGTTGATACTCCGAAGAGATGTTAGTGTCATTTCTGAGATTATAAAACCTGTGGGCAAACGGGGCAGAACATAATAGAGGATGACTAGCATGACACAGCAATATTATTTCAATTTATGACAGAAGTTTTTTCAGTGCTGATAGATTGTAGGATCTGAATTTCTTAAAAGCAACCTGTTTGTGTGTGTGTGTATTTTCTAAAGATGATGAAATTATGACTTGAGAGTACAGACCTACATTTTTTATTGTTTTTAATTTCTTATTTCCTTATCCTTTTATTCTTTATCATTATTTTAATACATATTAATACATATTATAAGTTATATTATATTCTACAATCTGCTTGTATTGTCTTCACAAGTAGATATGAGTTTGCAATAGTCTCACATAAGAAATACATGAACGTAATTAGTAGACTAATGGACTTCACCCAAAGATGACTTATTTCTCCTCATGTGGTTCAAAACCTGTTTATGACTCTTTTATCTGTGGAACACGAAAGAAGATATTTTGAAAATGATTGTGTTCATAGAGTGGAAGTCAATGGCGGAGATATCAAGAGTTTGCGGTAGTCTTGGACTCAAGGTTCATAATAACGTCACGAGATAATGTTGCGAAACAGTTATTTTCCACTGTCTTCGTATAAAAATACCTGCTCGATGTGTTGCTAGTCAGACCTAGTGAAACGAAGTTAGATGGAGATAGAAAAAACTCTAGACAGAGTTCTAGGCAGAGTGAGAATGGGCATCTGAACGGATCTATGATTTTCTCTCTCTAATAAACTTTGCTCATGTTATTATAACATCACTTTGTCTCCTGCCTGCTGTTCTTCCCCTCTGACATCCAAGTGTGCAGAATAGTTAGATCTATCAGTTTTGATGTATGAACAAGATGGAACGACACTACAGAATCAAAAACAAGATAGAATAATTTATAAGATCTTTCAGTGCTATGAGGTTTTTGTATTGGACTTCTGAGCAGAACTGCTCCATTCCTCTTTAGTCATGAACACCTCAGATGACGAAACATATTAATAACATGAGATTTTCTGAATTTTATGTCAATATTGCATTGTGTGCCATACAACACTATAACAGAACTTTTATTACCCATCCTGCTATATAATACGTCAGCAAACATCATCAAAAAGACTACTGGAAGTTAATGTTTGTCTACGAATTTACAGTTTCCACAATATACTTATTGCTCGAGACACAAAAGCATTTTTCAATCAATCTGAATAAAGATGTGAATAAAGTAGGCCTAAGTTTTAAGTGACCTAATAAATAAAATGAATCATTCTGTTAAACAGTATTTTAAAATATATGTAAGGGATAATGTACAGGCAGTCGGTTGTTATCGCAAGAATACAGTTTATTTCACGACGACAGATCCAACTATGGATATGGCTTGCAAATCTTATTGTTCCAAAATTAGAGTCCGGATTCACTAGATCTCTCCCCGTCAGGAATTTATTACATCTGAAAATATCAACTCTGTTGTGATTTAATACTTCAAAACCACCACGGGTAGATACAGAGATGAAGGAAAGAACAGAAGGCAGGAGACGAAGTGATGTTGAATTAAATGAAAGATGGTTTATTGAATAATCTCAGTTGTGCTTCAATGCTCAGGCTAGCTCTGTCCAACTCCGTCTGACTAGACACAGATTCAATGGGTATTTTTAGCCACGCAAGTATCAAAACATTGTCTCGTGACGTTGTTATGAACCTTGAGATGGAGACCATCGGAGACTCATATCAGCATAGAAGACCATACAGCACCCCACAGAAGATAAAGCAATGTGAAAAATAAGGACAAATGTAACAAATAATAAATGTAAATAATAAAATTATCAAATATATTAATGAATATATATGATTAATGAAATATATTAAATGCATAAAACTTAAATAATGTGATAAATGAAGTAAATGAAATAGAATAATACAATTAAATTAAAAACAAATGTATGTTTCTACATGAGAACAGACAGCTGTCTGTACATTATGCTGCTTATTACAAAAACAATAACACTTGGTGAGCTGGATGTTGCAAATCATTTTGACACCCATAGTTAAATATTATACACAATTTTTTTTTCATTTTGTAATTTTTTTGACAGGTGCAGTATAATAGTATAATAAGTAAATAAGTAAATGTGCCTATATATATATATATATATACTTGCCACAAGGCTACATTTATTTGAGCTAAAATTATTGTATTTAAATATTGCTATGTGTGTATATATATATATATATATATTTATTTTTATTATACACACACACACACACACACACACACACACACACACACACATACATATACATATACATATATATATATATATATATATATATATATATATATATATATATATATATATATATATATATATAAATATATATATACACACACATAAATATTTAAATACAATATTTTTAGCTCAAATAAATTTAGCCTTGTGGCAAGTAACCTGGTAGTATGAAGGATAATGTAAATCCAGACGGTTGTTAAACCAGATGTCATTAACGCTCATTTCCATGTCATTTCCATGTCATTTCCTACGTTTCCGAAGTACATTATTCCAACATGTGAATGCATTTAAAGCCCTGATCTGTAAAACATTATGTACTGACCATAATTATATTCATGAAATGTTACCAACACAAGATTTTTATAGCGTTGTTACGACAAAACCTAAATTTCATTAAGCATTAGGTTATTACAAATAAAAATGTTATGCCGAATGTGTACCTTATCCTGACCAGCAGGCTTTTCCATGCGCGTCTGTGTTAAAATTAGAGCTTTGCCCTTTAAAAGCATCTGGGCTACATTTCGCATAACAGACTCCACTTTGAGCCCAATGATTCTGCACTTCTACAAGAGCTCACCGGTATCACTAATGCACTTTATTGGACTAAAGCCAAACCAGACTGATTCTATGCTTGCCTGAACTAAAAACAGCAGAAGCAAAGCCATGGACGCTGAATCCTGTGGCGTTTACAGTTTTTAATACTAGGTTAACATTACGAACAATAGAAAACTGGCCAGCCTGAGGAAGTTGGAAGTTAATGGTTAATCTCATTATGTACCAAAGGCTGTATTTCTTGCCTTTCCTACTAACGCACTACTATTTCAATGCTTCAAAACAATTTTGTGTAAATGAAAATATAAATGGTTAAGAATCAAAATTCAAATAAGAAAAAAAATTTACAAATCATGGGTCTGTCACTAGGTAAACATTAACAAAAAAATATCACAAATCATTTTCTAAGCGCATGACAAATGGCTGCATACTATAATGATTATCAGAGAAGCTCTGCTCTCTAGAGACACCATGCAGAATATGCGCTTTCATAATGACAACGTAAGCAAAAACCGCCAACAACAGTCAAAAGAAAAACGTAAAGTTCTAGAAAACATTTAAGAGTGTTTTCACATCTCACATATTTAGTACGGTTGAAGCGCACGAGAGTTCGTTTTTCTTCTTGGTGCGGCTCGTTTAGGCAGGTGTGAATGCATCAATCGCATTTGTGTGCACAGCAAAAGCGGACCAAATAAGCATACAGAGGCCTCGTTGAAAAGTTGACCTCGGTATGCTTCAAACGAATCCTGGAGCGGTTTATTTGTGGTGTGAACGTGATCCTACCCCGAACACACCCAAGTACCAAACCTTTTTGGACTAAAGCAGCTGCTGTAGTCAGCTGCGCTGTTCATTATGGAATGATGAAAGTGTTGAAAGGTGTTTGTGGACAATTTGCAGAACAGCGCAATATTTTTATTGTTTAGCAAACAACTCAGGGTAAGGGGGTTTAATAGATCTGTGGAACAAAGCTGTGTTCAAGGTAAAGAAACTCCGCCAGCAGTATATCCAGTTGTGGGATGTACAAGTCCCCCTGTTACGATGACCTCGATAATATACTTGGGACGAAACCGGACGTTGACCTGGTGGATGTTGTTGAGATCGTCATTGCGATTCCCTTCTGTTCTACATTTCTTTGTCAGATCGTTGTACGCTAAATGTGTGTGTTTACCCTGTGTATGTTACTGCTGTTCTCCTAACTACCTAGTATTTTATATCTAGTCTCGGTTTTTAGCTTCAGTATAGCCTTTGTTATTTTTTGCAGTTCTATCCTAGCCTTAGCCAAGTCTTGCTTCCCCATCGTACCCTTCAAAAGTTAGTTTATGGCCACACTTGTTATTTTTCTCTGCCCTCTCCTCAGTACCCGTTGGTGTCACAGACTCGTTCCTTCATCACCACCAGACTTCACCCTCCAGACACAGGATTTCCCCAGACCGGGTTGGACTCTTGATTTTTGCACAGCGTGTGTTAGCGGGTCGAGCGTTCTCCACTCCAGGACCTCTGTGTTTTGAGCTCTATCCTGTACGAAGGTGTCTGCTATTCGGCGGGTCAAGTCTCTCCCAGCAGATCTCTGGGCTACTGGTGGTGTCACTATTGACTGTCTTGTCTATCTAACGTGTTAATACATTTCTGTTTCTCCCTGCAATTGAGTCTGTTGTCTGGTATATCATGACTCATTTTGGTTCGTTTTAACTGGTTCGGCCCAAAGCAATCAGTGTGAAAAGGAACCAACACCACTGAAAAATGCTACAATGTATGCATTGGTCCAGAGCAATCCAAACTTAAGGGGATTCATAGTTCACACAAAGAAAATTCTTTCATCATATACACCCATATGTCATTCCAAACATGCACAACCTACTGTTGCCTACAGAACATAAAGAAGAGAACACTGGCAACCAAACAACATTGCCATGAATTGACTTACATTGTATAACAAATCCACTGCTTTGTTTTTTATATCATCTTTTGTATCGTGTTCCACAGAAAGAGTCATATTCAAGTTTGAATAATATGATCTGGTCCTTAAATTTTTGAGTGTTTATAAATGTAAAAAAAAATATTATTGGAAGTTGGATAAAAAAGTTGCATCTTACCTGATGCGTTTAAGGCTTTGGAAAGACACTGTTTGCCATGGAGTTTGAATCTGCAAAGCGAAGCACACCATAAATATTGCCAACAATCCGATGCCCAGCAATGCAATGAACCACACCAGCAGTCTTCGAGGAAGTCGGAATTTCATTGTAACACTTTGCTTAGTCCCAAATTGCTGAGAATGGCCAAGAACACCTCGTCACCGTGTAAGGACATGGGAGTTCCTCTGGGCAACTGTTTGAGCACTGTTTCAATAAAACTAAAAAGTCCTTCTTAAACGGAAGAGGCAGGCAGAAGCTGTGAAGTACGTTTGTTTAAGCTCTGGTGTTCACTTCCCTAAAGGGTGAAGAAAAATCAATAATGGTTAGCAACTTTCCCCTGAGGAGTTTTGCTAGGTAACCAACATAATCCCCCCCAAGAAAAATATTCCCTGACCAAATCTCACATGCTGAAGAGTCCAAATACAACATTATCATGGTTTTTATACGAATAGATCCGTTTAGAATGTACTAATAATGTGAATAATTCATTATTTAACAATGTAAAAGCTTTAAAATTTTCTAGAGGCTGGGAAAGATTGTTTAGATGTATATTTACTTGATTCTGAAAGTGTTCATGTGAAAACAATAAATAGATTGATAAAAAATGTCTAAAGGCAAGGACTGACAGTCAGGCTTCTTGAATTGAGTAAAACTATCAATATAAAGGGAGCAAGTTAACAACTTGATGGATCGCATAGACGGCTACTCAGGAAGAACCTGAAAAACAACATTTCGTGAGCCGACAGCTCTTAGAATGACACATTTAAAAAAAAAACAGTAATAACATGAATATCAACTGAAATGTTGACACAAATTCCCTCTTTCTGTCTGGCAAACAAAGCTTTCTTTATATGCACATTCCTGCTATTGTACCGTTGAATTTGCAATGACGAGAATAGCATTTGCTTGAATAAGTTCTTTCTAAGCTCTGGGCTTTTCAGAAACTTTTACTCCGCTTTCTGAAACTCAGAATAGACCACGAGTAATTTCTGAAGACAACTGAACAGTAAACCAAAGTCCTTTTTCTTTAAAAAAGCATTTGGACTGCTTAGTTTAAACTCTTAAAAAAAGTCTAAGGAAATAAAACAAACAAAAAAGTATAACAAAAAGAAACACAAAAAGTCAGAAAACAAAGTAACAACTGTTCAAGAACAACTTTGTCCCTAAACTCAATGAAAACTCCCACAATAGACGAACAGAAACAAAAAAACATGTAAAGATGAACAAATATTTCTCGTACCTGAAGGGAAACTTCTGACAAGCGTTGGGAGTTGGATTTGAGCAACAGCGAGCTCATCTTAACACCTAAACTCTAACAGCTCCACGAACACAGGGACTTGAGAGACCGCCCTATTGTAAGATGAATAACAGCTGCTAGAAATCGTCACTGCCCCTGTCCCCTCCCCCAAAGAAATAAAAGAGGAAGACAGAGAGAGAGAGAGAGAGAGAGAGAGAGAGAGAGAGAGAGAGAGAGAGAGAGAGAGAGAGAGAGAGAGAGAGAGAGAGAGAGAGATGGCCAAGTATCACTTCGAACAGTACATAAAGGGAACATAGATCAGATCAACTGCACAGATATAAACAACACAATCTGGTGACAAATACAGCTGACTGCCAAAACAACCAGATGAATACACAAACTCCATTAAAAATTTGAAGTATAGAATAATCTTTGGAAAAATAAGATGCGGCGACCTGTGGAACACACACCAGGTTTAAAAAGTTAATAACAGAAGTTATAGCTGATCATTTCCATACAATGTTGTTAACTCCTCTTATCTCTGTCTCACACACAAGCCCCTCCTCTGTCTTCTCACGTTTAAAGGGGACATAATGGTCACATGGGTGCTTGAACAATTTGAAAGGTTGCTTGAAACTTCTGCAGTGGCACATTCTACATAATGGCAAGCAAATGGCCCGCTCACTCACAAGCAAAGGAAATAAGCGTGGCAAAGGAAGCGACGTAATAACCTCATTATCTTCAGCCGGCATGTTCCGTGATGCTCTGTATCGGAGTGCATTGGGAGATAAACTTTCATGAGTAACTTTCATTTGAAGTGTTTTTCAGTAAAAAGAAAGACGTGCTTTTTGTTGATTTATCTTTGAGATTAAGAAGAGTTTTGGTAGTATTGAGAATAAAACAATCAGTATTTCCTGATAAAAAAAAACTAACCCTCTCTCCTATTCTCAACAGGTATTGTTCTGGCTTTTGTTGAAAATAGTAACTTTGTATTTGCACCTATTGTATTATTTCTCATGTATGACATTTCGCTTATTGCTGCCTGAACTCCCTGTAAGTCACTTTGGATAAAAGTGTCTGCTAAATGACTAAATGTATAGTAAATGTGTTCTGCAGAAGAAAGAAAGTCATACAGGTTTGAAATAACAAGAGGGCGTGTAAATGATGACAGAATATTTGGTTTGTCGGTGAACTACTATGTTTACACTGAACACGCTTGAAAACATTAAAAAACATCTACAACACGTATTTTCTACGGGAATTAAAAATGTCTAAAAATGGGGTTGAGCAATTATGCAACTGTTAGTAATGCAAGCGCAGAAAATAAATAAACAAGTCAACAAGTTCGTTTTAAAGGTTTATTTTCTTAATGACAATCGAAGATTCTCTTCTCCACTGCGGGAAAACAAAGCTATTAATCCTGACGAACAAAATACAGGAAGTGGGTAAAAAAGGTCATATTAAGAGCTACGTTTAAGAGCATATTTAACTTAAAAATAACAGCACATGCGAAAACAAACAAAACACAAAAACTTGTAAGAGTCATCTCAGGAAAAACAGTTCCCCAACGAATTGAATATAAGATAATAACAATAGTGTTTTCAGTTCAAAGTTACGAAACACCAGAATAAAATGGCGACCGGCGCTTGGCTCTTAAACACCACACACACATACACGCACACACATTAAAGAATGATTCATTGGCACGAGTGGGACTGGCACGCACCAGCCATGCCAACCGACGGAGGGAAAAGACAGCCAAGGACCTGCATCTGCTGCCAAAATTCACTTCTAACCTTCATCTAAAGTATCGGAAACATTCTCAGAATGTCTTTAACATAAAACCTCACCTAAAGGTTCTAATAAAATGGCTCGGATGCTGATATTGGCAAACGAGTCATTAAACGATGCTTGTTTGTGTGCCTGGGCCACGTGACAGCACGCTGTAGTCAAATTGGTCTCTTGCGGCATTTTAAACAGCAAGCTTGTCGAGAGTTCACAGGCTTGACAACACTTAAATGACACACTTGATCTGTTTGTCCCTAGGAAACACTCATAAGCCAACAACAACGAGGCACTTTGTCCTCACACCTTTGTGGTGTGGTTTTGTTCACCAAACAAAAAACGTCAGGAAAATCTGACATATAAAATCCATCAAACAGTGGGAGGGAAGTCAGCTATGGTCTGCTCACATAGTTCAACTTTCAAGTAAACAACAGATTCCCACATTGGTTTGGTGCTGCTAGTGTCCTCCATTTCATGTCTGCAGTTTGTTTCACTGCACTTTTGTTTCGTTTTTTCTGATGTACATCCTTATTAAAACAATGTCATTTTACAAAAAATGAAAACAAGGACAAAGAAGACCAGTGAGAGTTTTGAAGTCCCTCCCTTCCTTCCTACCCCACCATTTTAAACTCCTGCTGTACTGCATTTGTACCGGCGGCTTCTCTCTTGGGCAGGACGCTTGGTATAGATTGTAAAAGGAGAGAGAGTACCAATTATGCTACGTCTCCGCAAGGTCACCAAACATGAATGCTTTGTTTTTTGTTAGGAATGCTGCTCCTGTTTGTTTAAGGAAACAAAGTAATTAATGGGTTTCAGTAGTTGGCAGGAATAGAGGAATCTGTGTAAATATTGAGTTAAAACACAAAAACATAATTCAAAACCCAACCCTTAGCTTAACCATTGTTCTACCAACAAGGATGTTGATCAAGGTACGTGTCCTACTTCATCAACATCAGTCACGGTCAAATCCAGCCATCACCAAACACTGTCAATATTTTCTTCTTTGAATCGACTCATTTTCAATCTCTTTCCAACTTTCAATATCCATCTCAACTTTCCCTTAATCACAACTCATCGCAAAACAGCAGCATGCCATGTACGAGAGCTTTTCATTCAAATGTCAGTCCCTTTAAATCTACAAAAAAAACACTTCATAATTTTCTTCTCTCTTGTCAAGAAACTCTCTAAAACTTCTGTGCTGCCATCTGATGTTTGACGAAAAGTTGGGCTTCACTAAGGGCTGTGTGCGAGCATGTTAGGTGGCCTGGGGGCTTTGGGACGAAAGTCATCTGTATGCAGTGGAAATTAGGGGAAGGGGAGTGTGGACGTGGAGTTTTGTGCTGATAGTGGTGGCGGGGGTTTACTTTAATGTTGAGGGTTACGATTTTGTCTAATCTAAACTCTGACATTTCCCAAACTGGAGGGAGGGGGGGGACACCCGGAAAAAAAATTCTAGTGAATGCCACTGTGAGCAGCCAAAGGGTTTTTTACTTCTGGGTTGGATCTCACAAAAGCAAATGCTAAAATATTTCACCCTTAAAGTCAAAGAAAAAAAATGAAGCTTTTTTAAGCCCATTTAGGTTTTTTTTCATTGTGAGAACTTTATGATGGTTCAACCCTTTGAATATTTTTAAGATGATCACAGGATTATCATTACTGTAATACAGTAAATTTCTAGTGTACAACAGTAACAAATTCAAATCATGTTTTTATAAATTAAAACCAGTGCACCAGCACTAGCAAGGCATATAAATAGTTTAAAAAAAAAATCGAAATATATATTCTTAATATTTAGGAAAATATTCCCTGTAAAAATGTAATTCCTATTTTGTTCTTTTGATTTTGAGGTGAAATATAAAGCGAACATGTTCTTCAGGCTTAATGACATCATCCGCTAGGATTTGCCAATTTATCTGTGCATGATGCCACGGGTTGGGTGGAGTCTGCAATTCGGTCAAATCCGTGCAAGAGAGACGCACAAAAACAAGGCAACATAAAAATTGAATTTGTCTCTAATTTTTTGTCCTGTTCCCATGGGAATTTCATGTCATGGATGGTTTGACGTGAAATGAGATTTGGGTGGAACAAAACTGTTCTTTCATTCCTCAGTTTACCCAAACAAAAGAAAAAGAAACCAGACAAAACAATAGAGGACAAGAATATTTTGTCGTGCAGGGGATGGTATCACACAAGGGATGGGGTGGTGGGAGGGCCCAATGCCCTGACTTGTCAATCATTTCCCCAAGAGCTGTTTTCTTTGCTGTTCCAACAAAGCTTCAAGATGATCTGCTCTCTTCAACGCAGCCTGGAAGATCAAAGGTGTAAGCAAAAACGATTTAAAACACAACTCACAAACACTGTTTACACATATAGTACTGTATGATAATGGTATCTTTTGATGTTTCGAAACATGACTTATTTTCCTGTACACGCAGTCACAAAATCAGATAACCTCCACTTGACACGTACAGTATAAACTGTTAACATGACATTTTATACCTCATGCTGTTTCCTCAGGTTATTCACAGTCTCTTCTTTCTTCAGAATAGCCGACTTCACTCTATTTTAATGAGGAGATCAGAAACTCATCAGATATAGAATAAACACATCACGTTCGACCATTTCTTATATAACCATTTGTGAAATCATTGCATAATTTTGTCCATCATTAGCCATTTTCTCTTACCTTTGATGCACTTCCGCAAGCTCCTCCTCTTTCTCTCGACTAACTCGTTCCACCTCTAACCGGAGTCGTGCCTTGGCCTCCGACACCTCGATTTTAATCCTCTTGTTCTCTTCTTCTGTCTCTACCAACCTTTCAGCAAATTCCTGCCTGATCACTTCAGCCAGGCTGCGGCGCTCCTCTGACAACTTGTCACGTGCCTGTGATCCACATCGCGGAAAGAGACACAAAACATTCAAAATGCATCTTGATTTTAGGGCCTAAGAATAGACATTAACATTTAGGAGCTTTTCATTCAAAGCGGAAAAAAAAAATCCTTCATCTAGTCCCGACAATACCGGTCTTCTGTATAGAACGTCAGCTTTAGTTTATTTGTTTCTTAATACTAATCTCTACACCCCACACAATGCAAGCAGCCGACAGGTGTAAAGCCAGCAAAAAAGGTCAAAAGTCACCTAGTTTATTGCACCTGTGAATTTGACTAGCTTCTGACATAGAAAACGCTGTTTCATCGTCTGACTTGCACAACACTATGTAATCATAAAAGAAAGTGATCGATTACGGATTTCTGTTGAAATTTACATAAGCTACTGTTTGCTATACACGAGTGCTAAACATATAACATAAACAACAAAAACATATTGGAATTTAATCCTTACTGTGTCTTACACACAGGGTCAGAAGAGTTCTTGACTTAAACTGCCAGTCAATGTTCTCATTAAATTCGGCTAAAAACGTGAGACTAATTACTGACTTATAACAACACCTCATTAAAAATCTGCAAAAAGAAAACAACAGTCTTTATATAGTCTTCAAATAGAAAAATCTTACGTAAAAATAGCATTGCATTATGCATTATATAGTAAGAACCATTATTATTAATGAAAATAAAATAAATGTAATGAAATAAAAAATATTAAGAATCTTTAAGAATAAAATTTTGGATTCTCATCCTTAAACACTGCTCAGTGTCAAATATCAGTTGATATTTCACCCGAAAATGAAAATTCGGTCATTGTCAATCAAAAATGTTAACAGCAACGGCACCCGTTGACTTGCCCTGGTTTTGTGTCTATACAAGTGAAGTGAATGGGTGCCAGAGCTGTTTGGATACCAACTTTCTTCAAAATATCTTCTTTTGTGTTTGGCTGTAGAAAAAAAGTCATACAGGTTTAAAACGACAGGAGGTCGAGTAAATGATGAGAGAATCTTCATTTTTGGGTGAACTATCCTTTTAAATTAGTGAACAGGTGCTTTATGACCCCTGATCATCTGTTTAACTGTATAGTAAAATGTGTAAGGTATCAGTGGACTACAAAAGACTCCAAGGCTTTATGAGGCATCTCTGCACTTTTATTGACAAAAGACAAACATGGCAGTTCCTCGTGATGGCAGTTACCTGGGAGAGGTCACTAATCTCCTGTTCTTTCTGTCGTAAGAGGGACTGCAGACGTAGAAGCTCGGCCTCCATCTCGCTATGTTTCTCTCGCGTCTCCTGTTGTTTCTGCAGTGCCGCCCGCTCCGAACGCTCCAGATCTCTGAGCTCGGCTTCGTATTTCTCCCTCACACGCTTTATCCTGCGAGAACACCCCCTCCCCACATTATTACACATTTCTTAAATGGAAAGTTCACCCAAACATTATTTTGTGATCATTTATTCACCCTCATGTAGTTCCACACTTTATGATTATTTTTGTGGAACCCATATAACGTTCTGTGTCCTGCAGTAGACAGAAAGACCTACTGACATGAAGGTGAGTAAATAATGTCACTGATGTACAAATGAGGACGAATCAAACTGTGACATCCTGTTTTCTCTTTAGACACAAACAGGAAGTGGAAACACACCGGTTGTCAGACGCTCTCTCGCACTCCTCTCTGGCCACTCTGGTTTCCTCCTCCAATCTTTGGATGGCCAGCTCGATCTCTTTGTCTCTCCCTCGGCGCACTTCTTCCTTCAGCTCCCTCTCTCTGCTCAACAGCCAAGCTTCCTGTGAGAGGAAACACCATGTTTGCTACGACCACACAGACATTTCAGTTCACACACATACAGCTACATGAGGAAAACTTGTTCTCTTTGCCATTGGGTGGGTAAATAAAGCATCCGTGAGATACACGAGATATCAGCTTGTATGTTTGCTGACTTAGATGGAAGGGTAGATTATTATCAAAGCTAACTAGTCTATATATCATAGATCTAGCGGGAGACATGTTTGCTACATGCACAAACCTGAGAAATATCAGGAGTTTTCATTGCAGAAAGCTGGTTCATCTTTAACTGATGCATATCAAATCATTACACAAAGCCTATACTAGAATACTAAATGCACAACAAGGTAAAAAATAATTGGTTGCTTTGCATTTTAAGATATAAAATGCAAACCTTCTTTTAAATTTTGTTTAATTATAATTCATCATAATATGTTGCCGTGACTTTTTGAACACATTTTCTTTTTGCAGTGAACAGGCCTGGAAACGCAAGATATTAAACTTGTGCTACTGATCTTCAGTCTTATATAGTTGGTACACTTTGAAAAAACCTCATTTCCTATCATCTAATAATACCCTAATAACCTTATACACCATGAAATTATAAAATCAATTTATTATGCAAATGAAAAACCATCCATATCAGAGCTCATTGAACCTATTTTATTGTTATGAATTTAAAAACTCGTAGTAAAGTTTTCTCCGTTAAACAGTGGTTTCCAAACAATAGATTTGAGGCAATATTGACATTTTGTGTGCACACATTTGCTTCTCGCAAACACTATCTCTATGCAAACCTTAAGACTAACAACATTTAGCATTCAACGCAAGGAACAAAATTAAATGGAAGTATATTAGTTTAGTATAAAACATCATTCAACAGAAAAAAATTTTTTACACCAACCTCTTTCTTCATGTAATTTTCTTCCCATGTCTGTTTCTCAATCTCAAGTCTTTCCTTCAAGGCTTTTATTTCAACCTTATTAACAATACAAACACAAGAACCGACATGTCAATATTGTAATAGACAGGTTTCTGTGTATTATCAAACTGGATATTTGAGTTCCGGTTCCAAAGGATCAGGTCACATTCACACATGCGGTCGAATTGTTTAGAGAAGAAACTGATATTACAATGCTATTCAACCAACTAGTCAATGCCAAAATAAATGTATAAATAATAAACACACAGACACACATATATACAAACACAGAAGGGCAAAGAACGTATGTGATTGGCTGCAGCATTACTTAAATGCTACAATTACAGAGTTTGTTAAATCTAGCGTTGAAGATTCCTAAAAGTTTGCTCGAATGCTACCTGGTGTCGTCTTTCCTGTTCTTCTCGGCTCTTCTCCAGCTCTTCTCTGAGTGCTTTTCCTGTCAGAGAACTGTTGTCTTCCAGCTGCTTCCTTAAGTCCTCGAGTTCAGCACGCTGCCTGTTGGGCAAAGACACAAAGTCAGTAAAAAAAAAAACAGGCCTTATGGTGATGATGTCCCAAACTACTTGTAAATCCAAATATCACACTCATTTCTTATAGACGGTTTCATTGGACGTACACGCCTGACTCCAAGTTAACATCTGGTATGTGTTTGGTCATATGACAATTTATTTTATATTAAATTGATATTGATATATATTTATATGAATATTGATTGTATATTAACTGTAATTTAAGACTACTTAACAGTTATGATATTTATGATTAGCTGAGGTCTACCAGAAGTTAAGTTTGGGTCAGATAAACTTTATGATGTTGCCGATGAAACCGTCTATAAGAAAGTTAATAGCTGCACTATGAAAAGACCATTGAACCAGACCTGGCTGCCAGCTGTGCAAGTCGTTCTTTCTCCTCTGAAACCTCCTTGTAGAGACGTCTCTTCTGCTGCTGCAAAACGTTCTCTTCCTCCTGCAGCTGCTTCTCAAACCTGAGACATGTATGCACGCAATTACTCAGCTGTACATAGAAATTAAATGTTTTGTAAACAAACATCAGAAGGTGGTATTTACAAAATGACCACGCAACATTGTGCAAAGACTGCAATTAAAAGGTCATTTGAAGTGTGTTTGTGTAGCTTGTCAAGCCAGTTTCCTTTTTGACGTCCAATTCCACACACATATCTCTCTCTTTGCGTTTGATTGTGTGTGTCAATATCTACACACATCTTCTTGACCTCCTGTCTAACAGATGGGCAATTCGAGCCTTACGGATGTGACATCAGTCAAAACCAGTAGCGAACCGTAACGTTTGACCAATATACTGAACCACCTGTTTATATTTGACTAAATCCCTGATGATAGAGTCCAGACATCAGAAAAATAGTAGTCTATGCATGAGTTTTCTATTTTAAGAGAAAAACTAAAGCGTTATGGATGTGACAAAAAGGACGCATGTTTTTGGAGACTACATACTTTGTAGGATTTCTATGTCACAGGTATTTGAACAACCAATTTTTCCTACTATTGAAATCAATGGTGACCAAGAATTGTTTGGTAACATTCTTCCAAATAATTGTTCCTTTACAGTTAACATTTGCATGAGGTTGTGAACTGAACACATGAGCGTGTAAGATGGAAATACCTCTGCTTGGACATTTCTCTCTCTCTCTGACACTGTTCATCTCTCTCTCGCTCCAGCTGCTGTCGCAGTTCCTCAGTCTGCCTGACGTAGCGTTGAGCGGCCCTCTCGTCCGCCTGGAGCAGGTCAGCCTCATGAAGAGCTTTGAGTTTTTTCAGCTCCTGTTTGTGTTTAGAGATCAGCTTTTGGATTTCTGGCTCCAGACCTGAGGGCACAGAGGACATACCTGAGCTGACTAATCCTGTGGGGCCGGATTCACGAAACTGTTTGCTAGAATTTGGATTCTTAAGAACTCTTTTCTTAAATTAGAATTGAAGAAAAAACATGGCAGTTAAGAAGAATTTTCTTCTTAAGAATCCGGTCCCAGGCGTCCCAATAGGCAAAATTCCCATCAGCTGTGGTTAGAGAGAAAGCTGTTGGAAGGACTGATAATAAACGCTCAACACATGTGTTTGGGCGTCAACAAGCTTCTGGCCAAGAAGTGGAGTTTAAACACAGCCAATCAAAATTGTAGCCGAGTTTATTCTGGCATGTAGGGAAATCACAAGAAAAGAAGTAATGTTTCAGGTTTGATGGGCTCATAGAAATTGAACCTGCTGAAGGGTCTGAGAGATGGGGCGCTAGTGTGGACAGATGCGTTTTCTCAATCTGGGCTGACCTTTTACTGTAATCTCCTTGATCTTTTTGGTCTTCTCATCGATCCATTTCTCCCTGCGGATCTTTTCCGTGGCACTCATTAACTCTTTCAGCTTCTTAATCTCCTGCATGGAGAGAAAGACAGAAGACAGAAACAGAACTGTTAAGAGATGGACGGGCAAGCAAAAAAAAACTAGGTTCATGTCAACGTTCGGGGATCTAAACAAGTGGATTGATTTAGTAGTTGACAATGTGTACAATGAAGTGTACAATGAAGTACATGTTTATTTTGGCATGTACACGAACAGGTTTAGCAGGCAAATCCTTGAGCGGACTCAGTTCTTTGTGTGTTAATACACACTACGAGTTGAATATATTAAACAAAGTAATTATATTAAAGGGGTGATATGACACGGCTGAAACAAATATTATTGTTTGTTTTAGATGTAATGTAATGTGTAAACACGATTTAAGATTCAAAAACGCTATATATTCCACATACCGTCCATGCTTGCATCTCCTCTTTGCCCTGCCTCTGTGAAACCTGAAGATTCTTTACAAAGCTCATCGCTCTGAAAAGCGAGGTGTGCTATGATTGTTCGAATACTGCAAGCGTGTGACGGAAATGTAACGCCTCTTACCATATTTGGAACATCAAGTTTATAATCAATTGTACTGACAGGTATGCCCAATTTATTGTGTATACATTTTGGCGGTCTTAGTCAAATCAGATAGAATGCATTTTTTGATCCGACACTTTAAATTTTGTAAATTACTTAAAACACACCAAAAACACAGAGAAACCTGTATTCGCGACATATGACCCCTTTAAGCATTTAAGACGAATGGCATTAATGACATCCCTTAAAAAGAACAGACAGACTTAGTGGCAACTGACAGACTTAGTAGCAGCAGCAGAGATGAATAAGAGGTTGTGAAAATGATAGAGCATCAAAGTGATGAATAAAAGGTAACATAGGAAAACAAGAGTTACCTCACACATGGGAGCCAGAATTTGCCACACCTACAGGCAGACGGAAGGACAGATACAGACAGAAAAGCACAAAAACAGCAGAAAGAGGAAACAGAAATAAAAGTTAGCAGTGGCAAAAGCAGCGCGACAAACACACAAGCTCAGGTTTAGACAGATGTGAGAATTAACTAATCAGAGAGAGAACCACAGTGAAAACAAACTCACAAACTACAGCCGACACTTAAAGTGATAGTTCGCTCAAAAAAATTACATTTTGTCAACATTTACACACCCTCAAGTTCAATTTCACTGCTGTGCTGAACACAAAGATATAAAAAAAAAATGTAAACCAAACCGTTCTGGGGTACTATTGACTACCATGGTAAAGGTTAAAACTACTATAGGCGTCAATAGAGCCGCAGATCTGTTTGGTTTCCCACGTTCTTCAAAATATCCTCTTTAGAGTTTAACAGAACAAAGACATGTATTTAGGTTTGGAACAACTTGTGGATAAATGATGACAGAATTATAATTTAGGAGGAGCTATCCCCAAGGATTCTTTAGGAAAAGTTACAAAAAAATGAAAATTCTGTCTCTATTTTCTATAAGAAGATCCATGACATTTTCTACTAAACACAAAATGAGATGCAAAGGACAGACTGCAATTTAGAATTATTTTGCAGTGATATAATCGGTTACTCTACAACCAATAAAATCGTTTAAATGAAAATAATCTGCTAAATCGATCAATGTAAAATGTTTTCCTTTTTGGATGTTCACTACATTCAACTGCATTCTATGTATGGAAGAAATTTTCTCAAAATGATCTTCTTTTGTGTCCCACTCCAGGCCCAGGATCAGGTCTTGGCCACCTAAGACCAAATTTTCAACTGAACTCACCAGTTCATGTTGTTCCTGCATCTGAGCTATCTTCTTAGTGTACTTCTGATCCACCAGTTTGAGTTCTCCAACCACCTCCTCGCAGCGTTCAGTCAGGGCCTTTTTATCATCAATCAGCTGAGAAGAAAAGAGAGAAAGACCGTCAGTGATTCCTTGTTACTTCATTTAACAGTCAAGTGTTACCACCATATTCTTGACAATAAAACCCGCTGTATAAAATGTTATAGTTGTTTTGTATAACAGGTGTGCAGAGGTAATCACCTGGTCTATAAAGGTCAGGTGTCTTTGTATCGTCGCTTCATACTGCTGTTTGTGCTGCTGAAAGTTATGATTGAGCTCTTTTTCTGTTTCCTTTATGTGACGTATCGTCAGCTCCCTCTGCTGGGCCTAAACAAAAACACATCCACACGTTCATCAGTCTCAACGTCAACATCCCCATAGACCGTTTTCGCGCACTGGACACAAAATAAGGTGTGTGTTTGTCATACCAGCGCCGTCTGTAGCATATTAATGGTGCGCTTCTTTTCTTCCAGCTCCAGCTTTTGTCTCATCATGGATCCGGTAACCTCAGCGGCTGTGGCTGATGCTTGTTCTACAACTGCTAGGTCCTCCTCTGACAAAACCACCTACAAACACAGAAAAAACATTTCAACATCTGCACTGAGACAAAAATGAATTTCATAAGCTCAGCTCATCTGTCTTTACCTCTCGGTGTGATCCGGAGGTGACTGAGCGTGGTCTCTCCTGCTCAGATTTCTCCATCTCATCCAGGAAGCTCATAATGCTTTGCAGTTTGGCTTCAGACAACAGGGCTCCCCCATCTGGTAGGACAGGAGCCTGACTCAACTGCCTGTGTCGTTCCACGTTATCGGTCGTCAGTGAGTTGGAGTCTCCATCCTGAGGAGAAAACAGGTCATCCCGTGATTGGCATGGCCGGTCAGAACAGAAATAATTGACTTATACATGTTTTAAAGCAGGCAAGTATTTTGACATGTTCTCATGCCTCATATTTTGACATGTTGAGCCACACACATGACATGCCAAATACATATTTTGCATTCTTGTGCCTCCGGAGGAAGAGTAACCGACCCCCACTGGTAGAAACTGTCAACTCACCTCATCAATCCAAGAGTACTTGTCCTTTCTGCAGCTTTTGGGCTCGGACAGTCTCTCCGGCTCCTCTTCTAAGAGTTTCAGTGTGTCCAGCAAATCATTTAGGGTGGTTTTTGACTGAGCCCTACTCGATGGCGCCCTCTGCCGCTGATCCTCCATGCTTACAGACCTCTGCAGGATCTCCTGGGGGAATTATGTCATTTTAGAGACAAACTGAACTCTTTCGTTTACAGACAACGAAATTAAGAGTGGTTTGGGGACGAGGGATTACCTGGGAACACGGAGAACTTCTGCACGGAGAACCAACAGGTGACACGCCTCTCGGATTTGTCACATCTTCCAGATCAGAAACCACGTTCACATTAGAATCTATAAAAAACAGTCAGGCCAAACTTTAAAGTGAAGAAAGTTGGTAACCGAAAAGCACTGGACCCCATTAAATTCTATTGTATGGACACAAAACCAATGAAGGAGAATGGGGTCTAGTTAAAAACATTTTTTTAAATATCTCCTTTTGTGTTCTGCGGATTCAAGAAAGTCATACAGGTTTGAAATGACAAGAGGGTTAGTAAATGTCAAAATGATGCAGAATTTTTATTTCTGGGTGAGCTATCGCTTTAAGATTCATATGAATTATGTCAACGTTTTTATTCTAAATGAAATACTTTCCAAACCATGCAAAGTGGAAGTGCAGTACAAACCTGTGTTTTTAGCTTTAATATCAATGGGAGAAGTTGGGGAACTCTTGGAAAGTTTTTTACGGCCTGTTTTTCCTTGTCTTAGTGCCTCCAGCTCCTCCTCTGCTATCTGGTGGACCTCTGCGGCCCGTTGAGCTCTTTTCTGCTGAAGCTCCTGTTTTGGAGACAATTTAAAAACATGAAAAACAACCAGAAACACAACAATGCATGTGTTGACACAAATTATGACAGCAGTACTATACACTTTATATTAAAGTGTACCTAACGTATGTTTTTTTAGGCCCTACTTTGGTTAATGGAGTGTCCAAAATTAAGTTTATGTACATACAATGTGTAAAAACACTATAATCTCGTAATTATATGCAGTTATTTGTACCTTACTTCTTGACTGACTCTCAAATGATTCGTTCCACAGTTCATCCGTCTAGGCCCCGCCTACCCTCTAACCTTGTGTCATGTGATCGGTCAGATGGTGTAGTCTGTTGTTATGGTCAAACGCGTTCATCATTTGTCACAGCTTGAACCCCACTACCATCATTACAGGATTACGGTTTACATGTGGTTGGATGTCATGTATATTATATGTGTAGCTAGAGATGGCGGCGATTTTACCGAACCAATATGAGCCCGAGTCTGACGAGGAAGCATCATAAAACGCTAATCCAGTGTCAGTGGCATATCTATATAGGTGCACGTGCGGCAAATGTGTCAAAATTCAAAGTTAATAGTCAGATAAACAATCTGTAACACCCCAGAAATAACGGCACATGCTAATGTTAGCGTTATATGCTAATGTTAGCGTTATATGCATTAGCTAAACACAGACATAAGGTACAAAAATATTTCTTGAAGTTCAGACAAAATCAATAGTCACACTTACAGATTGTGATTCGGTGGAGCTAACAGGTCCAAATAGAGTTGGTATTCCCCCTCTTTCAAGGATAATCGTTTCACATACCCTGCAGTGAACGCGCCAAGATTATTAAATGAAATGACGCGCGCACAGTTAAACCCTGGGGTTATACTCCTTTGGTATCGTTTGAAAAATGAATTGTTCCCTCAGACGTTCTTCGTTTGGTAGTTGAAATAAGACGCACGTATTGTCACACCGTAGAACACAGACTCTAGACAAGATAACAGTCATCACGAACGAGCGACAGTGTTTGGGGGAGGAGACATACGTTTTCGCGTCAGTCTCAGCCAAACGTAGACGGGGACTATGTATAGTGACGTAGATATGCATCCACCACTCGTTTGTGTGATTCAGAGTCGACTCCCATTTTTACAAGCAAATAACTTTTTTATTTATTCACCTTCGGACTTACAACTTGGCAGACAGCTTACTTTCAAATACGGCAACAGAACAGACTGCATTATATGTAATTTTCATGATTTCATGTTAGCTACTCTTTAAGAACATTAAAAAGTAGAACAGGATTATAACAGGAAAGTCTTTCTTTATATAACAGATCATCCAATAATGAAAATACTGTCTTCATTTACTCATCCTCAAATTGTTCCAAATCTGTAAAATTTCAGTTCTGTTGACCCCAAATGAAGATGTTTTATAGAATGTAGGAAAGCAAACAGTTCTGTGGTTCTTTTGACTGACTTTGTAATTTTTTCCTACTATGGTTGTCAATGGTGGCCAAGAACTGTTTGGTTGAAGCACTCTTCCAAATATATTTCTCAGTGTTCATTGGAACAAAGACATTTTACAGATTTGAAAAAACTCTAGAGTGAGTAAATGCAGATAGAAATGTTAATTTTTGGGTGAACTGCCCCTTTAAGTGTTGCGTAACACTGTTATATACCTGTATTGCAGTAAGTCGTGCCAGACGGGCTTTCTCCTCTCTGATGCTTTTTCTATCATCTTCTTTCTTCTTTATTGATTCAGAGGTTTTCTCATCTGCTCTCTTTCCCCTCTCCTGGAAGAATTGAGGAAAAGCATTCTTTTTTTTTTTAATTCCACGAAATCATGTACTGATATCAAGAGCTTGGGTACAGTAGTTTGTTCATTAACGCCCACTGCTGGCCAATATTTGAACTACACCAAACATGCATTCATTGCAAACAATAAAGTCAAAGACATTACCTTCTTTTTGGATGCTAGAACTTGCTTGAGAGCATTTTCATTGGCTCTCTTTCTATTGGTATAGCGACGAAACCAACGCTGGATAGTAACAGCTGCAAGATTTACCTGCTGAATAAATCTAGAAATAGAGTAATTATGTTTTAAAACAAACCAAATAGAGAAATGAACACATACAAAGTACAACCAAATCGCAAATTTAAACTGCATGCAATAAATCGTTTATTTAATCTATAATCACAGATATGATGGGATGTTTCATACCTCTCTGCCTCTTCCTCGGTCACCTCTCGTCTACGGGGTTGACCTTGGCTTCGGGGGCTGTTGTTGTTGGAGCCTGAGGATGCCGAGGAGAAGTTCTTCTGAGACTTAGTGAGAGAACCGGCTACGTCTGCAGACACATCGTCATTCACTGTGGCTTTGATGATGTTACTGTTAAAGCAGAGGGGGGAAAGAAAATTAATTTGGAAACAGCATAAAGGAATAGTTCACAAAAAAATGAAATCGCTGTGATAAATTACACTCAAATTTCTATGTTCTGTTGAACACAAAAAAAGATATTTGGAAGAATGTTGGCAATTTTTAGTTCTGGGACATCATTGAATACCAAAGTAGGAAACATTACATGCTAGTCCAAGATGCTCCAGAACGGTTCGCTTCATTCTTCAAAATATCTCACTTTGTGTTGCCGAAGACAAGGACTTCCGAAAAACAGCTGGGCAATCACACACCACAGGCATCTTAAACCTACTTAAAAGATGGTTTCTGATTGGAGCTCTTGGGAGTGAGGGGCTTCTCTGAGTGGTTGTTATGGAGAATGGTGGTCATGGAGTTCCCCACAGCGGCTTTATTGCTCCTGAATGCACAAATTGAAATACAATACAGCAAAGTTGCAGCAATAAAACAAAACAAAAACAAACTGATCTTAAAGGGATACTTCACGAAAAAGTTTTTAATTCTGTTATCATTTACTCACCTTCAAATTGTTCCAAATCTGTATAAATCTGTTCTGATGAACACAGAGAAAGATATTTGAAAGAATGCTTATATCCAAACAGATCTTGCCCCCAATAGTAGGAAAAATTACTTTATCATTTTTAGTTTTGTTCTGTTGAACAGAAAAGACGACATTTTGAAGTATGTAGGACAGCAAAAAGTTCTGGGGCACTTTTGACTACCATTGTATTTTTCCTACTATGGTAGTCAATGGGGAGCAAAATCTGTCTGGTTATTAGCATTCTTCCAAATATCTTTCTCTGTGTTCATCAGAACAAATAAATGTACACAGATTGTGGACAACTCGAAAGCGAGTAAATTTTGACAGAATTTTTATTTTTGGGTGAAGTATCCCTTTAAAACCTGGTCTCTATCATAGCCACTCGTATATTTAAAATCTAAGCGTTACAGCACAGTTTGCATTTGCTGAGGAAAAAAATCTTCCCACCTGTTGTTGGCAGTGAAGTTGGCCGCCAGAAAGACTCCAGCCTCCCTCTTCTTCGGTCCAGTAGGAGAATCCATGCTGCAGGTACTGTGAGAGCTGCTTGGTACAGGAAACGCCCTCGGCTGTTCATCCTAAAAGCATTACACACAGAAATGCCATGTAACACCCAGATGGTGTAAGTTTACCACAGTTTAGGGCTTCCTTAGTTCAAACATGTTCAGTTCTCATGGGCGTGCATCTTATCATTATGCAATCATCAGCATTATGAAAACATATTTGATTGAATCTTTAACAACTTTATGAATGTTCTATAAATGTGTTTGAATGATTTATATTGAGTGTATTGATGTGCAGTTGCTTGGGTGTTAAGACGCTGGGGGTTTAAACCCGCTTGCATATGGTTGTTGAGGTGAGTTACTAAAACTACGGTGCAAATAATCAAAACTAAATGTGAATCAAGATTTCTGCATAAATAACTCTAATGGGTAGAGCAGTACCAGGATGTTCCAGGTAGTTTGGTCTTTGGACGTCTTGGAAAGACTGGCCAGTTTCCTGCGTCCATCAGTGCTGCTGTTGAACAGAGCCAGGAAGTCTTCTGTGTGCCCATCGCTGCAACCAAACATGAAGGAAAAAGAGAAAGAAAATGTCACAAATACTGGACAGTAAAGCACACTTGCTGTAAGCATACACAGGACCAGAAGCCTACAAATAATAATGTTAAAACTGAAGTTGGAAAAACTATGTTTTTATCATTTTTTAATAAACATGCTGCATTTCCAATGCAAACATATTTATTTTTTTAGCAAGTTTCTATGTGTTACTAGGGTGTTCTGGGTGGTTGCTAAGTGGTTGGTTTCTAGTCCAAGACAAATGCCAAGCACCAAACATGTACAACATTTCAAGAACTATTGGTATATACATCCGAGTGGTGTTGTAAGGTGAGCATCTATTAAAAATAAATATTATTAATGAGAATATTTTTTTCCATAAAATAGGAACAAATCCAAACCAGTAAAATCAACTAAACATATCAGAACATATTCGGAAAAAAGGACCGATTGGGCTGGCAGCGGCAGGATTTAAAGGGCCATATGTCCACAGGCATATGGCAATCGCATCTTTTTCTACATTCCACCAAACCTTCAACACGGTTTTCCCCCATACAGCTGACCTGCCCATCAGCATCTGTGCCAGGAACTGCAGTATGCATATGTGTGTGTTTTGGGGTGTCTGGGTCCCAGTGTCAGCTGTTCCAATGAAAAGCAATTCAAACCCGATTCAAGAACCACATTCCTCTACGTTTCTCCTTTTCAAGCTATTCAGAGACAAGAGAGGTCATGGAATGACAATTATTAAACACCAGAAGGAAGGGGGAAGGGGTTTGGGGTCGTTCTTCATTTAAAACCCCTGTGGCATCCCAGGATGCAATGGGACGGGAAGGGCTGGCAGCTGCCGGACAAAAGAATTCAGCATGCACACACTTCTGCTTTCACTACGGTCTAATCTGAATGAAACCGGAGACGCGAGTGCTTCTCTTGACAAAGCTGAACACCACCCCCCCTCTTTCTTGCCTTGTGCTGCAAGCGTTGAGGCCACAATAGCTATTGTCAGAGGAGCACCAGAATCACTCAACCCCCAGCTGTTGCTAGTTTAAGGGCAAAAACACCCAAAATTTTCCCAAAAAGTCATGCAGTTGATCGATCAAGCATACTGCAACATGGGGGATGAGAGTGAATGTGCACTACACCTGAGCATGCATGAACATGCAAACACGGCACAGATATCATACTGTACATGTGGGACAAGCTGTCAACCAACCAGTTTAGGGGCAGAAAATAAAATAAGTTTTTGCTTTGAGGCATGTCTATTTTCAGAGTCTTAGCAAGCAAAGGAAAACTTACACTGTAGCATGAGTAAATCCAACAAAGCATGTTGGGGTTTCATTGAATCCAAATTCAAAAGAAAAAAAAGGAAATTGTATTTCGTATTACGACAATTTGGTTTATTGTCAGAATCAAGTATATATCAGTATACTCTAAAACAGTATTTCTAAACATCTACTCACCAAAAGTTTTACAAAAATAACCATGTTATAAAACCATGCACGTGGTAGGTTTGTTGAGATTTTGTCATTAACACGTCATTACCAGCCCCAACAGGAGAGTCAATCTTTCTAATGTCTTAAAAGGTAATGACAGATGGTTCTGTACCTGAGGCTTGTGCTGGCCTGCTGGTTCACCTGTGTGGTGCTGTTGGACCGGCGCAGGTTCTTAATTCCTCGTGAACTCCCCAATCCACCATCAGTCTGTCAACGACAGAGAACGATAAACAGTCAAAAGATTTTTAAATGGATCAACTCCAGTTTATATGAGAAAGGGCTGTATTGAAACAAAACCAGGCACCCTTATGAACTATAATTTCACACACCCATACTGGATTCCATTATGGTGATTGACAATCCAATTGTATGCATTTCGGAACATATTAACATAACTGTCGCCACAGTGACAATAGGTCTGAGAGCATGCACTTCATGTTAACTAGTAGGCTATATAATATAACCCGCTTGTTCTTATCACTCTAAAGTCCTACAGTAAATACAGCATTTTAATCGACAACTCTTCAGACAGATGATAACACAAAACAGCATGAGATATCATGATCTTTTTGCCAGATTTACCAAAGTGTTTCGTTTCCCCCGGCCGTCACTGGCCACGGATACAGATATGGACCGGGAAAAGTGCTTTCCTGGAGAAGCACTGCTGGGTCTGCGTCCCATCGTGAGCTGAGAACCGGTCAAACTGAGGTCCAAAAGGTCCCCAACCGTTCCTGCCTGGATGGACGCGGACGGACTGCGAGTTGTGTGCATCTTAACTTGAAGGGATATGAGAAAGTGGTCGTGAGAACCTCACACACAGCAGCAATGTCATTCAAATACATAGGTGGTGATGGATATCATTCATTCTATAGATCAGATGCAGGTGGTATAGGCTATAATAACAACTCAGTATTGCATGCAGAGACTACTAAAGACATCCTTTTGGAAAAAATGATTTTTATCATCCAGTCTGTCGTCATATTTGATCAGATATCATGAAAACTCGGTAATGTTTAAGTAAAGAAACTGTTAATGTAAGGCAATATATCAGATATGCTCAATGTGCAATATAACTGTATTTAACAGTCTTATTATGTTAAGACTAAATCAATAAAGATGTTAGAAGAGATAAGTCCTCACTAAAATACGACATGTACACGTTATGTTACAATAACCTATACATAAACAAACCCCAATATGACAGTCTAGAGAAAAACAAAGACATTCAAAGTAAAGGCCTGTTCCAGCACAGGTTAAAATAAGATGAGTGATAACACACAACATGTGCTTGATATAAACACTCAAATCATAAACAAGACGTTTAATTAAATCGTCTTTGGATATTACAATGAAACTAACGTTAATGCGACTTTGTCTCAGTGGAAACTGTCTTTCTTGCACCACTTCTTGCTAGCACATAACGAGCGCGACAAAATTGGTAAGCTTAAATTGTCTAGTCAACGCTTACCTTATATAAACTGTCCACATACGATAAAGAAATCGTCGTTATTTAAATAAAATGATGTTTATTCCCGTTTAGAGCGCCTGACAGAGATTTCTCGTTTGTAACCAACTCCACACAGCGCAACATCTTCTCATTGGCAACCAGAAAACACACAGAAGCTCCTCCCATTTGGGTTTGGATTGGTGGAGCGGTGAGAAATTGGCTTACGTGATTGGCTCAGCTGACGTATCTCTCGGCGTGATGGTTGAAAGGGGCGTGGTGCGAGGCAAGATCGGTAGGCGTGTAGCACAGGCGGCAGATGTGGCGTCAAAGAGCCAGTATGATGAATGATTTATGATGATGACTTGTTGAAAGAAACTTTTTAAAAGTCAGTTAAATGTATACAATATCACAAACTATTGCAGTTTAATTATATTTATTACATGCATTGTTATTAAACATGTATTAAGGACTGTGCTCTCTGCATCCTCCAATCAAATGAGTTACTCTGAGACAAACGCTGTAGATTTATGTTTATTAATTTATCAAACATTGAACAAACAGTATACAGATGACTGATGCTATAACAAAACTTTATAATTGTTCCCCTGAGGTTTATACTAAGGCTACAGGTCCACCAACATTAAAGTACTAAACTTTAAAGGTACAAGGCTTTATTAAAAAGACAGAAGAGTAAACATATTATTTATAATATTTTGTATTAATAATAAAGCTAAACCAAAGAATTAAAAGTGTTGGAATGATTTATCTGTGTTCACTACGTAAATAAAGATGATAATGTTTAACAACAATATTATGGATACCAGATCAGCAACATTGATAAATCACATGTTTGCATAGATTTACATTTACGGATTTGATAGATTATTTTATTCATAGTCTTGTATCAGTATGTGTGTTTTCTTTGGGAATGTTTTTTCATCATTTAGATTTGGCTCATTCAGAAGTTTCAGTGTTTGAACTCCACTGCGAGTTTCCAGACTTCTGCCGCTTTGGCTATTGTGATTTCCTCCGAAAGACTCTCTAGACCGGGAAAAGAGTTGATGTTCTTCTCCTCCAAACGGGATTCCATAGTCGACCTGATGCTATGTGATGAGACACAAAGATAGAGAGGGGGAGGGTGTTTAGCTTTTGGTGGGGTTTAGGATCAACAGTTTGTGCTGCCGTCTATTGTTTGCAGCACACGCATTCCTTTTCTCTACGACCAGCTGCCTGCTCAGTAGGTGACCAGAGCAGGGCAGTCTGACAGATGGAAGCCTGAGGGGGTCAAAGTGTGCCTCTCTGGGGCCTGAAGCCCATGGGTCCCCAGAGGACTACTAGGTTTGGGGGTCTGCATTGTTGTGATTGAAAGTAGTCGTTCTTAAAGGACCCTTATGTCTATTTGTGTTGTAGGACAGGGTGCTAAACGCTATAGGAGGCTTTAGGGTGTATTTGCTTTAGGAAGAAAATACATTTCCTGATGCTTTATTTTGTGAAAAATTATCCAGAACGATGACATTTAAATGTATCTCGTCACTTTCAAGTGAAAAATAGACCATACTGGAATACTTGTATATTTTATGTTACAATAAGTGTTAAACTATAACTGATTTCCTACATGTGCTATTTTTATAACCCACTTAAAACTTCATCTCATCTAAAAAAAAATGATATTTTATATTCATATATTTTGTAATATTTAAATTTGAATTATTTGTATTACTTACATTTTACTATCTTTACATGACATAACTATCATGTTAGGTGCTGCTTAAACTTTGACATTTGTTTTTCAGCTTATGATCTACTGACCCTACATCAGTTCTATCAAAGTTTACTTTTGAATCGGTGCCATCTCTGAAAAAATTCCAGGGCAATATTTTTGCTGTCTATTAGTTTAAACAAAACATCAAAAAACTGCGTACAAATGGCCCACAAAAGAGAAGTCAGGTTAATAAGTAAATAAAAAATGAGGATTAGTTCTTACTCCCAGTGTGGTGAAAAGCTCTCCTCCCCTGTGTTATTGGCCTTCAGTTGAAGGATCTCATGTAGTTCCAGTAGGAAAATATCGATGTCTGTGATGCCGAGGAAAACCTTCACCTGGTTTCTCTCCTCTGAAGTCAGCTTATCTCGGAACTGTTCGGGCAGTCGCTGATACGGATCCTGTTTTGAAAATTGAAAAAAATTGCAAGAAACCCTTTATTATTAATACTATTCAACACCGCAACCTCACAAATCTCCAATGTTTTATCAGTGGTTAATAGCTTCATACACTGGGTCAAAAAGTCTTTGAACTGTTGGCTTTGGCACACTCTCAATTGTTAAAGACTGGGGCGCACTCCCTACACTTTTACCACTTGATTTACAGCTCTCAAATGTCCACTCCCTTCACCCTGTGTCTGGGCAGTAGGAGGTCAGCAGAGGTTAGCGGTAATGAGGTCAGATTAGAGACAAGCTAAATAGCCGAGCAGAAAGGAGCTTTTCATTGGAGCCTTTTGTGTAATGGCAGTAGGAATGAGCTGCCTGTGCAATGCAATGTGTTTTATTTTGACTGAAGGCATGGGTGCATAGCTACTAGAAACATATACTGTATGTCCTATTCCTGTAACTAATTTTTATCATCCTTCCTATTAGCTAATTTTGAGGTTCAATGTTAAAATAAATCTAAAGATGACATCACAGAATGAATGTGGGTTTACCTGTCCTCTTCTCATCATCTGTTCACTCCTCCAGCAGGTAAGAAGCTGCCAGGTGGCCGTACACTGACTCAGGCGGTTGTCCTTTAAAGCCTGAAACCCCAAAAGATGGATTTAAGTTCCAGAAGAAGGTAGATTTTAACGAAAAAAAACAGCTAAATAACTGATTGGTTGACGTTGCAAAGTCAAGCAACAAAAAACAACATTAAGACATAATTTTTAAGTTTAGAGGTCTAATGTTTATTTTTTCCAAGGATCTATTGACAAAAATACAATATAATATACATAATTACTTCTTCGTAAATGTCTTCAGCAAAGAAGCGAATACGTGATGACATTTTAGTCCTGTGAGAGCCTCCAAAGTGCTTTTAAAGGGAGGGGGGAGTGAGCCATGGGTTGCAATTCGCAACATCCCCGTTAGATGCCGTTAAATTTCATATTCTTTCATAAAGCAAAGGCTTCAGATACACTTCTCTGTTTGTGTTTCTTACCTCAGCTACGCTGCTAGAAATTTGTCGATCCATTTTCAATGAGTCTGTTAAATAGCTCAACAGCAGAGCCTGCGGATCTCCTCCGGTTTTACCGAGGAAGCGAAGCCCGATCTCAACAGCAAAAACGGCATCGCAGACATCGGTGAATGAGCACAGCATTGATCTCATGGAGCTGAGCACAGAACTCCTCAGTGGTTCCTGAAATACAGAGAGGTGAAGAACTGAGGCTTGCTTTTCCAGACTCAAAAAACAAGGACACAAAGGTCTTTCAAAAACGCTGAAGAAAATTACTTGAGGTATTTTGGCTCTGACTTCAGTAAGGACCTCTGAAAAATCCTGGTGTTGTCTTCTCAGATACTTCTCAGTGTCCTGCAAGTGAGATTAATAATAACCAGTAAAACAATGTTCTCATCCAAATAATAAAAACTGTGATACTATAATTTAAATTGTGTTAGACTTACAGACTGAATGCGTGGTTTGCCTGCGAAAAATCGTCTGCCGAGTTCTCTCTCAATAGCCTGATAATCATAGGAACTCACTGTCTGCTGGCCCTTCTCTAAAGTGTAATGGCAGTTAGCCAACACTAGGGGTAGAAACTGCCTCTCCGGGTGACAAAGGGCAAGCTGACTCTCACACAGCGACACTAAAGACACTTTATAATCACTGTAAGATAAATGTGGATAATACATTTAAACGTATAACAATAACTAGTATGGAAATTTGTTAAAGCAAGGATATTATCAGACATTGTCAAACACACACCTGTCTTCTCGGTGACAGAGTTTCCTGGCTTCTGCCACAAGACCGTTGTGCGTTTTAGACAGGAGATCTATAATCGCACGGAGACATGTCCCTGGACCCTGCCGATTTATGGAGAGAAACTGTCCAGAACTTTCTTTAGTCATGTCTGTTTCACATAGTTTAGGATCCAAACCCAATGAAGCTGAAATGAGAGAACAATTAAAGAATTAACTTTATTTTCTTACTAACTTTCTTCAAACATTAAGTTTGTATTCAGCATACCATCATTGGCTATTTCCGTTCGGAGATGGTTCCACACCTTCATAAAGACGTCGACTCTTTCTGACAATAATTTCTTTTGATAACCTGTTTAAATGACACATATCATCTGTCACGTATCTTCATAAAAAGAATAAATCAATCATTAAAGTAGTGTCACTTGTATGTATAAGTATGACAGACCTGCAGAAATGCTGTGCAACAGTGAGGCGATGGTGTAAGTGTGGGTCTCAGAGCCTGGAGGAAGCAGTTTCATTAGATCAGACATCAGGGCAGCAAGAGTGGGCAGATGAATCAGCTGTCTTATACAATGCACCTGATGAATACATCAAATAAACATGATATGCCATTTGGCAGGACTGTATTTGCGGAAAAAAAAGAGGGAATTTTATTATTTTTGGACAATACCTTATTGAAAAATAGGGTGAGCAGGGGTGCTTGACTTTGGTGTATTTGCTGGGCTAAGCTCTCCACTGTTAGGAGAGGTGAAAGACTCCAGAAGGCCGACTGGTCGGTGGGGCAGTTAGAAGGGAGTTGAAGGATGTCTTTAGGGTCTCTCTTCAGAACCTTCATAAGGGGACTGTTAGAAAGTCTGTTATCAGATGCAATCACATCCTGTGCGCTGTTCAACATCCTGTTCAAATCCTGAAAACAAGACATTTTATTTTAAAAGTTAGCATCTTGTTTCTTTGTGTTTTAACACAAATTCAATTTATAACAACTTGCAAGCAAACTAATAACAATTTATACAAACAAAAATGAAAAAATAACATTTTGCAACTAAAATCTTTCTAGTCCACAAGTGCCTAAGAAAAATCAAGGGTTCCAAAATCCAAGGAGTACTTCATGTGAGTAATCATGTGACCAATACTTGGTCTCAAAATGAACCCTAAATAATCACGCAATCATAAATGTCAAAAATTAGGAGAGAATTCTATTAAAATATCACATTAGTTTTGTTTGGACCCTACAAGCCTCCTTTTCATGATGCCCTTTAAAATAGCAAAAATGTCATTTAGCATTTCAAACTAAATGCATTCTTCATTTCTACAGTGGAATGTTTGGAAAGAAAAACTATACAGATTGAAGAAATACAAATCTTTATACTATAAAAAAACAGGTTAAGGACTAACTATATGGGTACTGTAAAAAATATACTAACCCGTAAAATAGGATTAATAACTGAATTACAGACTGTGCTCTCCCACTGTTCTCTGGACCTACGTGATGTCAGACCCTGGTCACCACCTGTCAATGACAAAATGGGATTTGTTTCACATACAGTATTTTAAACACAAGAAAACATACACATAAAGCACAACAGAAATGTTTAGACAAGAGTATATTTTAGGTTATATATTTAAATAAACCTTTTTTTAAGTCACATATAATCCTTTTTTATTTGCATGTGGGTTATGGTCAGCAAGAATGGTCAGTGGGGAACAGTTTTCACACCTGTGTTGGTCTCTGAAAACTTGTTGAGGATCAGATGAACTACAATGGCAGTGTCATCCATGTTGAGATTTAAAGTCTTCCCAAGAACTGTCATGTCCTTCTCAAGATGTTGCCACAGGAACTCAAAGACATTTTGAACAACCGGATAGATTATATTTATGATGCCCTGTGGGATGTGATATGCCCACAGTTACAGACTTGTTTCGAGTTGGTGTAAGCAAGTGATAAAATGTGAGTCATAACATTTAATTTGATAAAAATGTAAACTAATACTTTTCCACTCTATAATTGTACTAGTCTAGAAGCCAACTTTCAAAATTGCAGCCCTGAAGATGGCATCCATTGTACCTGCTGGTGGTGAATGGCCCCTTGCAACATGGCAAAATGAAGACACAGACGAAGAACACAGGACTGTGCTAGAGACATACTCCTGTTTGGGGCTTCAGACCGGGTTTTAGCATTTCCCAATATATGCCCCGTTCGTGTCATATCTGTGACTCCACTGACTGGAATAAAACCTGGCACTGGAATATGATTCTGGCCTCCAATACGCACTCCACATGTGGCACAGTTTGACAATTCCACTGGTTTACCACACTAAATAAATAGAGAAATAGACCTAAATAAACAACTTCTAGACCACAGAATTAATTCATTTTAGTGGAAATTATTTAAAAATGCATATCTTACATTTGCCACAAAGGTTGGGTGATTGTTAATACAATCTAAAAGTTAGCAAAGATAAATATTTTCATTAGAAAGAGTAAAAAAAGATAGCATACTGAGAGCAAAATATTTTATTTGAAACACACTCACAGTATGTTGTAAGCTTCTCATTGAGCCACTGTTGGGCATCACCGGTGTGGTCATCCAGCATTGTGGGCAGAAACGCTCCCTGAAGCAGAGCATACAATCATTGTGAAAGGTTCACAAAACCACTGAAAAGACAAGTAAAATTCTCCAAAGATATTCCATAAATGTGTATAATTCCTTACTGTCACATTCTGAGGTTGAGAGGAAATTCTGTGAAGTGGCCTGAGCATTCTGTTCCCGCTGTTAAACACAGCACTGGCGTGCACCAGGAGCTCCATTAGAGGGCGACGTTGAGCAGTTAAACCTGCACTGAGACTCAGGTGAGATCCTGGCCCTCCAATCTGATTGGATAACAGAGCGGTACAGAGCTCGCGCATATGTCCAGACACATTCTCTCTAATAAGTTCCTTCAAGAATGTTATCTCCTGTTGAGAGAGAACCAATAGTCATTTTTTGTATAGAAGCGTTCATACCAAAACAATTCAACAAAACCTTATATGATTTCTTAATTGATTACTTATCTTTCACTCACTCTCATAAAGACTTCTATGACCAAATATATCACTATTTCAGGTTGCAAAATGCAAACGCACGGCAGAATATCATATAATTGTTCATGAAGAATAGAACAATAAGCAGGTTTTACCTGTCCTTGAGGATCTATTGCTCTTTTAGGTGACATGAGATGACAGGTAACCTGCCTGAACACAGCAAGAGTCAGCATGATGTTTTTCAAAGGGCCTGAACCATCCATTGCCTGAAAAAAATATGTTATCATAAAAAACTAGCATTTTATTAGCGTTGGGTTATTAACTTTGGATCTGCATTTCAAGCCTTCTTTAGTAATATGACAACTTCAACTGAGAATCAGACTAGAACTTTCAAATGTTATGAATGTTTCATCATATTTCAGTAGCAGGAACCATATCTCTTAAAAGTATTTATTGACTGTTAAGTCCAAATAAGCCTAATTGTGTATTTAATGTAGCACTTGACAAAGACCTGGAGGGCTTTTCTGAGTCCATCTGTTTCGCAGTCATGGATGACTTGTCCCACCCCATCTCTGATAGTCCTATATGACTGACCACAACACAAAAACCGATCCACTTCAGCAGGAATCAGCCTCTGTAAAAACTGACAAGACACAATCTATTTAATTTTTCATTATTATTAATCCACTCTTTTTCTACGGCTTGATAATGGATAAATTGTTAATAAAAATTAACAGAACATCATCTGAACATGAGTCATACATGAAGGTGTAGAATTTCCGCAGGAAAGATCCATTTGTATTCTGTGCTGTTGATCAGCATTTGTAGACAATCCATGCCGGCCAGTCTGTCAAGTGCTCGGAGCAGATAAATTCTGTACCAGTCATTGTCACAGTATTCACACACAGCCTTTACCTGCTCCAACAGCTTCAGTTCCACATCCTCACAAGCACCTGCAAGACCAATATTCCTATTACAATAAAAGACAAGACAGCTTTGGAATACCTGCTATTTGGTACCTTATGATTAAATAAAAATGGTCTCTATATTTATATAAAAACAAAAACCCTAATATAAATCAGATAAATTATTAATCTAATTTAATTAACTATCAGATACTGCCATGAATCTGTCTCATAACAAGCACCTGTTCCTTGTCCGACAGCTTTGGGCAAAACACGTGCAGCAGACTCCAGACATATTCTGAGGTGAGCCATAGACAGCAAAAACTCGGCCGGGTCGTCCAGTCTAGAAGGCGTCTGTCTACGAGCCAGTCGACTAAGGAAGCTCACGGCTTCATGTAGACGACTTTTATTCGCTTTCACCTCAACAGCTCCATTTAAGCCAGAAGAGAGAAGGGAATCCTGCAAACATGCATATGCATTACTATATACAAAACAATAATAAATAATACTTGAAACTATTATTGAGCAGCATTATTATGATGCATCCGTTAATATATGGAGAAGGACACATACTTGGAAGCAGTTAACAAATAGCCGGAAGAGTTCAGTTCTGTCCTCTTTATCCAGAATCTTGTTTTCCAGGTCTTCCAAGTAGGTTTGTATGTGCTTCTTCACCTTTTTAAAACTGGAGAGAGTCGTTTTTAAAATGTATCCTCGTGAGAAACCTGAGTATATACTATTACATAAGGCCAATAGTCCATCTTTTAGGCCAGAATGTCAGGGTGTATACAATATATGTGTCTAAAATTGCAGTAGGCACCTGTATTGCAGAAGTAGTTTGAGCAGGACAGAGCGCACCACAGGGCTCTGGTCGACACATTCCAGGAATGGGGTGAGCTCTCTTGTCTTATAGACGTCTCCTGTATGCGTGCACATAACCCACCGTTTTTTTTTAATAAGCAACTTACCATGATAGGATTTTTAGGTCGCACTTAAATCCACCCACCTTGTGCTGAGATGAGGAGGGAGAAAAGCAGTTCCACCAGGTCTTCTGAGGGGTCTTTTTCATCGGTCAGACAGAAGCGTGAGAGAACCTCCAGGAAAAAGCCGTTACAACATTTCCTTGTCTCATTATGCTGAATCAAGGCTGAGCTGAAACAGAAATCAATCACACAGAATTTTGCAGTTCACTATAACCTCGCCATACACTTCTATCCCATATAAAGATTAGAACACAACTGTATGTCGTAACATGTTAAAGTAAAATGTAGTGTTTTAATCTCACTCTATGTTTCTAGAGACAGTGGGCCGGTAGTTGTCTGGCAAAGGTCTCCTGCACACGGGACATTTTTGCGCTCCTCCGGCTATGGCTTTTTCCACGCAGGCCAAACAAAAGACATGGTCACAGGGAAGAGCAGTGGGCTTTGATAGACCTTCCAAACATACTGAACATTTTACACCGAACCTGTGAAGAAAGAGCGCACAGATGCAAAAGCAATTATGAGATACATTCTTACTGCTGTGTAGTTGATCGAATTGGTATGAAATAAAGAACGTTGTTTGGCTCAAAAACTATACGAATCACTGTGTGTACTGTCATTTGTTGATTATCTGTGATTATGAATAAAAAACATATAGTTACATATAGTCCAGATATACTGTATATGACGCTTCACTAGTGTTGCACTCACCTTATCCAGAAACAAAAATAAAAAAAATATAAATAAAATGTCCGATCTAAAAAGTTGGTTTACCGCAGTTCTCTGCTAATGGACTCGTTGTTGTAATCATTGAGTATACGGATGATTTGCTGGAGATTGTCTTTGCCCCTCAAATTGGGAGATCCTTCCATCAACTGTGCAAGCCAAAATACAAGCAGCATATCTGTTAGATATCCTCCAAAATATAGTTTTTTTACACTTGAACTTGAAAATAGAGCCGAGGGCGTCAAACAGTACGTCTAGACTCACCCCATGTAACTGAGCGCAGTGTTTCAGAGTCACTGCTTCTATCCTTTCATCTATCATTTTCATCTTGACAACAACCTGTCCGATAAAAGCGCCCACCAACAGCATCCCCTGCCACACTGACCTAAAGAAAAGGGCATAAAAACATTACATTTCTATAAAATATCTCTTTATTTAGCCTAGAATGTAAAATAATGCCTCTAAAATATTTTTTACATAATTTTTATAACTTACTTTATAGAGTCCAGCTGTTTAAGACAACATGGGCTGCAGAGAGCTCTGAAGCTTGGACTGAGCACTTGCTCTAAACAGGGCTGAAGCTGCTCAACTCCTTGCAAAAAGGTCCGGCATTCACAAACTGATGATAGAGGCAAAAGCTTTGTTTCCTCAACGCAGATACCAACAGCAAGAATATCCTCACACTGAAAATAAAATACACAATTGAGATCAATTCTAAGAAAATAAATCACTGTCAATAAATTTCTTTCTGTCTCTATGAATGGACGAATACCTCTGGAATAGACATATGCCCGGTTAAGTGAAAATATATATCACGTGATTTTTGGACAACTTGTGAGTGAAGTACAATAAAATGTGGCTGCATCCAAAAGCCAGAGGGCGCTCTCGTGAAGAAACTCCAAATACGCACTGCAGAAGAAAACCATAACACACGTAGTTCTAGGAAATGCCTAAGTACATTTTTTATCACAAATCCTCAAGCCTCCTCAGGTATTTTCATGATAATAAAGTATATTTATAATGATAATGTTTTTTTTTTAAATGCACGTTATAAGCGACTCAAACTCGCACTGCTTTTAGATCGAGCAGCATTTCCTACTGATCCCAGAGGCATGCTTCTTGGACAAGCAACACATCAATAAAATAATCTAAACCTTGCATTATCAAAGGGAGCTCGGTTTCAGCAGGATTTAGTGGTAACCCCAGTTAACCGTGCACATGTCTATTCTGGAATGAACTGAAAAGCAGCTGGATGGTATGGTGTTTTTTCTAAGTATATATATTACTGAGTTTTCTTTTTATTACTGAGTTTCTTATATGAAAGACTACATTTAAGATTGTTATAGAAGTTCATGTACTTCTCTGATTTTAACAAAGGCTATTGTCCTCATAGAATGGGCACCAAGCAGATATGGACCTCACATTTGCTTAGCATCACACACACACACTTTTGAAGATACTAGTTGGTACTAGTCACAGAAGAACACAGTATACACTATTATATTGATTTAAGCACATGTTTCCCTTGAAATACAATAAACACTAAGCCAGGTGTAGTAAATAACAACGTGACATTTGCTGCATTTTAAGATGGATGTATGTGCATTCCGTTTTTAAGATTTTATAAGGTTTTGCCACAGTTAAATAATGATATATGGAGCTTGACATTTAACTGTGGAAGGACAGAAAAGGATGGACTAACAAAAATAGGTGATGTCATGTGAAACCTGATTGGTTTAAACTGTGATAACAACGTGAGAACAATGTATAAGAGATGGAGTCAGATATGTATTGGTCAGACATATTCAGATGAACTCTGTATGTCTCTCTTTGACTTGTTCAAACAAATTAAAGATTGAAACCCTTGAAACTTGGCTTCTTGGTCTTTATGATTTCTCTCAACATTTGATGATCGATTTCACCACAACAATGTTTCCCAGCTAGCACATGTATGTCTGTAAAATGTCTGCCAACGATCTGGAGATATGTATAACATCTACTGTGCATAGACATCTGATAAATATCTTAGAAAGAGCAGTTTTACACCCATTCTAAATCATAAACATCTATATGACATCTGACAGCAGATGTGATTACTTTTGCACTTTAGTTCATGGATCTCTCCTACCCAAACTGAAAATTTCCGATCCAGCTGCAAGCTCAGATTCTGTACTTAAAAGCGAACACCCCCGTTCTCACCATGTCAGGGCTTGTTTTTTGTGGTATCCTGTCCTTAATGATCCCCACAACTTGAGGGTTGAGCTGAAGGGCATGTGATAATGTGTCGAGGCGTGGTGCATATATTTCTGCGGCTGCAAGGATCCACGTCGGCGAGAGATCAGTGGCTACTGACATCTCCATCTGCAGCGCAGACACACAGCTCACCAATGCTGCAGAGATGATCTGTGTCATAACGGCCACAAACACACAATCGCATCAGAACGCGAAGCAAACGATTTTCTTTCTGACAAATAAAATATGTATCTTACCTCCAGCTCTTCTACAGAATGGACTTTAAAGGCCAGAAGTACATAGTCAGTCAGGAAACGGTGACCCATTTCTATTTTTTCTCTCTCTGAAAGTTTTTTGATATAGCTCCCCAGTCCACTGCCTGAAACAGCACTGACAAACTGTTGAATTCTTGCTTGGTTGCCTTGATCAGTACCTGAAAAAAAACGACAATATAAACCATATAAGCCATTATATATAAACCATTAGCTATTAAAAGCATGTGCATTTTACATATCCCTGTTGAACAAAACCAACATATGCTGGTTTGGTAGGTTTAGAAGCATGGTAAACCAGCATATGACCAGCTTAAACCTGCACAAACCAGCAACCATGCTTTAAAACCTACATAACCATATGCTACCATGTAACAATGGTATCTTGTTGGCTAAGTGGCCAAAACAAATAAATCAACAAAAATTACAAGACAAACAGAGGCCTCACCTCTCACAAACTCTGATTCCACCCATAAACTCTGGCAGTATGTTTTTATCAGCCAGCTAAAGGGAGCAGCGCAGGGCCGTTCCACTTCTCCAACAAACAGGTGACACTGAACATTAATCTCCTGCTCTGGAACACTAAAGGAGGAAAAGAAGTCAATCTTAAAAGTGTGTATTACCTCTAACAAAACTCAGGTATAGTGGAACAGAACTAGTTTAACGGAAGTTGTAGTCGTCTTGAAGCATTTCTACCACATCACATCAAAACATAACTTCGAAAGCGATATCACAGATTTGTTATTGTTTTTTCCAAATATACCTTGCAGTCTGTGTGAAGAGTAGGTCAAGGAGCTGTTGATCTTGAAAGATGTCTAACCAGAACTGCACCAGGCCATCACTGAGCCCATACAGTAGACCCAAGTTACAGTCTCGGTCCAACACTTCTAAAACTCTGGCAAGTAGTGGGCTTAAAATTCCCTGCAGGTGACGCCACAAAGTGTGCCTGAACAACAGCATAAAGAAAAAAGTTAGAATGCTATACTGTATTTATCTAGCCAGACAAATAGACAGACACCCAAACATCCAGACAGACGGGATAGTTTAACCCCAGAGTGACATACCGGAGTGTTCCACCTTCTTGTAGAGCTTCACGGTTCTTTGCTGCTCTATAAACCCAGTCTGTTGGATTTAGACTCAGCTCTTCCTTCTGCTTTAGGGCAGTCATCAGCCTTTCTAACAACACTTTCTGGAACCGTTCTGCAAAACATTAACACTCATATTTAAAATTAAATTCTTACCATTTCTATTTTCATTCAAACTTTAATTTGACAAACATTAAATTTGTGTGGAAATAATACATAGAACCAAACCAACCCACCTCCTGTTGGCGCAGGGTCATCACCCAAAAGGACAAGCAATATGTTCATGCGTTCAATGCTCTTGGAGTTTTTTTTGCCTGGATCTCTTAGCAATGAAACAGCTTTCTGGGTGCAGGATCTTATTAGGGACAAACTGTTTAGATGCACTGAACTTTCCTGAAAACAAAACAATGTTCTTTGAAGGTGTGAAATGAATGTGCAGTATGTAATATATGTCCATTATAAACTTCAAACAAATTTACCTTTTGACTTTCAGGTTCATTTGTATCCATTTCTTCTGAATCGTTGACATCTGTAAACAAATTTTATTGCATCTCAAAACTTGCTGGGATGAGATATGACTGACTGTTATGATGTTGCTATGTGGTTGCTAAGGTGTTTTGAGTGGTTGCGTACTGGCACATGTCAAAAATGTGAACACAGTCCCTCCTTCAATCTGAATAAATTGCATTGGGACACTACCTGACTTTATTGTGCTGGAGATGAGATCACTCACAGATATTCCACAAAAAGCTTTAAGATCTAAGCTCATGTCTTCAGAAACTCTTAGATCATCGATATGCACAGATAACCAAACTCCTTAAGCAAAAAAATATATAATGATTATCTGAATATATCTAAAAACACTCACAGTAATGCTGCCAATGTAGTGTAGTTCCACTCACCTCCTTGAAAGCCAATGTATTTGTTGCCACTTGTTTTACATTGCTCCCCAATTCTGGAGAGCTTCGTTATGAACACGGTATAAAAGTTGCTTGCATCTGATTTGAAGGACAATATTTCATTCATGGTACAGTATCTGGGGAGAGGACAGGTAAGGTAAAAAAAAGATCAATTTCAGTTTTTGACATCTGATCTACCAAATGTTACATAAATAATCATATTAAGTGGCAATAACTATAACATCCTTAGAATTTTGTTGCTGTTGTTGTTGCTGCAAGCACCAAAGACTTACTTTGCTGAAGCAATAAGTTCATTTTTGCACAACGATTCTTCCATGTCCATCTGCACCAGAAGAATGCGTAGTGAAAGCCCAGAATCCCTCAGATAAGACCTGGAAAAAATTATATACATTGTATTGTACTGTATAATTGTCTAAGTTACTACAAATAAACATAAACTACAATAACTTCAAAAACAAACACTACAATAACATAAATGATGTTTAGCACACTTTAAAGTTTATTTTTTACCGTATTTTACTGGAAAATGAGGCTTCTGTGTCAAACTGGTGTAAGAAGAGCAGATGAACCTGCTCAGTAGATAAACCCAAGGCTGGTGCAAGATTTCTCAAATCAGCTCCAGTGAGAAGACTGGAGAATGTGGTAACCTAGAAGGTTCATAACAAATGGAAAGCATAAGAAACTTTTCCAACATTTGAAACTTTTCTGCAAACCTCTATAAAAGGGAACAATACTGTACCTCCAAGAATCGGGTTTTGTCTTGATCAGTCTTTTTTAAATGGCTTTCCATGAGGTCCCTGAGTGACTTGTGGCTTTGCTGATGGAAATAAATCCTCTGAAGTTTGTCTTTCTCCTGATTTCCGAACTCTTCTGAATATTTCAGCCTGAGGACAGCATCAGGTGTTGCACAGTTTAAGAGAAAACGTTTGGCAGTTTCAAAAGCTTCCTCTTCCTCATCCAGGATTTCATTTGACTCCATACTGTCTGTTGCCTCAGGGTCCCTAGAATCCTCATCCATTTTCACAAGATGAAGAGCATCTCCAAAAGTCTCAAACTTGTCTGCATCCTTTACCTTGCTGTCAACTTCCAAAGAGGCGCCGTCTTGTTCCTCATCAGGGATTTCATTCATTTCCTCGTGTGAATCTGTTTCAATCATCAAAACTTCTTCATTGATTGGTTGATGTGTCTCATTGTCCTCACTATTCATGTGCATGGCCTTATTTGTATTTTCTTTATCATTAGCCTGCTTTTGGATTTTCTCTAAAGCCTGGAGTAGTGCACTGGCACAAGCATCTCCATGGAAACCAACAAAAGCATCTGACGAGCTAAAGTTTACTTCAGTAGATGTCTGATCCCTTGGGAAGTCTTCAGTCCATTTTCTGAGTTTTTCCATAACTCTGTAATGCCAAGGCATCATATCTGTACTCCTATCAACTTTGTGCTTTTCAAGTCTGTTTTTTAGGGGAACGGGAAACCTTTTGTAGACTTTTTCCTGGTCCTCCACCACAATCAGCCTGAAGTTTTTGTGAACTCTACACTTTACTCTGTGTGAACCGAGTCCCAGGTCAACATACTGCTGTTCACCGAGGTACATATAGTATTGATTTAAGGCATCATACAGGCTTTCATAAAGATTGAGGAGATTCAATAAAATGACAGTTCGGCCTGTCTCCATACATGCCTTTATTCGACTCACATTACGACATATCTGGGCATATTCCTGGTCTTTTGGAAATCCTGAACCAAATACAATTTCAGGAGGTGTGTTGTTCTCCTTTGAGAAAATATGGTGTTGGACTATGTACAAAGCAGCACTGTTAGTTGTGAGCAAAAGAAGGTAGCGACACTCTTCATCGACATGATGGTCCAGATTTTGTTCAATCATTTTTAGTGTACTTGGGATTTGGACTACTGAAATATTCAGGAAGAGGTCCTGGAAGGAATGAAGTGGGTCAAAACCATCTCTTTGTCCACTGAAATTTCTCAATACAGCGTCTGCCAACTCACTGTCAGATGGTTCTTTGTCTGTCTTTTTGACTTTTGCAAAAATCATTTTTACCAAACTGTAATAATCTCTGAGACCAAAGAACTGTTCGCTGTCATCTTTACAGATGTTAAGAAATCCCTTTGCCAACTTTTGCAGGAGGTGCTTGATTTTGAGAAAAACCGTTTTGGACGATGAGCAGATGCCTTCGGCTGTGTCTATTAAGTCTTTCTCACTTGGATCCCAACGGGACACAAAAATCCCTCGATTCATTTTTGCTGGGTCAAGAGCCCAGTTTGAGATTCCAACAAATCCAACCTTCATGTGTGGGAGAGATCTTTCACTGTCTATGCATCCATCCTCTAGAAGTGGATGCAATGTTTTCAGTGGCATCCGAGGAGAGTCCTCTGCAAGACCTATTTCATCCAGTACAACAACTGAAACATACTCATCTAATTTCTTATCCTTTTGGAAACGTGCACAGTTCCAAAAGGTTCCAATGATTCCTTCAGGGCTTGAGTGGGGGCTGCATTGAAAAGACACCATGTGAACGTTCTTGAGTTTCTTGAAAAATTCACAGTGAGAGAACTGACGCTGCATGGCATCTGCTACAACAGTCTTAGCAAGGGATTTTGAACTCCCGGGCTTGCCAACCAGAAAAAGTGGAATTCTCAACTCAATGCAGACCACCATGAGGAAAACATTCTCTTTCAAAGCCTGATTTTTGGCAATTGTGTTTCTTGTTTCAATGTTATTGAGAAAAAAGTCTTGGCATGATGATATCTCCTGCTCTAGTGTCTTTGTAGAGTTGAACGGATGAGGAAAGTATTCACTGACAGCTGCAAGGTACAGTTCTTTATGTTCAAGTGACGGGTAATAGCAAACACCCACGGCAAGCACCAAGCATTTCAGTATCATCTGTTCTATTTCAAACTGTTGGTCATCTTGAAAAAGATAATCCCTGTGTGTGAAAAACCAAACCAGGACAGACATTGATCTCTCGACATCCCTAAGACTTACAAAGCTGCATTCATCTGCTTGGCTCCGCATATATCTTTGAGAAGCAGCCAGAACTTCTGTGATCACTTTGTGGTAGGCAAGGGGCAAATTATGAACCCATATTTGTTTTTGAACAATCTGACGAATATAAGAGTGCTCAGATGAATCACTTAACTGTCCAAAATCCCATACCAATGGCACCATACTTGGGGGTAACGGATGCACTCGGTACACAAGCTGTCTCATGGGAACTTTACCAAGGCGATCCTCAGTTTCCTCAGCTTTCACTCTGTATCCCAGCCCTGCTCGTTCCAAGCGTTCAATCATTTTCGTGGTGTGTCTTCTGTAGGGATTACATGCAGCAATAATTTTCAGTCCTGAATTCTTCTTCAAAGGGTATCCTTGTACAGTTTTATCGCATAACACTTCCTTGATGGCAAATACTGCTTCGGTTGTGTTGGCTTCATCGAAAAACAAGACTGTATCAACTTCATATTTTTGCCGATTGTTCTGAGCCATTTCTTCTGCCTCTCTCACCTTCTTATAGATAGTCTCAGAATTAGTACCTCCATGGACTTTGACAAGTTTCATGTTTTCAACATCTCTGCCTTCCTTTTGCAGATCACAAAGAAAGCGCACAAGCCGTGTCTTGCCACAGCCAGTTTCTCCCATGATGATTACTGGAATGTCACATCTGAATCTCATATGAATAGCCAACATCTTCATGACATTGTCAGCAGTAAGCTCATACGTCGGGTCTGGATCAAACTCGCCCTTTTCCCAACCTTTTTTAGCGCCAACAACAAAGGAAATTCTTTGAATTTTGTCTTCTCTGGAGAGGTTGTCAAAGTCTTCACAGAGGTTAATTCTTTGTCGTTCAAGGCCTGAAAAAAGCTCCTGCGACATTACATTTCCCATTAACACTTTGCCACTTCGTGGATCGACTGCATTGAGAATCCTTCCATTTGTCTTCACATGAAATCCCAAGAAAGACATGCTGAAATGATCTGCATTGAAAAAGATGTAGGGGTGAGATTCATTTTCCCATCTCTTCCGAATAGTGAGTTTAGACAAGATATCGTCCACATCTTCAATCTGAGAGAAAGAGGAAGGGCTTTGGTCGGAAATGTCGATGGAAGGAGAGGCAAAATCTCGAGCCATGTGAATCATGAATTTTATTATGAAGTCCTTAAATCCGCTTAAATTGTCAGCAAGGAAGTCTGGATCACAGAACAGGGAATTCTCACAGTCTTTGAGCTGAAGGTTAAGAAACCAAGTGAAGTGCTTTAATTCTGCCCATGATGGGTCCTTCAAGCCACAGTTTGACAAAAGATGATGGAGACAGTCCACATGATCTCCTTCTACAGAATGAGTTTGATATGTGAAACGATCCAAGTTCTCATTCCTGTTAAACCTCCGTAAGTATTGGTAAGGTCTTTGATTGCCTTCACTCGTAAATTCTCCTTGGTCCATCAGGGGATCTAAATATGCTTGTCTCTCTTTTTTTCTCTTGATCTCCAAATCTTTGACTTCTTTAGGAGGTCTGCAGAAAATAGTAGGCAGTATATGCAAAAACCCATGGTTTGTCTGTGTAGCATAGAAGAAAGGTAAGTCAGATTAATTCCTAACTATGATTCAAAGGAGGAAATGTCTTCTTTACCATTTGGGTTTGACTGTTGGGCCCGAGACCTTGTTGAAGTGCTTCAATTGCCACAAAATGAGCTGTGTTTCTCTTCCATATATTTCCCTTGCTGTCACTGAGACATCCTAGAACAAGTAATTTGAACAGGAACTCCTCCAAGCCACAGCGAACCTGTAAAAAATATCAGTGAATTTGTAGGCAGATTCTGAAATATTATCAGTCACCTACACTTAGCAAGATATATCAAAATTAATTTGTTGCAAAACATACTGCTGCCGTATCAATGTGCAATAGTACAGGGTCTTGTTCTTTCAGTGGAGACAACCTCTGGGACAGAGTTTGTACAAATCCATCGATGTTTACGCAGGGTTCAATGAGTCTCATTTGTATACAGGTTGCTTCTGGAAACTCTGTTTGGAACTGCTCAAATAGACGCTTGACATACAGTGACTTTCCTGCACAGAGAGTAGATGTAACAAATAAAGAAGAGCTCCTGCATCAAATAACTTGTCTGCTACTAAAACCATGACAGATTATTTAAAAAAAATGTAAGGTACCACAACACAATACATACCAACAGCTGGACGTTCTGATGCAATCATCCAAATGGAGAGATTCCCTGGGTAGACGCGTGAGTGATTGTAAAGCTTGGCTGGAATACGGAAGTGATTTTTAAGGTACTCTTCGCTTCTTTCTTCGGGGACAAACAGACCTGTTTGCACTTTATAGTTGCTAAAGAAGGAAGGAACATATCCATCCTGGTTTACGGGGCAGACCATCACTAGACGATAATGAGGCTCAGCACTTTTTTCTAGTGTCTCAAAGCATTCCACCAGGGCCACACCTACATCATAGGTCAGAGATCCTGGATTGACCAAAGTGTAAATTTTGTTATGTTTGTATTCAGTGCCCTGAAATCCTAAACATCGGCGAAGGAAGATCTCCACTTCCTCCGTGGTTGTTTCCTCTTGGCACATTAATATTTCATCAGTTGTGGGTAGAGGTTGCTCTGGACTCTCTGTGTAAAAGGACAACGTGGTACTAATCACATCAGCAATAGGGCACTGGATAAGGTTTGGCCTTCCGTCACATAGAATCTGAGGAATGTTACGTCTGATGTGGATTTGATTCATGGAAGACAGAACAGAGAGAATCTTCCCAAGAGTTTCAACATCCACATGGTCAGAGAGGAATCTGGACATGTTCTCTTTAAATTGTTTCCACAGGTTGTCCAAACTTTCCATGGCAATATTACTGTCTTGTTCTGGCTCCTCTGCAACATCTCCTTGATCCATAGGTTCAGTTGCGTCAGCTGCCGTTTCAAAGGCTTCCCTGATGTCATTTATGCCACAGTCTGGTTTTACATGGCTCAAAAAAGTCCACATTTGCTGTGGCACAGGTTTCCTTTTGTTGCTAACATTGTTGACCCATTTGCAAAGATAGGCCATTTGCTCTGATGTGTAATAATTCAGAGCATAGTACTGAGAGCGCATCTTAGATAAGTGAGAACACCAGTCTTTATGGACGTCTTCCAGAAAGCGACACAGCTTTTGAAGCTCCTCTAGCACATCACCCTGATATTCAACACACTTCTTTAACTGGCAAAAGCTGACGTTAATGCAGTGTTGCACTGTGCCATTGCATGGTATCTGAGCTTCCAAGTCTCGGAGAAGCACATTGCCTGAGGTACGCAACTGCAGGAGGATGCGACCCATCCTTTGGACTCCATCAAAAACCTACAAGATAGAAACAAACATAACTACAAAACTAACCGTAATTGTCTTAAAAAAAGGAAGTAAATATTGAGTTGCATGCGAAATGGTGGAATTTGGTCTTTTCTTGAGAAACACGTTAGATAAATGCTCATCACTAAAGGTTTTGGATAAAGGACCCACTTGAGTAAACTTGTTGACTTGCTCTTTCCCATGCTCCCCCTTAGATGACATCAGCATGAGTTTATTCTGTAGCTCGAGGAGATCATCAAGACTGTATGTCCTTGTTTGTCCATTCTTCATCACCTTCACATTAAAGACATTGTCCAAACACGTCTGCAAACACACATTTCATGTTCATAAACTGTACCTATACAATGCTATAACATATTTTTTTAGTTTTGGAGACATTATAAGTGACATCTAGCATTTAATGCTTCACCGAAGCATGTGTCCTTAAAGTGATAGTTCACCCAAAACACACGGTTACTAACTTTATTCAAAAGAAAGAAAGTCATTATGGTTGAAATGGCAAGAGGATGAGTAAATGATGACAGCATTTTCATTTTTGGGAAACTATCACTTTCAGGCATTAAATTTTTTTAAATCAGTGCCTACTCACTTTTCCAGTGAAATCCACTGGCCATCCCACATGATACACGCCATCAGTATTGATAGCTGAGGCCTGAGAAAGTGACGATTGCTCAACAGACCCAAAGGTCTCTCTCAAACCTTTAAGCCAATCCAGCCATCGACAAGAGTCCGTCTGCATACAAAATGATAAATAAAAATAAAATGTATTATGTATTTCTGAGCTCCTTAACAGTGGGAACCCTGTAATTTCAGGTAAATTTGCATGAAAATGAATTATACAGTATAGTTCTTCGCAGAGCATATTTACAAACTATTAAATAATAGTATGCAACGTTAGACACTGTGGAATATTAAAACAGTACAATAAACAATGATTGATTTACAGAAGATTTCTTTAACTGTACAAAATTTGATATAAAATGATGCTGAAAACAAACCAATTTTTCCATCAGTTTCTCATCTTTGTCAAGGGTGTCCCACACTTGCTGAGCACATTTGATGAATTCCTCAAATCCTGCATGATTCTGTAGTGAGTAAAGCAAAGGACTGTAGCCCATAACGGCGCTCTCAAAATTAACTATACGATCAATGTCTACGTCATTCTCTTCAGCAGGAATTGTGGCCAGATCCATAAAGGATTTAAGGTCCTTCAGACCTTGAAGAAAAAAAGGGTAAATTGCCATATTATTAAAGATTAAACCATCATATATGACAACAACAGATCTCAAAAAAACATTCTAACTCAGGAATTTCTTACTTTCAATTTGGGATTTGACCCATTTGTTCAGAGGATCACTGTGCAAGAATGCCTTTAGACAGGCTATGTGCTGTGGTTTGACATTTTCCAACTTCTGCTTGGCTTTGACAAGATCATTGCTCAACGAACCCAGAGTGTTTTGTTTGAATGAATCGTCTCTCTATATACAACATGAAAAATAGAATATAACTGAACAGATCAAATGAAATTAAACAAAAACACATACATATGTATAAAGATCTCATACCACTTTAGTCAGGACATATATTGCACTAAAGTCTCCTTGTAATTCCAATTTATCTTTTATTTTCAGTATGACTTCTGCAGATTCAGCAGCATGGTGAAGGCTTCTATATTCCTGGATCTGTTTGAACCGAAGTTCCTTCCACTTTTTATCCGGAATCTCATTAACTAGCATAGAGGCCAATAAAGCAAGTTCTTTCTTTAGCCGGTCTCCTTCACCCCAATCCTCGCACCGATCTAAAGCCTGGTCCACCTTTTTAAAACAAACTGTTCCATTTGCAATTTGTACACCAAGGTTGAAGAATTCACTGAGACAAAACATCCAGATTTCATTACGAACATCTGTAAGGTTCAGTGTTAATGGCTGAGAAACCAGCTTTACATATTCTGTTGCTTTTTCTTGCCATAGATGTAGAAGAAGGCTGCTTGTCCTCACTTCATGCATCTCCCGTGCCATGTCTTGCACTTTAAAATGATCCCTGTAGCACAGCACGTTTCTTGTGCTCTTTTTGTTTAGATCCTTTTTGGAGAAATAAGGCTGAACCTCAACCAGTTCATCCAGGGATACTGCCTGCTGGTCACTTTTGACCTCCTCTTCGAGGGAAGAAAGCTCGGGTACTGTTGAAACATGTCAAGTATGAAATACAATGTTTTTTTCCCTATAATGTAGTAAAAATTATTTAAAGCTTTGTTTAGGTTTTCAGATCAGACATATTCAACAAATCCTAATGTACTTACCATGTACAGTATCCGAAATCTTCCCTAGCATATTAACAAGGACGGTCATGTGCTCCCTTTGTTCTTCAAAGGCTTTCATGTCACTTTCTCTTTGACTGAGTAGCTCTGTCACATTGATCGAGATATTCTTTTCTTTGTTGTTCTTCATATCTAAAGACAATAGTAATAGCTATAGTTATTAAGCTAGGGGCCTAATGATGTCTAGTATAACAGACATGGACATGGAGTGAGTAACACTTACATTGATTGAAAAGCTTCTCAAATCGACTCTTGTATTTTTGGATGGTCTTTAAGTGGCCCAGGGTTACATTTCCTTGGCAAAGGCTCTGAATTAGAGAATCCAAGTCTGACTGACTATCTGCTATTAACCGACTTGCCTCTTCATCCAACTTCCATTGATTCCAGTTGTCTGTGGGAATGAAATAAAAGACTTGAAATTAAATTAAAGCTTCTGAATTTACATACCATACTCATGTGAATCTAAAAATAGGGCAAAATAGTCCATCTTGACTATTTATATGTTGCTGTTGATATTTTATATAAATATATATTACAAATAATTTTCACTTTTGCTTTTAAAATCAATAAGTTGAAATGAATTTTAGAGCCCATTTAATTAAACCTTAAAAAATTGTAGGCAGCAAAAATATTTTTACGGTGTGGAAAGAAGGTTACATGTATCAGATCGAATCACTGTACCTTGAGACAAAAAAAAGCTGATGGCTGATTGGGTATCCAGCAGCCGTCCTTCTCGATCCTCTTTAAAGCGAGCAGCTGACTCAATAACAATGTAGGACAAGACGGACCATTTCACGTGCTTGTTATAGAGACAATCTAAAAGATATCCCTCCTTCTTTGCCTGTTATAAATAAATAAAGACAAGACATACTCTTTATATTCTATAAAAAATGTATATAATATTAATATTATAAATTTGCAAAAATGAAAAAAACAATATTTTCTGTAAAGATTGACAAAAGTGTATTTGGGGAACACTGAGAATAATTAACACAACACATAAATCTTTCGCAATGAAAAAGTACGTTACCTGACATTTGTTTTTAACAGCTAACTGGTAATGCTCTTGAAAACAAGACTGAATGTTGGCATGAGTGTTCTCGATCTCCTTGGCTGACATAACCACAATCTTGTCAAAGTCAGACATCTGAATGGCACAAGGAGTATGGTCAAATAACATGTTTTATATAGCTCTTCAACCAATGTACAAGTTTCTGAAATTATAACAGTTTTATCTTACCTGTGACACTCTCCGTTTCAAGTCTCCATCTAATAAGCATTTCCAGTCTTGAGAAAAGTCAGGTATTGCACTCTCAATCCCATACAAACCATTCCACATCTACAAAAAATATACAAAGCAAAGAATCACTATTTATATTGAATGGGCCATGTGTGTGTACTTGCTTTTAAGAGCATAATAAATGTGATTTTTTTAATGTAAATATATGGATTAGGAGCTACTCCACAGAACAGATTTTTTTCTGTGAATGCAGTTAACACATATAAACATCAGGAAATGTTGAGATCTTTGTAAACAGCTAGCAAGTGAAGATAATAATGTTTTAATAGTGTTTTTAGTGAGTGGTTTAATCAAACTTTTCTTTTAATTTAAGGTGTTATACAGTACTACACCTGTATTTCTTGGGTGTAACACAGCCTGGACTTTTGCATTACAGGCAGGTGGAGCAGACTATCTCTCCATTTACTGAAATCAACTCGAACATCTTTGAGCAGCAATGAAAGCTGATTTTTCTGTTGGACCATTTCCTCTCCACCCTGGAAGATGGAATGATTTGTTTAGAGACGTCATACAACCTCTAATTGTTACTGACAAGCAAACCTAAAAGACACAATACCATTGAAAGCACAGCATGTTTCAATTCGACCACTTTAAGCAGAAGTTGGAAGGTGAGCAGCGGGACATTGTAGTGTTGGACAAGTCGAGCAATCTTGCAGGCGCTTTTGTGTACATTTCGACAACACTTAAGGATAGGGCCTAAAGATTCAGGTTCCATTATTCTGACAATTAAAGAAACTGTGCATTAATATCAGTCCTATTTCACAGCTTTAACAACCATACCAGAAAGTGCTTAGATTCTCAGAAGCAATGGACAAAATTGAGAACAATACAGTACCTTTCTTTATCCTCCTCAACCCTTTTGAGCAAATAGTACATGACATTTTTAGTTGTCTGCAATAAAAAAAACATTGGTTGATACGTAGTAATAGCTTTGATTAATGAACAGACCAACATTTAAGTAATGATTCACTAAAAACCTTCTCAAATCAAAGGTGGCACAAGTTGAATGTTAGTAAGATCAAATATTATTTGTCTTGAGTGTCTTTTAACCAAGCAGCACAGTAGTACCAAAGCAGTACCACAGCTACACCAAATTTGCTCTATCTGCGGCAAAGGTGAAGCTTGTTTTTCACACCAAGAATTTTTTTTTTAATTTGAATATAAATTTCTTTATCAGTGTTACTAACCAGTATCAGTACAGCGTATCCTGTACATTATCAATGTAGAGGAAACTCTATGTGCACATTCTTTAAAAATGTTTTTTTTAATCGGGGTGAGAAAATATTGACTAAACAATTTCTATAATCTGATACCTCAAGGTTTCTTGTGTGTTTGGGGTCGTCAGTATTATGCGCAGACTGCTCAATCGCCTCCATTCTGTACATTAGGCTCTGAAGCACATGCTCAGGAATGATTTTTGTTAACTCAGCAAACTCTGACAAATCCTCAAAAGCCACCAGTGTAAGCCAGCTAGTCAACAAGTATGGCTTATTTTTGGTCAATGACAAGTGTTCTTTGAGCATGCGAAGTACCATCCTACAGGTATAAAAAGAAAACAAGTACAGTAATATCTTCCCTGCTCTCTTAGTTTAATCTAGAAATTTGTAACCAAAATGAAAATGAAATGTCATCTCCCAGAAATACCTCCTTATGTCAGGATAATCTCTAATTCCCTCTCTAAACATTTGATACTTGATGTTTTCAAGTCCCGCCCATCTCTGTTCATTCACATCTGAGCCTGGATCTGACTTTGCCTCTGGCTTTCTTAATAAATGATAGAAAGGAACGAGTAGCACTAGCTCTGAGATCAATCTCTCTGCACAATGGTTCATCAGTCCTATGACAGTGCTGTAAAGGAACAAAGTGATACATGCAATTATTATGTTTCTATAATTATGATTAAAATCTTTGACATGACCTGACTCAGTCAATTTTTACAGAATGTTCTTTTTACATTATGTAAGGTGATTTTATGTAGAACTTTAGCTGGGTTTTCACAGGCAGGCTCACACATATTTACATAAGTTATAATATATGTGTATAATTATATTAAAAATAAAATCATGTAAGCCTAAATATTCGTTATTTTTATTAGTTAAATTAACGTAAACATCCTTAGTAATTAAATCTATTATAGATTATGCTGAATTAGCTTTCTCTGGGGACCTTGTCAGCTGAATATTATAGTATATATATTAAATATTATATATTTAATTTTTTCTCACATTATAAGAACATTTGTGTCCGAACTGTACATCTGTACGATTTTCTGTTATATTTCTGTATAAAGTGAGGTGCATTTAAAAACATATTTTCATCATTTTTATCCCTACTTTACTCTATAAATCATTCAACAAGCAAAAAATAAAATGTTCCTATTCTATGCACATCTGGATTAAAAAGGTGCAATGGGTTTGTACAATATACACTCACAAATCGATGGAAGGTAAGGCTGTTTGCATGTCTTCAAGAGAAACAGTGTTTTTGAAGACAATAAGGCAGAGCTTGCCCCAGTTCTTTTCGTCGAGATCCACTCGACAGTTACAGCAAACCTGAAACACTAAAAGTGCAGCTTCCATAGACTTTGTCGCAGCTGAGCTCTGGGAAGTTTTTCTTTCTGATTCTTCATTCAAAATCTTAATCAGCCTGGCATGAATCAGCTCTGTTACCTAAAACAAAGTAAATAATGTATAAAAGAATGCGATGTAAGTCGCTTTGTATAAAAGCATCTGCCAAATGCATAAATCGTTTTTGTAAAGGAAGAAAATAACCAAAATATACACTTACATTTATTGAAAGTGGGTCAAGATCCCCTGGGAATTCCATCCACTGATCATCACTTGATTGAAAACCTTTCACGTATTGGTTTATGTGCGTTTTAAATGTCTTTTTGCTTTCATGGTTAGATGGATCCCATTTCTGGAATACTCTGTCCAGCAGCACATGAGCAGAGGTCTCCCAGCCTCCACATATGTCTTTTTTTGTAGACTGAAACCAGCTTTTGATCCTATCTTGAAAAGATACTGGCCTTGAACAATTTACAAAGCCTTCATAAAGGTGCAGTTCTGGAATTTGCAACAAAATAAGACATTATCATCAGACAATGTACAGATAATATATGTATACAATAAAACCACAAACATCTAACATATTTTAGTACCTTTAACATTATTGTCAGGAGGAATTTGAACATATCTTATTGCCATTTCCTCAATCTGCTGTTCCTGCTGCACTGCATACTTGTACATGAATACATCACCCCTTCTCATTGTGCTTTCTTCAACTGAAAATGTTGCTTCAATCAAACAGCTCCCATGTTGTACACATCTAAGCAACAAGAAGTCATGGTTCAGTGTAACAATAGACAAAACATAAGAATTCATGAGATTTATCAGGTATGACGTACTTTGAATAGTGAATGAATAGTACCTATGCAACATGTAGGTAAAAATTATATATAGATTGAATAAAAAAATACTTTTTCAAAACAAAAAGGACTTACTTAATATGTTTAATTTGAAGTTTAATCCATCCGTTCCCATAGAGGACCAAAAGAGAGCAATACAGTTTGTTAAATTTGAATCTTTTGTCGAGAACTGCATATACGTAGAAAGTGAACATCGGCCGATTTCTCCTTAAGAAACAAAAAAAGATTATGGAATGTATCAGAGTTCATTCATATATTTAAGTTTAACATTTGACATGATAAACACAATGTTGGAAACCTCATAGTACGGTCCTGATTTGCTGCTGCCTTTGCTGTCACTGCCGCTTCTGAACTTGATTTTCCTCCTTCAGTTCCTGATTTGAGGTCAGTGTCCTTCTGTGAATCTTTACTGGAACGTTTTTCCTTGGTCTCTGTGTCTTTCTGTTCATCTCCGGCTTGCCTATCTCCGCAACCATCTGACAGTTTGGTCCTCTTTTCTTCTGCTTCTATTGACTCACTGCCTTTCCTTTTATTATTCTTTATACAATCCCGATCTTCTCCATCACCTTCATTTCCTTGATTCCTCTGAGTCTCCTCCTCCATCTTATCCTCCTCTGGACTCTGTTCTATTGACTCTGTGGTCTCTTTGTTTTCATTTAACTCTGTTTGTGTCTGCTGTGTTGCCAGTTTAACAGGTTTTGTCTGAGTCCATTTTTCCACCGTATTTGAGCTTTTTTGAGTATTTGGCTCAGACTCTGTGCTTGGCTGAACATGGCCTTCGGGTCTTTTGTTCTGTGAATGCACTTTGGCTGAAGAGGTGCTAGCATCTCTTTTTTGGGGCCCTTTCTTCTTTGCCTTATCTTTCTCCCTTTTCTTCTTTGGCATTTTCTAAGTTCTTACTGCTTGCACCTTTCTTTATTCTGTTTTTCTTAGGGTTCACACGGCAAAGAAAAAATAGAAATTACATTTATCCATTATCCAAAGCAATTTTTTTAACGTGTGATTCAAATGAACTGTTAACACACAACAATCATACTTAAGCTAAAGAAACAGTACAATGAAACGATAACACAACATCATCTTGATGAAAGCAAATTGGCAATACTTGTATTTGTATTACTAATACAAAAAGTAATATTGGTCCTTGTAATAATGTAACACTTGACGGATGAAGAATCGTTATGGGTTGTTGACAAATAAATGTGAAAATGTGTCTATGGTATGACAGCAACATTTTTGAAAAAACGAACAATGAAGATAAATCTCTCGCTGTTTTAATTATAAATATAAATATGAATAGCCTAAGATAAAATATCATATCAGTTTGTATTCTTGCTGTCACACGACACATGTATCATACGGTGGCTATTTTAGTCATCTACCCATATGCAAATGCAGCTAGCATAGTTTCCAAATAAAATTAGGACATTTTCGGCGAATGCAACCGATTGTTTATACAGTTAAAGACAGGTTTTATTTAACTGAGGTAAAGATTTGTAATAAATCAGAGAAGACTTAATCTCCACAGTGACTAAATCACAATCTTCAAGTACTCAAAGACAAACAGACTTGGACACTTTTTAGTAAGTAATCACGATTAATCAATAACAATTCAAACCAATATGTTTTAAAATAAAATATAATGTATTAATACAATCAGCTTTTGTTTTTCGAGTAGACTACGTTCATGCCCTATGGTTCATACACATAAACACAGAGAAATGCATCCCGAACCCCGTCATCTTTAAGTAGCTTTACTTCAATATGCGATGATAGTGTCCAAAATATAAAGTAAATAATGCCAAAATATTACAAAATAAATGGTTTCATACCTGCGTTAGTCTTTTACAGTGTCAGAAACATGACAGCATCGTGTAAAAGTGAGTCTCTCTCTATGAACAGTCACCAGTAAACATTGACTGAACTCGAGACTAAACTTTCACTTTCGTTTCTCAAGCTGGTTTTGAATGAATCCAAGACGATCGTTTCCTCGTTTGAAAACCAAACTCATGCATGTATTCCTACTCCTGACGTAACTACAGTACATTTCATCAATAGTGAAAAACACGAAAGCAACTTTTAAAAGTCAGTTAAATGTACACAATGTCACAGTTTTATTACTTTTATTAAAAATTGTCACCTTAATGTTGTCAAACGTATATGGACTGCGCTCTGCATCCTCAAAACAAATGAGTTACTCTGAGACAAATGCTGTAGATCTAGGTTTATTCATTTATCAAAAACCAAACACTAAAAAACAGTATACTGATGACAAATGCTATAACGAAACTTAACAATCGTTCCCTGAGGTTTATACTAAGGCTACAGGTCCACAAACATTAAAGTGCTAGACTATGAAGGTACAGTAGGACATAAGACCAAAGAGTAAACAGATTAGTTGTATTAATAATAAAGCTAAACCAAAGAGTTAATGTGTTGGAATGATTCATAATCTTATAGTTCACTACGGAAATAAAGATGACAATGTTTAACAATAATATTAACGGATACCAGATCAGCTCACATTGATAAATCACTTGTTTGCATAAATTTACATTTATGGATATTGATTATTCATAGAGTCTTACAATGCGTTCAAGTTAAATTTGTATCAGTATGTGTGTGTTCTCTGGGAATTGAACCCATGAAACTTGTGGTTATAAGGGAATTTTTTTTTCATCATTTAGATTTGGCTCATTCAGAAGTTTCAGTGTTTGAACTCCACTGCGAGTTTCCAGACTTCTGCCGCTTTGGCTAGAGTGATTTCCTCCGAAAGACTCTCTAGACCGGGTAAAGAGTTGATGTTCTTCTCCTCCAAACGGGGTTCCATAGTGGACCTGATGCTATGTGATGAGACACAAAAATAGTGTTTAGCTTTTGGTGGGGTTTAGGATCAACAGTTTGTGCTGCCGTCTATTGTTGGAATGCCGTCTACTGGAATTCTTGAATATTTTATGTTACAATAAGTGCTAAACTATAAGTGATTTCCTACATGTGCTATTTTTATAACCTACATAAAACTCCATCTCATCTAAAAATATGATATTACCTTAACATATAATTTTATATTCATATATTTTGTTATATTTACACTTTTATTATTTGATTTGTATTGTTATTATTTTAAAATTTAAAATTACATTATTTTATATTTAATTACTATATTTACATGAAATAACTATCATGTAAGGTGCTGCATAATATTTGACATTTGTTTTTCAACCTATGATCGACTGACCCTACATCAGTTCTATCAAAGTTTACTTTTGAATCACTGCCTGGCATCTCTGAAAAAATTCCAGGGCATAAATGACCTTTTGTTGTCTTTTAGTTTAAACAAAAAATCAAAAAACTTTGTACAAATGGCCCATTAAAGAGAAGTCAGGTTAATAAGTAAATAAAAAATGAGGATTAGTTCTTACTCCCAGTGTGGTGAAAAGCTCTCCTCCCCTGTGTTATTGGCCTTGAGTTGAAGGATCTCATGTAGTTCCAGTAAGAGAATATCGATGTCTGTGACACCGAGGAAAACCTTCACCTGGTTTATCTCCTCTGAAGTCAGCCTATCTCTGAACTGTTCGGGCAGTCGCTGAAATGGATCCTGTTTTGAAAATTGAAAAAAATTGCGAGAAACCCTTTAATATTAATACTATTCATCACCGCAACCTCACAAATCTCAAATCCCTTTTTAGTCAGTGGTTAATAGCTTCAGACACTGGGTCAAAAAGTCTTTGAACTGTTGGCTTTGGCACACTCTCAATTGTTAAAGACTTGCACACTCCCAACACATTCACTTGGATTTACAGTTCTCAAATGTCCACTCCCTTCACCCTGTGTCAGGGCAGTAGGAGGTCAGCAGAGGTTGGCGGTAATGAGGTCAGATTAGAGACAAGCTAAATAGCCGAGCAGAAGGGAGCTTTTTATTGGAGCCTTTTGTGCAATGGCAGTAGGAATGAGCTGCCTGTGCAATGCAATTAGTTTTATTTTGACTGAAGGCATGCGTGCATAGCATACTTAACACTTTATAAGCAACAGAGATAAATTTCATATTCCTGACCTATACCTAATTTGAATCATCCTTCCTATTAGCAGAATGAATGTGGGTTTACCTGTCCTCTTCTCATCATCTGTTCACTCCTCCAGCAGGTAAGAAGCTGCCAGGTGGCCGTACACTGACTCAGCCGGATGTCCTTTAAAGCCTGAAACCCAGAAAGATGGATTTAAGTTTCAAAAGAAGGTAGATGTACCCATAAAACAGCAAAAAAAAATGTCTAATGTGTAATTTTTCGGAGGATCTATTGACAAAAATGCAATATAATATACATAACTACGTCTTCGTAAATATCTTCAGCAAAGAAGCGAATACGTGACGACATTTAAGTCCTGTGAGAGCCTCCAAAGTGCTTTTAAAGGGAGGGGAGAGTGATCCATGGGTTGCAATTCGCAACCTCATCACTTGTTGCCGCTTAATTTCATATTCTCTCATAAAGCAGAAGCTTCAAACACACTTCTCTGTTTGTGTTTCTTACCTCAGCTACGCTGCTGGAAATTTGTCGATCCATTTTCAATGAGTGTGTTAGATAGCTCAACAGCAGAGCCTGCAGATCTCCTCCGGTTTTACCGAGGAAGCGAAGCCCGATCTCAACCGCAAAAACTGCATCGCAGACGTCTGTGAATGAGCGTAGCATTGATCTCATGGAGCTGAGCACAGAACTCCTCAGTGGTTCCTGAAATACAGAGAGATGAAGAACTGAGGCTTGCTTTTCCAGACTCAAAAAACAAGGACACAAAGGTCTTTCAAAAACGCTGAAGTAAATTACTTGAGGTATTTTGGCTCTGACTTCAGTAAGGACCTCTGAAAAATCCTGGTGTTGTCTTCTCAGATACTTCTCAGTGTCCTGTAAGTGAGATTAATAATAACCAGTAAAACAATGTTCTCATCCAAATAAAAACAACTGTGATACTATAACTTAAATTGTGTTAGACTTACAGACTGAATGCGTGGTTTGCCTGCGAAAAATCGTCTGCCGAGTTCTCTCTCAATAGCCTGATAATCATAGGAACTCACTGTCTGCTGGCCCTTCTCTAAAGTGTAATGGCAGTTAGCCAACACTAGGGGTAGAAACTGCCTCTCCGGGTGACAAAGGGCAAGCTGACCCTCACACAGCGACAGTAAAGACACTTTATAATCACTGTAAGATAAAATGTGGATAATACATTTAAACGTATAACCATACCTAGTATGGAAATATGTTAAAGCAAGGATATTATCAGACATTGTCAAACACACACCTGTCTTCTCGGTGACAGAGTTTCCTGGCTTCTGCCACAAGACCGTTGTGCGTTTTAGACAGGAGATCTATGATCGCACGGAGACATGTCCCTGGACCCTGCCGACTTATGGAGAGAAACTGTCCAGAACTTTCATTAGTCATGTCTGTTTCACATAGTTTAGGATCCAAACCCACTGAAGCTGAAGTGAGAGAACAATTAAAGAATTAACTTTATCTTCTTACTAACTTTCTTCAAACATTAAGTTTGTATTCAGCATACCATCATTGGCTATTTCCATTCGGAGATGGTTCCACACCTTCATAAAGATGTCGACTCTTTCTGACAATAATTTCTTTTGATAGCCTGTTTAAATGACACATATCATCTGTCACGTATCTTCATAAAAAGAATAAATCAATCATTAAAGTAGTGTCACTTGTATGTATAAGTATGACAGACCTGCAGAAATGCTGTGCAACAGTGAGGCGATGGTGTAAGTGTGGGTCTCAGAGCCTGGAGGAAGCAGTTTCATTAGATCAGACATCAGGGCAGCAAGAGTGGGCAGATGGATCAGCTGTCTTATACAATGCACCTGATGAATACATCAAATAAACATGTTATGGCATGTGGCAGGACTGTGTTTGCGAATTTGGGAATTTTATTATTTTTGATGTTGGACAATACCTTATTGATAAATAGGGTGAGCAGAGGTGCTTGATTTTGGATTATTTGCTGGGCGAAGCTCTCCACTGTCAGTAGAGGTGAAAGACTCCAGAAGGCCGACTGGTGGGTGGGGCAGTTAGAGGGGAGTTGAAGGATTTTTGGAGGGTCTCTCTTCAGAACCTTCATAAGGGGACTGTTAGAGAGTCTGTTATCAGACGCAATCACATCCTGTGCACTGTTCAACATCCTGTTCAAATCCTGAAAATAAAAAGCAAACTTTATTTGAGAAGTAAGCTCGTTTCTTTGTGTTTGACAACTTTATTAGCATGCATAATATCGCTTCACGTGGTTTAACAAGAATGAAACAAATACAACTATACAAGTAATATTTTTATGGTCCACAAGTGCCCAAGTAAAATAGAGGGTTTCAAAATCCAAGGTTGGACTTAAAAGGGTGATTTAATGCTGTTTCATGCATTTCTACTTCTTTACAATGTTAAACGTGCTGACATCTTATGCTGACATGGTCAACTTGTAAAAAAAACGAGTTTGACGTATTACGTAGTTTTTCTGTGCTCGATACACTCCCCCAAGGTTCGCATAGATTTTTGGTCAAATATGAAAAATTTTCTTAGTCCCTTATTGGGCAATTCTCCCACAAAAGCGCGGCCACGGCAAGGCGAAAGAAATAGCCCACCCACGCTTCACCCACGAGTAAACCCGCTATAAAACAAGAGTGGCTGGGCTGTGGGCCTGCAGCTCATTACTCTTTCGATAGTGAGAGAGGTTCAGTTGTGTTTTTTTGTTCACGGCACTTCAGTGATGGATGTTATATACACGTGGATATAACATTGGATTTGGCGATAGTTTGAAACTGATAAATGGCGCGGACCCAGTGCTGAAAGATGCCGGATAGGAACTGCACACAGCAAGTCAAAGTAAGTCATATGTCTGTGAATTGTTGCCAATCGGCTAGTTCGTGCATAATATAAACAAAATGAGCTTATAGTACATCAATGCGATGATGTATTGTGTGCTCGTGAATGATTTAGTTCCTCCCCCTGTACACCCCCAGGAGGTCGTATTTTGCTGTATCTATCTTCTAAAAAATGTGATCAAACTAAATCATACTCTTCGAAGATACGAAGTATGCAATATTATTCTATAGGTACTCAAGATTAATATGAGATTGGGAGAAACTGCGCATTCAACCGGACGTTTAAATCTTTTTTTTTCTAAATGAATTGCAAAAAAATTATGAGATCAAACTACCAGGTTTTAAAATAAATCCTAAAAAAATCACATGACGATAAATATCAACATTTAGCAGAGAATATTATTCAAATGCAACATTAGTTTTGTTTGGATCCGACAAGCAGTGTCTTCTTTCCATGATGCCCAATAAGATGACAAAATTGTCAAAGTAAATACATTCAGTTCTACAATGAAATGTTTGGAGGTAATACTATTAAAAAAGTCAATAAACTTTACAAAACAGGTTAATCGCTCACTATTTGGTTACTTTAAAAATGACTGACCTGTAAAACAGGCCGAATAACTGAATTACAGACTGTGCTCTCCCACTGTTCTCTGGACCTCCGTGATGATAGATCCTGGTTACCACCTGTCAATGACAAAATGGAATTTGGTTCAGATATTAAAAACACAAGAAAACACAAATAAAGCACAACAGAAATGTTTACCCAAGAGTCATCAATGGATAAATATTTTGTGTTATATAGTTTTCTTAAGTAACATATAATCTTGATTTATTTGCATGTGGGTTATGGTCAGCAAGAATGGTCAGTGAATAACAGTATTCACACCTGTGTTGGTCTCTAGCATCCTGTTGAGGATCAGATGAACTACAATGGCAGTGTCATCCATGTTGAGATTTAAAGTTTCCCCAAGAACCCTCATGTCCTTCTCAAGATGTTGCCACAGGAACTCAAATACATTATGAACAGCTGATTGGATCAAATTCCTGACGCCCTGTTGAATGTGATTATGCCTACAGTTATAGGCTTGTTTCGAGTAGGTGTAAGCAAGTGCGAACATGTATTACACATAATTTGGTACAAGTATGAACTAACAATTTTCCCATTTCATTGATACACAAAAAGCCAATTTTCAAAAATGTTGCCATGGCTTCCACTTTACCTGCTGGTGGTGAATGGCCCCTTGCAACATGGCCAAATGAAGACACAGACGAAGAACACAGGACTGTGCTAGAGACATATTCCTATTTGGGGCTTCAGACCGGTTTTCAGCATTTCCCAATATATGCCCCGTTCGTGTCATATCTCTGACTCCACTGACTGGAATAAAACCTGACACTGGAACATGATTCTGGCCTCCAATACGCACTCCACATGTGGCACAGTTTGACAATTCCATTGGTCTACCACACTAAATAAATAGAGAAATAGACCTAAATAAACAACGTCTAGACCTCAGAATTAATTAATTTTAGTGAAAAAAGTAGAATAATACATTTCTTACCTGTCCCACAAAGCTTGCGTGACCGTTAATGCAATCTAAAAGTTATCAAAACAAATAATTTCAGTCAACAGTTAAAAAAAGAATTTATACTGACAATAAAACATTTGATTCAAAATCCACTCACAGTATGGCGTAAGCTTCTCTTTGAGCCACTGTTGGACCTCACTTGTGTGGTCATCTGGCATAGTGGGCAAGAATGCTCCCTGAGGAAGAGCATAAAATAATTCTATATCAAAGAGCTCCATTATTGTGACAGGATGACAAAACAATTGAAATGACAAGTATCTGGCAATGGTATTAGAAAATGCTAATTCTCCAAGGTTCATCAGTGTGAATAAATCCTTACGGTCACGGTTTGAGGTTGAGAGGAAATGCTATGAAGTGGCCCGAGCATTCTGTTCCCACTGTAAAACACAGCACTGGCGTGCACCAGGAGCTCCAGTAGAGGGCGACGTTGAGCCGGTACACCTGCATTAAGACTCAAGGGAGATCCTGGCCCTCCAATCTCATTGGATAACAGAGCGGTACAGAGCTCACGGATATGTCCAGACACATTCTCTCTAATAATATCCTTCAAAACCTTTAGATCCTGTTGAGAATAAATAAGCACTTCATTTTTATGGAAGCACATCATATTCATATAAGGAGTGGCAAACCTATTCACAAATCATTTTACATTTTAAATGTATGAGTCTTTTTTTACTCTCAAAGACTTTTATAACCAAGTCTGCTACTATTTCAGGTTGCAATATGCAAGTTGGAATATCACATATAGTTAGAGTGTATTCATATAACAATAAGCAGGTTTTACCTGTGATTGAGGATCTAGTGCTCTTTCAGGTGACACGAAATGACAGGTAACCTGCCTGAACACAGCAAGAGTCAGCATGACGTTCTTCAAAGGACCTGAACCATTCATTGACTGAAATAGAAAAGCACACCTAAAACAAATGCATTTCACGTCTTCTAAAGCAATATGATAACTTTAACTCAGAAATGAAAGCATGAATAATTAATTCTTATGCATGTTTCATCATTTCATCCTTAACTCAGTATGAGGAGCCGTAACTCTATCCATATACGCCTCGATTGATTGATCACTTAGTAATGTTTTGTGCATGTGTTGTACATAATATAGCCATAGACTGTGACCTGTAAGGCTTCTCTGAGGCGATCTGTTTTGTCATCATGCATCACTTGTCCCACCCCATCTCTGATGGTCCGATATGACTGACCACAACACAAAAAACGATCCACTTCAGCAGGAGTCAACCTCTGTAAAGAGACAAAAACTGCAATATAAATTCCTTTGATTAAACTTGATTTAGGATTTTTTTATCAACCCATGAGTTGTTATATATCTTAAAGTCCAGTATATGAAACTTAGGGGCATCTAGTGGTGTGGATGGCCCTTCACGCTTTAGCTCCATAGTACCTGAGTGAGCTTCTACTACTATGTACTCACTCACGTTCACTACGCTCCTTGGGCTCTTGAAAGTTGGTAATCAAGTGCAGGTGGTAAATCCTTCCAACCAAGCACCCAAACTCTGGAACAGTCTTCCGAATAGTGTGCTGGAGGCTATCAGTTTAAATCTTGATTAAAGACGCATCTATAATACAAATATTCTAGCTTTTATTTTACTTATTACTTATTATTATCTACTTATACTACTGATTATTAGGCTGCATTATTTAGATCAACTGGAACCAGGAATACTTCCTATAACAACTGATACACTTGTAGAACGGTATTCTGCTCTCAGTTGTCTTTTCTGATTGTGCCGAGGTCTGTAACCAGTCTAGATGGTGGAGCTAAAAGAGGGAGGTGGCCACATTGCAACTGCAATTAGCTATTAGAATATTAAGATAATATCAAATCTATTTGGTTTATTTAGCATAGCTGTGCAAGCACTGTATAGCTTGGAGAGCTGTACAGCATGCATCAGTAGTGCCAGATGAGAACTGGGCCTGGGTTCTCCCGAGGTTTTTTCTCCACTAGAGTTTTGGGTTCCTCGCCACTGTTTGCACTTGTTTTGCTCGCTGGGTGGCTGCAGACATCAGCTTTAGAATATTGTACTTGTAAATATAATTTTGAATGTAACATTATGCAAATTATTACTACCCCATATAGGAATTGATAGACTGTTAAAATGACACTATGGACCTTAAAAACTAGAATAATGGTTAATCGAAAATAATAACTGAATGGTCGTACGTGAAGGCGTAGAATCTCTGCAGGGAAGATCCATACGTAATCTGTGCTGTTGATCAGCATTTGTAGACAATCCATGCCGGCCAGTCTGTCAAGCGCTCGGAGCAGATAAATTCTGTACCAGTCATTGTCACAATACCCACACACAGCCTTTACCTGCTCCAACAGCTTCAGTTCCACATCATCACAATTACCTAAAAGATGCCACTCAAGTCAGCAATGTATTATATATTTAAAAGACAAGACATTTTTGAAATCCCTGCTCATTAGTAAATTTAGTTTAAATTTTAAAAAGCACATTTTCAAGAAAATTCTATTTCATATCGGAAACTGCCATGAATTGGTCTCTTATCAAGCATCTTCACCTTTTCTTTGGCCAACAGCTTTGGGCAGGATACGGGCAGCAGACTCCAGACACATTCTAAGGCGAGCCATAGACAGCAGAAACTCAGCTGGGTCATCCTGTCTAGAAGGCGTCTGTTTACGAGCGATTCGGCTTAGAAAGCTCACGCTCTCCTGTAGACAACTTTTCTTCTCTTTGACCTCAACAGCTCCATTCAAACCAGAAGACAGAAGGGAATCCTGCAAACATGCATCTGCTTTTACACACAACTATACAATGCAATAACTGAACTGACTAAAAACAGCATGGAACCAAAAATCATAACTAGACATTGAGGTGGTTGCTTACTGGTATCTGTAATAGTTCCCTAAATATGTCTCAGATTGAGTTTTAAATCCTTGTATAAGTTTACACTTGACCATAAAAATTCATACAAAATTGATAGCACATATTGCATAATTTGTGAGATGTTTTTTCCCATAACGCAAACAGTGTGGACACGCTATGCAATGAAGTTATACTACTTAAAAGTATTACTGAGCAACAGTGATAGTGATGCATGTGTTAATATATGGTGAAGGACACATACTTGGAAGCATTTAACAAATAGTAGATAGAGTTCAGTTCTGTCCTCTTTATCCAGAAGCTTATTTTCCAGGTCTTCCAAGTAGGTTTGAATGTGCTTCTTCACCTGTTTAAAACTGCAGAGAGTTGTTTTTAAAAATCTTGGTGAGCAACTTATGACTATTATACAGTGCATCTTTTAGGCCAGAATGTCAGGGTGTATTCAATATATGTGTCTTAAATTGCAGTAGGCACCTGTATTGCAGAAGTAGTTTGAGCAGGACAGAGCGCACCACAGGGCTCTGGTCGACACATTCCAGGAATGGGGTGAGCTCTCTTGTCTTATAGACGTCTCCTGTATGCGTGCACATAACACACCTTTTTTTATATAATAAGCAACTAACCATGATAGGATTTTTAGATCACATTAAAATCACCCACCTTGTGCTGAGATGAGGAGGGAGAAAAGCAGTTCCACCAGGTCTTCTGAGGGGTCTTCTTCATCGGTCAGACAGAAGCGTGAGACCACCTCCAGGAAAAAGCCGTTACAACATTTCCTTGTCTCATTATGCTGAATCAAGGCTGAGCTGAAACAGAAATCAATCACACAGAATATTGCAGTTCACTATAACCTCGCCATAAAATTGTATCCCAAATAAAGATCTGATATGTCGCAACATGTAAAAGTAAAATGAAGGGTTTTAATCTCACTCTATATTTCTAGAGACAGTGGGCCGGTAGTTGTCTAGCAAAGGTCTCCTGCACACGGGACATTTTTTCCCTCCTCCGGCTATGGTGTTTTCCACGCAGGCCAAACAAAAGACATGGTCACAGGGAAGAGCAGTGGGGTTTGATAGATATTCCAAACATACTGAACATTTTACACCGAACCTGTGAAGAAAGAGCGCAAACATGCAAAAGCAATTATGAGATACATTCTTACTGCTGTGTAGTTGATCGAATTGGTATGAAATAAAGAACGTTGTTTGGCATAAAAACTATACGAATCACTGTGTGTACTGTCATTTGTTGATTTTCTGTGATTTTGAGTAAAAAACATATAGTTACATATAGTCCAGATATACTGTATATGACGCTTCACTAGTATTGCACTCACATTATCCAGAAACAAATATTTAAAAATATAAATAAAATGTTCAATCTAAAAGGTTGGTTTACCGCAGCTCTCTGCTAATGGACTCGTTGTGGTAATCATTGAGTATACGAATGATTTGCTGAAGATTGTCTTTGCTCCTCAAATTGGGACATCCTTCCATCAGCTGAACAAGGCAAAATAGAAGCAGCATATCTGTTAGAAATCCTTCAAAATATAGTTTTTTTACACTTGGACTTGAAAATAGAGCTGAGGACGTCAAACAGTACGTCTAGACTCACCCCATGTAACTGAGCGCAGTGTTTCAGAGTCACTGCTTCTATCCTTTCATCTATCATTTTCATCTTGACAACAACCTGTCCGATAAAAGCGCCCACCAACAGCATCCCCTGCCACACTGACCTAAAGAAAAAGGCATAAAAACATTACATTTCTATAAAACATCTCTTTATTTAACCTAGAATGTAAAATTATGGCTCTTAAATATTTATAACTTACTTTATAGAGTCCAGCTGTTTAAGACAACATGGGCTGCAGAGAGCTCTGAAGCTTGGACTGAGCACTTGCTCTAAACAGGGCTGAAGCTGCTCAATTCCTTGCAAAAAGGTCTGGCATTCACAAACTGATGATAGAGGCAAAAGCTTTGTTTCCTCAACGCAGATACCAACAGCAAGAATATCCTCACACTGAAAATAAAATACAGAGCAGTTTTACACCTATTCTAAATCATTAACATCCATATGACATCAGACAGTAGACGTCTCCGAGACGTATTGCAGATGTGAATGCAGACATCAAATAGACATCTGCCAGATGTTTGTGTGCTATGGGATTACTTTTGGTCTTCAGTTCATGGATCTCTTGTACCCAAACTGAAAATTTCCAATCCAAACACCCCCCGTTCTCACCATGTCAGTGCTTGTTTTTTTGGGTATCCCGTCCTTAATGATCCCCACCACTTGAGGGTTGAGCTGAAGGGCATGTGATAATGTGTCCAGGCGTGGTGCATATATTTCTGCTGCTGCAAGGATCCACGCTGGCGAGAGATCAGTGGTTACTGACATCTCCATCTGCAGCTCAGACACACAGCCCAGCAATGCCGCAGTGAAGATCTGTGTGAAAACGGCCACAAACACACAATCGCATCAGAACACCAAGCAAACGTTTTACTGACGAATAAAATATGTATCTTACCTCCAGCTCTTCTACAGAATGGACTTTAAAGGCCAGGAGTACATAGTCAGTCAGGAAACGATGACCCACTTCTACTTTTTCTCTCTCTGAAAGTTTTTTGATATAGCTCCCCAGTCCACTGCCTGAAACAGCACTGACAAACTGTTGAATTCTTGCTTTGTTGCCTTGATCAGTGCCTGAAAAAAATGACAACACTATTAACCATTAGCTATTGAGTGCATGTGCAATTTACATATCCCTGTTGAACAAAAACTACATATGCTGTTTTGGTAGGTTTAGAAGCATGGTAAACCAGCACACGACCAGCTTAAACCAGCACAAACCAGCTACCATGCTTTAAAACCTACCTAACCAGCATATAATGTTTTTTTCAACAGGGATGCGTCACGATGGTACATTGTTAGCTTAGTGGCCAAAACAAATAAATCGACAAAAATTACAAGACAAACAGAGGCCTCACCTCTCACAAACTCTGATTCCTCCCATAAACTCTGGCAGTATGTTTTTATCAGCCAGCTAAAGGGAGCAGCGCAGGGCCGTTCCACTTCTCCAACAAATAGGTGACACTGAACATTAATCTCCTGCTCTGGAACACTAAAGGAGGAAAATAAGTCAATCTTAAAAGTGTAATACCTCTAACAAAACTCAGGTATAGTGGAACAGAACTAGATTAACAGAAGTTGTAGTCGTCTTGAAGCATTTCTACCACATCACATCGAAACATAACCGCGAAAGCGATATCACAGTTTTTATTATTGTTTTTTTCCAAATATACCTTGCAGTCTGTGTGAAGAGTAGGTCAAGGAGCTGATGATCTTGAAAGATGTCTAACCAGAACTGCACCAGACCATCACTGAGCCCATGCAGTAGACCCAAGTTACAGTCTCGGTCCAACACTTCTAAAACTCTGGCAAGTAGTGGGCTTAAAATTCCCTGCAGGTGACGCCACAAAGTGTGCCTGAACAACAGCATAAAGAAAAAAGTTAGAATGCTATACTGTATTTATCTAGCCAGACAAATAGACAGACACTCAAACATCCAGACAGACGGGATAGTTTAACCCCAGAGTGACATACCGGAGTGTTCCACCTTCTTGTAGAGCTTCACGGTTCTTTGCTGCTCTATAAACCCAGTCTGTTGGATTTAGACTCAGCTCTTCCTTCTGCTTTAGGGCAGTCATCAGCCTTTCTAACAACACTTTCTGGAACCGTTCTGCAAAACATTAACTCTCATATCTAAACTTAAATTCTTACCATTTCTATTTTCATTCATAGTTTAATATGACACACATTAAATTTGTCTGGAAATTAGACAAAGAACCAAACCAACCCACCTCCTGTTGGCGCAGGGTCATCACCCAAAAGGACAAGCAATATGTTCATGCGCTCTATGCTCCTGGAGGTTTTTTTGCCTGTATCTCTTAGCAATGAAACAGCTTTCTGGGTGCAGGATCTTATTAGGGACAAACTGTTTAGATGCACTGAACTTTCCTGAAAACAAAACAGTTTTCTTAGAAGGTGTGAAATGAATGTTCTGTATGTACTATATGTCAATTATAAACTTCAAATAAATTTACCTTTTGACTTTCAGGTTCATTTGTATCCATTTCTTCTGAATCGTTGACATCTTTAAAAAAATTATATTGCATCTCATAACTTGCTGGGATGAGTTATGACTGACTGTTATGATGTTGCTATGTGGTTGCTATGGTGTTGTGAGTGGTTTCGTACTGGCACATGTCAAAAATGTCCACTCAGTCCCTCTTTCACTCTAAATATATTGCATTGGTAGCGTACCTGATTTCATTGTGCTGGAGATGAGTTCACTCATAGAAATTCCACAAAAAGCTTTAAGATCTAAGCTCATGTCTTCAGAATCTCTAAGATCATCGATATGCGCAGATAACCAAACTCCTTAAGCAAAAAAATATTATAATTATCTGAATATACCTAAAAACACTTGATTCTGCCAATGTAGATTAGTTCCACTCACCTCCTTGAAAGCCAATGTATTTGTTGCGACTTGTTTTACATTGCTCCCCAATTCTGGAGAGCTTCGTTATGAACACGGTATAAAAGTTGCTTGCATCTGATTTAAAGGACAAGATATCATTCATGGTACAGTATCTGGGGACAGGACAGGTAAGGTAAAAAAAAAGATCAATTTCAGTTTTTGACATCTGATCTACCAAGTGTTACAAAAATAATCAAAATAAGTGGCAATAACTATAACATCCTTAGAATGTTGTTGCTGTTGTTTTTGCTGCAAGCACCAAAGACTTACTTTGCTGAAGCAATAAGTTCATTTTTGCACAATGACTCTTCCATGTCCATCTGAACCAGAAGAATGCGTAGTGAAAGCACAGAATCCCTCAGATAAGACCTGGAAAAATGAAAATACATTGTATTGTACTGTACAATTGTCCAAGTTACTACAAACAAACAAAAAATTACAAGAACTTCTAAAACAAACATTACAATAACATAAATGATGTGTAACACACTTTAAAGTTTATTTTTTACCGTATTTTGCTGGAAAATGAGGCTTCTGTGTCAAACTGGTGTAAGAAGAGCAAATGAACCTGTTCAGTAGACAAACCCAAGGCTGGTGCAAGATTTCTCAAATCAGCTCCAGTGAGAAGACTGGAGAATGTGGTAACCTAGAAGGTTCATAACAAATGGAAAGCATAAGAAACTTTTCCAACGTTTAAAACTTTTCTGCAAACCTCTATAAAAGGGAACAATACTGTACCTCCAAGAATCGGGTTTTATCTTGATCAGGCTTTTTTAAATGGCTTTCTATGAGGTCCCTGAGTGATTTGTGGCTTTGCTGATGGAAATAAATCTTCTGAAGTTTGTCCTTCTCCTGATTTCCGAACTCTTCTGAATATTTCAGTCTGAGGACAGCGTCAGGTGTTGCACAGTTTAAGAGAAAACGTTTGGCAGTTTCAAAAGCTTCCTCTTCCTCATCCAGGATTTCATTTGACTCCATACTGTCTGTTGCCTCAGGGTCCTTAGAATCCTCATCCATTTTCACAAGATGAAGAGCCTCTCCAAGAGTCTCAATGTTTTCCGCATCCTCTACCTTGCTGTCAACTTCCAAAGAGGCGCTGTCATGTTCCTCATCAGGGATTTCATTTATTTCCTCAGGTGAATCTGTTTCAATCATCAAAACTTCTTCGTTGATTGGATTATGTGTCTCATTGTCCTCACTGTTCAAGTGCATGTCCTTGGCCTTATTTGTATTTTCTTTATCATTAGCCTGCTTTTGGATTTTCTCTAAAGCCTGGAGTAGTGCACTGGCACAAGCATCGCCATGGAAACCAACAAAAACCTCTGATGAGCTGAAGTTTACTTCAGTAGATGTGTGATCTCTTGGGAAGTCTTCAGCCCATTTTCTGAGTTTTTTCAAAACTCTGTGCTGCCAAGGCATCATATCTGTACTCCTATCAACTTTGTGCTTTTCAAGTCTGTTTTTTAGGGGAACAGGAAACCTTTTGTAGACCTTTTCCTTGTCCTCCACCACAATCAGCCTGAAGTTTTTGTGAACTCTACACTTTACTCTGTGTGAACCGAGTCCCAGGTCAACATACTGCTGTTTACCGAGGTAGATGTAGTATTGATTCAAGGCATCATACAGGCTCTCATAAAGATTGAGGAGATTTAATAAAATGACAGTTCGCCCTGTCTCCATACATGCCTTTATTCGACTCACATTACGACATATCTGGGCATATTCCTGGTCTTTTGGAAATCCTGAACCAAATACAATTTCAGGAGGTGTGTTGTTCTCCTTTGAGAAAATATGGTGTTGGACTATGTACAAAGCAGCACTGTTAGTTGTGAGCAAAAGAAGGTAGCGACATTCTTCATCGACATGATGGTCCAGATTTTGTTCAATCATTTTTAGTGTACTTGGGCTTTGGACTTCTGAAATATTCAGGAAGAGATCCTGGAAGGAATGAAGTGGGTCAAAACCATCTCTTTGTCCACTGAAATTTCTCAATACAGCGTCTGCCAACTCACTGTCAGATGGTTCTTGGTCTGTCTTTTTGACTGTTGCAAAAATCATTTTTACCAAACTGTAATAATCTCTGAGACCAAAGAACTGTTCGCTGTCATCTTTACAGATGTTAAGAAATCCCTTTGCCAACTTTTGCAGGAGGTGCTTGATTTTGAGAAAAACCGTTTTGGACGATGAGCAGATGCCTTCGGCTGTGTCTATTAAGTCTTTCTCACTTGGATCCCAACGGGACACAAAAATCCCTCGATTCATTTTTGCTGGGTCAAGAGCCCAGTTTGAGATTCCAACAAATCCAACCTTCATGTGTGGGAGAGATCTTTCACTGTCTATGCATCCATCCTCAAGAAGTGGATGCAATGTTTTCAGTGGCATCCGAGGAGAGTCCTCTGCAAGACCTATTTCATCCAGTACAACAACTGAAACATACTCATCTAATTTCTTATCCTTTTGGAAACGTGCACAGTTCCAAAAGGTTCCAATGATTCCTTCAGGGCTTGAGTGGGGGCTGCATTGAAAAGACACCATGTGAACTTCCTTGAGTTTCTTGAAAAAGTCACAGTGAGAGGCCTGACGCTGCATTGCATCTGCTACAACAGTCTTAGCAAGGGATTTTGAACTCCCGGGCTTGCCAACCAGGAAAAGTGGAATCCTCAACTCAATGCAGACCACCATGAGAAAAACATTCTCTTTCAAAGCCAGATTTTTGGCAATTGTGTTCCTTGTTTCAATGTTACTGAGAAAAAAGTCTTGGCATGATGATATCTCCTGCTCTAGTGACTTTATAGAGTTGAACGGATGAGGAAAGTATTCGCTGACAGCTGCCAGGTAAAGTTCTTTACCTTCAAGTGATGGGTAATAGCAAACACCCACGGCAAGCACCAAGCATTTCAAAATCATCTGTTCTTTTTCAAACTGTTGGGCATCTGGAAAAAGATAATCCCTGTGCTTGAAAAACCAAACCAGGACACACATTGATCTCTCGACATCCCTAAGACTTACAAAGCTGCATTCATCTGCTTGGCTTCGCATGTATTTTTGAGAAGCAGCCAGAACTTCTGTGATCACTTTGTGGTAGGTAAGGGGCAAACCATGATCCGTTATTTGTTTTTGAACGATCTGACGAATATAAGAGTGCTCAGATGAATCACTTAACTGTCCAAAATCCCATACCAGAGGTACCATACTTGGGGGTAACGGATGCACTCGGTACACAAGCTGTCTCATGGGAACTTTACCAAGGCGATCCTCAGTTTCCACAGCTTTCACTCTGTATCCCAGCCCAGCTCGTTCCAAGCGTTCAATCATTTTCGTGGTGTGTCTTCTGTACGGATTACATGCAGCAATAATTTTCAGACCTGAATTTTTCTTCAAAGGGTATCCTTGTACAGATTTATCGCATAACACTTCCTTGATGGCAAATATTGCTTCTGTTGTGTTGGCTTCATCAAAAAACAAGACTGTATCAACTTCATATTTTTGCCGATTGTTCTGAGCCATTTCTTCTGCCTCTCTCACCTTCTTATAGATAGTCTCAGAATTAGTACCTCCATGGACTTTGACAAGTTTCATGTTTTCAACATCTCTGCCTTCCTTTTGCAGATCACAGAGAAAGCGCACAAGCCGTGTCTTGCCACAGCCAGTTTCTCCCATGATGATTACTGGAATGTCACATCTGAATCTCATATGAATAGCCAGCATCTTCATGACATTGTCAGCAGTAAGCTCATAAGTTGGGTCTGGATCAAACTTGCCCTTTTCCCAACCTTTTTTAGCACCAACAACAAAGGAAATTCTTTGTATTTTGTCTTCTCTGGAGAGGTTGTCAAAGTCTTCACAGAGGTTAATTCTTTGTCGTTCAAGGCCTGAAAAAAGCTCCTGTGACATTACATTTCCCATTAACACTTTGCCACTTCGTGGATCGACTGCATTGAGAATCCTTCCATTTGTCTTCACATGAAATCCCAAGAAAGACATGCTGAGATGATCTGCATTGAAAAAGATGTAGGGGTGAGATTCATTTTCCCATCTCTTCCGAATAGTCAATTTAGACAAGATATCCTCCTCATCTTCGTTCTGAGAGAAAACGGAAGGGCTTTGGTCGGAGATGTCGATAGAAGGAGAGGCAAAATCTCGAGCCATGTGAATCATGAATTTTACTATGAAGTCCTTAAATCCGCTTAAATTGTCAGCAAGGAAGTCTGGGTCACAGAACAGGGAATTCTCACAGTCTTTGAGCTGAAGGTTAAGAAACCAAGTGAAGTGCTTTAATTCTGCCCATGATGGGTCCTTCAAGCCACAGTTTGACAAAAGATGATGGAGACAGTCCACATGATCTCCTTCTACGGAATGAGTTTGATATGTGAAACGATCCAAGTTCTCATTCCTGTTAAACCTCCGTAAGTATTGGTAAGGTCTTTGATTGCCTTCACTCCTAAATTCTCCTTTGTCCATCAGGGGATCTAAATATGATTGTCTCCCTTTTTTTCTCTTGATCTCCAAATCTTTGACATCTTTAGGAGGTCTGCAGAAAATAGTAGGCAGTATTTGCAAAAACCCATGGTTTGTCTGTGAAGCATAGAAGAAGGGTAAGTCAGATTAATTCCTAACTATGATTCAAAGGAGGAAATGTCTTCTTTACCGTGTGGGTTTGACTGTTGGGCCCGAGACCTTGTTGAAGTGATTCAATTGCCACAAAATGAGCTGTGTTTCTCTTCCATATATTTCCCTTGCTGTCACTGAGACATCCTAGAACAAGTAATTTGAACAAGAACTCCTCCAAGCCACAGCGTACCTGTAAGAAATATCAGTGAATTTGAAGATTCTGAAATATTATCAGTCACCTACACTTAGCAAGATATATCAAAATGAATTTGTTCTAAAACATACTGCTGCCGTATCAATGTGCAATAGTACAGGGTCTTGTTCTTTCAGTGCAGCCAATCGCTGGGACAGAGTTTGTACAAATCCATCGATGTTTACGCAGGGTTCAATGAGTCTCATTTGTATACAGGTTGCTTCTGGAAACTCTGTTTGGAACTGCTCAAATAGACGCTTGACATACAGTGACTTTCCTGCACAGAGAGTAGATGTAACAAGTAAAGAAGAGTTCCTGCATCAAATAACTTGTCTGTTACTAAAACCATGAGAGATTATTTTTAAAAATGTTAAGATACCACAACACAATACATACCAACAGCTGGACGTTCTGATGCAATCATCCAAATGGAGACATTCCCTGGGTAGACACGTGAGTGATTGTAAAGCTTGGCTGGAATACGGAAGTGATTTTTAAGATACTCTTCGCTTCTTTCTTTGGACATAAACAGACCTGTTTGCACTTTATAGTTGCTAAAGAAGGAAGGAACATATCTATCCTGGTTTACGGGGCAGACCATCACTAGACGATAATGAGGCTCTGCACTTTTTGCTAGTGTCTCAAAGCATTCCACCAGGGCCACACCTACATCATAGGTCAGAGATCCTGGATTAACCAAAGTGTAAATCTTGTTATGTTTGTATGCAGTGCCCTGAAATCCTAAACAACGGCGAAGGAAGATCTCCACTTCCTCCGTGGTTGTTTCCTCTTGGCACATTAATATTTCATCAGTTGTGGGTAGAGGTTGCTCTGGACTCTCTGTGTAAAAGGACAACGTGGTACTAATCACATCAGCAATAGGGCACTGGATAAGGTTTGGCCTTCCGTCACATAGAATCTGAGGAATGTTACGTATGATGGGCATTTGATTCCTAGAAGACAGAAAAAAGAGAAACTTCCCAAGTGTTTCAACATCCACATGGTCGGAGAGGAATCTTGACATGTTCTCTTTCATTTGTTTCCACAGGTTGTCCAAACTTTCCATGGCAGTATCACTTTCCTGTTCTGGCTCCTCTGCAACATCTCCTTGATCCATAGGTTCAGTTGCGTCAGCTGCCGTTTCAAAGGCTTCCCTGATGTCATTTATGCCACAGTCTGGTTTTACATGGCTCAAAAAAGTCCACATTTGCTGTGGCACAGGTTTCCTTTTGTTGCTAACATTGTTGACCCATTTGGAAAGATAGGCCATTTGCTCTGACGTGTAATAATTCAGAGCATAGTACTGAGAGCGCATCTTAGATAAGTGAGAACACCAGTCTTTATGGGCGTCTTCAAGAAAGCGACACAGCTTCTGAAGCTCCTCTAGCACATCACCCTGATATACAACACACTTCTTTAACTGGCAAAAGCTGACGTTAATGCAGTGTTGCACTGTGCCGTTGCATGTTATCTGAGCTTCCAAGTCTCGGAGAAGCACATTGCCTGAGGAACGCAACTGCAGGAGGATGCGACCCATCCTTTGGACTCCTTCTAAAACCTACAAGATATAAACAAACATAACTACAAAACTAACCTTTATTTTCTTAAAAAAAGAGATGTAAATAAAGAGTTGCATGCGAAATGGTGGAATTTGGTCTTTTCTTGAGAAACACGTTAGTAAAATAATCATCACTAAAGGTTTGGGATAAAGGACCCACTTGAGTAAACTTGTTGACTTGCTCTTTCCCATGCTCCCCCTTAGATGACATCAGCATGAGTTTATTCTGAAGCTCGAGGAGATCATCAAGACTGTATGTCCTTGTTTGTCTATTCTTCGTCACCTTCACATTAAAGACATTGTCCAAACACGTCTGCAAACATATCATATCAATACAATGTTATATTTTTAACTTCATGTTCATAAACTCTACCTATACAATTCTATAAAATATGTTTTCAGTTTTGGATACATTATAAGTGACATTAGCATTTAATGCTTCATCAAAGCATGTGTTCTTAAAGTGATATTTCACCCTAAAACTAAAATTCTGTCAACATTTACTCAGTCTTTTGTAATGTCAAACGTTTGACTTTCTTCCGCAGAACACAACATAAATTATTTAGATATTTTTGCTAACTGGAACCTATTCACTTGCACTGGTTTGGTGTCCATACACTAGAAGTGAATGGGGTCAAGTGGTGTTCGGATACTAACTTTATTCAAAAGAAAGAAAGTCATAAAGGTTTGAAATGACAAGAGCATGTAAATGATGAAAGAAATATTTGGGTAAACAATCACTTCCAGGCATTAATTTTTTTTAAATCAGTGTCTACTCACTTTTCCAGTGAAATCCACTGGCCATCCCACATGATACACGCCATCAGTATTGATAGCTGAGGCCTGAGAAAGTGACGATTGCTCAACAGACCCAAAAGTCTCTCTCAAACCTTTCAGCCAATCCAGCCATCGACAAGAGTCCGTCTGTATACATAATGATTAATAAAAATAAAATATATTATATATATTTCTGAGCTCCTTAACAGTGGGAACCCTGTAATTTCAGGTAAATTTGCATGAAAATGAATTGTACAGTATAGTTCTCTGCAGTGCACTTTTACAAACTATTAAATAATAGAATGCAACCTGTGGAATATTTAAACAATATAATAAACAATGATTAGTTTACAGAAGATTTCTTTAACCGTACAAAATTTGATGTAAAATGATGCTGAAAACTAACCAATTTATCCATCAGTTTCTCATCTTTGTCAAGGGCGTCCCACACTTGCTGAGCACATTTGATGAACTCCTCAAATCCTGCATGACTCTGTAGTGAGTAAAGCAAAGGACTGTAGCCCATAACAGCGCTCTCAAAATTAGCTATTCGATCAGTGTCTACATCATTCTCTCCAGCAGGAATTGTGGCCAGATCCATAAAGGTTTTAAGGTCCTTCAGACCTTGAAGAAGAAAAGGGTAAATTTACATATTATTTAAGATTAAACCATCATATATGACAATAACAGATCTCAAATAAATATTATAACTCAGGTATTTCTTACTTTCAATTTGGGTTTTGACCCATTTGTTCAGAGGATCACTGTCCAAGAATGCCTTTAGACAGGCTATGTGAAGTGGTTTGACCTTTTCCAATTTCTGCTTGGCTTTGACAAGATCATCGCTCAACGAACCCAGAGTGTTTTGCTTGAATGAGTCATCGCTCTATATGCAACACGAAAAACAGAATTTAACTGAACAGATCAAATAAAATTAAACAAAAACACATACATATATATGAAGATCTCATACCACTTTAGTCAGGACATGTATTGCACTAAAGTCTCCTTGTAATTCCAATTTATCTTTTATTTTCAGTATGACTTCAGCAGATTCGGCAGCATGGTGAAGGCTTCTATATTCCTGGATCTGTTTGAATCGAAGTTCCTGCCAGTTTTTATCTGGGATCTTATTAACTAGCAAAGAGGCCAATAAAGCAAGTTCTTTCTTTAGCCGATTTCCTTCACCCCCATCCTCGCACCAATCCAAAGCCTGGTCCACCTTTTTAAAACAAACTGTTCCATTTGCAATTTGTAGACCCAGGTTGAAGAATTCACTGAGACAAGGCATCCAGATTTCATTATGGACATCTGTAAGGTTCAGTGTTAATGGCTGAGAAACCAGCATTACATATTCTGTTGCTTTTTCTTGCCATAAATGTAGCAGAAGGCTGCTTGTCCCCACTTCATGCATGTCCCGTGCCATGTCTTGCACTTCAAAGTTATCCCTGTAGCACAGCACGTTTCTTTTGCTCTTTTTGTTTAGATCCTCTTTGGAGAAATATGGCTGAACCTCAACCAGTTCATCCAGGGATACTGCCTGCTGGTCACTTTTGACCTCCTCTTCGAGGGAAGAAAGCTCGGGTACTGTTGAAACATGTCAAGTATGAAAAACAATGTTTTATTCCCTATAATGAAGTATAAATTATTTAAAGCCAGATCAAACATATTCAACAAATCCTAAGGTACTTACCTTTTACAGTGTCCGAAATCTTCCCTAACATATTAACAAGGACGGTCATGTGCCCCCTTTGTTCTTCAAAGGCTTTCATGTCACTTTCTCTTTGACTGAGTAGCTCTGTCACATTGATCGAGATATTCTTTTCTGTGTTGTTCTTCATATCTAAAGACAATAGAAATAGTTATAGTTATTTAGCTGGGGGACTAATGATGTCTAGTATAACAGACATGGATATGCAGTGGGTAACACTTACATTGATTGTAAAGCTTCTCAAATCGACTCTTATGTTTTTGGATGGTCTTCAAGTGGCCCAGGGTTACATCTCCTCGGCAAAGGCTCTGAATTAGAGAATCCAAGTCTGACTGACTATCTGCTATTAACCGACTTGCCTCTTCATCCAACTTCCATTGATTCCAGTTGTCTGTGGGAATGAAATAAAAGACTTGAAATTAAACTAAAGCTTCTGAATTTACATACCATACTCACGTGAATCTAAAAATAGGCCAAGTGTTCCATTGTGACTATTTATTTGTTGCTGTGGATAAATAAAGTGCTGTAAATTATTTTAATTTTAAGTTCAAATGAATTGGCTTTACAAATAATTTAAACTTTCGCTTTTAAAATCTGACTATTAAAAACATTTAAATAGTACGTTAAATTACTTTTAGTGTCAGGATCCCAGTCTTTGTCATGGTCTTGTGTGTGTTTTGTTTTGTCTTTTCATGGAGAATCGTTCTGTCATCCTCCACGTGTTTGGTGTATACGTCCCTGGCCCCGCCCCCGTGTCTCCTCATCAGGCTTTCCCCTCACCGGGTTTCCATCACCTCATGACCCACACTCCTGTAGCTTGTTCCCATTAGTACTCTCCCCTGGTTTCTCATTATTCACTCTCTTATTATTATTTTCCGCTGATAGTTCCCCTCTATTTAAATCCCTCTTGTGCTGTCGTCCAGCGTCAGACCGTTGCGTGTTATATGCCAGTTCTGACTGCCTCAGTCTAGCGTGTCTAGCACTGTTAAAGTCTTGTGAAAATTATCTTAGTTACTCTATAGTCCGCTTCTCGTATTCGTCACAGCTCCAGTGTTTTTGTCTCGTTATTATTTCTACCTATACTTCCTAGTGTTCTCTGGCGCTCCGGATCTCCGCTCTTCCCACTACCAGCACCTCTCCACTAAGGAACGTCAGGCGCGTCTGGATTCATCCGGCGGGTCAAGACTCCTCCCCGCTGAGCGTTCGCTCATGGAGGACTCAAGAGATCCAGTTCGGATTCTTCTCAGATTCTTACCGTGAGTGCCGCTGGGTAGAGGCTTCTCCCCACGCACTCACGAAGAGACACTGTCCTAGATTCTCCTCTTCTTTCTTTGTGGATTGTACCAAATAAACAGATTTCCAGCAATTGAGTCTCCGACCCTCTGTTTTCACTACAAAGTCATGACAGAACGGTCTGACCATACTAGAGACTCAGCGGAAATGGACCCGTTACGCAATGCCTTACAGCAGCAAGGAGTCGCCCTTGGACAGCAGGTTACTCGGCTCAACACCGCCGAGGATGTGGGGATTCTCGCAACCCAGGTTACTGACCTCACCAATCTCGTTACCGAGCTTCGCAGGGAACTCGCGGGGAGCCGGATTTCTTCCAACGCCTCCGCCCGAGGAGATTCTGTCCATGCAGAGCCTCACGTCAATAGCCCCCCAGGTTTATGACGGAAATCCTAACACCTGCCGTCCTTTTCTTTCCCAGTGTGAACTGGTGTTTTCCCTTCAACCATCCCGTTACGCCTCAGAGGAAGCTAGGGTGGCGTTTGTTTTAACCCTATTGACAGGCCGTGCACGTGAATGGGGAACAGCTGTGTGGGACTCTCAAGCGCCCTGTTGCTGCCCTTTTGCGATCTTTCGTAATGAGATGACGAGACTTTTCGACCAAACTGTTCAAGGGGAGCAGGCAGCCGCTCAACTCTCACGCCTCACTCAGGGTCGTACTTCGATCACAGACTATTCTATAAGGTTCCAAACCCTGGCGGCCGCTTGCTCATGGAACGAGGAAGGCGTTGCGTGCTCGTTTTCTGGACCTAGTGAATTCCTTGATTGCTGACGAGATCGTTACTCTCGAAACACCACATGATTTAAATGCTCTTACCAACCTTTGTCTTCGCGTTGAGACCCGAATGAACAATCGCCGGCGCCGGCAGCCTTCACCCACCGCTTACACTAGAGCCACCGGAGCTGCAGAGGAGGAGCCTATGCTGCTGGGCCACTCACGTCTCTCGCCGCTCCAGAAGCAACAACGTCTTCTAGGGGGGCTATGCTTCTATTGCGGGAAGTCCGGTCACCAAGTGGTTTAGTGCCCGTTAAAAGATCCCGCCCACCCGTAGAGCGGAGAGTCCGGGTGGACGCCATTTCTGTGTCCTCTCCTGTTTCCCGTCCTGTAGTTCCGTTTCGCATCCTGTCTGACGGACGTAGTCACTCTGGGCAGGCTCTTCTCGACTCGGGTGCTGAAGGAAGCTTTCTTGATGCCGCCACTGCAACCCGGTGGAGGATTCCTGTCAAGCTTCTCGCTCATCCCATCCAGTCCAGACACTAGGAGGCCTTTGCTTCGCTAATATAACCCACATCACCCCTCATGTAAGGCTTTTTATTTCGGGAAATCATTATGAGTGTATTGAGCTGTACATCCTCGATTCACCCAATACTCCCCTCATTTTGGGGCATCCTTGGTTGTTGCAGCACAATCCTCATATTGATTGGGTTAAAAATTCTGTATTGGCCTGGAGCCCATCTTGACATGTGTCTTGTCTTGGTTCTGCTCTGTCTCCTGTCTCTGTGGCTCCTGTGTTGCAGGTCAAGGCCATTGATTTGTCTGGGGTGCCGGAGGAATATCACGATCTTCGCGCCGTGTTCAGCAAGTCACGAGCCGCCTACCTTCCTCCGCATCATCCTTACGACTGCACCATAGATCTCCTCCCAGGCACTTCTCCGCCCAAGGGGCGTCTTTACTCTCTGTCCGCCCCTGAAAGAGAGGCCATGGACACATATATTAATGAATGTTTACAGACTAAGCTCATTCGCCATTCCTCCTCCCCGGCCGGTGCTGGATTCTTCTTCGTTCAGAAGAAGGACGGCTCCCTGCGTCCCTGTATTGATTACCGAGGTTTGAATGAGATTACTATTAAGAATAAATTCCCCTTGCTTCTCATGTCTACCGCCTTCAAACTTTTGCAGGGAGCCCAGGTCTTTACTAAACTAGACCTTCGCAATGCTTATCACCTGGTCCGCATCCGGGAGGGGGATGAGTGGAAGAAGGCATTTAACACTCCTTCGGGGCACTATGAGTATTTGGTACTCCCGTTCGGTTTGACCAATGCTCCTGCCTTTTTCCAGGGCCTCATAAACGCCGTGTTGGGAGACATGATTAACCGATTTGTCTTTGAGTACCTGGATGATATCCTTATTTTTTCCCCCTCTCTCCAGGAACACACCCGACACGTCAGGGAGGTTCTTCAGCGACTCTTAGAGAATCAACTTTTTGTGAAGGCGGAGAAGTGCGAATTCCATGCGGTTACAGTTTCGTTCCTTGGCCATATAATTTCTCCCAGAGGCATTAACTCCGATCCCGCCAAGATCAGAGCTGTCGCCGAGTGGCCCATTCCCGACATCCGTAAAGCCCTCCAGCGGTTCCTGGGTTTTGCCAACTTCTACCGGCGATTTATCCGGGGTTTCGGCCAAATAGCCGTAGCGCTCACCGCATTAACCTCCACCAAGATCCCGTTTAGGGGGAATTACCAAGCTCAGGTAGCCTGTGATGATCTTAAGTCCCGCTTTGTCTCTGCTCCTGTGCTTTGTTTTCCAGAACCCGAACGACAGTTTATTGTCGAGGTCGATGCATCCGATGTTGGGATAGGTGCAGTTTTGTCTCAGCGCTCTAGTCAAGATGGGAAGGTGCACCCCTGCGCTTTCTATTCTCATCGCCTCAGCCCTGCTGAACGGAACTATGACATTGATAACCGAGAGCTGTTGGCGGTTCGCCTGGCTTTGGGTGAGTGGCGTCACTGGTTGGAGGGAGCAGTGCAGCCTTTCTTGGTCTGGACGGATCACAAGAATCTCGAATACATCCGTTCAGCCAAGAGACTCAATTTGCGACAAGCCAGTTTGTACTCTTTTTGGACGGTTTAACTTCACCCTCTCATACCGACCGGGTTCCAAGAATGTCAAGCCTGATGCTCTCTCTCGTCTCTTCGAGGTCTCCGAGGGGGAGCTCTAGACCAGCCCCATCCTTCCCAAGGAGATGGTGGTCGGGGCTGCCATCTGGGATCTCGAGGGACGGGTAGAGCAGGCTGGTCGAGGGGTGCAAGTACCGAAGGAGTGTCCAGGGGGCAGGCTGTTTGTCTCAGTTGCACTACGTCCCGAGGTCCTGCGGTGGGGTCACTCTTCCAGGTTGGTCGGCCATCCAGGTAACCGGGGAACCCTGGCTTCCATCCGCCAGCGGTTTCGGTGGCCATCTACGGTTTCAGATGTTAGTCAGTTTGTGTTGGCTTGCCCGGTCTGCGCCCAATGTAAAACCTCGAACCGCCCTCCCACTGGTCTGCTTCGCCCACTTCCCCTTCCCTCCCGCCCATGGTCACATATTGCCTTAGATTTCGTCACTGGCCTACCTCCCTCTGGCGGCAACACCGTCATTCTCACGGTAATGGACCGTTTCTCCAAGGCGGTTCATTTTGTTCCAGTGCCCAAACTTCCCTCCGCTCGGGAGACATCCCAACTGATGGTGGACCACGTCTTTTGCCTGCATGGGTTGCCCACTGACGTTGTGTCCGATAGGGGTCCTCAGTTCACCTCCCGGTTTTGGAAAGAATTCTGCAGACAGATCGGGCCTCAGCGAGCCGTCTTCTGGTTTCCACCCTCAGACCAATGGGCAGTGCGAGCGAGCCAACCAGGATCTCGAACGCAGACTCCGCTGTCTAACATCACAATCTCCCGGTTCCTGGAGTCAACAGCTCTCCTGGATAGAGTATGCCCACAACTCCCTTCCAGTATCCTCGTCAGGTATGTCCCCGTTTGAATGTTCTATGGGTTACCAACCTCCCTTGTCTCCATCTCAGGAATTCGATGCTGCGGTTCCTTCTGCTCTGGCCTTCGTTCAGCGCTGTCGCCGCACCTGGACGAGTGCCAGAGAGGTTCTGGCCCGAACTTCCCAGAAGACCAAGGCAGCGGCCGATCGCCACCGGTTGTCTCCTCCAGCCTTTGTGTGTGGTCAGCGGGTGTGGTTATCCACCAAGGACCTGCCTCTCCGGGTGCCCTCTCGCAAGTTGGCTCCCAGGTTCATTGGACCATACCGCATCACCAAGGTGGTTAATCCAGTGGTCGTCCGGCTCAAGCTTCATCCTAGTCTTGGTCGCATTCACCCTGTTTTTCATGTTTCCAGGGTTAAACCTGTTGTCATATCCCCTCTCAACCCCGCTAGCAAACGTCCCACTCCCCCACCCCGCGCCTCGTCGACGGATCGCCCACATACACTGTCAAGAAATTGATGGCCATCCGCCGTTGTGGATATCAGTATTAAAGGGAATGGGAGGGCTTTGGTGCAGAAGAGAGGAGTTGGGTCCCGTCTCGTGACGTCCTGGATCGTGGATTTCCACCGGAGGCAAGGTGAGCCCCCCCCCTAGACGCCCAGTGGGCGCCAGTGGGGGGGGTACTGTCAGGATCCCTGTCTTTGTCATGGTCTTGTGTGAGTTTTGTTTTGTCTATTCATGGAGAATCGTTCTGTCATCCTCCACGTGTTTGGTGTATACGTCACTGGCCCCGCCCCCCGTGTCTCCTCATCAGGCTTTCCCCTCACCGGGTTTCCATCACCTCATCACCCACACTCCTGTAGCTTGTTCCCATTAGTACTCTCCCCTGGTTTCTCATTATTTACTCTCTTATTATTATTTTCCGCTGATAGTTCCCCTCTATTTAAATCCCTCTTGTGCTCTCGTCCAGCGTCAGACCGTTGCGTGTTATATGCCAGTTCTGACTGCCTCAGTCTAGCGTGTCTAGCACTGTTAAAGTCTTGTGAAAATTATCTTAGTTACTCTATAGTCCGCTTCTCGTATTCGTAACAGCTCCAGTGTTTTTGTCTCGTTATTATTTCTACCTATACCTCCTAGTGTTCTCTGGCACTCCGGATCTCCGCTCTTCCCACTACCAGCACCTCTCCACTAAGGAACGTCAGGCGCGTCTGGATTCATCCGCCGGGTCGAGACTCCTCCCCGCTGAGCGTTCGCTCCTGGAGGACTCAAGAGATCCAGTTCGGTTTCTTCTCAGATTCTTACCGTGAGTGCCGCTGGGTAGAAGCTTCTCTCCACGCACTGACAAAGAGACACTCTCCTAGATTCTCCTCTTCTTTCTTTGTGGATTGTACCAAATATACAGTTTTCCAGCAATTGAGTCTCCGACCCTCTGTTTTCACTACAAGTCATGACATTTAGAGCCCATTTAATTAAACCTAAGAAATTTTAGGCCAAAAATTATTTTTACGGAGTGGAAAGAAGGTTACATGTATCAGATCGAATCACTGTACCTTGAGACAAAAAAAAGCTGATGGCTGATTGGGGATCCAGCAGCCGTCCTTCTCGATCCTCTTTAAAGCGAGCAGCCGACTCAATAACAATGTAGGAGAAGACGGACCATTTTTTGTGCTTGTTATAGAGATTGCTTAAAAGTTCTCCTTCCTTCTTTGCCTGTAATAAATAAATAAATAAAGACAAGACATACTGTATATATTCAATAATATTGTATTTCATATTATTATTATACATTTACAAAAATTAAAAAAAACATTTTCTGTGAAGATTGACAGAAGTGTAATTGGGGAACACTGAGAATAATTAACACAATTCTTTCGCAATAAAAAAGTCTTTACATTACCTGACATTTGTTTTTAACAGCTAACTGACAATGCTCTTGAAAACAAGACCGAACGTTGGCATGACTGTTCTCGATCTCCTTGGCTGACATCTCCAAACTGCAAACCACAATCTTGTCAAGGTCAAACATCTGAAAGGCAAGAGGAGTATGTTCAAATAAGCTCTTCAACCAACGTGTAAGTTTCTGAAATTATAACACAGTTTTATCATACCTGTGACACTCTCACTTTCAAGTCTTTATCTAATAAGGATTTCCAGTCTTGAGTGAAGTCAGGAATTGCACTCTCAATCCCATACAAACCATTCCACAGCTACATAAATATACAAAACAAAGAATCACTATTGAATTGGACATATGTGTTTACTTGGTTTTAAGAGCATAATAAATGTGTTTTTTTTTTAATTTTAATATGTGGATTTGCAACTACACCATGGAACTGATTTTTTTCTGTGAATGCAGTCAACATAGAAACATCAGAAAATGTTGAGATCTTTGTAAACAGCACGCAATTGCAAACAATAATTATTTTTTAGTGAGTGGTTTAATCTAACTACTCTTATAATTTAAGGTGTTATACAGTACGTCACCTGTATTTCTTGACGGTAACACAGCCTGGAGTTTTGCATCACAGGCAGGTGGAGCAGACCATCTCTCCATTTACTGAAATCAACTTGCATGTCATTGAGCTGTGACAAAAGTTGATTTTTCTGTTGGTCCACTCCTTCTCCTCCCTGGAAGATTTAATGGCTTCTTTAGAGTCACCATATAACCCCTGAACATGACTGACAAGCATACCTCAAAGACACAGTACCTTAGAAAGCACAGCATGTTTAATTTCTACCACTTTAAGCAGTAGTCGGAAGGTGAGCAGCGGGACACTGTAGTATTCGACAAGTCGGGCAATCTTGCAAGCACATTTGTGTACATTTCTGCAACACTCAAGGATTGAGCCTGATGACTCGGACTCCATGATTCTGACAATTAAAGAAACTGTGCATTAATATCAGACCTGTATCACAGCTTTAACAACAATACCAGAGACTGTGAAGACAATATTGAGAGCAATACAGTACCTTTCTTTTTCCTCCTCAACCCTCTTCAACAAATAGATCAGGACATTTTCAATTGCCTGCAATTTAAAAAACAAACAATTGATTAAAAATGAATTTATTCAATTTTACACAGCTTCAGTATGACTTTAGACAATAATCTTATACCTCAAAGTTTTTCTCATTTTTTGTGCGCTGGTATTCAGTGTATTGCAAAGGCTGCCTAATTTCCTCCATTCTGTACATCAAGTTCTGCATCAGGTGTTCAGGAACAGTTCCTGTCAACTCTGCAAACTCAGGGATGTCCTCAAAGGCTACCATGGAAAGCCAACTGGTCAACAAGTAAGGCTTATCTTTGGTCAAGGACAAATGTTCTGTGATCATCAGAAGGACCATCCTACATATTTTTGAAGAAAACATACACACTCATTTCTTTGTTTCAAGAAGGTCAATTTTAAAATTTGATACCAAAAGTGATCTTGCAAAAATATAGACAAACCTTCTTTTGTCAGGGTATTCTCTAATTCTTTCTCTATATGATGGATAATAGATTTTTTCAAGCCCTGCCCAACCCGGCTCATCCAAAACTGAGCCTGGACCTGACTTTGCCCCCGGCTTTCGTAAAAAATGAAGGGCAGGAACAAGTAGCACTAGTTCCGAGATCAGCTTCTGTGCACATCGGTTCATAAGCCCAATAACAGTGCTGTAAAGAAATGGAACATTTTATATATGATCATTGTTGTTGCATTCTACAACTTCTGTACTTTTCAACACACACCCGCACACACACACACACACATATATAGAAAAAAAAAATTGCCTATACTGTGAGATGTAGATGAACATCTTTTTATCTTTACTTAAGTTTTATGGCATGAATTAAAAGATTTAGCATCATTTGAAACACATTTTTGACTTGGTTTGTCCAGTTCAACTTGACACTCACAATTCAATGACAGGTGAGGTTGTTTGTATGTCTCCAAGAGAAGCAGTGTTTTTAAAGACAATTTTGCAGAGTTTCCCCCAATCTTTTATGCTCAGATCAACTGTGCAGCCTGAACACACTTGAAACACTGAGAGTGCCATTTCCAATGACTTGATCCCAACTGAGCCTCGTGAAGATTCTTTATCCAAAGTCTCAATCAGTCTTGCAGAAATCAGCTCTGAGACCTAAAAACAAGACGTACAGTTATAACTATCAGAAAAAGGAAAATTGGAAGTATTGTAAAAGCAAAACTCACACTTAGATTCACTTGAGATAGACTGAGATCCCCTGGGAATGTCACACATCGATCATTGCTTAATTGAAATCCTTTTTTGTAAAGGTTTAGATGTTGTATAAATGTCTTGATGCTTTCATTATTAGATGGCTCCCATTTGTGGAACACTCGGTCCAGCAGGACATGAGCAGAAGTCTTCCAGCCGTCAAAAATGTTTTTGTCTGCAGATCGAAAAAAACTTTCTCCCAACCTTTTCAACCAATCCTGAAAAGATCCTGAGCTTGAATAACCTATATAGCCTTCATAGAGGTGCAGTTCTGAAAATTCAACAATAAAATAAAGTATCATCACAAAATGTAAAGAAAATTAAGGAAAAACATATATTATAACATATTTAAGTACCTTTTATTGTTTTGTCAGTAGTTATACAGACATATCTACTTGCTATTTCCTCAATATGCTTGTTCCTCTGCTGCACTACATACTTATAGCACATTGTACCAGCCGGCACTTGGTTCTCCTCAATTGAAAATGTTGCTTCAATCAAACAGTCATTCTGGGGTAGATTCCTAAGCAACAACAAATCACATTACGGTAAAATAATAAACAACGTACAAGAATTCTTCGAATTTCATGGCAGTAACATGTTCTCATGCAGCGAACTAATGGTCTACAGAATAGAAAAATTAAACAAAAAAGCTTGTAACTTACATGAAATGTGTGATTTGTAGTTCAGTTCTTCCATTTTGATGATCGAGATGAAGTGAGTTGTACTTTTCGTTAATTTTGAATCTTTTGTCCAGAACTGCATATATGTAGAAAGTAAACATCGGTAGTTTGTCTGGAGCTTTCACAGGGGAATGTTTTCTGTGAAATAAGTTGTGAAAAAATCTATAAATAATTGCACTAAAGGTCATACATCCATTTAAGCTAACATTTGATATGATGAACACAAGTTTGCAAACCTTTCCCGTCTTTCGGTATTTGTTGTGTGGTCCTGATTTGCTGTTGCTTGGTGATTTAGCTCCATAGAACCTTTAGTCTGGATCCCAATTGGTGATGCAGCTTGTGCATATGATTTTCGTCCTTCAGCTCCTGATTTCTGTGAATCTTCTCTGGAAAGTTTTTCCTCAATCTCTGTGTCTTTATTTTCACCCCCATCGGGGTTATCTCTGCAACCATCTGACTGTTTGCTACCCTTTTCCTCTGCTTTTCTAGACTCACTGACCTTACCTTCTTTCTTCTCTACACATTTCTCATCTTTCCTATCAATTTCATTTCCTTGGTTCCTCTGCAACTGAGTCTGCACCTCCATCTTATCTTTCTCTGGACTCTGTTCTATTGCCTCATTGGACTCGTTGTTGTCACTGAACTCCTTAGAGCCTTTAGTCCGGTTTCCAGCAGCTTCTGAATTAGATTGTCCTCCTTCAGTTCCTGATTTGAGGTCAGTGTCCTTCTGTGAATCTTTACTGGAATGTTTTTGCTTGGTCTCTGTGTCTTTCTGTTCATCTCCAAATTGCTTATCTCCGCATCCATTTGACGGTTTGGTCCTCTTTTCTTCTGCTTCTATTGACTCACTGACTTTCCTTTTTTTATTCTTTATACAATCCCCATCTTCTCCATCACCTTCATTTCCTTGATTCCTCTGAGTCTCCTCCTCTGGACTCTGTTCTATTGACTCTGTGGTCTCTTTGTTTTCATTTAACTCTGTTTGTGTCTGCTGTGTTGCCAGTTTAACAGTTTTGGTCTGAGTTGATTTTTCCACCATACTGGAGCTTTTTTGAGTATTTGGCTCAGACTCTGTGCTTGGCTCAACATGGCCTTCGGGTCTTTTGTTCTGTGAATGCACTTTGGCTGAAGAGGTGCTAGCATCTCTTTTTTGGGGCCCTTTCTTCTGTGCCTTACCTTTCTCCCGATTTCTTTTCTTTTTAGGCATTTTCGCCAAAAGTTCTTACTGCTTGCGGCTTTCTTTTATGTGTTTTTCTTAGGGTTCACAAGGCAAAGAAAAAATATAAATTACATTTATGCATTATCCAAAGCAACTTTTTTAATGTGTGATTCCAATGAACTGTTAAACACAGCACTACCACTTAAGAAACGTTAAGTAGTACATAATAGCATGTCAGCAAAATTTTTGAAAAAAATTAAGATAAATCTCTCTATTTTAATTATTAATATGTATATAAATAGCCTAATATAAACTATAATAACAGTTTGTTTTCAATATTTGTTGTCACACAGAACACGTGGCTATTTTTGTCAACAACGAACTAACGTTACCCATATAAATTACAAATGCAAAAGTATAGTTTTCAAATGAAATTAGGACATTTACTGCAAATGCAAATGCAAACGTTTGTTTATGCAGTTAAAAACAGGTTTTATGCTTTACCTGAGGTAAAGATTTGTAAGGAATCAGAGACTGAATCTCCTCATTGATTTAATCGCAATCTTCCAAAACTTAAAGACAAACAGACTGGACGCTTTTAGGAAGTAGCCTAATCACGTATAATCAAATCCAATATGTTTTAAACTAGTAAACAACTTTATTATAACTACCAGCTTTTGTTTTTCCAGTAGACTATGTTCTTACACATAAATACAGCGGAATATACAGTAAAGGTCTGAATAAGCGAATCCTAAAGCCCCATCATCGTAAAGTAGCTTTAGCTTACTTCATATGCGATAATATTGTCCAGAATATTACAAAGTAAGTGATGTCATACCTGCGATGATCCTTTACAGTGTCAGTAACATGAGAGCATCGTGTGACCGTGTTTCTCTCTATGAACAGTCCTCACTAAACTGAACATCTGGACTATTTCGTTTGAAACGCGTCACTTAACTTTCACTTTCGTTTCTCCTGCTGGTTTCGAGTGAATCAAAGACGATTGTTTCCTCATTTGAATACCAAACTCATACTCCTGACCGAACTACATTTCCTGGATACAAAGTTGCTTCTCATGCTTAATGTAGAATTGCATCCTCATATTTGCAAACATCTTAAAGCAGTTGTTACAGCATTTGCAGTAGTAAATAATCAGTAATTAATTTAAATAAATCGTTTTAAATAATTATCATAATTTTTGTTTTTAGTTAAAATAATTAAAATGTAAAAATAATTGTATGATTTTAATTGCAATGTTTGCAACATGCACCCCTGCCAGATTATGCGCCCCCCACACAATGGTTAGGGTGAGGATTAGGTGTTAGGGAGGGGTTGGGATTAGCCAATCGGACAGCGTGTTATTGAAGGAGGTGCATGTTATGGCACGGGTGCATTACTCGGCTTTATTTTTGTAAATTATAGTCTACACTTTCTTGTTATGATTTGTATAAAACTTTTAATACTTTAATACTTAATAGCCCTTTACAGCAATGTTCAATAAATGTTTACATGTAACCTGTAGTAATACATCTGTCACAGTGCTCCTTTAAAACCACTGCAAATTTACGTGACCAAGATCCAGACCAGTAATCAAATATTTCATGAATGTTAAAGGGATAGTTCAGCCAAAAACTCAAATTTGCCGTTTACTCACCCTCAGGCCACCCGAGATATAGGTGACATTTTTTCTGGAGTAGAACCATAAAGAAGATTGTTTGGTAAATCCGCAGCCCTCACTGCTTCATATAATGGGAGTCTATGGGGTCCACCTGTTTTAAGAGTTCCTAAAGCACATAATTCCGAAAAGCGGCTCCTGGCGACATGTTGACGTTTCGTGAAGCGAAGCGTTTGATATTTTCATAAAACTGAATTTCATTTTTAATAATATTAGCCATAATGTGCAGCCTCTGCACACAGTCGCAATCTTCTTCTTGTAGTATTTGGTGGCGGATGGCATACCAGCATCTGGTACGTTTAGCACCACCTGCAGAAAGGGAGTGTTGAGGCTAATATTATTAAATGATGTTCAAATTTATGAAAATATCGAGCGACTCACTTCACGAAACGCCAACATGTCGCCAGGAGCCGCTTTTTGGAATTATGTGCTTTAGGAACTCTTAGAACGGCGGACCACGTAGCCTCCCATTATATGAAGCAGAGAGGACTGCGGATTTACCAAACAATCTTCTTTATGGTTTACTCAAGGAGCAATGTCACCTACATCTTGGATGGCCTAAGGGTGTGAAAGTAAACGACAAATTGGAGTTTTTGGCTGAACTATCCCTTTAATTAGATCATGATGACGTCTGTCAAGCAAACTTCTCCAACATTCTTAATAACAGGCCTATAGCCTCAGTATATTGTAAAACCCCACGGACAGTTTTGGGAAATAAATAGTCTATTGGCCATTCTGTGATTACAAAGATAATGTATTCACAATTTATACTCACAGAACAGGAAAAAGAAAATAACAGAAAATATAAATACAAAACACATGTGTGATGTGAAATGATAAAGAAGAGAGAAGAAAAGAGAGAGAATTTCAACCATAATTGTACAGAAAAAACAAAAAATTATACATTTTCATATCTGGTTACAACATGGGATATCTTGTGGGTTGAGATACATAAATTATTCCTAAACTTGTGGATTATCAGGTTTTTTAACTCTTCGTACAACCACCTTGTTCTTGCGTCCCTGTCGGGCAGACTCTACATCCCTACGCGGTGAGCCTCGGGCTTCCTCCACGAACAACTCTATGCCCTCAAACTTAGTGGTCAGCTCTACCAGTCTTTCTTTCAGGGAGTTAAATTCGCTGTACAGATCATTCAGAGCCTCTGATAATGGTTTGATTCTGGAAAGACAAAATTCTCATCATGTCAGAACGTAGGCTGCAAAGGGGAAAAAATGTGTAAACCGCATGTATCACTTCTTCTTAAATGTTCACTTTTTAACAAACATCTAATATCTAACCTTTCATAGTCTGGTAGCACAGTGTTATGATCATTCAGGAGGAGATCTTTGACTTGCGTCATTATGGCATATTTCCAGTTATCCAAAACCAAGCTGAGATTGGCGCATCCTCGCAGGTTTACCTTTTCAGCTGAAGAATCAAGAAACTATTTATTTAGATCAGTGCTCGAATTGAAGGGGGTTTGGGGGATCCGGGACCCCCCATAAGGCGTGAGGGACCCCCCTTAAGAAGTAAAAAATTGACTTTCGGGGGTCCCTCAGATATTTGTATTTGAGTAAAAATTATAATGACAAATGTGATTAAATTCATGCAATGGATGTGGTAAATTTTGTGAATTAATTATTTACAATAATCTCTTTAAATTTGAAGCGCCCTGCACCACGTTTAAAGACCGCAAAGCGCTGGACAGTGAAAGAAGCCTGTTCCTTTATGTAAGCCTGTTTTAAATATAATAGTTAATAGTTATGCATATTATAATCAAATATATTGTCTATTTTGTATCAATTGTATATTGCGAGACTAAACCCCACACAAAAAAAAGTCTTATGAGGGGGACAACCCATAAGCCATGGTTCAATTCGAGCACTGTATCAAACCCAACGACATTTGATGTGTATTTTTTTCAAAGATTTATCGCAATTATCCGCTATAAAACTATAAATTGCAATACTAATTATTTAAAACCGCTCAGAAACAGTTATTTGGCTATTGGTTATTACTTGAAAGTTTAGTTTCTCTCACCTTCAGCTTTGTAGTCCCACTCTATATTGTGTGAACTGCTCCTCTGAGCGGCTCCCAGAGAGAGCACAAAAAGTAACCACAGGAGACAATTCATGCCTTATTAAAAACAAATCAATTCATATGTTATGACTTTTGGGATGCTTTCGTGAGTGATGCACAACTCCAAAAAAATGTAAACAACATGCGTTATGAATTCAAATACATTCTGCTTCTAATAAGTTTTATGCTGACTTTTACCATGAATTGTCCCACATAAAACACCCTGTGATTCAATATTTCAATGTTTAAAAATGCTTACCTAGATGGGTCAGATAATGCCTCAAAGTGGAATGGAATCCAAAAACTGTGAAATAGAAAATTAGCCACATATGTGCCTTGCTGGCTCTTATATATTATCATCATCTAATCCCGCCCATAAGAGAGGGCGTGGAGTTAACTTTCAGTACATTGATGTACTACCTTTATATGAGAAATTGGCGTATACATAACCTTGTCACCAACTGGATTTTGATTAGTAACGTGTATAAAATAATTGAATTACTTTTGAACTACTGCAGTAAGATGATAAGCATGTATAGGGGTCTATAGCATGATGTGGATATGTCCACAGACGTTCACATCAAATAGGAAGGTCACATCTTGACATTGACAAAACATGCCAATCAACAAAAAATCTCTCGTAGGTTTGTCATCACATTCACTGGTGAAAGGTTATTACTTGTATTATTGGGAGAGTTAATAGACAACATAAGATCCAGAATTCAGAGGTTACAGATTCTGAGAGGTTTAGGTATAGATGTGTTTGAAGTCGAGAGCTCGCTCTACCTCAGCATTCCAATGAATCATCTGCCTCACACATGGCTGAATAATTCAGGTGCTTTTCTTTAACCATGTAGAAATGTCATTAAACTTACAGCATGAAAATAATACAGTCAATAAATATGAAGGTCTATAAGGTCAAAAGTAAAAGGCTAAAATACACTACAAGACTTTTGCTCAGATTTTCAATCTGGGTTTGTTGCAGAATGTCTGTGCCAGTCTGCAGATTTGTCAGTAAGTGTTTCTATCTGAAACTTTCAAGAAGTCTGTAAATGTATGATGTCTAGTTTTTTTAAATCTATTCAGATTTTAAGTCTTGTAGTGTATTCCAGCCATTAGATAATTTTACACAAAAGGGAAAACATAATGATGTGATTGACTAGAATCCCACATGTTCAATTTCTCTAAAAAAGTATCCACTTTTCAAGCTAAGTTACGATAAATACCCAAATAGGAAAACACTGTTCAGATATTTAACTGTTACTATTGCGTTACTCTAGACAGCTAATAAAGCTTTAAGGGCCTAAGAAGGAATGAACTTCCAACACAACCAGATTATCAATAAAGTTTGAGTTGTGTAGATTGTCAGCTTTAGATATTACAATGAACAGTCATCTCCATAAAGCAGAACACAAATTCCTGCATAATAACGCAATAAGCCCCGCAAAGCAGTGGGTTACAGTGCATTTATCATAGCAAACGGCGTTCTGGCATGACGCAAAGTGCCTAAAATGCACTGTAACCCACTGCTTCGCGGGGCTTATTTCTTTTCTTAAACAGTTATCACATATTACATAGCAAGGTTTCATAAATTAAAGTAAAAAAAGATATTTAGCCTATGTAATGCAGTCAGCCGTTATAGATTGGGGTATTATAACGGCTTAAAACTTGGCTTAGCCGATCAGAATCAAGGACAAGAACAAACCGTTTTATAAACAAAATTTAACCACATGCTTTCTATCTAAAAGTGATGAATTCAAGGTCCCACTAAAGGCATGAGATACAGTACGTGTATTGTCCATGAAGAATGTCTGCATCCATAAATCAAACAGGGCACCATCTGGTTTATCCTTCTGGAAGCTTTCTTCATTATCCAGAAAGTTGTCACATCTGTGTTAAATAATACACGCATACATACAGACACATAATTAAAACAAGACACCTTGATTCCAAAGAAAAACATTTTATTGTTGAACTATTCTCTCTCTGTATTTAAAACTCCAAAACCTGTTGATAGAACACAACTCAGGGCATCTCGTGTGAGAATGGGGTGCAAGCGGCTGCCGCTCGAACAGGAGCTGACCGTGAAGAGCCTCAAACTAACATGCTAACATTCTCGGAGCAAAAACATCCTGTGAACATTGATCAACATGTCCCCCCCCCGCATTGAGGTGAACTAACAGAGTGCATTTTTTTAGAAAGTGTCATACGTGAGTTTTAAGAATCGAGACGATCTGCGTACTTAAGAGGAAAAGCTAAAAAATACAAATGCGATAAAAATGCTGCATGAAAAAAATCTTGATCAATTATTCCAAAGGGTCCCAATTCTATTGAATGCATATTTATGTTATATAACATCTTTGGACTGATTTTTAAAACTGAGGAAGTATTTTCTTAAATAAATGATAAGGTGGAAAAAGTAATGGAAATGTGATCATCACCTGAAACTCAACTATTGAACTCCACCATCCAATACTCACCACACAAGACCAATACTCTAATTTTACAGTATTCTTCAGAAAGAAATCCTGATGTGACACCAAAAGATAATAAAGCCCCAAAGCAAAGATGTCAATCAGGCAGACTGACTCTAGAGCTTTGCTTCTGTAGTTCTTTTCATTCCCATCAATCACTTTCTCAAGTGAGATGCATTGTATTGATGGGTCGGGAGTAGAAGAAGCATGTGGGCCATGACAGAATAAAGCCACTATACAGGATCCTTAGCGGCTGAACACTGGAAAATATCTGAACTTGCCAGTGAGGTGAAAGGGGATATGCATAAGGTGCAGAAATTGGTACCAGCACCAAAATTGAGTGGCTACAGTTTTTCCAAAGCAAACGAAAACCAATCCACATTCAAAAAAAGCATAGCTTTTGTAGCCTTATGAGGTTAAACGTCAAATTACAACTTTGTGGAAAAGTAACTGTTCTTCTAGTTCTGCATTTAAATCCAACATTCAGAGATCAATCTCATCACCAAGCACTTCAAGCCAACACTTCAAGCAATTGATCATACGATAAAAGTGAAGAATTAAAGTAAAAAGAAAACTGAATGCGAGGCTGAACACCTCAGTTGAGCATCAAAGATTTTTTCCCAACATATAACCAGGATTAAAAAACATTTGAAATTAAATAGCAGTATTTCTCCTTTTTCTTTATTATTTACACAAAATCCTTAGTGAGTTGGGGAAAACTTTGACAACACAAAAACTGATCTTGTTTCTCCAATGTCCTAAGAGTGTTGCTGAGAAGTTTTATTGGACCGCAATAACGATTTGAGTGAAATGATCTTTTGCCCAAGTACTAAACTAAATTCCCAGAATGCACTGGGTTTACAAAGAGAGTGATACTTGGGAGCATCCCATCGTCTTCAACCAATCAAAGTAATGCAGCACACAGCGTTGGACTGGGCTCATATTTCGAGCACAAGGCTGGCGTCGGCGTTAAGATCCGACACAGTCAGTGAGGGAGGGGAGGAGTTAGGGATTAGGCATACTAAAACGGCAGGAATACAGGGAAGCACGCCCGCTCTCGCTGTTGTTCCCCACAGGATGTATAGCGCAGCCTGGATTTTTCTAGGTTTTTAGCTGCGGGGCAAACTACACATCTCGCAGTGCTCGGTGCCAGGCTGGTTCATGAAGGTGCAGTGGAGACAAGACCACACAGATGAAGAGGATTGTGGTTGAGTTGCGCCGCCCATGGCGTAATCCAGGGGTCCAGGAGGCTGCATTCCCACTGTGCCTGTGATATGGAGATAAAAAAGACTGATTTGCACACAGAAAAACCAATGAAGTTAAAACAAATTGCCTGACATCTTACTGCAAAGCTGCTCGATGGTGGCCCACTGCTCAGATTTCTTCCAGGTCTGAGCCAGTTCTTCATTGGACGTCTTCACTGCATCAAGAAGAAGCCCAATGCTGTCCTATAAACACGGCAGAGAAGAGATTGATGTGGTCAGATGAAATACACGACTATCTACAAGACAGGCATAGATAGACTTTAAAAATAATCCAAAACATGGAAGGATAAACCTGATTTCAAACTAAAACAAGACTCAGAAACATGCCAATGGTTGTACACAATTCATATGGATCTCAATGAATGTGGTCATGTGGAAAGAGGCATTACATTATATAAATAATCTCACCTGTAAGGGCATGACCTCATTGGTGACGAGAAAGAGAAGCAGGTGGAAGTCTGAGACGATGTTCAGGAAGGAGGAGGAGGAAGAAGACTGGGAAAGATATGTTGCTAAACTGTGGAAATCCTGGACACACATTTAATGAATCTTCAATGAGCACAGTAAGTCCATTAAGAATGTACGTTTTATGGCATCTTTGATAGTTTTACAAACAAAATAAAATTCAGTCATCAGTAGATATAAGACAGACATAAAAGATACTCTTCCGTGAACCAAAATATGTACCTGAGTCTCCCCCAGAGCCTCTCTGTTTTCGATAGAGAAGCGGAGTGTGGAGGAGAAGGTGAACACTGGGTCTTTTGGGAAAGTCGTGGTGATCTGGAAAATAAAAGCTTGCGATGACCCTTAAAAACTTTGATATCTAAGGTGACTTATGGTGCACTCACAAGGATCATGTTTGAAGGGATAGTTTGACTGTTTTTCTTTCACAGAACACAAAAAAGCAGAATGTTGGTAACTAAACAATGGCGCTACATATTCACTTCTCTTGTATGGACAAAAATGGACACCAATGAGTAGCACCGTTGTTCGGTTACCAACATTCTTTAATATATGTTCTTACAGTCAAAAAGGTTTGAAATGGTGACAGAATTTTCATTTTTGGGTGAACTATCCCAATATAAAAGTCTATATGAAACAGCATTCGCAGGCCATTTTACATTGGTGTATTTCCAAGTGATGTACACTGTGTCAACTGTCATTTAATTTTGACTTGCTTTAGGTACAAATGTGATGGATCGCCCCTTGCAGGATTCAAACTTTTAACATCAGCCAAACCTTCCCTTATCACACACACATGGTGTCAACTAGAATTCAATTAAAGCAAATACGTGTAAGAGTACCAAGACAACAAATACTCACGTCAATGATCAAGTACTCGACCGGTAGCGGCCGGGCTAAATATGTGATGTCATTGCCAAATTTGTCTTTATCCTGAAAGTAAAAAAAAAGAGGTATGATCATCATCTTGTCCTACTAAAATCTCTGATGAGATGGTTTATGTCTAAAGCAAGATATATATATATATTAGCTAAGGAATGAGTTCATTCTGATGTTCTACGACGAATGACAGATTCAGGTAAATAGACGCTCAAACGAAACATCATCAATCAAACCCTGTGAATGTTATGATTAGATTTACAGTCATTAACCACATGAACACATCAAACCTATTGGAACAGCACAGAAAATGGAATAGTGTGAATTCCTTTTAAATTTGTATGATTTAAACAAAAAAGTTGTTATTACACCCGTGCAAAAGAGGAATGAGATTGGATGACAAGGGACATCAATTTTTCTATATTGCAATTCACATTATATCGCAAACACAGTTGATAAAGCTTAACTTTAAGCTCTGAACTGAGAACAACCAGACACATCACTGTTAGTGTTCAATATTAAAAAATGTGCCAGTTGTCTACCTTATAGAAGACATCCGGGACATACTGCTCTGTGCTGGACTCTTTGGCATAACCAAGTTCTGGAGTGTCTTTACAGGGCAGAAGACACTCATCCCTCACCAGTGCCATGCACTGGTTGGACACCTGATACCCCTCAAAGTGTACCTGGTTATCAGGACCCCCTGTCAACACATACGGAATGCATTAAAACAATATGAATTTGACACATATGAACAACAACAGGAAATCACATGTATAGGGTGAAGCCTGTACCTGTTGCTACCACTGTAAAAAACTTGGATCCAAAATGGCTGTCTGGGGAAAGCCGACACGGATTAGGCTGCTGGTTCTGGAAGTGTCCTGCAGTGATGCACTCCTCTGCGCTCAAGAAGTATGTGTCCTAGACAGGTAAAATATGTCAATCCATCAATCGTGATGATGAGATGTAGCTAATCAATATGGTTAATTGGCTTGCCATTAATGTCTGTTTCCATCATGTCTAAGATGTTTGACAGGTTACCTTGTTTCTGCTGTAGCGGACGGTCCCTATCCTGGTGTCCTCTGAGAGCAGATCTGTGAAAATCCACCCCACCTGAATGTTAAAACAGCCAGTATTAATTATCAGCTTTACCGGAACAAAGCTTGTCCAGATGCATGCATGCAAAAAAAAACACAGGTCACAATGGTGCAGGTCACCTCTCCATTATACACATGAAAGCAACATATGGAAACCAAACCATATACATGTGGAGAGAGGGGAACTTCAGGAATCCATGCTGAAGAGTCTCATGGGATGTATGGATACTAAGGGAAGCCTACACTAAGAATCAATCCTCGAACATTCCTAAATGTTTGTTTTGTGATTAAATTTATATCTCCTTATCCCGGATGAGCCTCCAATCAACGTTATTTTAGTTTTTATAAAATTAAAACTTTGTAACGTTCCTGTTTATTGAAATCAAATAAAATATTGACTGATTTTGGAGAAAAACTTAACTCAAGGAACAATTAAATTAATAAAATAATAATGAATAATAATAATAAAAAAAAAAATCTTATGTAGCAAAATTAAAAATAAAGGTTAGTTTAAAGTATTAATAAAACTAAATAAAAAAAAATCTAAGCTATAATAACTCTGCCCGCACTCTTGTGAGGTATAGAAAATGTCTCCTACCTTGCGTAGACCCAATTTGGCAGCAATCTCCTCAACAGCCTCTGCTTTGGGATCTTCAATCAGCTCTAGACTGTTTTGGGTTGCAATCTGAGTCACAGCACACAGGTGGAAACAAAAAAAACATGAATCAGCAAAACAGTATTAAATCAAAGTAGTCTCATACATTAAAATGAAAGTATTAACAGTATATTTTCATCTTTCGGTAGACATGGTCAGTGGGGCCTTTCTAGTCTTTCTAGTATTGGAGAGTTCAAGCCTCATTGGTTTATGGTTTACAAACGCCAGATGCATCATAATCTTGGCCTCTTATTTCTCAGAGAAGGCCAAACCTTTCTAACCCACCTTTGCAAAGTTCTATCGCCCCCTGGTGTGGAGCTTACGAATTTCACAACAACACATTTTGTATTTGCTGTAAGGAAACCAACAAATTTGACTCTCTCACCTGAGGAGGTTCATAAATGGCAGCCACCTCCGCACGGATCCCAAGAGGGATGTCTTTGTGCTCAGTGTAGCGTCCGTACAGGTAGCCCATCCGCTGGTTCCCCGTCTTCCTCCAGAAGTCGAGGAAACGGTCAGCAATGGTGTGGTTCTCAAACATGATGTTGTCCACGTGTCGATATTTCTGAAACACAAGATTATTCAGTTTCAACAGAAAAAGGTGAAAGCCTGGACAGAAACGCAATACAGTCCCTCAGGGAGCTCTCCTTTACTCGCCTCAGCAGGAACTGGAGAGCTCGTATCAGCGCAACAAATCGATTAATTCAGAGTTTGTCTGTATGTAATGTAAGAGCTGGGTGAAAGTGAGGAGGTGTGTACCTGTCTGTTGAGAGTAATGGCGCTGGGTTGGCATTTGGTACAGATGCCCTCTGGCCAGGGCGGATGCCCCTCACAGCCGGACTTAATTTTACAACTGATGTTCTCAAGCGCCACAAACTTCCCCCTGAGAGACAAGGAAACTGAATTCATCACACGGTTCCTCTGAACTCATTTAGAAACTTTATCAAGTGGAGTTCACAGAAAAACTCACTTGTCTGCACCCCCAGTGAGTTTGCGGATGTAAGCGTGAAAGGACATGTGCTTGACCGGCGGGTCAAGATGGTTTAGGTAGTCTTCATCGAAAGGCTTTTAACACAAATAGTTACCACAGTTAGAACACTAAAGATGAGATGATGACCTCTAGTTGAAGAGACGGTCGCTCTTACCTCTAAAGGTACGCAGTGCACACATTTCCCCATAGCACCGTGCCGGCACCTGTACAACAAACAATCTCTTTAAACAACCATAACACAATATTTTAAGCTCCCCAATAATACTCCTCATACTGAGATAAATAATTCATTGAGTTGAGAAACAGCACAAATAACAAGCACAGCATGTATACAACTTCCACTGGTCGTGAGAGCACTTTATATACAATACAGCCAGAGAGATATAGAGAGAGCAATGTACAGACTCACAGTTGGGGATCTTTGTTCCTGTAGATTTTTCCCTCCTGTTTAGAAAGGTATTGGTCAATATCGTCCTCTCGGAGCTGTTGTGCAGACTGTGAGCGGGATAAGGAAGTTGAGGATGATGACGATGAAGGAAAGGAGGAGGACGTGTGAGGCTGAGCTGTGTCCATGTTCTCGGTGGAGGGTCCGGCAGAGGAGGGGTAGAAGAAAAGCATGTCGCCATGTCTAAATGACGAAGAATGAAAGATTAACATGTGAGATGCAAGCATGCTCCTACAGAATACACCCACACTCTCTAGGCCTCTTACTTGATTTTCAGCAGGCTGAGGGCCTTGTTCTGTGACAAAATCTCTCCAGTCTTGTTCCGGTTCAGGTAGACAGAGAAACCATTCGAAGTGCAGCCAAATTCTTTGGCAACCTGGCAGGGAGACAAAGGTACGTTCTGGGGTGAGACTAGCTCGGCTTGTCCGAAGTGAACTCAAGTTACTTTGATTAACGGCCGTTCATGATTTAAACATAGGATTGTACTTGAGACAGTCTCATAATTCCATATTGAATGATTGTCCATCAGACCTAACTCAACACCCATGAGGTAATGAAACACCCCAAAAGAAACTCAAAATCACTGCTAATCCAATCAGCAAGGCTTTTACTTGCTACTCAGGGTGTCCCGTATGTATCCATTAGTATAAGTTACTACATTTGTGAGAACATTTTGAAGATGAGTGCTATTTTAAAAATGCAGTGTGAACTCGAAAAACCAAAACAGGTCCACTTATGTCATTCTCAACCTATTTGACTTAATAAACAGAAGAGCGACACTGCTGCTTTTACGTACAATGAAGCGAATGGTGCATGAGTCTCTACGTCCCTAACATTCTGCCTGACATATAAAGGGGGTGAACAACATGATGACTGAAGGACACAGAAAGGGCAGTAAATGATGACAGCATTTTTAATTAGGAAAGAACTATCCCTTTTTTTGACTTTCCGACTGTCCATCTCTACTTAGATGTCTAATGCTGAAATCAAACAGGGAGACGGCCAGCATTGATCGCCAGCTCACCCTCCGCTCTCCTGCAGAGACGCATGAATCTTTAATAGGTCCTGCGGTGTCTACCAGGCAAACACAAACTCACTGCTCCAAACAGCCTGCAGCACTTTAAACTACGTGACCGTAATATAAAAAAACTCTTTATGACCCCTACATTAATAAAACACTTCATCGAAATCACACCTGGTCAAATAATGACACCAGATGCAAACCCTGGAAACAAACATTGTGCTGTAGGTGTAAAATGTATAACGCTAGTGTAACTAGGTGACATTTATAAATTACTACGTAAATATTAACTAAAGATTTTAATGCAACTGCTGCAAATGCACATACAACAACAATGAACATAATGTCATAAATGGGATCAAATACTCCTTATAGTGGATGGTGTGAATGAACTGTGCAATAAAGCTGGGCATGACACTGTTAATTGATGACATATTTCTAATATTGATTTAAATATGAAATTGAGTAACATAGTGAATATACTGTCATGATCCTAATGTGCATTTGTCTTTATGAGCATCTCGAAATATCAAATATCTACATTTATTAAAGTTTTAATACCATAATAAAGACAAAATAGGATCATTTTAATAATTCAGTTATACAGACAGGAATTAAAGGAATAATATTACAGGTACAAGACAAAGGCTAATCTAGTCTGAAGTACACCAAGAGTACCGTTTATACCTTTTTAAGGAAAGCTGCAGCGGTTTCTCGCTTCGTTGAGGGGATTTTTTTCATACCATCTGGAGACTGAACACGAATAATCTGTCAATGAATAAACAACAGGGAAACAACGTTAAGGCTGTTCGTTGTCCAGACATAACCATTTCACTGGACCACCAATATGAGTTGTGTTATTTTCCATTTGTATTTGTGACAATTTAATTTTTTTAACAGAGAGTGCATCAATCCATATTCTTTCATTAAATAATTAGCATCTTAAATAAAAGTCAGGGAAAGAAAGACAAGATGTGGCTGGAGGGTAGAAGGACATCTGACACTTAAACTGACACAGAGAGCCACACGTCACAGGACTCCCATTTAAACACACATCACTGAATGACAGAGCTACTGTGCCTAGATACACTTTATGACAAAAACATCTCTACTTAACTAATGTGAAAATGACTGTCTTTCATACGAATGTGACGATCTCTAAAACGTCCACTTATCCTCTTGAACACATTTTGCTGTCTCATAATCAAAACATATATAATAAATATAGACGATAGGAATACGACTCCATAATGTGGCATTCACTGTGCAAAACAGCCCAAACAATCCTAAAATCTCATATTCATTTAACGTAATATCGTAATATTTCAATAAGATACTTTTCTCGAAGTTAATATGAAGAGGATATTAACTTATATTGACTTAAATGGTCTTCATCAACCACTGCCAAGAAACACAGACAATTTCCACAGATTATTAAACACTAGCAGTAAATCATAAGAAGAATTATTCAGATTAATGAAAGGCGTAAGTAAGGGCAGAATATAATTTTAGTGTTTAATGCGTTTCTGGAGGATTTTGGCATTAGCATCATGCTAACATTTCTGCTGCCTCATCACTGGATGACACAATTCCCTTAAACTTCATTTAGACACGCATAAACAGACACTTACCATGTTTTCCGCCATGTTGATTGTGTGAACTGTCCCTTCTGGTGTCACTGAAAGAAGACCTCGAGTTTTTTTTTATGTCGCTGTTTGTGAGATCTGTTGGGATCTGTGCAGCGATACAAAACTCACAGAGCCGGTGCTACATCTGAATGAGTCCGGCGGCGGCGAGATATGATGACGGGATTCGGCTTAAAGTGTCCGGGTAGAAACAAGTCTCTTTAGTTCCGAAGCAACTGTGTTTTGTTTTATAGTACATTGCATAGCATGTGTTGATGTTATACATAGTACATTTAATATAATAAACATATCCTATTTTTATCAAATGTATTTAGGTGTAAATTTGACATTTTTATTGCTTGTATTAATGCGGAATTAAACATCCAGGACATAGACATGGCATTATCATGCTTTCTAAATACATTGTTTGTTTCTTGAAAACAGTCATTAAACTAAGAAAAATATCATTTTTATTCATAATATTTCACCTTAATAAAATATTTAGATTTTCTGTCTGTCATAGATTTATCAATTTAAAACCAGTCTGGAGATTATCATCGTTTATAAATTTTGTCTCTATTTCGTGCTGTTAGTTACCACATATCATGCTAGATTAATTAAAATTGTAGTTTATATCTTTCATTCATCCCACCAATGATATCTACAGAACAATGATGTGACCTTAGTAAACAAAACACAAAGAACCTTTCTGACTTTTTTCAAAATTTATTTTGATCTCACCCTGTAGAGAGTAAACGTGATGCTGTCAATTAAATGTGGTACACATGGTGTGAGTCTCAAATTTAAGATTTTTAAAGAACACACAAATAATGCAAAGTGTCTGTGTGAAAATGAACATGCTTGCGCAAAATATTTTTTATTCTCTGATTTGTATGATTTATTTGGGTCGTGGAGCTGACTGTGGTAAAAATGGCCGACTAGAACGCTACAGTTCAATAAAATAGATGAAATTCTAGCTATGACTAAACTGATGGATGGATGGATGGATGGATGGATGGATGGATGGATGGATGAAAAAGGAACAAAAAAGATCAAAGTGCCTTAAACCATAAATGGTGTACTATAAAGCATGCATAAAACGCAAGCAAATATCAACAAACAAAAGAGAAAAGGATAGAACCAGTAATAGAAAAGAAAGATTTTTAGAATAAAATTGTCGGTGCTACAGTATAATAAATACGTCAAATCAAAATAAGTTGAAACATACAATAAAACATAAAAATGTAAATGAAATTATAACACTATATGACTCTACTTAAGTACTAAAGTGGGACACAATAATAACATGATGATGAATGATGATGATGATGATGATGATGATGAAGGATGAAATAACTATAACACAAAATGATCACAGATGAAAGAAACATAAGAGATGACAGCCCAACACAACTACCCTACAGTCATAACTGTAGAGAGATAACTTACTGAATCCAAGAGTTTTTGCCTCAAATCAAAGTGTCCTTGCGTCTTGTACATGAATATAAACTTTCCACTGTTCAAAGAGATTTGTGGATCATTATAAATGCAGAATCTCTGCCAAAATGACATCCAGCAGAATGTCTCATCTCTACAGGACTTTGATCTTTTCTTAAGAACTCGGTGATGCTGGTCAGTGGTGACACCGAGGCACGTGAAATGAGAAGCAGGGCATTTCACGGGCACGGGGCTTGTATAACTCAGAGGCTGTCTGGCATGTTTTTGTGTTTCGCAAGAAAGAAGAGGGACACGTGATGGAAAAAGAGAAGATGAGATAGAAGTGTGTCTATGAAAACAGAAACAGGTTTTCTAGAGGCCAGAAAGGAAAGAAACCAAGAGGGCAACTTTTAATATTACACTTTTCATTGTTTTTCCATTTTTGTAAATGTTGCTCTTCGTTTTGTTATGAAAATAGGAACGATCCTTTTGGAGCCGTTGACCACGGTGAAGACATGCAGTCTGGAGCAAATGACAGGAAAGGTCTAAATTTGTACAGAGGATGATGGGAAGGTGGAGGACTCAAATGATACCATACTGAGCCAATTCGTGAAGCTCCAGATGGTTAAAGGCCTCCCAGGGACAAATTACAGTGATGTCTGTAGGCAGAAGGACACCAGCATGAGTTCAGTAAATGGATATCAAGCATTCATCTATGAAAGGGTTAATCTAAGCAGTTTGAAGACCAGATAAAACTCAGGTCTGTGTTTGTTGTCGTACATGTCGGACGTTGGATGACGCCTATAGTGTGAGAGGCTTGACAGCATTATTCTGATCAGACTAATACTTTCAGACAAGGGCAGCTTAGAATAGATGGTAGATGATGCTGCCAAAATTGATAAGCAATGAATGGAGAAAAATACAGATTATGCTTACCAGTGCCTAACCCTTCCATGCCAGGGATGTCATCTCCAAAACTGAAAAAATAATAACAATATATTTGAATATAAATGCATTTGGCCAGCATGTTTGATTGACAGAGGATTCAATGTTAGCGTTTTATAAAGCTTTTGATAAACAAAAGTTGTTCATCTTACCCTTGTATACCCTTCTTTGGTGGCTTGCTCTTGAACTGACGCGTCTGCCTCTGCTTGAACTTTGGAGGTCCTTTGCGTGGTGTCGCAGGGCCCCCGGTGACACGGGTGGCTGATTTGATCTCCAGTTTGGGTGGCTCAAGATTCATAGCTGTGGGTCACTTGTAGTTTTTTAGTTTATGTAAAGATGGCCTGGATAATGTTAGAAGGACTGGAGTAAGTTTATGGTTCACACGTATCATTCAACAGACGTATACAAATTTTCTAATTACACAAGCTGCTTAAGAAGCATAGGGCCATCACAGGTTTTCATCTTTTCTAGCTACATCAGACTGAAATAACTTATAAATCCATTTACAGATGAATAGTACACAAATCCAAAATTATATGAATCCCTTATTGTAATGAATGTCTACTATCTCCAATGTGTCTTGGGTAGGATGACCCGTTTTGTGTAATCCAGAGCTTGGATTATTAAATGTGCCCCGTCTCAGGCAATCTGCACTTGGGTTAATCTTATTAGAGCCGGGATAACACCAAACTTGCTTAACAGGCAGAAAAGATAGAGTCAATATATGACCTTCAGCTGTATTGCCTTAAGACATACATTATTTAAATATTGCCTGTGTAACTTTAATGGCAAGTGTTACTGTTTGCTTTTTATGTGATTTTTAATCACCTTTTTTCAGAAATTATAATTATTACCATTTTCAGTTATATTCAATTGTTATATTGAGAAAAAAGTGCAACTGAATATTTAAACATATATTTAAATATATTTAAACATGCATTTGTATTAAATTCCATTTTTTTTCATAAAAAAATTAAAGGCAAAGATGACTACTTTTAAAATGCATGAAATAAGCCTATAAGCATAAAATATATAATATCCAAACGTCTTAAAGGGATACTTCCCCCAAAAATGAAAATAATGTTATTATTAACTCGCCTTTGAGTTGTTCCACATCTGTAAAAATGTCTGTTTTGATGAACATAGAGAAACACATAGAAAAAAAGATAAAGTATTTTTTCCTACTATGGGAGTCAATGGGGGGCCAGATCTGTTTGGTTATTAGCGTTCTTCCAAATATTATTCTCTTTGTTCTTCAAAACAAAGAAATTATACAGATTTGGAGCAACTCGAAAGGTGAGTAAATGATGACCGAACTTTCATTTTTGGGAGAAGTATCACTTTAAGTCTTAAACAAGCACACTTTGATCGGCAAATCTATAAACAAACAAATAAACAAATATTTATGTAAATAATATCATGAAACAGAAATATCTCCATAGATTGTTTTTAATAAATAAACATACAAGTTCACACAGCTTAATTGCATTCTTGATTCTTATTGGTCAATTGCACAATTATAAAAACAATTAATTTCATATTGAATGGTTTTACTCACTGGATTATTAATTGACAAACTGATGACTGGGTCCTCCTCTGTGGATGAGTGGATGTCCACACTGGTCTTCCCGTGAGAGCAGTGGAGGGGTAATGAGTCTTTTATATGCCCTCTCAGAAGATTAGGAGCAACACTCCCTCCCTCGATCACCTCAACTACAATCAATATTTGTACGTTTGTTTAACATAAGGTAATATGCTTGTAACAATTTGCTTATGTCATATGGATACAAAAAATAACAGTAAATTTATGTTACTTTATGCACATGATCAAAACCAAAACTAATCCTCTTCTGGGAGGTTTGTTTTCAGGGTTAGGTCTCATAAGCAAAGCTGCTTATAAGTACAGACAGATATAATGTTTCTGTCCCACGCTTACATAGAATCAACGCATAGAATTAATATGAATATTTTAACTGAATTTTACATTACTTGTTTTAATTTCAAATCTCTTTGCAAGAAAATTTGTCTGCACTTAACAAATCTTGTACTTTCAAGCAACCATTTTACTTTACAGAACACTTCAAGGATGTAACCAAAACAAGTATTGATCCAAAATAAAATAAAGACAAACAGAAATGCATCTAGAATGTGAATAGGAAAATTCTGCTATAGAGGATTTGCTGATTGAATAAAACGAGATATCATGATGGAAACATCCAGAAACTGACTCCGTCCTATGGTTTGATCAATAAGACTTCTAAATCTTGTTTGTTCTCTTACTTTCTATTATTGCTACATAACATATTATGAAGGATACAGACCAGTCTATCAGAGATGAGCTTCAGCAGTGGCAGACATATTGCACTCTGGATGGCACAAAAACCACCACCCACTTACAACCAGGTTGAAGATTTAATAAGTTGATTATGTAGTCTAGTACTGTGATAAGGATTACATCAATTCATTATGGTATCTGGCCATCTGTATTGCTCTGGTGATAATGAGATTCTTTGTTATTGACATGTGTTGTCAGTTCAGTCGTAATACGAAACAATCACAATCTGTTATCAGGATTAATCAACATCCAGAGAGTCCATCGTTCAACATTATTATGGGTGATTAATCTTGGCAATTTTCATTAACAGAGCATATTTGAATAACTTATTTTATGAACATATAATAATGTGAGTCACTTTTCATTTAAATCCAAAAATTAAAATGCCAAAATTATTTTGTAAACCTACTGTATTTATTGATTGGTTCACATAAGGTAATGCATTATAGGGATACTTCACCCAAAAATAAAAATTCTGCCATCATTTACTCACCTTTGAGTTGTTTCAAATCTGTATAAATGTATTTGTTCTGATGAACACAGAGAGTGCTTATGACCAGACAGATTTTGCCCCACACTGACCACCAAAAATACAATGGTTTTCAAAAGTGTCCCAGAACCGTTTGCTGTTCTACTTTCTTCAAAACAAAACAAATTATAAGGTAATTTTTCCTACTATGGCAGTCAATAAGATCGGTTTGGTTATAATCATTCTTTCAAATATCTTTCTCCGTGTTCTTTTAATTTATACAGATTTGGAACGACTCGAAGGTGAGTAAATGATTACAGAATTTAAATGTTTTGGGTAAAGTATCATGAACTGACATTTTAAACTATTTAACAAGTAACGCCATCCTTTCTTATTCAAAGATCTTTTGTAAATGTTAAACCAATAGTTTGTTCATATTTTACTCAACCATGGGTTCAAACAATCCAAAATCTTTGAATCAGAAAGGTCATGTTACTTGTTAAAAATGGGATTTAGGGGTCAATGGGTTGCCATAATTCTAATTCTGAGGGTCAAAATTGGGAAGGTCATGTGGTGAAACGTGCCCCTCACGCTGTCTGTGGTTAATGAGACATGAAGCCTCAATGACCACACAACAAAAGAACTCGATCAATCACACAAAGCTGCTGGGTTCCTGGCGTCCATGGGTTCTAATGTGAGATTACTGGATGTCAGTATTAATGCCCAAACAATTAAAACATGACTAGACTTGTATTAGTAGTTATTAGTCCCATTTAACCAGTCACATAACTTTATTTGATGCATTACAAGAGCACTAAGATAAGATCACGGGACTACAATTTTTTGTTATATTAAAAGAATTATAGTTTTGGAAATGTTTATTTATTATATTTGTGCAAAAATGTATTAAAAATCTTACACAGATCAACACTATCATTAATGACCCTTATGAGCATGCCCAAAGTGACGCAGTCACCCGTGCTTCTCTTACACAGAATATCTACAATTCACGTCATTTGACGAAATCCCTCAAGCATCTGGATCATAACCCTGCTACATGGTCTCAGCCCGGCACGCACCATCAAGCCCTCATATGCTGACTCACAGGCACACAGATTAGGATGACTGTCGTCATAGAAACCAGTCATACAAGCGTCGGCTAATGGCAAGACCAAGCCAGATGATTATGAAGAGCCACACCATGTGAAATCTAATGCCACAAGAGCTGATCTGTCAGTTATGACCCTATTCTGTTCACGTTAACATTTAAGTCAAATCAGAATTGAACACAATAATTTTGAACACATTTGGCAATTGAAAACGTTGATTTTTATTACATATTTGAACCACTCTGTAGGATGAATATGCCTGTATACAAATCCATCCTTGTAAAAATAATTTGTTATGCACTTTTTATTTATTAATTTATTTCAACAGCAAATAGCGTCATATATATAAATACTATAAATAAGCATTATTGTGCGCTCTCATCCAAGTGCAAACATTAAGGGGTGGTTTGCCGGACAGGGATTAGACTAGTACAAGTTTAAATGTTAGAGCTGTCCAAACTGAAAACAGTTTGCACTGAAATATCTTAAAATACGTCAGTGCCTCTGTGCTGTCTCAAAACGCACACAAGTAATGTTTTTTGTAAGGCATGTTTGTTAAAACTACTTAAAAGTCCTAAAATTAACTAAGGCCTAGTCCTGTTTTAAACTAATCCCAGTCTGGGAAACAGCCCCTATGTATCAATATTAAATATCACTTTTGAATTTTGATCTTCACATTTTATCAAAGAAAAATGATGCTTCTCTTGATAATAAGGCCTTATCATGGGCGCAGTCTGACATCTGAACATTCTGTAGACCATTGATATGAAACATTATAAAAATTCACAACAAACATTCTAACCAGCATAAGTGAGAGGACTTGTTTTGAAAAGTGCTAGAAAACATTTCATATAAGAATAAGAACAAACTTATTACTGGGAAAAAGCATGCGTAATTGCAATGTAAATAATACTTTGGTGTCTTGTCTCAGAACTGGCTCAGCTATATTACTGTGTGTCCACTCCTATCAAGGCTTCTTCAGCAACCTGATCTCCATTTTAAGAAAAGCCTTCAGGTTGTCATCGTGAACGTTCTCCTCAATGGCCTGCAGAGCACTCTCTCCACCATCACTGTAATATTTCAGGAGCTTCTCGGCATGCTCGATCCATACGCAGTTATAACAGCCGCTCATACAGCAGCAGGTGGGGGGAGACGGAGGACCCTCGTCTGCAGGTTCAGAGGTGGTCTGTGTCCCCTGAGCACTTCTGAGGGTGGAAGAAGACTCTGGGCCTGAACATTGAAGTCTGTGGGCTGTGTAGTGCAAAGCTCTTCTCTGAGACCCATAAGGGGGTTTTGTTTTAAAGAGGGCCGTGTAGTAAGTGCACATCTGTAGAGTAACAACACAAAATCTTTAGGTTTGTTAATGTACAGAGAGAATTACTACGTCTGAAAGCAAGACGTTACCAGATTAGTAACATTTGTTTAGCTGTTAACTACCCGAGAAATCTGCTGCTTCACACCAACTGCACCTTTATCTCTTTTTTTTACGCTTTGATTCTTTTTATATAATAATGATTCATCTTTAAAATCTCATGTTCATTACGTAAATTTTTTTCTTTCCTCTATTTTTAATTGAATTCTATGCAATGCCATATCCATAAAGCACATTTTATATATAAAAATATAAAATGCAGCTAAACATTAACATCTAAAAAACGTCTTTGTCAAACAGAAATCACTCATTAGTTTATTTATTTTTTACAAAAGCAACAACAGTTGTAGCAGCCATGATATTTTGGTTAAAACTATATTTAATATGTTACACACACATCAGACGTATTTAATTGAATGGTTTTGCGTTGAATTGCAATGTTTTTAATATAAATTATAGCTAATGGTCTCTTTGGGTCACTTTATAATGGTTTTAATGATAAACAGCTAATGCTTCATAGTGGTATCTGTAATGGAAATCATTAAAATTTGTAAGGTTTTATTTAGAAAGGAAAACGAGAATTGATATAAATATCGATATGAACAGTTTAATATAACGCACGTTTTTAATTTCATACTTAATTATTTCTGAAATATATGAATCATATTTATCATGTCTAACCCACCCTTTGTAAACACGACACAGCTCTGAGCGAACATATTGCAGGAGTAGAAAGCATCTCACAAACAGGCTCACGTTGTTTCGGGAACCGTCATGTTATCCATATAAATCAAACTATATCTGTAACAAAATAAGAAAATAAAAACACCATTCAAATGCAACAGCTCACGGCATCCATATTTGAATCATGTGTGACCTCTGCTGTATGTTACGGAAGTTTCAACTCACCCAACCAATCCGAATGACCGAAAGATATTTCTTTGAGCCAATTAGAAATCTGGAGAGATGTCAGAGGGCGGGATTATTTTCAGGCTGCACTATCACATATGTCCAACAGATGCCAGTAATGGACTTCAATGTATCACCTCATTTCAACACAGAGAATATTACATTTTTTGTTACATTGTATAAAAAATCCATATAAATTTAATGGATTTAATGAATGAATAGCTGTTTTTACCGTTTGTTACACCAGAATACCATAAAGAAGTGTATATTTTGACCAGCAAAAGAACTCACAACGAAAATAACACAGTTAATAATAACAGCTATGTATTATTATTTATTTCATTTTGTTTATTCCCTGTTCCAAACTTTATTTGATTTTTTTAATCCGCGTCTGATAGTACAGTTGATCCTAGATTATCATGATTTTCATAACAACACCTGTTTTATGACAAACATTACTTAGAAAGAACAGATGCAGCAGTTTTGTGGTCAGTCAGGTTATGAATATCAGATCATGTGATCCTCTAATCACTCCCACAGGAGTTTGTGTTTTAGAGGCACATCCATAGAAACAGAACACACGTCACCCCTGAGACCTGCATTAATTTGTCATGCAAAGACAACATTATTTGGAGCATGCAGGCCTACACACTTCTCTAAACCCTACTGTTATATCAGCATAATAGAAAATCTCAATATTTATCTCAACTAATTTATAGAGTAATTCTTAGTATTAAGTTTATACTGCTGATTCACTTACACATGTCACAGACACACCTGTTTTACTAAAAACAAGGCAGGGCTCCCGTTAAAAACTGACAATGCGTTTGAAATGATTAACTGGGAACACATTTTCCCATTCTGTGAACAAGCTTGCTCATGTTGAGATGGGTGTGACATCAAACGGATTAATTGCAAAGGCATGACAACCAAATTACGTAAATAAAATTATGTCATAGGCTGTAAATATTGGATGGTCCCAAATTTCATCTTCACTGATATCATTATCATTATGGAGACAGTCATTGGGATCTTATCAATATCAGTGTAAAGATTGGTGTGGCTGGGATCGAACAATTGGAAAAATAAACAGGTGTGTATTCTAGTTGAGCTTAATATTGTTCATTAAATTATATAGACATATAGACGGCAACACCATGATTTGCTGTTTTAGGTTAAGCCAGTGAGATAATCAGCTAGCTAGGAATCTGTTATTTGATAAATTAGTGAAACACGAATGGTGCAAGGAACAGTTCACCGAAATGAAAATAGAGAAATGATCATCTTATCATTACAAAACTCTGTCATTTTCATTTGTGGATTTTGTTTTTGGTGATCTATTCTTTCATCTTTCATTTGGTACTGATGGTGAAGAACACCAAATGTTCTCAAGTTCAACACATAAACATTTGCGTATGACATTCATGGCTTGTTTATTATGAGCAATGAACATCACTGGAACAGGGAAATAAAGTATGTAAAACAGGCTGATATTTAGCGTGCAAACATGCTTTGAATGTGAATATGGATTGCTGCCTACACTGAACCATATTGAGACTGTGAATAAGTAACAAAAGATATGTGTGGCGTGTGAGTGTGTCCTCAGTTTGAATACACACGCACACAAACACACACACACACACACACACTGATAATAATAGATCAGTATGTACATCCACGTGTTCAAGGGCACATACACCTGCAAATGCACAAACAGAGTGACTGGGAAACTGGGAGTAATGTGTAAACAAGGCATTCGCACATTTACCTCATAAAGTCACACGCACACAAACATTGGGGGTCCCATTTATTCAGCCCAGAATCAGACTTTGAGGAATGAGGCATTTTAAATACATTAATCCCCTCAACACAACAGCTCTCTGGAGCACAATAAGTCCTGGTCAGCTTTCTGACACGCTCTCCACATTCCTGACCTGTTCATGCATCCCTACTCTACCACTGCACTGACGGTACTTGCTGGCCTGAAGAGAATGAAAATGATACATTCTTTCCCAATAATAAGGTGTATGAATCACTTCAAAGTGGAAAGATTGATACTCCGGAACTGTCACCGCACAATCTGTTCAGTGTACACCTGGAAACTGTGTAATTCTCAGAAATTGGAGCAGGTTGGGTGAGTAAATAAAGGCAGTGACACTCAGGTATGACCCATGACGTCTCGTCCCAATCTGATTATATTCAAAATATTATGCAGACCGAAACTGTATGTGCTTACCCGTGATCTTGATATTAAAACCACCCGTTTCCTGCCATTGAGCTACAGGAAGAAAAGAAAAGATAAAATGTATGTTTTTAATCTAACTTTTTTACATTTATACTCGTAAAATTTTTATTTTCAATGTTGGGTCCTAAACGGACAAAACCCAGCTGTTGACTTGTTTTAGATTGTAAATTTTAAATGTAGTTTGCATTACACATTTTACAAATAAGACTGAGTTCAACGTCTTGCATTGTGTTAGTACGTCCCAGGCCCGCATAACACAAAAACATCAATTTCCTAAAAATGTCCCCCTAAATATAGGATGATGTCATGAAAAGTAAACGTTGTAATTTTAGTCTCACCCCCACATCTAATTTAAATTTGTTTACATGGTAAAATGAGTGTTCGACTCTTTCTGGATTAAAAGTTGAGACCTGTTACATCCCTCTGGAGTCTACTTTCATGCGCATGTCATTCTGGTTCACTCATAAGTCATTACACCCTTCCTGCCACCCACCCACAGTTTTCCATGTGTCAACAATTCTTTAGTAGTTCTGTGAAGCTGACAATTGTCTTCTATGTGTTAACTTTGTTTATAAACACTGAAAAAAATCTGTAAAAATTGTATATTTTTTGACCGTATTTCAAAACTAAACTGAAAAAAAAAAGATTTTTTTTGTTGAAAAAACCTGGAAGTTTTCTGCCAGCTGTTGCATCAGAAATTAAATGTTTTTTCCCTGTAAAATTACATTTCCCATGTTTTTCTTGTAAATTTTACAGGTTTTGGATGTATTTTAAATAATAATTGTATGTGGAAAATCTTTAAACATTTCAGGCTTTACAGTGTAGATGGCCACAGCCCACTGAAATGCACAGCATATGCATGCAAAGCATGCATGCCACATCTATTGAGTTGTGTTTAACATAAGGTGTCCCTGTATTTCCGGTTGTTTTAATAGTTTATATTTTTAAATCATTCATTCAGTTGGTAAATGCATTATATAAATTTTGTTTAGCCTTCTAGTTTTGCAGACAGTGTAAGAGAGAACCAGCAGAATCCAGACGTGGGTCTGGATGGGCGTGTGATCGTCCTTCAGATGTCCTTGGCTTATGTTCTATGGAACCCGTGGATGAACATTAACCTGCTTTCACACAGGTCCAGCTTTGTCCAGCTCACACAAAGCCACTACTGTTCGCCTTCCTTTCCAGCAGGCTGTCTGAGACGGTTACAGAATGACACCTTTGTGACAGGTTGAGCTTGTATCTTCTGATCCAAAAAGACAGCTGCTTAGATTTAATTTAAATACGAATGTAGGCTCAAATGCAAACCCACACATCTGTGTGAATAGGACTAGTTACATTAATACTGTATGTACCGTCCAATCTTGGATCTATTCACTGGAGTGTTCAAGCTATTTGTAAAGCATGTTTTAAAGTGTAAACCCCGCTCAGCTAATGAAGTCACAGCTAATAATAATTGCGCACTGGCTTCCTGTGTTGTGAGGCTGTGGTGTGTAATGTAAAGTCACAAGGTACAACAAAATAAATCCCAGCAGGAAAACTGCAAGGGCAACCAAGCAAACAAAGGTTTGGAGTCATGAGAACGGTCCAATTAAGATTAAATGAATAGCCAGTGAAGCCTTGTGGGAAATAAAAAACTTGGAATGGTCTTCTTTAAGATATAAGAAGATAATATAAGGATATAAGGAGGAAATATAATATAAGGAGGAAAAATCTACTGCACCTTCCAGAAATAGGATTCAAATTTAAGGACTTTCCTAAAATATTAATTTCAATAGGCTAAATAAGGGCAAGGTGCTTTTTGTCTTTTTGTTAACATCAGGTATTTCAATGAATCATTTATATTGATTTAATGGAAGGGTACAGCAGCTAGTTTGGTACCAAAACTTGCTTTGTTGTTATTGTTAAGCATATTTCCATGAAAAACAGAAAATATTCATTGCTTGTTTTCTTATAGTAACACATGTGGCACACATTTGTGTTCCTAGAAATGTTTTATATCAAGGCAGTTATTGAAAGAGATCAAGCCAAACTTATTTACCATTACAGCTGACTTTCTTTCTCTGCAGTATACAAAAGAAGATCATTTGAAAATGTTGGTAACAGAAAACCGATGGTCCCCGCATTGACTTGCATTGGTTTTGTGTCCATACAATAGAAGTCAATGGGAAACTAACAGTGACAATGTTTAAATTCAACATATTGGTTTAGTCAGCTCATGTTGACCAAAGGCCAATCTAATATTAACTGTTGACATAAATATATCACTTAAAAATACAGTGTACCACGTTCTATTTATCCAAATCTTTCTGCTCGAAACTAACGCTTCATGAATAAGTCCCTGAGTGTTTAGTTGACAAACTGTGAGGTGAAATTGAGTTTACTGATGTATTTATTCCGGTTTACTGTTTGTACGTTCAACAGGCCCCAAAGAAACTCTGCAAACATGACATGGCCCAGTTACATTTTACACCCTCTTTGTTTCTTTGCTATGCAAATACATAGATATGTTACTTTGGGATGACAACAAATGACAAAAGGTCATTGTCAGTATTTTATGTCCCATGATGAATACTGTTTGCATAATACTGGATGATTCACAAGAAAGGAGAAGCTAATATAGGTGGGTCAACATGAATAAGCATTATAGACTTCAGAAACAAGATAACTGACCTCACTGGTTCTATTTAAAAGCATGTCCACACCTGTTTGAGAACAGGACGTTCATTGTGAGCATATAAATGCTGAAAGTGATCAAATGCCTCATGTAATGGTTTTTAAAATCTGTTTGTAAACAAGGATTCAGTTTCAGCTAGGTCAAATTTAGTATAAAACATCCTGAAGCATAATGTCGGCCGTTCATATTTAAAATGTTATTCTATGTTTGTGAATGAGGATTAGAAGAACAGAAATGCTTAAAACTAATTGGATATTGTGAAGAGAGTTTCTTCGGTATTTCCAACTGAGTATAGAACTTGTAAATAACATAATGAATAAAATCACATTCTATAAGTAAACAGAACAGAATGTTTCAATAACTATGAATTTCAATAAAGGCATAACCAAAAAGAGAGGTGAAAATGATGATGCTTCACTCTTACAAAAAAGTTTACTCAAGCGTGCTATTTAATCAAGTATACTTTCAATCTACTTTTTATATGAAATAAACTTAAAACTACACTAAAAAAAGTAGACGTGGCTTATATTGACTCAAAGTATAGTTGGTCAATATACTGAGCACATACTTCAAACCTACTTCAAAAAGTACAGTTAAAGATTTATTTTAAGTATAGAATAATGCATACCTTAGTAGGAACATAGTATTTTAGTTAAAGTGCAAAAACAATAGAAATAGTAAACTCTAAGTACGATGTAAGTTCAATTAAACTAACGTGTACTAACAGTATCAAATAATGTTCTGAAAGTATACTTCAGTGTAGTCTCAGACGTCACGCCCATGATCCGTTGTATGAAGTATGAAGGTCTGGCTACGTGTGTCCTTTCATATACAAAGAATGAGCTACAAGTATTGAATTTGTAAACTATCAATATACTTTTAAGTTCACTTTTAGTAGGCTATAGATGCAATATAAAAAGTATTAGTTGTGTACTCAATGTGTACTACTGCTACACTTACAGTATACTCAAACATTCACTTTTATAAACAAAAAATTGGGACAATTGGGGCTCAATTGTCCCACGCTTTATTTTGTAAAAGTGAACTTTTAAGTATGTGTAGCAGTAGTCCATATTGAGTATACTAATATCTTCGTAGTACTAGTAGGCCTACACTTACATGTGTACTAACACAATAAGTATTAGTATGTGAACTTACGGATACTTAATACTATGAACTATGAGGTATGTATACTTTAAGTATACTTATAATACTAAAAATGATCAGATCAACTATCTTGGTTTGAGAGTTAAAAATTGTTACATGTGCTCCGTTCATACAGAACACCAGGTTTTAAGACATTTTCATGTGTTGCACCATGTTATGTGGGCAAAAACACAAAAAAAGCAATACGTCTGTAACTCCTACGCATTCATTTGAAGTGCCAAAACGTCCTCTACAACATAGCAACAAACAGTCCCAACATTGAGTACTATCTTAATGAAAAAAGACACTAGTGTCCTAAGGGGAAGTTATGCAAGAATCCTCCTTAAATACCCAGCACAAATCACCCTCAATAGGAGTACAAAATGCTTATCACATTACCTATAGATTCGGCTTTTACCGGCAGCTTTTAACATTTGATATGCAGTGCAGTCGGAACAAGCTGCAGGGAAGAGATTCAAGAAGGCAGACGATAGGGACCTTGACCAATGAAGGTCATCAGAGACCGTCGAGATGTGCAGACGTATTCAAAATCATGTTACATGGCAAACAGCGCACCTACTCTTAATACTATTGCTGGTTTCTTTGTTAGGAGCTTTAGTGTATAAAACCCTGCAAGAACATTCTGTCAACTTGACGTGGGCTGCTGTTTGATGAAAGGATTCACCTGGATGGAGCGATACTGAATTGTTCAGCATTCTTTCCCAAGAGGCAACCTGATATTTACACATATCTGCTACAAAGTCTATAATGGAATTGCACTTTTACTTCTGTAAAGTAAATTACAAGAAACTATAATGGTTCAATTTAACATGAATTAAATGGCCCAGAATACACATTTACTTGTACTTTTGGGCTTCATTTGAACTACTCATATATATTCATGTTTAATTTATGAAATATCTTTAATAATCCATCTCCATAGCTTGTGATTTTTCCGATAATTCAGTATCATACAGTAAGTCACCCTTTATGTTTGACACTGGGTTTTGCCAATATCTAAGCAATAAAAGTATTAAAAAGTGTTTGTAAACATAGTATTTTTACTATTTAAATACAACAATTTTTTAATTTTCCTCAAAATATTTGACACCCGCGGTTTCAGAAAAACAAACATTGAGACATTTATTCATTTACCAGAAGCGATTAATTTCAATATAATCTGTTTTTGAACAATGGCCCAGTCTGACATCATAGAGAATCTTATCAGTGATATGTGAAAATCTCATTACTGGTTACGGGACAGAGAATTTTCCATCCATGTGACACTGTCAAAAGAAAAACACTCCCTCAGACTGAGAGTATATGCAATTTGCAAAATACCACTTTCCACACACGACCACATTGAGCGCTTTATTTTGGTTTTATGAACATTGAACAAGTTCATAGAGCTCTTTCATGTTGAATTTCTCATTTTAATGATGAAATCTAACATATCTACTGTACAGAGAATAGAACCAAATGAATGTTTTACACTGAAAATAAATACAAAGTAGGAATGGACGATGAAATCATTTTTACATGAATGCTTTACCAAAGTCATTGTGATTGTACATTATCATTTTATATTTTCTAATTAAGGCTTATACATAAGGTGTCATGACACCTAACTTCAGTTTTTGCAATATACAAATGGCAAAAGCAGCATTTGGCCCATACAAGGTGATTGAGTTTATTTTAAAGTTCTTTTCTGGCCTGTGCTTTTTCGTCATTAAACACAGCCGGTAGCATTGCAGTAGTCTGTACAATCGGAAACCGTGCATTGTCACATCTCCAACGGTTCGTTTGGATCATCATGAGATAATCCGAACATGATGTCTTTCAACGGAGCAAAACGACAAATTGTTTCCCTATTCCGAGTTCACAGCTGTCAAGCACAGCGGTGGATAGAAATCAGGAAACATTAATTAGAAACACCAGAAAGGAAAAAAAACAAAAGCTGGCGTCAACCGATCACTGGGGTCTTCTATAGAAATTTCCCTACAGGGAAAAAAAGAAGACAGTTTATATTTCAATCAAATGGAAGGAAATACTGTTTAAAGATACAGTAGCTTACTTCATTGAATATTATAAAAATACATAAATGCATAACAAAAATGTGTAATTTTGTAAAAGTAACACATATAATGCAATGTTTTACAGAAAGAGGAAATACGTAGAACTAAGTGGACACATGAGTGCCTCTTGTGAAAGTGATGTTAGACCAAACTGAAATTAAATGTGTGAAAGCCAGAAAACATACAGCTGAGATTTTTTAGTTCTGATTTCTTCTTCCACCAACTCATACCTTACAAAAAAAGAGAAAATAATAAAAACCGATCACGATTAACAATCAAACAAAGGTCCCGAAGTGTCCATGAAAAGCTTTAAATTCCACGATCCCAGCGTTACAGCATCACTATGTGAATTCTAGGAATGAAAGCAGGAATGAAGGACAAGGCAAATATGTAGGAGAATGCGAAGTAATGGAGAGAGGAGGCAAAATGAGAGAGACACCAGAAGGCCAGAGGTATTCCAGAAAAAAGATGAAGGACAGGTGGCTACTCGTGATCACAATGCATGACATTTTAAAACCTTTAACTTGTAAAGTTATTTTATCCACATCAAGGCAAATGCCTAGGTCATATTAATACTTGGGCTCTACACGTGTTCCTGACAGATCGTGTGAGCTGAGAAACTTCTCTCCTTGTTGAGAAAAAAACCTCACTGTTTTTGGGGTCGGCGTCACTTGCTGTGATCACTTCACCTGGTTGCCACACAATAAAAACGGGCACATTGCAAAGACCCCGGACACCCGGATGGCAACTATGTAGTGCACCACAGACCAGCATGCATAAAAAAAAGGCAAGCAGACAAGACCCAAAGCAAACAAACACTGTATTGATGACGCTCTCAAACATACATTGGAGTATATTTGTCTCATATCATCAACATGTGCCGAGGGGCTGGTGGGACGGTACTGGTCTTGCATGGGTGTGCCTGTAGACGCTCGTGGAATTTTGTCATATGACTCCACCTGTTGCTGGAGCCAAAAACGCAGGTGCAAAGAGATTAAGTTGAACACACAAAATCGAAAGGTTCACACCACAAAACAAGATTGTACACGTTTCCTTCTGTGGACCTTGAAAAACTGGTGGTATTGTGTTATTTTTGTTTGACTGTTCACAAGACTGGGTGTTTGTGCGCATATTCAAAACAGTAGTCAAATTTCCGCACTCACATTTCCTGGTCCTTTGGTCATGATGGCGAGCTCTGTTGGCTGGTACACACAACTTCGGAGTTGACCATTATAGCCACTGTATGGGGACACGGGCTTGTTACCTAAACAAATTTTACAAAAGGCAAACAAATGTTAAAAACTTATAATAAAAATAAACAAATCAGAGCTTCTATCGTGGGTCCTTATTTTTCAATGCAGCGTTCCAACTATGCTCAGTACATGATATAGTAAGTAAATATGCGTCACACTTCACTGTCCCAGTGTTCATCATCATTCACAAGGGCAAACTCTGCACCTTAGGTTTACATATCAAAAAATTCTAATGGAAAGATGCTTAATTTGGTTTAAATATAGTTTTCATGGAATGGGGTGGAATCTTTGTGTACGTCCTTTCTGTTTCCTTTACAGTAAACAGACACCATTAGAGAGACATACTTATCCTAATGGAATGCACGAATGAAATCGAATGGAATTATGGTGTTTGTTAGTTCTGATTTCTTCTTCCAACACATCACACCTTAGTAAAAAATATAGATTAAATTGAAATTAATTCAATTAATTCAAACTAGTGACCGTTTTCCTTGAATTTGTGAAAATGTACTCTTGGCATTTTATCAACAACTTTATGTCTTTCATTCTTGGATGCTTTAGAAACCTTATTAATAGGGTTAAACAGTATGATACTGGGCTCTTCATCATTCAGCTCAAGTCATGCATTTAAAAAAATCTTTGTTTAAATAAAATTTGAGTTTTCTAATAAAAGAATTAGAAAGCAAATAACTGCACCAGTGTGCTTGAATGTCAAAATAATATTTCAGATGAAAAAAATTGCATTCTTTCATAATACAATTTTACAATTTATTGATAAAAAATGTTTGTAAACGGTTGACTTGGACTGTATAATGAAGTTGACTGATAAAATGACAGTAGATTTGTTTTTCTAAAAATTCTAGGCAAAGGGTGACTAAAATAGGACGAGTTTTGATTTATTTTAGAATTTTAGTTACTAATTTAAAAGGGGAAATTTCAAATATGCTTTATCATCATCTCTCAAAAAGCATCTTAAAGTCCCCGTGAGCAGGAAGTTGCGGTCGTTTTTATTTACGTATTTTGACGCATTTCCGAGTGAAACAGAATTTCGCATGCAAAAAATAGTGGGCGTGGCTTGGGTTTTTCACAACTAATTGATTGGAAGTATAAAAAAGCTTTTGCATTTTGAAATGAAACTGGCAGCAGAGTGACAGCTGAAGGGGAGGAGTTAACGGTTGCTCCGCCCAAGCCATCTATATTAGGTCATGTGAGATAAATAGTCACTGGAGGGCGGAAGTGCATTTTCAGATTTTAACTGAAGATTATGAGTGCACATGGATTTTAAAATGAGAAAAAACAACACTGATAAGCTATTTACAAGTAACGGTGCAATATTTAATGAAGAAATAAGAATTGTAATTTTTTATGTCACTGGGACTTTAAGTTTGGAAACGTGTATCTATAAAATGTGATGAGCTTTATCGTTTGTGCCTGATAAGGCTGGACTGATGCAGCGGGGCACAAATGTCCACTCGCTCTTTTACATACCAAACGTTGATGCCACTATTGCCACACCTTGGTCTCCGTGGAGACCAGCTAATGTAAACACATGCTCCAGGGTCTCTGCTGAGAGCTAGATAAGGATAATGTGTAATCGTATTTACTCATGTCAGGCTGAGAAAGATTGCCTTGCATTTGGCTCATGGTATTCATTGTCTAATGAGCTCTGCTTCCTTTAATCTCTTTAATCCACGTCATTTGCGATGAATAAAGCAGCCCAGCATTCAAAGCATTCCTTTTTCAAAAGTACAATAGCTATGCAAATATTGATAAATGTGAAGAAACATTAAACATGGTACGATATTGAGAGGCGATTAGATAATTGTGAATTTTGATAGAATTTGCAAAAGGTTGAGTAAGTATTGTTGGTTTACAATAGAAAGATTTTTGACCCCGTAGAAACAGCTCTGAATGAACAACATATGAATGGGGACTTGGCAACAATCACATCATTGCCTGTTTGGCTTAAGGCGACAGGAGCAAGCAGGTGCATGTACACAAAAACATAGGCGTAAATAGACAAAAGAAGTGGAAATGGACTGAGGGGACGAGAGAACAGCGTGTTCAATGTGATACGATCAGATATTTGACTAAGCAGATTCAAACATCAGCATATCAAATTCACAAGTGCAAGCAGCAGTTATAGGTGACATCCAGCACTGTTCTGACATGTTCTGCTGCTCAGTCTTCGATCAAAGTCACATGTGTTAAGACAAAACGGTTCAGAAATATTGTGTTTGAGACTATTTAACAACCAATACCTGTATGTATTTATATTTGCGGTTTCTTTTCTACAATTTGTTGTTTAAAACTATATTTACAAAGTTGCATACAGTAGCTGACCACACTAGAAACATTAAAGGGAATTTTATGGAAGACAACATTTGGGATATTTGTGTTCCCGTAGCTCACTTGGTAGAGGAAAGGTTGTCTTTGATTCCCAGGGAACACGCATACTGATAAACATATAGCTTAAAATTCACTGTAAGTGACTTTGAACAAAAGTGTAAAAATACACGTAAATCCAAGGGGTTAAAATTTTATAGATTAGGGATGGGAACTTGAAACTTTTTCTTAACTGGTTCCAAAATGATGGGTGGTTCAATTGATGGTTGGGTATCAACAACCTAGTGTAACCTAGAGGATAACCTGAAAGTTTGTTCATATTTTACCCAACCATGTTTTGAAAACAACCAGCATTTTATGGCTTGTAGAATTGTAAACAAGTGTGCATACTGCATACACATGCAAAACTCAAGAATGACTACGGTGATGTGGGTGGTTCCCGGTGCATTCTGAGTTGCTGTGAAAAATGGTTTGCAGTGTGGTTCAACCACATTTCTATGGTTGTTAGTGTTCACATGGTTGCTTACAGTCTCTTATAAGCCGGCCCTTGAGTCTTATAGTATTCAGGTCTGGTCCTTCCTTCATTGTAAAAGGTAGATATTTTTAACCTGTTTAGTCTGACAACTGATCGCTTGACTCTTTACAAAACAATAGAACAACTTTCCTCAGTATGAATTCATTAAGTGAGATCAGGATACAGATCAAGTCATGTTTCTATTCCTAGAATGTGGATACATGATCTGTTTCGATGGATTTGACGGATGCATTTCAAACAACGCATATTGTGAGATGCCAATAACCAAAGTACTCTCCATCCTGAAAAAAGCATTTTCAAAGATTCTATAGATATGACGAATGCACATACAAACTCAAAATCTTGCATTTACCTGTGTTGGGCTCATCCATAGAAAATGCCTTATTTTCCACATATATGCTCTGTACACTCTGTGCACTTTGTTCCTTCAGAATAGTTTCGTACCCTCTGCTAGGGTACAGATCTTCCTCAGCGGTTGTGTCATCGTCCTCACTCAGGCTACACGCCGCCGGCACTGTGTGAAGCAGCAGAAACACCCATGCGTTCGACACTAGCGCTATGGCCAAGGTGGGGTCATCCCACGTTGGCACACCATGCTTTGAGTTTCCATACACGTACATGACAATCCAAGCCACCCAGATGCCCACAGACAACAGTCCCAGGACCAGTATGAGGGCTCCGTCCTTGAACCAGCGCTTGTGCTTACCTGCAAATATCGGTATGGATGCTACCACGACGGCTAACAGAAGATTTAGCACATATATAAGAGCCATGACAAAATCCTGGTTGGCAATGTTACAGGGAACCGCTGTCGCAGGAGTCAGGGGTCCAGTGGTGTTTGTAGGGTATCGTACAATCGTGATGATGAGCCATTCAGTATTGATGATAACTTCCACTAGCCAAAGACCGAGAGCACCCAAGCACCAAACCCAACCTCTGGGCCCCGAGTTCCGCCTGGCCAGGATGTTCAACCTCACGGCTTGCATGAGAAGGCAGGAGAAGCAGCCGGCGAACAGCACGCCGAACAGAAAACGGCGGGTCGCGCACGTGGCGAAGTTCCTCCCCACGATAAAGGCGAACGTGAGGGCGAACAGTCCGAACGTGAATATGAGGAAAAACACATGAAGCCCCAGTGCTCTGCGCCACTTTCTGTCTTTCACAAAAGGAAGGCTGGCCAGCATCACGATCAGAAGGACCAGGGCGGCCACCAAACCAGCGGCGGCGAATGACTCCACTACGATGCCCCAGGTGGCACTCAGGTCGCAGAGGTTGTAATACAGAGAGCTTACATCAGAGCCGCAGCCCTTTGGGGTCGAGGTCTGCGTCACTGCTCCGGGTAGGACGCAAACAATGAGAAGTAAAGGAAGGGATTTGAAGGCGAGGCGATCCATCGTTTTTAGCCCCTAGGATCAAACACATACAGAAAAGCAAGAATGAGTATGCAGTCATACAAGAGCAACAGCGTTGAAATGCTCACTGCCTTTTGTGACGTTTATACAGTATCCTCCCCTTACACACCCAGAGGTGTGACACTGGCGAAATCATAATTTTTACAGTATTAGTGTCAGTCAGAAGTATAGACTTCAGAAAAGTACCCGTTCCAGCTTCTAAAGAGTTGAGATCAGTCATTACAAACAGGAATTTTTACTTGGTGCTTTTCCAAATCTCTCTGTTAATCATTAAAAAGCCGTTAACAAAATATTGATTTTCCCAGTTCCAGTTTCGAAACCTTTAGGAAACGAGAGCGAAGTGGGTTGTGAAAAATACACCAAAAACATCACAGAGTTATGTGCTTAATTTGGGATATTAGTACACAGGTAAACTTATAATTATTTGCATGTAAACACCTATATCCAGGATAAGTTAGAATGAATATGTATACCCAGTTTTCCTAATTGCAGTATTAATGGCAAATCTCATAACATATGGAGACTGTTATCCAGAGATGAGCTCGTTCCTTGTTAACAGGTTGTGTCTGTTTGATCACATTACACTGATTTCATTACTGAATCAATACTTTCCGTCAGGTATAGGACTCTGTCAGGAACCACTGGAGAACAGATTGTGCTTAAAGCCAGTTGTTTTAATTTAAAAAGGGATGAAAGACTCAGGTTTCCACTCAATGGAGAGATTTAAAACCAATGGTTATATTTGACAGGCTTCCAGTTTTTTAACACTAAAGAATTACTTTTCTATAAACCACCACATTAGAAAACCTAAGAAACATAAATTCAGTGTGCCTTCCTATGTTCTAAACAACAATTTAATTTTATTTACAGAACATTAAGCGGCCACATTGTGATTCACATATTTATTCGTAAATAAAAAAACATCTTTACCACGTTCTTTAATGTGGAGTGTTTACATTTCAATCTTCAGTTTAGTTGTTGAAAATCATCATTTAAAACACTGATAAAATAAAAGATACAGTACAGTTGTATTCAAATCTTCCATAATTTATGGATTATCAAAAATGGATTTGCTATTATCAAAGGTTATTATCAAATTAATTTAGTACTTAAATGTTTAAAAATGTATTTAAAAAAGAATTGAACTGTTAGGTAAAATAAGTATAAATTAAAATCTGCACTATTGCTTTTATCTTTGATGCTGCTACATCGCTGTAACGTGACATTCATTTTTAACATACAGCGGTTTGAACCAATCATATAATCGAATCCGTTACAACGCACCAATCAAATCGCAGTTAAGGTGGGTCTATGCGCCTTTTTTTTTGATAGACTGGGCGTCTCACCTGAACAGGTGAACAAAGTTTTTCTGCAATAATCCATAAATACGGGATTGTTGTGACAAATAAAGCAGAATTTGTCGTCAGTAATATTATATAAACAGCAGTAAAACGGCTGCTCCTGGTTAACGGATCTAAAAAAAAAAAACATTCCCAAACGTTATCCTGACCAATAGGCTATTAACAGAACACCAGAATATATTAGTTAAACTCTATGAATCTCATATCAAAACCTAATTTCAATCAGTTAAAGCCAAAGACACATTCAAATAAATACACAAAAAACCAAACATTTGTGAGGCAATAACATTTTGAAGAGAAAATCTGTTCACGAAGAAACGCGTAAAAATAACCAAATAAACTCACCTTTATAATGAGATGTCGACACTGCGGTGTTCCTAAATCAGTCTTGACAGTGTGAGCGTGCACAAGATTTACCTGTTCCAGCAAGTGCGTGAAAATATACAAGACATCGCGTCGCGACGTCAAATTATGTGAGGAGAAGCTAAGGCGAGGAGTTAAACCAATATAAAACAGCGCCTCCTTTGTAATCCAGCAAACAAACCTTCAAAGGCTTCGAGGATAGTCGAGGACAAACACTTTAGAGTTTTGATTGCTCTCAGCCGCCCGTCACTGATGAAACTCAAACTCTAGTTTCTCTTGCGCGCACACGCGAACATGCTCTTCCCTGTGGAGCGCGCACGCTTCTCTTACGATCGGGACCGCGCCTCATTTCAGTGCCTGGAAAAACAAAACCAGGGAAAACACGTATCATCTATCTATCTATCTATCTATCTATCTATCTATCTATCTATCTATCTATCTATCTATCTATCTATCTATCTATCTATCTATCTATCTATCTATCTATCTATCTATCTATCTATCCTATCTGTCTGTCTGTCTGTCTGTCCGTCTATCCGTCTGTCCGTCTGTCCGTCTGTCCATCTATCCATCTATCTATATGTCTATATGTCTGTCTGTCTGTCTGTCTGTCTCTCCGTCTGTCCGTCTGTCCATCTATCCATCTATCTATATGTCTATATGTCTGTCTGTCTGTCCGTCTGTCCGTCTGTCCGTCTATCCGTCTATCTATCTATCTATCTATCTATCTATCTATCTATCTATCTATCTATCTATCTATCTATCTATCTATCTATCTATCTATCTATCTATCCTATCTGTCTGTCTGTCTGTCCGTCTGTCCGTCTATCCGTCTGTCCGTCTATCCATCTATCTATCTATCTATCTATCTATCTATCTATCTATCTATCTATCTATCTATCTATCTATCTATCTATCTATCTATCTGTCTGTCTATCTGTCTGTCTGTCTGTCTGTCTGTCTGTCTGTCTGTCTGTCTGTCCGTCTGTCCGTCTGTCCATCTGTCCATCTATCCGTATGTCTGTCTGTCTGTCTGTCTGTCTATCCTATCTATCTATCTATCTATCTATCTATCTATCTATCTATCTATCTATCTGTCTATCTATCTATCTATCTATCTATCTATCTATCTATCTGTCTATCTGTCTGTGTATCTATCTATCTATCTATCTATCTATCTATCTATCTATCTATCTATCTATCTATCTATCTATCTATCTATCTATCTATCCATCCATCCATCCATCCATCCATCCATCTATCTATCTATCTATCCGTCTATCCGTCTATCCGTCTATCCATCTATCCATCCATCCATCCATCCATCCATCCATCCTCGTATAACATTTAAAAACACATTATTCTTGTGTCTTTAACATTGTTTCATAACAATATCCTCTGCACATCAAGTTTACCTGTAGAAAAGTAACACAACGAGAAGTAGCGCTGTACTTTATGGGATTTACATTAGGAATAGTGGTCTTTACTGCCACCTAGTGGCAAATAATTAAGAGACTAATCTGTTATCAGCGTTTAGTTAGGTTGGTGGTGGCTGAAGGCACTGATTTTACTCAGGAAAAAATAATACTCATATCTTATTTAGAAAATGTCAACATTTACGTTGTTTATCATTTGTCACATGTTCTATAAAATGGCTGTGCTAGACTTTCTAGCAGTAAACAGCACCACATACATTTATTTTATAACCGTTACATAAGGTGTCAGCTTGCTAGCACCAACTGTGACTTTATCAAATTGGCTGTTAACATATGTTTATTTCCTGCCAAAGCTGTAAATGTGATCATTAAAATGTGAAAAAGGTGTTTAATAGATTAAAAATTGTAAAACAATTCAGAAACCCTCATATCATTGAACAGCCTGTATGACTTTCTTTCATCTGCAGAACACAAAATAACACAATCAAAAGAACGCTGGTAACCACGCAACACTGACTAAACACCCCATTGACTTCAATTGTTCGTAAGAATAAATATCTTCTTTTGTGTACCATAGAAAGATTCATATCGTCGCTGTCCTCCCGAAACCTCTTATGTCCAAGTTGGCTGTTTTTCAGGAAATGGAAACAACACTGTACTTTTAAAATGTATAAATATGGTGTTTTCAACATTAATGAACACCTTTTAATGGTTGGATATTTGCAAAACCCATGACAAACATAAAGGGTGTCTAATAATAATGATTGGTGGCATAACATAAAAATGATGAACTATGGAGCAACAAGGTTTCAGAAGGACAGCAACCCAATACAGGATTTATATCGAATGAGAGTAAAGACATTATTACATATTTCTCATTTTTGGGTGAACTATCCCTTTAACTGCTACTTCAAAACTATTTTTTGATTTTCCCATATTTATGAAAAAACTGTATAGAAAAATGACATTGTGATAAAGTTTGTTGTGTCATGTCTTACCATATTGACTCAGTAATTGTGTTATATGAACATTGCTAAAATAGAAGTTGAGAACTCTACACATTAGTGTGAATCTTGTTTAGTTGTGTATGAAATCCACATTTGGAGGTGCATGTCTCATTTAGATATGCTCGAGGAAGAGGTGCCAGATTCTGTTAATTGTTGCTCTGTTAACTGCTCTGCTAAAATAACAGGATATAGCTGCAGTTCTTGATGGTGTGTGTATGTGTGTCTATTATGACAGCAGGAGAGATTTACAGAAAAAGTGTGTAAGTGAGAGAGATTATTGTTATCTTGGAATGACTTATACCTGAGTGATACAACTTCTGCAACTGAGCTCCAGTGGGAAACCTGATGTGATTCTGTTTTAAAAATAAGACACAAGAAACAGATCCTCATAGACATTTAATATCTGACCAGTAAGATCAAAAGCAACCACAGTATCAGTGCACTAGTCTCAGCCTCGGATGTCTTAACGTTGGCTTAACGTCTGATGCAAAAGGCAAGGCACACTTTTGTGGAAATACTTCAGGACATTTGAAGTCGTCATCTGACTGGTTGAATTTCACAGGATTTCCACCTGGAAACAAACAACACGAAGCCATCTAATCTTAGAGGCAAGCTGTCCTATTTACAACGGTTGCAATAAGAATTCATCACGATCTACTAAACACTTCATTTTTAAAAGTATGCGAGATTCACTGCATAAACTTGTTGCTGTTAACTTTTGACACGTTTGTGAATGTACACCGGTCTGTAACTGCGGGTACATTTCCACACCTCTAAACATGACGCGACACAAAACGAAACTTTGTTGGTCGCTTTGCCTGTCAGTCATATGGCCTCTTGGGCGGGCCTTGGCCAAAGAAAGCAAGTTCCCATCTTATGAAGGTCTGGCTAAAAAAAAAACATCAAATAACAAACTATCAGTACACTTCACATATTTAATTACACAACTGTAGGAAGACTTGCGTGTCACAAATAGGCCTACCACACGATTAACCATGAACAACAACACAGTACCTTAAAGTTCAATTCTCATGCAAATGTCACATATCATTCTGTATGGAATATTTTTAAGTTATTTAATTATAGCACATTGTTTTAAATATACACATTTATTGAACAATTTTGAAACATTACATGCACAGTATGATTGTATGACAAATACTGTTCTCTTCAAGACATAAAAGATCCTGGGGGTTTATTGTGCATTTTACACATGTATTTGTTAGTGTATGTTTTTTTGTCAAAAAAATTACAATAGCACTCTTTGAAATCCAATCGCTATACCTGAAAGATAATATCATCCCACAACTTTTCCCCATTTAAAATACGGTTACATTACAACAGTAAAATTGGTTGGAAATGTAATTTCATAAACGATAATATAAAAATTGAATGAAAAATAAATAAAAACACTTTTCTGGTGCTGTGTGACACCCAGTAGGTTTTCGGTTAAACCGTGATAGCAGATCTGGGGCCAGTTGCGTAAACATAGCCGCTAGGTTAAGACTGTGTCTTAACAACTAGTCCCACTGACAAGCAATAAGTTAGAAGTAATACGTCTTACTTTTTAGATTTAATTGGACCAATCTTACTTTATATGTGACTGATTTAAAAACGTTTTGACCAGTTTTGAAGAAAAATTTGATGACTAACTTGCAAGACTAGTCTAACCAGATTATGCAACTGGCCCCTTCTATATTGTCTTAAATATTTAGACTCATTCTTCTTCTGTCGCAATTCTGCCAACAATGAGGCTTTAACGATAGATGTGCTTTCTTCTCAGACATCTGTGTTTGTGATTCAGCGGGGGACATTTACAAAGAGGCAACATCTGATAACATCTGCAGGGCCGGAGATGATTGAGGAGGACAAGAAAGGGTGAGAGAGAAATAATAAAGTAAGGGACAGTATGAGACCCTGAGACATGGATGTGCACTAAAAGCACAAGAGAAAAGCTCAAGCTGTTTCAAAAGCAAACTGTATAAGTGATTTTTTCAAAACAAGTCTCAAGAAAAAAGTCTGAGACAAAATATGCATTTGAGCCGTTTCAGGCACTCTTTTGTAATCCTCCCCTATTAGGGTTTTATACGTTTTAGCCAATAAATGTATGGAATCGTTTGTCATAAACCATAGGTTAGCAAGGTTTTCATCCACATGTACTGTAGGCTATTTAAACAAATTCTGTAAGAGAAATAGGACATTAGTTTTCTGGTGAATAATTTAAAACATCAAGACGGAAGGTAATTGAATCAATATTCCTTTCCGTATAGATTGAGTTCTTCCAGTTAAAGATCCAATCTTAAGTATATAGGGTACTGCCAAGTGCTGATATCTGATCAGATAACACATTTCTTATCGATCTCAGTGAGGAAATGCGTTTCTGCTGATTCCTTTAGATTATATTGAATGGAAAGTTGCAGTTGTTTCCCTTGTGTGTTAACACACAGAGGCTCAGTTTGTTCAGCAGACCCAGAGCTCAAGGACTGCTCTGTTTATTTTCTGGTCTTCCCCTTTTAAAGCCTCTTCCAGTCACCATGCACAGAAAATAAACAGCTAAGCCGGCAACTGCACTTTGCTCAGGGGGGTTAAAAAGGTCGGCCATCTTGCTCTGTTTCACTGAATGGTTCTGAAAGGGTTTGATTTAGTCATCTGCAAGAGAGATTTCGGTCAGAACATTATGTAACCGTGTCTTTTAATGTTTGATGAGAAAATGAAACGCTTGAGTAACTCCATGCATGTTCTCCATATGAGGCTTTCAGCTCTGCATCTGTTAAGATATATACCACCTTAAGGAATTGAATAATTGAACAATGTTGTATATGTTGAAAGAGCTTCAATCATCTGCGGCATTTGAAAACACTTAATTTGATACATATTTTTTTAATATTAAAACACCAAAAAATAATGGAGGTATATTTCACAGGATTCTGTCATCATCTATCCAACATTATTCATTCACACCAAATATGAAATAACAATGTTCTTAAGTATCACAGTTGATACAGACAGGTAAAGTAAATTAGTAAATAATAACCAAATTTTAGTTTTGGTGAACTAACCCTTTGAGAGAATAACCAGTAGTAGGAAATGAGAGGGCATAAAACTACTCATTTGATAAGCCAGATCACTTTGTTTCATAAATACTGTATGTTTTCGTTTCCTCGCAGACGACAAGACTATAAATAACAGAGCAAAAGCGACTTGGAATGTAATGGTTGGAAAAAAACAAGTTGAGTCTAAAACTGGATCCACCAGGATCAGATAAGACATTGTTCTGACAAACTGTACCCCCGATGCACATTAAAGTTTACAATCAATAATTTTATGTCTCAGCTAACAGAATAGGTGCTTGGCTGTCCAATATATGTAAATTTGACTATTTTTCTATTGGGTTGGTAAATGCACTTACAAAAGCAAACAAAATCATTTCAATGCCATTCAGGAAAAGTGGTTGTAATTTATGTTCTTATATAATGATTCCTACTGTATATAATATACAATGATTAATATTATTTTTAATATACTCATTTTGAAAACTTCAAATCAGAGGTCTTTGGCAAAAATGAACGACTTAAAAAATAAGTTTAGATTTGAATTCAACATTTTTAATTTAAATCAAATCATAGTCTTGTTAATAATGTGCATAACTACTTAAAGTACGTAATGTACGTAATGTACAAGCAGCCGGTTGTTATTAGGAATAAGTAAATAAATAAATAAATTATTTCGCGATAACAACCGGGTCCTTGTACATTATCCCACTTACTACAAGGCTACTTTCCACATGAGAAAAAAACTGGACATGAAATGTGAATTTTAAATATTTTATTAGCTCATTTTTATTGAATGCAAGCCTTCCGCCAGGTTTACTTTCGACGTAAAAAACGACTTTCAAATGTCACGAACATTCAATTTGGTCTAATCATTTGTAAATATAATGTCATGTATGTTATTAAAAGACATATTTACTTTAATTTTGTGTAATATTAAACTGGACTGTCAAAATAATTTGTATTATACAGGTTGCTGGGCGCTATTCGTTTTGAGTAGTTGTTATCTGAGAATAACTGGCCAATCAGAATCAAGTATTCCAGAGCGCCGTTTAATAAACAAATTAATTAGACCACCACCCAATGATATATCATTGGGTGTAATAGTGTTTGTGGCTATATCACTAACAGTATTGGTGATATTAAAATTTTTCAATGTTTCTGTAATGGTTAATCCACCAGTATGTGTGAGGTCTTTAGTCACAGTAATATTTATAATGCTAAAATATTTTTGTTATCCATGAATTTTCATATTGACTGTTCTTATAAGCAAGCCAAAAAAATAATAAAAGCACTTGATTTTCTATTCAAATCCCCAATTACAGTTTACATGCAGTCCTTAATAAAAAATATTTTTTGTGGTTTAATGCGACGCTTGACTCATTTCTGACTTCTGAGAGAAAATAAATGTGCTAAACTTTGGGTATTAAAATGTAAATAAATGTAGTTGTTTAGTTGTTTCAGTCTGATATTTGCCCAACAAATGAAAATAAAATGTTAAGATTTTGACAGATCCCTAAAATATATATTTTTCTCTTTATTATGACATGAGGCCAAATAAATGTGTTAAGCACTGAATATAGTAATTTGCCCACTTTTTGGAGAGAGTGGAGCGACCTCCCTCTGTGAACGTTTGGTGCTGCTGTAAATTGAGGAGGTTGAGGCGTTGACAGGGGTGCGCTGGTGATGCAGAGGCCGGCGAGGGTGCAAATGTGCTTCCCGGAACAGCAGAACGCCCCTCACCGCTGCTCTAAAGGGCTTGCTGACAAAACAGTACAAAAAGAAATTCACAGCAGTGTTTAGCATGGCTATCATGTTGGCAAGGTCGTACGCGAGATGCACGCGCCAATCTCTGTACACCGATGACACGTAGAGATGATAGAGTACCACTACGGTACGAGGTGCCCAAAGTACGGCAAACACAGAAGTGACTGCCAACAGCATAACTGTGGTTTTACCCAGCTTGCTTGGCAATGCCAACTGCTGCCCGGTGTCCTCTTGGCACATGTGCTTCCTCTGCCTATTACGAAGCCTTAGGATAATCAATGAGTTTAGCAGTAGGAAGATGCTGCATGGAAGAAAGTAGATAATAGTCACATGAGTCCAAATCAGGGCGGCATCCAATGTGTTAGGCGGGCGGCTGACCCTCCACATGTCCGACCACCAAAAAAAAGGCACGCCGGATGCCAAGGCTAACGTGAGCACCACAGCAATGATCCGTCGGGCACGTGCCGGAAAGCTTATCTGCCGGTGTAGCAACGGGTGACACAAAGCAACGTAGCGGTCGACCGTGAGAGGTACGGTGGCCCAGATAGAGGCGTGGTTTGCGGCGAACTCCAGCATGTTGACCGACCGGAGCAGCAGCACGGGGACATCTCTGTGGAATACGGCCGTTTCCAGTAGGAAGCCCACGAAGATGATGAAGAGCTGACTGAGGATGTCGGAGCCAGTCAATGCCAAAAGATACACATAGAGCGATTTCTGGGTCCGAACAGCCAGTCGGGAGAGAGCCACTAATGTCAGGATGTTCACTGGAAAAGAGGGAAGAGGAATTAAAAAGAAAATGTACAGACATGGCATAAACAGGGAGGTTTGGGGCCACAGAATGGAGAAAAAGAAGATGGAGGGGAGTAGACACAGCAGGATTGATGGGAAATAATAGATGAGGGGTCAGATTTTGAAAACATACCAGCCCCCGCAAACTTTGACCTGATTTTCCACAATGAAAAGATTAAACTAAAGATGATTTTTTCAAGTGCTTTTTAGAAAGATTGATACACAAAGAATGTAATTCTCATTAATATTTTTATTTTGTTTATTTATACAAATATCTGAAAAAATAAACCAAGATGAGGTCTTCTGAAAAACCAAAAAATGCCAGTTAGATAAGAAAAATAATAATTTTCCTCTTTATTAAGTATTTCAAGTTTATTTTTTGTTTTACATTTTGAGCAAAAACTCGTTCAATTTGTTTTTTGTTTCAGAAAACTAAATTTAACAAAGCAAGATTTACTATATTGTGCTTTCCAAGTAAATACATCTTGATCTAAGACTTCTTCAATATTTGAACTTGAAAATAAGACAAACATTTATATTTTCCAGTTTTATTAAAAATTTCCAGTGTATTTGAAAAGTTCCACAATTATCCCAATAAAAAGAGTGACAGTCTGTTGCATAGCTCTTGATCATAAGGAATATTTCACACAAAAATAAAGTCAATTTGGAATAAAGTCATTTTCATGCTTAAGTTTTTAAACACAAAAAGAGAAGTCGTCATTATGGAGATCTTTACCATACACTTCAGAGTCACAATGGCTCTAAAGATAAGCGCCCCCCCAAAAAAACAACTTAAACGTTGTAAGACTGAAATACTAAACAGTGTCTCATAATTTTTTTATTAATTATTCCTTAAACCAAATACCTGTATAAACATGGTTTGATTTTCATTTCATACTATCTTCTTCATTGACTTAAATCAATATAAAAGTGTCATTGCATGTTGTGAAAATCAAGTGACCCTGATCTATTGGACTTAAAACACTAGAGTCACTGATGATTCATAAGTTTATGTACTGATTGATTTATTTATTTATTGACCGACTTTCTTCTCCCCAAGCAACTTTGTTTCAGTTTCTTTTGGAGTGAGTGCAGTAAAAAGTTTATGGATACTTAAAGATTTCTTGTCTGGTTTGATCTGTGACTCATTGAACGAATCCACAATGACCCTCCTCCATCAAAGGATGCAAGGTGAGAAAGATCTGATTTCCTATGGGAATGGGTAACTGATGAACTGATGAACTGATGAACTGATGCACAACCCTTTTCCCAACCCAGAGCCATGTTTTAAAATCCTCATACCTGGCAGTCCTATACACAAGAGAGCGCTGTAGTAGATGACAGGGAGGTAAGCCAGCACACACTTGGACCTCTCCTCAACGCTGCGCTCATCCTCCCGGTGGCTGGGCACCGTGCCATTGTGCCAGTCAATCATGACATATGCCTTCCCCTTGTGACATGAAAGACAACAAAAGGAAAACTTAAACATCTCACTCATGTCTGCATATGATCTAAAATGTCTGGCATTAAATAATCAACTTTTTTTGAGGGAGACAGCTTGTCATTGTTAACAACAGATGGAATGAAAATCAAAAACACTAATGCACCTGCCCTGGTTTACGTCTTACTCTTATCTCTCTTCTCTCCCTCTTTCCTTCTTCTTTAAACCTGATTACTTCTTTTGTCACCTCGACCACCCTTAAGAGGATGAGATCAACTCAATTCTGAACAAACATGTTTATTTGCTTTCAGCATCTGCTCAGTGTCGAGAGCTGAAAATATTGCCTAGTGACATCATCTGGTTTTATGATCAAATTCTGTTGCTAAAGTGCTTTGCACACGATTGTTTGATGCTTGATAAAAAACGACAAAAGCAAAATGTACTAAACAGCGGTGTTGAGGAGCTATTGAAAGCATACATTGTTTTCAACCGGCAAACAGACAATAGAAGGTTTATGTTGTGGAACATGTTGATGGGTCTGTCTCCTCAAACACATCCTGCTTAGATGAGCAAATTCACAATGCGGGTGAGAATTGAATTAAGCAGGAATTATTGGTTTGCTGTCACCTTATAATTACTTTTGTGAATTGACTGTATGTGAGGAACAACTCAATTTTATTTGTATGGTGCATCGCAATTAGCTTTACAGAAAACATTTTGTCATGAAATATCAGAAAAAATTGGTAACATTGTAGGACAATTCTCACTATTATCAAGTTGTTATTGGCATGCCTATTATTGTCATATTGGCTGTTTATTAGTACTTATAAAGAAAATATTCTTTATGACCATACTCTACCTTCCTAATCCTAACCAATACCTAAACCCAATAACTATTAATAAGCAATAAATTAAGAGTTAATTGGGGAAAAAGTCATGTTTATTAGATGGTTAATAACGAGAACTGCCCCCTATACTGAAGTGAGAATGAAGATGAAAATTTTCTATAGGAACTTAATAATGAAATATGACAATAATAAATAGGAATATTGTAAGACAGACAGTCATTATGCATAAATGTGTAAAAATACAATAATTTTGCAATAATGTTATCACATCCGAAACATGTTGACCAATTCCAGAGCTCAGTTCTTCTTTTTACAGATTTGTCATTTGTTTCTTTCAGAAAAATCAACAGCGTTAACTTCAAAAACTGTAGATTAATTTCATCCATTTATCTCATGCGTTGAGTTTCAAACAGGAAACTTTTGTCAAAGGCTTTTTGTATTAAGGGCCCAAACGAAATAAAATGCTTTTTTAACACACCAGCTCCTTTCAAATAACATGACGTTTATGCCTTTACAGACATCAATTTGTATCATATAAGTGCCAAACACCCAAAACTGTGGGAAGCTTTTATAATATATGTTATATATTTAACAGCGCTCCTCAAATCCCTATTAAAAGCTGTTTATCTCAATGCTATGATGATAATTTTCTCCTCCAGCTGAGCATAATCAGTTTTTACCGTAGTAATATAAGTTGTAATGGGTGTCTTAATGAGCTCTTATGGGTCATTTATTCTGTAGCAGTTTTAAACAGAAGCTGAGCTGGATGATAAATCTTTAACCACCGACGTGTGCTAGGATACAGAAGAGATGTTATCCCTGAAAGACTGAACTATATACTCATGTTGTTTTCCTACTGAAAATACCTTCGCCAACATCAAATCATTGCTCATTTAATAAATTCACAAGCGTGGGGAGGAGCTTAAATGCGTGTAAATTGATCTACTATGTGTGTTTTTGAGCAATTTTTCTATGAATCTGGGTTCTTTAACTAATTGTGTCCACTTGTTTTTATGCATCATGCACTCAACTTTGAGTTTGTATGTTAATCTCTCCTCTACTCGGATGATTAGTGATTTTTAATGCTTTCAAAAATGTGCTAAAATCCCATAAGTGTGCATATCACACTTTGTAAGTGGTGTGAAAACACAATTTTCTCAAGGGGTAAATATGTTTTTCACAGAGATTGTGTTCCCATGTCTTGTGATAAAACACACACACATTCCCTGTGAGAAATCTTTTAGGGATCTGACTTCCTCTTTCTCACTGGCAAACTTATTTTCTTTATTTAAAATACAATTTTGTATGGATACTGTATGGATGTATGAACATAATTTGAATTAAGAGGATGCCCTGCTTGTGTATAGTCCTCATATGCTTAAAGGGTTAGTTCACCCAAAAAGGAATATTCGCTCATCATTTCAAACTTTTATAAATTTCTTTGTTCTTTTAAACACACAAAAAAATATTTGTAAAAATACAATTTTCAGTTCTTGGACGTCATCCACTACCAAAGTAGGAAAAAAATATTGAATATTGAATATTTTTTTGTTCTGTTGAACACAAAATGAGATATTTTGAAGAATTTAGGACAATTTAGGAAAACATTTGTTATATGATATTCCAGAACTGGAAATTGCTAACATTCTTCTGAATTTCTTTCTCTGTGTTCATCAGAACAAAGTAATTTATACAAGTAAAAAATTACATGAGGGTGAGTAAATAGTGACATCGTTTTCTTTATTGTTGGCTGAACTATCACTTTAAGGCCTGGGAATTCTTAAGTTCCCATCCAAAATCTTAGTGTCCTGAATCACAGACCCCAAAAGGCTTATACAAAATAACTCAAACAAGCTGTTTAAGTTTAAAGCATGCCGTTTGACTGACAAACAGCAATGTTTTCTATTTCTAGAGCGGTTCACGTGTTGCCCTCTGCCTGAGGGTGAGTCCACACAAGCAGTCTACATCTGTTTAAACAGAGAATCTGTGTTTAAGTGTTAAGGGACAAAATGGATAAAACGAGAAGGGATGTTTTCTTTAAATGCTGCACTTAAGCTTTGTTTAAATAATCTGATGGCAAATCACTTCATGTTAATGGTTCATTAAAACCTTACTGCTGACTCACAGTAGTAGCCAAAAGTGATGTTCAACTTAAAAAAAGGTCGTCTTCACATTCTTAAAAATCTAAAAAAAGTGATTAAAACGTTGTATTTATGTTGCGTAGTTGTACTTGAAGTGTAAACTGAAGTCCCAGCTTTGAAAATAATTTAAGAAGGCTTGGAAAACAGCTAATTTAAAATGGATCAAAAATATTGATGACTCATGTTGCACAACACAGATTTCAGTCCAATCAAATATTTTCTAGAACAGGGCTAGTCAACTGGTGGCCCTGCGGGCCATATGCGGTCCGTCAATCATCTTTCTCTGGCCCGAATTAACATTTCTAATAACCAAATATCTTGATAAATATGACCATTATATGACCTATAAGTAACAGCAACAAAAACAGTGTAAAAGGAATAAAATGCAACAAATAACAGGAATACAAAATAGCAGAAGAAATGATGATATTGTAAAAAAAACTGGCCCGCATCCTATTTATACTTTTGGAATAAAAAAAGTAAGAAAAGTAGTTGAAGACCCCAGTTCCAGAATGTGAAGTCCCTCCCCATGAAAAAATCATGGCTCATGACTGTAATGTAACCAATGTCCGGTTATTCATAAGACCCTTTGATCTGTCCCGCCTAAATATCCAGTTCCTGCAAATATATCAACAAAGCTAAAACGCTTGTTAACCGATCTCGTGAATTCATTAGAGCCAAAAATAGCTAATGTTCATTGTTTTGCAGTTCGGGTTGGACAGAGTGTTGATGTGTAAGGTTTCAGATCTCTCTCCATGGACTTTTTGCTCTACCGAACGCTCTTAATTATTCATATTGAGCTGGTACACCTGAGACAATAGTTATGACCTCAAGGACAATGGTATAGCAATACCATCCATATATCAGGGTGCACAAATAAAAGGAGTGTGCATACATTTTCCAAAAGGAAAATGTTTGATAGGAAGAAAACGTTATAATTTATAATGTCGTGATTACAAAGAGCCAACAATGTCAGACATTTCCAAGTAATCCCAGCTTTTTTAGGTTTTCCCGACTTCCGGAGTTGACCTCTAAATATCCCGTAGCTCTTGGAGCAAATATAAAGTTGACATAACACTGTGAATGAACCCAACACGTCAATTTGCTGATTTATGTTCAGGCCAAATCATGCAAGTTAACTAGGTTTTTAAAAGCTGTTTTGAGAAAATATGTGAATATCCATGAACAGATCACATTCTGCAGGTATAAATCAAACAAAAATCATATTCATATATAAAAAACAAAGCAAATTTGCATGTTGCATGGTTATATTATAAACACCATGAATTATTTTAATAATAAAAAAATGCACTTACAATAAAAATTCAATGCAAATCTGTCTGTTTTCAATTAAAATAAATAAACAGACACACAACATTTTGAATATTCATAGTTTCTGAACAATATTTTATCTGACATGAAATACCAAGAAAAAATATTTTGTTTATATGTGTTTGTAGAAATGTAGCCACTTCATCTGTAAATGATGCTCACAAAAAGTCCATCAAGGTTAAAACCAAATTGATAAGCAAACTTACCCTCACAGATTACTGAAGGTCCCCATCTGTGGACCCCAAGCAGGCGTCTTAACCACCAATGCCCAAACACGGAGCCCTTGAGGATGACAATGAAGAACAACAGAGGTCTTCGCATAATAGACTCATCACTGCAAACAGCGAGTGAGTTCGAGAAAAGGTTATGAAAAGGAGTGAGAGAGACCGAGAGAGGGAGAGAGAGAGAGGGAGGGAGGGAGGTAGGGAGGGGAAAAGCACAAGTGAGATGGATGCTTTTGGGAGGATTTTGGTAAATGAGGAAAGCATAAAGGGAAGTGAGAGAGAGATGTAGAGGTATATCTTTCCCTGAGCTTTCGACATTGTGGCAGTAAGAAAGACACAAAGAAGACGGTTTATAGTTTCACAAACAATGCCTTCAGACCCGTGGGACCTCTTATCTGATGTGTTTGTATTTTTCACAAGAGCTCATCATACAGTAGGTTTCTTCTGAATGTGATCTCAATGTAAACTTCATTTAAATATAAACATAGCTGATATGTTTCTTTTTCAAACGTTTATTAAGATTTTATGAAACATATGTAAAAAGTGCTTATCCTTGCAAAAATTGTCCCTACCGTGCTATAGGATGTTCTTAGTTGCCATGACATTATCATGTGGATGCTAGGGTGTTCTGAGTGGTCTTTAGCGTTTCCTAGGTTTTGCCACAGATGCAAAAAGACCCCACCCCATGTGTAAGTATGAAGCTCTTTTATTTTTGATTTTTTAAATAAGAAACACATGAATGACAGACATTGACACTCAAGAATCAAGAATAGAATCAAGTACATTTTTAGCTAAATCAATACTGTGGCATTGGAGATCTTGTGGTTTACATGTAAATGCTTTCAGGAAGAATCTGCCCCCCACCAGCCAACGGAGCACAACATCATGTCTCCAGACGGATGGACAAAAGTACATCAACACCACCATCTGGACACAGAAGGAGAGAAAGTGAGCAGGGTGACTTTAAAAATACGAATGCTCTCTCTCTCTCTCTCTCCCCTGAATGGTGATCACTGTGCGTGTTCATTTTGATGAACGATCTCTGCAGTGGCCTTGCACCACAGCATGAGGGTTGGTCAAGCAGAAAATGAACTCTGTAAACTTGCGTCTGGTTGTGGTGTCAGCAGTAGGTTTGTGGAATTGTAAATGTATTAATGTAGTGAAGGTGCGAACGATAGGAAGCGGGTTTTGTTCTGGTTCTACCACATTCACGACATGTTTAATTTATCTAGAAAACATTATCTACACAGGTGGGTGGGTCACAAAATGCTACACAATCTGTGATCCAACCATTGCATTAAGTGAAATTATAAATAGACCAGAACAGAATTCACAAAGATTAACATGAAAATGCAAACACATGTCATCATATTATTACTCTGCTATACTCCAGGTCCAGGAGCATGTAGACAGAAGATAATGAATGATATTCTGGATGACAGAATAACTAAATCAACCCTCGCTTCTACTGCGTTTGAGTAAAACTTGTTCAGACCACACAAAGCTGTTTGACTTTTGAAGAAGTAAAATGTTTTATTGGAGTATGTCTGGAATCTAAATTGTTATCTAGTTTGACATCATCAGGCATACTGTTGATCTTCGAAGCATTGTCTTCGATAAAAATGCAAAAGAAATTTATGGTTTTATTCAATATCATCCTACTTTAACTGAGCAATAAGGTATGAAAGGCCAGACTATATTGTTTGTATTGTGTAATATTATGTTATAAATGGCCATTTTTATTATGTAGAAGCTGTACTGTATGCATTGTGAATTTAGTCCAGCTGGGTGCCACTGACAGGCATAACAACACTCCTGAACCTTGACTTTGAATGTGTTAAAGATATGGTAAACACACATTTTCATTTAAATGTTTTAGAAAAAAAATTATCTGAACAATGCAGTTGACAGATATTTGTATTTTTGCAAAGGGAAATGGAAAGGAAGCAGCTCTATAAATTGAAAATTGCACATCTCTTATTAATCCATTTAAATGTTTTATGTTCCACAAGATGTTCACATCAAGTTCAAAGCAATGGATGGAATAGTCAATACTCATTAAGTCTTTCAAAAAAAAATGATGTGTAGGTGTTTTTGGCATAGGAATGCACAGGCCTAAACATTAAATGTTTTAATCACTCTAAACATTGTACATACTGTACGCACTTTACACAAGAGCCACAAAAACCTCTGTGATGTAAAAAGGGGATATTTACACTTTATCCACACTGCTCTGGTTCACTTTGATGTTATCTCAGCTCTTTGTATTTGTGCACTGTGAAGAGAGCGGGTAAATTCATAAATAGAGGAAGAAAAATGGCCAGCACAAACTCATTTTTGAAGCACTTATGTGAAGGGTCCTTCTGTTCCATTTAAACACACAAATTCATAACAGCACATAATGTAATTGCTGTCAGCACGGTTCACCGAGGCCAACAATACAAATGTGATTTAAACTACCTCTAAATTCTGAAGCATGTGGGAGAGATGAAGTGAACAAAAAGATAAAAGGGAAAAGAGATTAATAAATGGAAATATGTGCAATGGAGGGATAAAGATGGAGAGATAACGTCAAAGGCACTTTTGTGAAAATAGTTTGCAGAAAAGGAGTTTCCCAGTACAATGTAAAATTCAGTAAAACTGCAATATTTTTGACATTTGCCAAGACTGCCCTCTAGTGGCAATAGTTGAAAGTTTCAATAATGTTTACTTTTACTGAGGTGTAAGTAGTGTTGGGTAAGTTACTCTGAAAAAGTTATTAATTGCTAGTTACTAATTACATATTCAATAATTAGATTACTGCACAAATTATTCTCTGCAAAAAGTATTTAATTACATATTACTAATCACTTTCTATATCCTACATCAACCTTGATTAGAATTCATTCAAGGATAGACATTAAACAGCTTATTTACTTCATTCAAATAAATAACTACATGAATTATTCTTATTAACTGACCAAAGTATACAAACGTGAGAAGGATACATTAAAGCATTCATTTAAAAGTTGGACTTATAATTTTAATGTCATTTCCACTATTGGATATATTACACAGTATTTAGTTCAATTACATCAGAAGTAACTGTAATTAAATGATAAAAATAAGAGTAATCCCTTACTTAACTTTTTCAAGGGGAAAGTAATTAAATTAAAGTAACTAATTACTTAGTAACTAGTTACACCCAACACTGGGTGTAATATAATGTAAAACAGAAACAATCATCCAAAGTAAACTATTAAATTCAAATATATTATTAATGATAATTATTGCATAATAAAAAGTACTTTTTCGTTCACATTATGGTAAATTAAAATTCTTGAAAAGAAGTTTAGATACAGTATATAGTAAACATGCCATATAGAGCCCTATGAAGTGCCAAATAGGTCACTAGAGAAAGAGAGAGAGGGAGATAGAGAGAGAGAGAGAGAGAGAGAGAGAGAGAGAGAGATAGGTCAATGTATCACTGGTTTTGACATTCTCATTAACTATAATCAATATAACTGCAGGCTAACCAGACGGACTTGAAGTGACACTGCTGACTGGAATATAAATGAGTCATAATACTTTACAAGTAGGTTGTTCATAATATATAAGAAATATACCAATTGAAACTTATTGTTAATAGTTTTTTTTTCTGAGTGATATCTGTCGATACAGATTTTGAAGATTATTTTAATATTTCATAACTTTCTGAATGTAATTAATTCATATAATCATTATAAAATTTGAACATCAAACTGGTTATGTTTTTTAACATTTTATAAATTCCTATACCTATAGCCGATATAAAAATGCTTTTCAACCGAGAAGATTATTGGCCAAAATATTGGTGCATAACAAATTTTTCTCATTTCTAAATAAATAAAAATACCTTCAGATCATTTACACTTTCTTATGTGCAACACACACACATGCAAACACACACACACACATACACACAAATAGTTCTCAATGATTTTGTGTCCATAAAATGTAAAGGTCCAGTGTTGTTATTAATGTTCCTCAAAATATCTTCTATTGAAATATAGCATTTTCCTTTTAAATAATTTTCACTTTATATTTACAAATATGAAATGCTGTGTTTTATATTGATTCATTTTATTTACACTAAATTAGTTGTATTTGTGTATTCTAGCATCGTATCAGTGAGCTCAGCACAGACATTATTATACATTTTAATATTACACATTTTATTATTAACATTATTAATTTACATATAATACATTTTACTATGAAAGCGAGTCACACTGATAAAACGTTCTGTCGACCATCATTGAATAAACGTCAGTCTGTCATCAGATCTAAACTTTGTCTGACCCAATTATAATCAAATCGATGTATATGCACGTGACCCGAACGCTGAAGTATGTCACCGCGAGACAGATCCATTCACAACTTAAAGTCTAGTCCCGGATCACAAACGGCCAAAGAGAAGCTAAACCCTGACAAGGTTTCTCCTAAGTAAATGATTTACCCAAATTCAATCGGAAGTCCCTCTCACACACGCACACCACACCCATGTGTTTACACGAATATGCACATATCTTTTCCCTCTGCTGCCTTGTTGCAAGGTCCAGCCTCCTTCAGCAAATTTCCACTGGCCATAAACAAATGACATAACCTCTAACTAGGAGTCTCGCCAGCAGGAGAGGATGTCCTTACATACTGGGAGAGAAATAGACTGCGATCCTTCTTCTGATCCCCAGTGTAGACAGAATGTAACTGTATCCACATGTTCAGTATGGCTGAAAGTCTGGCTTAATGCTTAATTGAAAAATACCATGTACCTGTTCCAAACATTCTGCTGTGTGGCATGTTATGACATTTCTGTCGAGAGAATTTCACAGAAAAAGGCAACATGCCAATGGAAAATTGAGAAGGCCATTGAGAAGATCTTCATAAATTCATTGTCAAAACATTTGCATAGTGACACATGCGGGTAACGCACGCAAAACACAATTACAGTCCAAAATCAGATTTCATGCTTTCTTAAACTCAACATTTGAGGTCTACTCTGGATCTATGTCATACACTGAAAAAGAGTAAAGTCAAAATCAAAGCCGTCGTCATGGCAACTGGCATTCCTGCCCATCAAAACTAACCCTCCAACCCCCCGTGGGTTCCACTGATCGATAGGATATCGTGAGGGTGGAACTAACCCAAAACAACCAGTAACCTACATACCAGTCATGTACCATTGACTACATGCTACATACAGTAGAGGCGAACCATAGGACATCCATCCTCCACAAAGGAGAGAGAAGACGACGGAAGAACGAAAATTACATTAAGTAGTAGGTCGGAAGGGGAGAAAAAGAGAGGAGAAAGAACAGATTAAGATTCAGAAAAGGAAACAGAAATAAGGATGGCTCAACTGCCGGTGAATGGGATGCCTGTCCAAATCTACCTGATGTTCGTGATGTTGGCCGCCGTGTCCCATAAGCAACTTGTCCATGGAGGTAAGAGGAGCTCTCTCATCGTCATATAAACCATCATTGCGCGAACGGTCAAAAGTAAGTCGCTGGAGGTGTCTGGGGAAATTTTGTGGTATGCAATGCAGCATTTTATGGATAAAATGAATTAAGACGTCTACAACCAGAGCTGAGTTGAATGTTAATTGACTGTCATTGGTTTCTGAACTGAATTGCATTTCATGGAGAGCTTGAATTTTTTGCAACAGAGCACAATGTATAGCATATAATTCTATATAAAGCATAACATAGAATGACAATAATGAAATCTGAACATTAAAAATCATGCCAGTCAATCCAAGTGATATTTTTAAGACATTTGCTGAATGAAAATGAATCCATCATAGTTTAATGAATCAGCCTTTCCATTGGTTTCTGTTATTACATTGTAATATGTTATAGCAGGTCTCTATTATGAGTCATATCGCCTCATACTTTATGTTGTGAACGCTAATAGGAAACTAGAGCGTTGTAAGTGGGTTGTTCACACACACACATAACACATCAAAGCAAACAAATACATGCACACAAATGGATGATGGCAATTCTGAGAACTCCTAAACCCAGATTATTATTCAAGGAAATGGCTAAATAGCATTTTGAGCATTCTTACATTATGAAAACACATGCTGTTTAAACATACATGTTTCCTTCTGGGCAAACAGGAAGATTAAGACACATCTATGTGTAATTTTAACAATAAAAAGGGGAAACACTGAACATTAACAGATAAACATATTGTACAACATGCACTGCAGAGTATATTTACTGGTTATCAAAGCATTTTGGTTTTCATAGTTTAATTTCAATCAAGAAATGATATGAGGGAAACTCTGGGTATTCCGTTTCAGAATGCGTGGTATGTCAAACCCGAGAAAGTGTGATAAATCAAGCCCGTTTCTAAAAGAGAAGTAACTTTTACTCAGAGTCAGTGACCGTAGAAACTTACTGTGGGAACCTAACCTGGTCGGGAGCAGGTTTTCTTTGGTAAACCCAGAGTTTCTTTCCATCTCCTCCCCCTTTTAAAGCGTAAGTGGTGTAACTCATTCATTCATTTATGAATACAGTCATTCATGGCACACATTTTGATCACACAGAGACCATCTCAGTGACTTATATTTCATACTTTATGTGCTTTTATAGAGGATCGTGTATGTGGAGGATCCTGTATGTGAAGAAGCTGCTTTAATTCATAGGGATGTACTTTGATTTCAGGAGAGCAATTTAGGACCGAGTGGAATTTTGTTTCAAACTTTTCTTTACAGTGAATTAGATACATCAAAACATATCTTAGCCATCATAACATCCATAACATCAGCGATCGTGCGTGTATTATATCAGAGCATGGTATTCTATGGACGATGAGAAAGGACTTAATAAAGTGCATGAATAAAGAAATGAATAAATACAGACAAAACGCAGAAATATAGCGATAAAGGTAATATACGATTATTTAACAATGCAGCTATTCCTACCCAGCAGGGTTCGAATCGGCAATTAGTTTGACTTTGATACGAGAGTCTGACGCTCTACAGGTATCCTATACACCATAACGTCTCACACAAAATTGTAGAGATTTTTTTCTGTCTTATTTCTGTTGTTTCATTCATTTAATGATTAATTTATACGTTTATTGGTGAATTTATCATTTTATTCATTGAAATTTAAGTCATTTTCAGCACATTAGTACGGCCACTGCATAGAGAGCAGAAAGTGTGCCTTACTCTCAAAGGCTTTCTGCCGCCATTTTGCTTTTTTGGCGCCGTTGCCATAGTGAATCGTCCTATCGGAGCTCCATTGATCATGGCTTGTCGTAGTTGTGGTTTTTGGGGCTCTCACTAAATCCTTAGTGTTTCGAGTCTGATGTCATCACGCAGCCGTGTTTTTGGGCAATTTTAACAATCATAGGTAGTTTAGATGGTTAGCGTTAGGTTAGGGTAAAGGTGTCGTATGACTTCAAACACCAAGGATTTAGTAAAAACCAACAAACCACGCTCACGGGTCTGAATCGCGCCATTATCGATACCGCTTCGACTGCCTGCCACTCACTTACAAAACTCGCTCAAAACGCAGAAATAACACAACACAGATAAATAAACAGAGCCTTCTATCAATAGACATATTTTAACTTTATGTATACAATTTAAGTTCAGATTTAAAATGTATTGGTTTTGAGGTTTTATGTTTAATAGTGTGTTTAATAATGTTTAACAAATTTTTAACTAATGCCTATTTTCTTTTTTCAATTATCAAACAACGTAGGGCCTAATCTATACTTTAACATAAGTCTGAAAACACCTGCAGTGAGGCTTCAAACGTCACTCAATGTAAAGAAATGTCATGTATAACTGCACTTTTTCTCACCTGCAGCAGGTCTGAGGGCAGAAGGGCTGTTAGAGGGCACCACCGAAGTGATCAGTCACTCTCAGGGGCTCGTGGCACGTCTGGCGAGCCTTCTGGTGCTGGGGAACGACAGTGACATTTCTCTGCGTGTGGAAACCGTGGATGCAGACGAGGTCAAGGTGATCCAAGCTCACACGCTGGTGCTGTCACTGCAAAGTCCAGTGTTTGACGCCATGCTCAGAAACCGCAATGGCAGCACGTTAGTTCTGCGAGAAATGGCGGAATGTACTGCTGTGTTTGATAAATTCATCAGGTGAGACCTTGACCTTGAGGAACAGGTGGAGGAAATTAATTCACATATAAGGGGTTAATGTCAATAAAGCATTTAAAGTGGTAACGTTGGAATGTATTTCTTTTTAACATTTAAAAAATCACACACATCATCTCGAAACATATGTGCTTTTGACACATTGTAAGGACATAATGGTGTGAAACTGTATTTAGTATTGTTCAGGTGAAACTGGAAAATTAGACGTTATAAAAAGCATCTCTGACAGCACTGTGAAGTGTGAAATGTATACGAGTAAAAACCTGCAGTGATGTATCATCCAACAAGAGATCATGATCTAAACACATGTTTAGACACGTTACAAGGACATTCCCACGTGTTCAAGACTCTTCCTACTGGCTAATGTTGGAATTGCAACCACCCTTCCAATTATCAGTGTGAACTCATTTATCCAAATCATTGAAACATGACAGTGATGATTTGAACTCTCTGATCTTACTAAACCAGCTTTACAGTTTAATGAGTAGAGCTGAACCAGGTGATATTACAATGACGAAGTGTGGCTAGCGTGAGAAGATGTTTTGGTATCAAGAGCACACACCGCCTACACGTTCAGAATTAGCTGAACTCTTTTGTTTAGGGTTCTGTTTGCTCTATAGCAATCCAAAGGATGAGACAACAAAGCACTGTTTAAAGGATTTTAAAGAGGGAAGGCAAGGTGAATTGATGTGGTAGACAAGAATGACTACAAAGAACTTGTTAAACGTTCTCTCAACCCAAGGTGTGTTATTATAAACGTGATTTACATTTTTATGGATATTGTTTTATCAGACAAAACAATATACTTGTTGTATTTGACTTAAAGAACGGGATCTCTTTCATGTCATAGGTTGTAATTTGAATTGAATAGTCCACACCTTGCCGGATGTTAAATAAGAATGACAATTGCATTTTTTCTCCGTTAGATTTTGAAGAAACGCAACACAATAAAAGGAAGAAGTGTGTTCTTCTATGGTTTATAAGTTAATGCTAATTCATATGATACAAGGCCAGATGAGTCAATTAAATACAAATGTCTTGAAGTGGCATTTTAAACATTGATCAATGTCATCCATTTCTGTAAAAAACTTGTATATTGTGTATGATAAAATGCAAAACGCACTGTATAATACTTCTCGCTTTATTTCTAGATATCTGTATTGTGGTGAGCTCTCACTGCAGTTGGACCAGGCCGCACCGCTGCACAGACTGGCTACCAAGTATGGCATTTCCAGCCTCCAGCAAGGACTAACCCAGTATATGAGCCAGAACTTGGCCAGCGATTCTCTCGGTGGTCATGTGGTGGGTTGGTTCCAGTATGCCACATCAGTTGGCGACACAGTGTTGAGAGACAACTGCCTTCAGTTTTTGTCATGGAATCTGTCATCTGTGCTTCAGAGTGCAGAATGGCCGTCGGTTAGCGTGGAACTGCTGATGACCCTGTTGCAGCGCTCTGACCTAGTCCTCAAGAGCGAGCTAGAGCTGTTCGAAGCCCTCGAAATCTGGCTCAATCGGAATGACCCGGACAACCTGACTGCTGAGAACGCCCTTCGCCTGGTGCGCTATGCCATGATCCCTCCCCGAGAACTCTTTCGCCTGCAACGGCATTCTCCCATCCTGGAGCGTCACCACGAGTCAGTGCGCGATCTGCTTTACATGGCGTACCAGTTCCACTCGGCATCACCGCTTCAGTTGGCCAAGTTCTTCGATGTGAATTGCAGCCTCTTCGTGCCACGCAACTATCTCTCGCCCGTATGGGGCTCCCAGTGGATCATTAGTAACCCGGCACGGGATGACCGCAGCAGCAGTTTCCAGACGCAGATGGGCCCGAGTGGTTTCGACTCCAGTAAGCGAGTGACGTGGAACGCCCTGTTCTCACCCCGTTGGCTCCCTCTAAGCTTGCGGGCCATGTACACAGAACAGGGTGCCATGCAGCCACCGCGCAATGATGGAGGAAACGGTGCCGGCCGGCCTCGTATCATCATTACACCTGCTACTTCAAGTGCCGATTTTGCAGGCGTGAGCTTCCAGAAGACTGTGCTCATCTCGACAAAAAAGCAGGGCAAACTGGTGGTGCGGCATGTGTTCAGCTTCCACCAAAGCACGGAGGAGGTTGACTTCCTGTCTGATGTGGACCTGCAGAATCGCACATCTGAGTACCTGGTGGATGGAGCGCTGTACTTGCACATCATTGTAAAGCCCATTTACCAGACAATCATAGCAACCAAGAAATGATATAAAAGAAATGCATTTGGATGATGGTTTAGCAGTTGGTCTACAGAAAACACAGTTAGGATGTAAATAAATGTTCGTGATTGAGAAGGTCAACGCAATAATAAAATGCAACTCAATAAGAGGAGATGTGTTCCATTACACACAGTGGTTTAGGGTTTACTGCAAACAAAGTGTTAAAAAATTGAACAATATGTTTAATGTGTAAAAATGGCTTTTGGCATACATGTACTAAATTGAAACAGGCTTTGACATACATTTTGCCTTCAAACATAGGTCATATCACAGTTCATTTTTCTTCTCGACAAGGCTTGAAGAAAAAGAAAAGCATTTACATTTATAGGAAAATCACAGCACAACACAACATCTTCTGTCAACACTGCGCTCATTTGTTAAAGACAGAGAACAACTCACATTTTAAATAAGTTATGCAAATAATCACAATAGTATTGTGCATTGTATACTGTAGACAGTAATATCATTTTTTTTTCACTTAAGAATGAAACTTACCAAGAAGGTTTTACCACAATTACAACAACTGTTGCAACTTGTTTTTAGGTGCTAATTTAAATACAATTGAGAAATATCACTCTTTCAAATCTTGTGCAAATGTGTAATGGCCTAAAATCTATACAATAGGCTATAATAGTAATCCCAAATTATGTCACTTTTTTCCTTGCCTGTATGCTTTATTTTATTTTATTTTCCTTTTGCATGTTGGAATAGACTCCTTTGAAACAGGTCAATAAATAAAATATACTCCGCATTCTTCCACTTTGTACATAGTTACTAACCAAATAAAAAATACATAATAAAATATTGCTTTGAGGTTAAATTATTGTATTAAAACTACCTTCTTACACAACTAAAAATGGACTCCAAGAGAACCGTATTTTTATCATTTGAATTGAATTAAAAGTCCTTAAATAAATACAAACATAGGCCTACATGCATACATACACGGTGTCAAATGATTTTATAACACTCACCTTTACACACTTCACATTTATACCTACTTACACCATGAGCACTATCTACACTAAAGACACACAAAAAGTATAATTTGCCTAAAAATGTACAATAAGTATGACACATTTTCAGTTTCGATATTACAATAAAAGACTTAAGCAATGAACACTCGTGCTTTGAAAAACACTCCATACATACACGCTCTTGCATGAGAACAGCGCACGCAGCTCCTCCTGTTTCCCCGGCGCATACCATTTACGTGAAACTACCAACCCCATGATCCCCTGCGTCGTCAAGGCAGGAAGAACGTGTGTTAGCAGGGGCTCGCGCTGATCCAAGTTAGGAGCTCTCAGCTGCTAGCCTCGGCCCATCATGTAAGTGCCTGCCGAGGTTTCTTTTGCAGAGCGCTTGCAGAAATCTCCCCGTCGCGCTTTGCGAAGCGTGCATTTGAAATCTTGACAATTGCACGGAGAAGAACTCACCCGACGGCCAAAGCTTCCGATTGCATGAAGATCGGGGCTTGTTTTTTGCACCTTTGTTGCTGCTTGAAGCCTTGCTGCGAGGGATATATGGAGGGAGGGAGCGAGGATAGCAAAGTCTTTTGTGCGTCCCCTTCCCCCAAGCCGAAAGAGGAGATGTCTGGGCCGAAACCAGGTGAGTACTTTCTTTTCCTCCGTGCAAAAGCTAGGAAATGCAGCCAGCGTTGCATGTCTTGCAAAGTGCACGTCTGCAGCTTTGTCGCGAACGATGCATGTTAAAAGTTTGATCGCTCGAGAGGGTCACTTGCATTTCCTGTTTTAATGATCTGCCCTTTTGCAGAGTTTCTGGTGAGGCGATGCTCCCCTTAGACGCTCGCTATTTGCATTCTTGTTGTGCCAGGATTATGAAAAGATACGCCTTCTTTCCGCGTTGAGGAACTGCCTAGCCAGCAATGCAAGTGATTGTGCAATGGCAACGTTGTCCGCGCCCGACTTATTAGCACGCACGAGGCTTGATTTTCTCTCGGAAAGTGGTTTGATTGTGACGCGACGGCGACTTCGGCCGCCGTCTACCGATTTGAATTCGCGTGGGGAACTTCTGACGTGGTTGCACGCGAGGTGCATTAAATAACGTTAAACTTTGGCCGACGGTGGCGTCTGCACGTCCAACACGGAAACGGGGACCTGACAACCAGGTCGCGTACCGTGTCGAGCTGGAAAACGACGCTGAACTTCAGACCGTTTTTATGAGTTGCCCGTACTGTCGTCCCCGCGGATGGGCGTAATGGAAAATAATTTGGATGCTCTGTCATGCAAGCTTTGTTCCAGCAGTAATGCATAGGTAGACGCTGCAAAAATAAAGAGCTAAATATAGTTTTGTTGCGAGCGTCTGCCGCTGCACACTGTGGGTTCAAATGTGCAACGCAAGTCTCCATGCACAAAAAGGTCCATGCAATCATAAAGCTGCAAATAACAGCCCACACACCATACATGCCAATTACAGTTAACCTGTTTGTACCTTTCGGAGGAGCAGTGCTGGAAAATGTGGAGTTTTTGCAACAATCTGAATGTTCCTAGTTTTTCTTGGAAGTACTGTATAGAGCCTGTGTGTGAGGTTTCTCGCACCTTGGGCTGAATTGACATGCATGCATGCATGCATGAGTCCAAATCAATGCCACGACCAGCAGCTGCTGTTCCTGCGCTGGGGGTCCTTTTGATCCGTGAGCCAATGTCAAGGAGCTGGTTGTGATGCAAGAGCGTTTCAATTTGATGAACAGATTGTGCATTAAAAGGCGTGGTTCAAGAACGTCCAATTCTGACATGATAATGAGGTGATTTTTCAGTGCTGAATAAGCGGTAATTGTGTTGTTGTGTAACAGTGACACACCTGCGGAACTAAATCCCCATCAACCCACTCCTCCGTCGTGCAAACACACACGACTTCACCTGTGCAGGGAGGCTCCAGGTAGTGGCCATTTAAGGTGTTCCTCTAGCAGCAGTTGGGGCTTCTGGTTATTGCATAACTGAAATCGGAATATATTGCCATTTTTCTTTAAAGCATGATATTCTGCATGTTCTTTTGCATGCATTTTAGTCTTTGATTGAATTTTACATGATTTTTGTCTTCTGTTACTCATTTTCACGGCCATGCGCGTTTTTATCTTTCGGATGCGCAATTTGCTCATATGTTTTTTTTGTGTGAAAAACAAAAATATCTAAAATGTGCCAAGCTCTATATGGCAACAGAAAGTGTGATTGCAGGGCTGTTTTGAGAACAGGGTGCACTGCGAGAAACTGTCTAGATTTTGAATTCCTGGGAACTGTTTCCTTTTCTGCGAGTGATCATCTGGAAGAGCAACCCCCCCTTTCTCAGTGGGGGTCTATCTAGTGCACATTGGCCACTGATTTACTGAGTTTGCACTGCTGCTGAAAAGAGGCCGTGTTACATGGTGTGCCCTGCTTTTGACCCAGCGATGCACACATGGCCCTGCAGCCGGACCTGCTGTTTTGCAGCGTGCTGCCATCAAGCGCAATTGTTACGTTTGTCATGCAAATGCAACCTGTAAGCTTCGGTCGTGTAGATACTAAATCCCCCATTTCGATGGCTCAATTGTTGGTGACTGTCCAGCCTTGCTTGCCTTGTTGTTTTTGTGCAATAGCAGTAGAATTGTATCAAGCTTTGTTCAGATTATCCCAAAGACCTTTCACCTTTGTGCTGCGTGCATGGAGAGGACAACCATGCATGTTTCCACGCAAGCTTGAATGCTGAAAATCAGGGCATGGAATCCTCGCTGGATGCTTGCATGCAAGTCCAGGACTGCAGGTTCACACGCATGCATCCACGCCTCTTAGGCTAGTTAAAGCGATGCATGCATTTTCAATTGAGACTAAATTGGGTTTAATGGGGCACAGAGATGACAAGCACGGGAGTGTCGTTCTGTTGAATTGTTTGCAAGTGACTATACTGAGGACTCTATTGTCCCTGTCTAGAGGCCCCTTACCCTCTGTCTATTTCTCCTTTCTGTGGGACTTGAGCTTGACTGGCTCGCAGGAACTGCATTCTGCCATTGATCCATCTTATTGCAGACTTCTGAATAATTGACTACTTTAAGGGCTTTTTTCTCAAAGACAGCCAGGGTGTCTCTTACCATAGAATTAGAAACAGTATCACTTTTCCACAAAGGCCACGCATTAGTGGTTGTGATTAGGATCGTCACGACAGCGAAGATAACAGAGATGCCATATTTCAGCAGGCGATCGAAAATTACCAATGCAACGTTTTGACTTAATACTACTGCAAGTTTTCTTTTGAAAGTATTGAAATTAATATTAACGATGTAAATTGAAGCAATTGCTTGTAGCTGTCATGCATTTCGCAATTTCTTCAAGCTTTCGAGGAAATCGAACAATATTCATTTAGTTTATCATTACTTGAGCAATTTGTTTGTATTAGACTGGATGTAATATATAACCATATACAATATTGTTGTTTACTGAATCTGAATGCTATAATCGACATCGGCAGGTGTACAGATGTAATCTTTTGAGATGCATTTCCCCACTTCTGTCTGTTTATGGTCACATGAGACAAAACCGACTGTTATGCATTATCACATCGATTTTGGCCATTCAAAACTGCAGACGCATTGCCGTGATGAGCAAGCGCTCTTCATAGAGTGTGCAAGGCGATGTGCATGAGGTTTTGAAAGCAGATGACTCTCATAAATTGAGTTAGAGTTGGTACTTCTGATGTTCTAGGAATACTTTTTTTTTTTCATTGATTGTTGCTGGACTAAATTTCTAATTATGTTAAAGAGCCAGAACATGTAATGTGTGTTTATGTCAGAGAGATTTAGTATTTAGTGCACTCGAGGGACGATGTTTCTCTGCAGGGGGCAGTAAATTGCTTTCTGGTGTTAACCAGCGAGTCCAAATGTGTTTGAGATGAAGGCAGAGCTTACTTGGCCCCACATGCACAATTGCGTAAAACCATCTCGTATGCAGAAATAATTCTTTGGCAAATGACAAGATTGAATAATTTGAGTGTGCAAAATTCCTTACAACACGCAGGTTTTTTTTCAGACAAAAAATGCTTTAGGCATTTTAGAATTTAGTTTATACTGTTCAGTGTGCTTTTCTTCACATTGTGGGATGAATAAAGGTACAGTCTCTGTTTTTGCTCATACCAGTGATGGTTTTAAATTTCTGCCGTTATCATCTATCTAACAACCAATTAGGCTAAGTGCAGTATAAAAGAAATATATTATTTTCCACTTAGTGGGACTGCTACAGTGTTTTGTGGAAGAAGATGGAGCAGAGACTAGCTGGCAACAGGTTGTTGACTCCGCCCACCGGTAGGGCCTTGCTCTGCTCAGTGGTCCACGCATCGTGAAATTGGGACACAGGATGTCTCCCAATTTCTTATGCTTAGAAGTGAATAAAGCTATTATGCTTTATTTAAATATCGAGATTGACCACCGCTGCAACTGTTAAATACTTTTAATAGAATTTTAGGAGGCTGTTTAAAGGTGAAGTGTTTGAAAGTAGGCCATTTCTTTTATACTATTTATTTTTAAAGTCAGTGTTACTGCATTGGGCTTGTCTTCATTCTTCCAAGTCATGTTTTGATAGATCTATAGTGTTTATGTTTATTAATGGGATAGTTCACTAAAAATGAATATCTTTCATCATTTATTCAGCCTACGCCTGCATCACTTTTTTTCTTGTGCAGAACACAAAAGAAGATATTTGAAGTACGTTGGGAACCAAACATGATGGCCTTTATTGAATTCCAATGTATGGACACATACAGCTGAGACATCTCTCAAAGTATCTTCTTTTGTGTTCCACAGAAGAAATAGTCATATGCAGGATAGATATTAAATAAATTATCACAGATTTGATTATTTTGTATGGACTATCTCTTTAAGGATAGTTTGAAGAAAGCATCTTTTGTAGCTGTGCAGCTTCTAGTCACTACTGGTGCATAGAGCGGGCTGTTATCCTTCTCGGTCCGAAGATGACATGTCATTCTTGGATTGTCCTATCAGTGGAAAGACACTGTAGGATGGACAGCGCGAATCAATGACGACATCAGTCCCAAAGCTACATCCCCAGCTGCTGTAGCCAGAGGGTCTGCCATCTTTGGAAGTGTAGAGTGTCTTCCAAACAGCCAGTGCGGTCAGAGGGGCCACACAGTCGGCAGCTCAAGAGAAGTTATTTTCATCTCTCTCTCCGTTACTCTCGCTCTCTTTCTAAGTCACCGGCCCTCCTCTGGGTCCCTGAAATTCCATTGAAGAACTCTTGGGATTGTTGGAATTTTGGTCAGAGTGTGTGAGTGGGATGGTGAAGGCCTGGAACTGGCTGTCTTGGCTTTTCTGAACTGCAGACACGTTGACCTGGCACCGGGCAGACGACCACCCGTCATGTCACAGATAACACAACAGGGCTCAATAAAGTTCATGGTAGGACACACTGTGGCAATTGTCTCTGACTGTATATTGCTAGCCATCACTTAAGGCCTGGTGCAACAGAATCTCCCAGACATTTGTACCAAAACAAACGTTTGATAAATTCATATAAAACAAAACAGACATCTGATAAATTCATAGAATATTAGAACTTTCTCAAATGGCATTTGCAAGCTTGTCTGTGAAATCTGAACACTGTGTGCTTTTCAGTTAGTTAGAAGGCTGAGCTCTAAAAAAGCTGTGCGTGTCCTCAAGTTGTTGGACAAATGTTGAGGCAATTCAAAGCCACAGGACTTTAATATTGTACAATTAATAATTCAATTTGATAATGAGATAGTTTCAATAGCAGAGGCTCAGACTTGAAGTGATGTTCTAGCTACGCATTATTTAATCTTTTGATCATCTGCTTTCAATCCTCTGAAGCTTCTTATTTATATTTACCTTTGGTTTACCATGGTATTCTGCCTTAAGGGTTTGGATAATTTATGAGCAACGTATCAAACAAATCTGAAATTCCATAATAGGATAGTTTAAGAAATATATATAGTTTTGATTTGGTATATAGTAAGTGGTTTTGAACACAAAACCAATGCAGGTCAATGGGTAACACTGTTTTTTTTTTTTGGTTCAATAATCCTTTTAAATCCTGAAAAATATAATCACCATCAAAGAAAAATTGAATCTGACGCCTCATTTATCTCGTCTAAACAGGAATTTCTTTGTGAACAAATAAGCTTATACATCTCCATGTGCTTCGTTCGTCTTGATGGGGTTGCTGATAATTTGCGCATGGTGGGTTCATGTGTGGATGAGAACTGCTCCAGTCTCTAGTCTGTGCAACACGCCGCAGCATGTCCCGGCTGCCAAAAGCACATTTTTATCTCTACATTCACCCATCGGTTTACCCCGCACAGTCTAAAGGTACATTTATACTGACAGCAGGTAAATCAGAGGTTGTCAAGTCATCGCTGTGGGTAACCCCGCCCACAGAGAAATCCCATTGGCCCATGATCACACTTCACAAACATGTATTAAAGGGTTAGTTCACCCAAAAAGGAAAATTCGTACATGTTTAATTCATCCTCGTGTCATTCCAGACTTTACCGCTAAAGAATAAAAAAGAAGATATTTTGAAGAATGTTGGTAACCAAACAACCTTGGCCCTCATTAACTTAAATTATAAGGACACAGAGCCACAGAGACATTTTTCTAAATATCTTTTTTGTGTCCGAAGAAAGTAAATCAAACAACGACGTGAGGATAAATAAATGAGAATTCAATTTTTGGGTGAACTCCCTTTAAAGTTTTTATTGCACATAACATAAACAATCCCTCTTTTTTATTCCATGCTATATATTAATTTCATGTTGTGGATACAAATATATATTTTTCTAATAGATTGCGGTTTAGAGTGGTTCTCTGCCCTTGGCATGGACAGGTCGTGATCCCCCATCCGGCCACGTAACCAGCTCCTGAGTGCTTTGAGAATTGTGACCTGGAGGGCCAAAACTTGTTCTATTTGGACAGATCGAAGTGGCTGTTTAATGCTTATGCAACGTTTTCGGCAAATTCTGCTGTAACCAAAGTCACAAGGAGGCCGGTCGGTGAGACCAGCCTTTATCCCACATCACTGATCTGATGAGAATGTGAAGGCTATCCGGTGTCGGCCAGTAATGCGTCAGCATGTGTGATTTTAAAGGATTAGGGCTTTCAACATAGAACACTGCTTGAGTCGGTTGCTAGGGAGTGAGTTCCAGTTGTGGCACAGTTATTTTGGCAACGTTGAACTGCAATGCGTTCTCAGTGGGCACACAATCATTTTATGGTTATGTACCATCACTTTAAAAGGGATTGGAGTCCTTAGTGGGTTTTTTGAGTGTCAGCTTTCCGTTTCCTTTGTTGTGTTTGTAAATGCAGGTGGGAGGGGTTCAGAACAACTCTTTTCAGGTAACAATAGTGTAGAAGGCATACTGCATGACCATAGGCGAACACTGATAATAAACATCCACCTTCCCACGCCACAGCGGCAAATCTGTATAGCTGCTCAGGATGAGGCGTGCTTTATTGTATAGTTGTGAAAAAATGGGAAGTGTCTCAGTTCTTATTTCCTGTCTGTGGGTGCGTGACGTGGTAAGGATTGCTCACCAGCCGCACCTTAGCTTGCAAGTATTGTTCTGTGCCTAACTAAAGGATAGCTCACAAAAAAATACAAAAATGCATCAGCATGGTGTTCAGAACCTTTATATGACTTTCTATGGAATACAAAAGAGGATATTTTGAGAAATGTCTCAGTGGTGGCCCATGTTGTTTGGTTACCAACATTCTTCAAAATACCTTCTTTGTGTTCTGCAGAAAATTATACGGGTTTGCGATTACATGAGTCAACGTGAGGTTTATCATTTTGGGGTGAAATATCCCGTTAAATATGAACGAAATAGAAACCATAAAGAATTCGAATTGTTTGATATTTTTTTGTTTCTTTTAAAGCTAAATAGGATTAATTGATTTGTTACGGAGTCATCCCTTGAAAATTTACTAGATAAAACAGTGTTACTTTCTTTATAATTATTAAAGCACCCTTATAATAAGTCATCACTGACTCAGTCTATATAACACAGTTGTACTTTTCTCTAAGCGTTATGTACAGTACACACAGTAATAGTTATCGGCTAATTTCAAATTGGAGGTGAAAAAGACTTGTGGTTTTAGTAAGTGACGAATCGCTGCTGCCCATTGAATTCAGCGAATGACTCATAATACTGAATCAAACCAATAACTCGTATGTGTGAGACTGATTTTGTACTGATTTGTTGCAGCTGAAATCCGTAACTTGTTTAAAACACATGAGTACATAGAAAATCGTTGTTCAATACGTTCTCCTTAATTTACCAATGCTAAGCTTATGATATTGAACTGGAAATGTCACTTGCATTGACAGAATTGCAATATAATATACATTAGTATTTCTTCAGAGGTGTAGAAAGACCTTACGTAAGTGAGGTGTTGGTTACAATTCACAACCTCACCACTTGATGCTGCTAAAATCCACACATTGCTCCCGTAAGCCCACGTAAAGATAGATAAGCAATGTAACCTTCGGCTTCATATTTAAAACTAAGATAGCGATATAGAGGCCAACGTTATGGTTCAGCGCTTTAAAAGAGTTGGTTTTATGATTAAGACTTCAATGTTACCAGAGATAGCGTCACAATTGAAAAGGAAGCCATCTCTTTATTATCTTGGTATAAGTGTCATTACAATGATTCAGTTCTTGGTTTTCTGTTCTTATCCGACGAATGAAGGTCTCCAAGACTCCCAGTTGTAACTCCTGACGTGTTTTACAGTTGAGCACACACTCGAGTCCTTTAGCACAAGTTGTTCCTATTGTTTGCATTTAGCAGACTGGATCGGTCGGTCAGGTGGGCGTGGCTTTGATGCTGGTTACTTGCGTGCCATCAGCTATGTGGATTGCCCCACTTGGGTGTCAGTCACGATGGGTCACGCCCGTGCCAGTAGCGCCTGGCGGAGCGGCTCTGCTCCATTCCAGATAGAGAGAATGCACCTGATGCTGCCGCCTCGTCTCCCTCAATCACACGTGCACTCTCACGCTCTTTCGCTTTTGCTCGGCCAGGATCTGGAGCCGCTTGCGCTGTCTGATCGTGAGTGTGGTCTGGAAAGTCAATGAAAGGGCTCAGAAAATGCCTCTATTGTTTAAACAAGCCTTTTGATTTTCTTATCTCACATAAGCGTTTTCTTCATAACAAAGACAGACTCTACTGACTTTGATGTAACGATAAATTTTTTCTCCTCTCCACAGGTAAAAAGAAGCCCCCACTCAAGCTTCCGAAAGAGGCGTTTGAGAAACCCCAACCTGCACCCACGTAAGACCTAATGCAAATTTCAACTCTCACGTTTTTTCTTGACGCTCCCTAGAGCGCATTTCAATTCATGAACTGTGTTTAGAAAGCAATGAGCTTTTAGTCTGTGTATGCAAGTAGAATAGATTCAGTAATTAAGGCTGGCATCAGTCAGTGAGTCATTCACAGAGTATGATGTGAACACTCAGTGGGATTTCTCTTTCACGCAGACCCCCAAGAGACCTGGACTCCAAAGCCTGTGTTACCATCGGAGAAAAGGTACAGCTCATCTTTCTTTCTGTAATTGGACTGATGAAAGTGCTTGCGTTACTTACCGCGTGTCATTTCATGTGTCAGCATCGTATGCTTTGTATTTTGCTTGCCTGCTTTCTTCTTTCTTCGTTTTCTTTTTATATGATTAATTGTTGAAGAAACTGACAAATGTTCAAAAGAAAATAAATCATGAGGAAAAGAATAAATGATACATTTTAGTTTCTTAATACTGGGTGTATTTAAAAATGGAGCAATTTTTTGTTCTAAATTTTGAAAACGTGTAATCTGATCATAATTTACTTAATCCATCAACAGCAGTATAGTCTATAGTAAAACTATATAAAATATTTGTAATGCGTGTGATGGTGATTTTATGGTTATTATCATTGTATCAAAATGGTTCTATGAACATGCTAAACCGTTAAAATAATGCCTATTTTAATATAAAAGCTCAAACATTTGTGCAAAATAATGGGACATTTCTGAAAGAAATTTAAAAAAGTGCAAGGGTTTGTATTGTGGGGTTTCAATTCACATGCACCCTATTTTCAACGTTTATCATATCATACAAAGCAAGTCATTTATATAACGCTTCTTTTCAAATGTCATATTATGCATCGCTTCTTATGGTGATATAAGGCTCTGTCCTCAGCTCGGGCACAGACCCGCGGGTCGTAAAGAACGGCCCAGTGCACATTACTGCCCTTTTGTATCCGACTGATTGTAGGCAGCGTGGAATGCACTTTACTGCCTCTCAGCCTGTAACAATATTTATTTTAAACTCATCAAATAAGTGGATTTTTCCATTGGCAGATATGGTGGCTTTTTGTCTTATATCCGACCCAAAGATAAAGTAACTTTAGTTTAGTTTCGCAAGTCAGACTGGCACTCTTTTTTGCAAGGGTCTGTGTTGTGTAGCAGCACCATGATTCGAGGCTTTGCAATGGCGATTGGAAATTGGCATAAAAATCAATTTCCACCAATGGTTAAAGAGATGCTTCACCCAAAGATGATAATTCTTTTATCATTTACTCAACTTCGAGTTCGACCAAATCTGTATACATTTTTTTGTTCTGATGAACACAGAGAAAGATATTTGGAAGAATGCTTATAACCAGACAGATTTTGCCCCCCATTGACTTCCATAGTAGAAATAAAAAAAATGGTAGTCAAAAGTGCACCAGAATTTGCTATCCTACATTCTTCAAAATATCTTCTTTTGTGTTCAACAGAACTAAAGTAATTTTTCCTACAGTGGGAGTCTAATGGGGGGCAAGGTTATAAGGAATCAACGCTTTTTATTCTGTATACTTTCCTGTGGCTCAGTGGTTAGATCCCAGGGGATTGCACATAGTCAGAAACAAATGTATAATACAATGGAATGTAAGTCACTTTAGATAAAAGGGTCTGCCAAATGCATAAATATAAATGTATGCCTCCACCCCTCAATTCTAACACGAAGCAACTGTGCCATTTCAGTTTCTTGTCTTCCAGGCTGTCTGCATTTTTGTCCTTTGTTTATCTTTTGTGTCTTTATCAGTCGTTCTTTCTTCATCCGTATACCGTCGCTCAATGAAGTACAGTTCCTTGACTCTCCTCCAAAATACCTTCAATGTGTTTGTGTTTCTGAGCAGAACTTTGTGGTGAAGGCGGATGATTTGGAGCAGATTGGAGAGTTGGGCCGAGGAGCGTATGGAGTGGTGGACAAGATGAGACACGTCCCCAGTGGCGTAATAATGGCTGTAAAGGTGAGTGTATATCAGCTCGCTCGAGCTTTGAAACTTCCAGGAAATCTGTCTTGAGGTTTATTCAAATGAATCGAAAAGGAAAAGAATTGTTGTCCTTCCTGTAGCAGTCGACTACTGGAGGTCTACAAAACAGTTTAACTACGGTTGTAAAAATCACTATAGTGAAAATCAAATTATGTTTTATAATAATCAAGTTTTGGAACTCGATTATTCTATGCAGAATATATAATGACAAAAATGCAATTTATATAATTGCTGACACACGCTCTCCCTGCAGCGCATCCGGGCCACGGTAAACACACAGGAACAGAAGCGACTGCTGATGGATCTGGACATATCGATGAGAACAGTCGACTGCTTTTACACTGTTACCTTCTACGGGGCACTTTTCAGAGAGGTACACATCAAACCATTGCTCACAGAAAGAAAAAAAAACAAGTGCGCCGAACCGTTTCGGTACTATTTGATGTGTTGCATTTGTTGCTGAGTGCATGTGATGTTATCACCACCCGATTTTATCAGACATCTGTTCTACCTGATGAACCGCAATAAGCGCTTCAATATAACACACAAAGAGGGTCTGAGCAACCTAGCGGTCGGAATCAGTTTCCTCACGGCGTCTGGGTTCCGCTATTGTACTTCAAACCAATAGAAAAGTTCCACAGGAAGTCCTACAATGGGAATGTTATTAGTCATTTCCTTGCTGTCTCATTTTTATGACAGTTATGTCTCACTTCCTTACCCATGCTCATACCCGATTGGTCGGTTCTGTTTTTAGGGTGATGTGTGGATCTGCATGGAGCTGATGGACACCTCTCTGGATAAGTTTTACAAGCAGGTGCATGAGAAGGGTAAGAACATCCCTGAGGACATCCTGGGCAAGATCGCAGTCTCTGTGAGTACATCCTGATTTCCGCCACTCCATCAACACTGACAAACTTTGCTTGTGGCCTTTTGGAATGATGTTTGTGGGTCATAAATAGCTTCATGCACAGGTAACTGGTCAAATCTGGTGCAACAATGGCAAAGTCATAGGTTCGATTTCCAGCGCACTAACATTAATGAATGTATTGGACGTCGATCTGGATAAACGCATCTACAAAATGCATGCATGAATGCATGCATCTGAGAACGAGTTTTGCAATGCCTGCAAATAATTTTCTTAATTTAACGTAAGGTAGACTGTTTTATAACAATATGTAATAGAATTTCTGTAAGGTTGTTGGGATATGTTATTGTATCTCAAATCGCAAAAACGTTATGTATATTCATTTTACCATATGACGTCCGTTTAATGACACACCACAACCTGCGGCGTGTAAACAAATTAAATGCTGTACTTTTTTTAATATGTGCTTTAAATTCTCGTATCGCATCTAAATTTCCCAATTCCTTTTCATATTAAAAATTTTGTAAAATTCAGTTTTATTTTTCAGTGACAGATCTATTCAATCTGTATTAATTTAAATGTACAAGGATATGTTTGTCATTTTTTATTAATGTTTTGAAGTTTAATGATCATTTTGTTTGTTTCTTTTTAAAAAAATTGTAATTGTTAACACATTATCAAGTTTCGTATTGAATTGTGAACTGGTTTTAATGTTACACCCTTACCTGTCTGTGGTTTATCCAGTAAACGGATAATCCCGCTTTAAACTCACACGAGTTTACAGAGAGAATATATACATTTTTATCGCGTCAAATTGTTTATTCTAAACAGGAAAAATTGCACCCTCAAAGCATAAAAAAGCATATGCAACGCTACTGATTATTTTTTTTAATAAAACTGTCAGTTCTGGTCCTTGATTCTGATTGGTTGTGCAGAGATCAAAGCCGTTAGATAATACCCCGGTTTATATCTGCTGATCGCATTACATAGCCTAAATATCACTTTATTTACTTTATTTAAGGAAACATTGCTACGCTTATGGAATAGCCGTTTTATAAAAGCAATAAGCCTTTATTGCTTTTTTATATCACTAACTTCACAAAAAGCAGATATGAACAGTGGATCAGGATTTATTTAGTGAAGTGTAATCTCCTAACACTTTGATACAGTTGATACTTTTATTTGCATGCTCGGTACATGAATGCATGAAATCATTACTGTGTAATTCTGAGCCCCTGCAGATCTGTAATGAGTGTGATTTTCTTTTTTTATATCCTCTCTACAGATTGTGAAAGCATTGGAGCATCTCCACAGCAACCTACAAGTGATCCACAGAGGTGAGATGGGACACGGGCGAGCGATTTGCTCACAGACTTTATTCGATTTTTATACTGTAGGTGTACTAATAGACTGGATGTTCAGTTGTTAGGAGTTCCAGAGATGATAAACTGCTTCATCGAAATGACTTCTCTCTCTTTGAGCTAAATTATATTGCGTTTTTAATGATGTCAACACATGCTTCCTTGTTTCAAGCCTGTTGTATCTGCCCTTTTTCAGATGTGAAACCCTCAAATGTCCTGATAAACATGCAGGGGCAGGTGAAAATGTGTGATTTTGGCATCAGCGGCTATTTGGTGGATTCAGTGGCAAAGACTATGGATGCCGGCTGTAAGCCATACATGGCGGTAAGCATGAGGTTTTTTTTGCATGCACTTTTGCTTTTTGATAATTCCAAAAAATGAGAATATTTAGCTGGAATGAATAGTGGGCAAACAGAATGAATTTTTACTGAGCTAAATTGTTACTTGTATATTACAGAAAGATGGTAGTAGTATGTATTAGGGCTGTCAAACAAATAATCTTGATTAATCGCATGCAGGATAAAAGTTTTTGTTTTCATTATATATGTCTGTGTACCGTTCATAATAATTATAACTATAAACATATGCGCATACATGCATGTTTTTAAGAAAATTAAAATTATTGGCGAATGTAAAAAAATACATTAAAAAATGTCCTAAATATATGTATACATGTATGTGTTGCACATCTTTCTGTGTTTATAAATACAAAATTTATATGCACAGTACACAGACATATATATAATATTTATATAATATTTATTTAACAATAAATAATTGATATAGTTAAAAATATTACGTAAGCTCGCTTTTCGTCAAAACACTACGTAAAAGTTATGTAGGGTTGATTACAAACTGATGATATATACATTTATGCTTAAAATAGTTGAAGATCTAAATAGTTTTGGCAAGAATATGAATATTTGATTTGCTTTACTGTACTTAGAGCCAGACTAGAGGCTTGGCTTTATTTTAGGCGACGATTAGACATAGACGAAGTCTGAGTGCTTAAAGAATGAGACACTGAGTCTCTGGAGATCTCTCCTGAAACTCTTGAACTAGAGTCTCGCCTCAGGCTTTAGCTCGGAGTCTGTTAATACTGACAGAATCCAATTAAGCCTCCGGAAATGCACAGCTGGCTCTGTATGAATAAATGGTATAAATAACAAAATGAAACTTGTCTTAAAGGTCCGAATGTATAACATGCAAAAGAAACAACTACGTTTCATACCGCTCTGTCTCAGTCACCATCTGTGAGCCATATTTATCAATGCACACTTCCTCTTTTTCCAACAATAATTATATTTCTCATTCACAGCCTGAACGAATCAATCCGGAAACCAATCAGAAAGGCTATAATGTCAAGTCTGACATCTGGAGTTTAGGAATCACAATGGTACGTCTCGGCGACCTTGAACACTTTATAATAACGTTTATTGATATACACTTACAAACATTATTACATTTGATTGTACTTGAATATTTATGGGATTTTGATAGAAGTTTCTTGTCCTTGACAGATTGAACTGGCCATTCTAAAGTTCCCATATGACTCATGGGGAACACCATTTCAACAGCTAAAGCAGGTGGTTGAGGAGCCGTCCCCCCAGTTGCCTGCTGACCGCTTCTCGTCTGAGTTTGTGGACTTCACGACACAATGGTGGGCCTTTATTTATGTGTATATGCACACATGCGCGCACACACACCAGGTAGTAACAATAAAGATTGTTTGTTGCAGTTATTTTCTAATTTAATTTATTTTTACCTTGCTCTACAAACCTTTTCATAGGCCCCACACTACAAAAAGGTACTTTTATGTTAAAAAAATAAATATTTTGATTTATAAATATACTTTATATTTTCTAAATTCATCCTTATTGTTGAACCCTGCACACATATTCAGAAAGAGGAATCATTAATGCATGTCATTCATGTCTCAACATTCAACCAAACATTCTCAAAGCCATCTTAAATTGCATCTTCGTAGACATGAGATTTAAAATGACGTTGTAAATTTGTGTATTTTAAAATGTGTATTTATGCATAAAGAATAGGGCTGTTAAACGATTAATCGCATCCAGAATCAAAGTTTGTTTATATAATAACATAGATCTGTGTGTGCACTGTAAATATTAATTTGCTATTTATAAAAACACACATACATGCATATATTTAAGACTAATATCAACTAAAAAATAACAAACGTGTATATACAGATTAAATTATTAAAAAATATAATAAAATGCATGTAAATGTTTTCTCAACATGAACACATGTATATTTACGTGCATGTGTGTTTTTATAAATATAAATTTATATGCACAGACATAGATCGTTTTAACACAAAATTTATTCTTGATGCGATAAATCAATTGTGACAGTCCTAGAATATACATTATTAAAGTATTTTAGATTAGCATTCTTTCACTTGTCTCCAAAAGCCACTCAGCCTTTACGTAGTCATGTGAGTATCTGTTTTTGTTTACTCAAACGTGGGATGACTGCAAATCAAAATTCTGCAAAATGCCATTTCTCTAGTAACACCGCTGACACCACATAGTTTCACGAAAGTGAAAAGACTCGTACCTTGACTCCGCAGGGTGTAGTAGGAAATCAAACAGGAAGTTAAAACCCTTATTGCATCCTTTCTTTCACATTCTGCGGGGAGGCCACAGCACACTTCATTGAGGTTAAACTCTGCTAAAGCTCAGTCTGCATTTGCCGCATTTCTAACGTGCATGTCTGGTTGCGTTTCAGCTTAAAGAAGAATTCCAAAGAGCGGCCAAACTACACAGAATTAATGGTGAGTTTATGCAAAGGGTGTTGTTTTGTAGCAGTTCCTGGTTTTGCCATAAGATGTCAGTCTTGCGCTTTTTATGCCTGTTCACCATTGTATTGAATAACTCAGAGCAGCTCTCTGATGCTTTTAGGTAATGCTGAGCTGTTGAGCAGTCACAGCACTTAATGAAATATATGTCATTCCGAATATAATCATATAAGTTTTAATTATCAGGGTTCATGAAAATCTAGTCATCTTCTTTTAATGCACATGGGTCTTTTAATGTACAGTTCACATTTGAAAAGGAAATTATTAAATTATAACATATTTATTTATGTAGTTTATTCTATGTTTTATAATGTAAAAATTATAGTTGTCATTTCTATTATTGCTTACATTTTTCTGGTGATGCTTGGCTTTAAGATATTGTAATTGCATGTGCATGTTTTATTTAGTAATGTATATTAAAAATGAATTGTTCATAATAATCGAACAGTTATTGTTACAAATGTATTTACACTTCTGATGATTTTGACTAAATATTCTCGATCAAACTCTCTTCCCCCCCAGCAACATCCATTTTTCACCCTCCATGACTCCAAAGACACCGACGTCGCTAGCTTTGTGAAGAGCATCCTCGGGGACTGAGCACGTCCCTCTCAGCAAAACTGGCGTGTTGCCGCGGGGGGAAGACGGGACTGTTTCAGAAAAAGCACCAATAGCAAGACTCAACACCTGTAAGACACGCCCACCTCAGCAGCGGTGTGCAAGCACCCAGGAAGGTCCGGGGAGAGAGCATAAAAACTGAGGGGGGCGGGACGTTTCCTAGCAACACACCGGAGTAGGGCCTGGGACGGGTATCTTAGTGCGTGCACGTATGCGTGGGTTCGTGTGCAAGAGCGAGTGCGTCTGTGTGCGTGTGAATTATTTGCCTGCCTGTATGTGCATCCATGTGCATTAAAAGGTTTGACTGTCCCAAGTCTGAATTTCAAGTCACACTTTTTCAATCCCAGCTTTTCCTCTCAGTTCAAAAAGCCGTTTTAGCATCAGGTGAGAGTCTGACTTCAATGTTTCCCCACCGGCACTTCGCTATCAAAGTATTCAGCAATGTTACCAACGCGCCACGTCCAGTTAACTTAGAAAAATAAAAATGAGAGTGGTATAGATATATTTATCTATTATCTAGATATGTATATATACTCAAATTGTCTCTTGAATTTGTTAAATGAGTACACGAGGACAATATACTGTGTTGCCTATTAAAAATGGATAAATGAACACTTCTTTCTTTTCTCTCCTATCTGAATTTGCGAAGACAGATTGGTGCGTCTGTGTCATCTTATGCTTATCTCAGATCAGTTTGTAAATGTTAAGGGTTAGCAACTAAAGAGCTGTCCATGTTAACAGCTAGATGAAAAGTACTTTTCTTGGATGTCTGTGTGGATATGTGTGTGCGTACGTGTGTGCTTTATTTGCAACTCTATACCAAGGTAATTTGGGGCAGAAGGTATCTAAGTCCGTTGGCTACAACTAGTTGTCTCTGAGCCCATCAAATGAATTGATCTCTCTTTCCAACTGCAATCCAACTGGAAATATATTATTACAATTATTTTTAAGATGATAATAATTATTATTATACACAGTGCATATGTATTAAAAGTAATGAGGTGTTCTGCCAATTCTGTACGTGTTGTAACTGCTGTTTTTCTCATTGGAAACTTGACAATTTCTTTTTAATTTTACAGTTGCGTGCAGGTGTGAGCATGTGATCTTTTGCGTGCGTGCACGTGTTAAAGTGAGAACGTGTGCGTGTATGCATGTGGACGTTGGGTTACGGTCTTAACACACGTAGCTGACACTTATTTCAAAGCTTCACTGTGATTTGGAAGCCTGATTTTGTGCCTCTTAAAAATGCAAAAAAAAATAATCAAACACATGAAAACTACAAGTCCCACAATGCTTTACTGTCCACAGTTTTCAGATAGTGGCGACGGGTCTGTTGCTTTGCTTTTTGGGCTTCTGGTTTTATTCTCGTAACGTTTCTGTAAGGTGAAGATGACGTATGCGTGCGAACGTGTGGGTTTTTCTTTTTGTGTTTTTTTTTTGTTTGTTTTTTTGTCTTGTGACCACTGTATACAGAATGGATAACACTGCTGATTTGCCTGTAATCGTTATATTGTTTGATTCAAACATAAAAGTTCTCTTATATCTTCGCTGCTTCTTTTTGATGTGAGGCTTAAGTTACATTTACCTCTTGTTTTTTTCTTTGAGAAACCTTATTCGTTCTTCTGTCTTGGTTTAAGTGTCCCTTAATCTATATGTGTTATGTATTATTGAATAATTCAACATTATATTGCGAAAATGCAACAGAATTTATTATCTGGTGAACTACGAAAACTGAATGGTAATTATTTTCCAGCCTTTCCCAGTTAAGTTTTAAAAGAAAATAGCAAAACAATGCGCTTTTTCAGAATAATGGAAATCATTTGTGTGTGCTTCCATCATTATTTTATAATAGTGTAATTTATAATAATTTGTCTTTTTATCTGTAAATATTGATTTTGGGGTGTGAAATCACTTCACCACCTGTTCATACACTCATTCAGGTTCTCCGGATAATTGTAGGTTGAGTTCAAAACAGAAATGACAAATTGGAGAAGAATATTCAATAACCGACCTTGCACTTCATAGACATTTTTACACCGTCAGAAATGTTTTTTTTTGCAACTAAACATTGCATATTAGTACCTTGTAAGAACATATTGGTATGAAATGTGTAAAATAAGTACACATTGGGACCTTTTAAAGGGTACCGTTCCAGGATCCGGTTTTGTACTTTTCTGACAGTGTAGTTCTGGAAGATTCTTTCTTCAGAGCAGATGACCGCTGGATACCGCCCAAATCTCCCCTCTGTCTGTCCCATTCATCCACATGAGTTTTCCCATTAGATGATTTTAAGTGGACACAACTATGCACTGACATTGAAAGTGATGACATTAAGCACAAGCCCTTTGAAAATGATTTTTTTGTGGCCTGTGGAATAAGACCGATCTTTCCTCTCCAACAGGCTTATCATTTATCATCATTTCCCATCAGCGCTGTTATATCAGCTCCTTGAGACCTAACATCACCACCTCTTTGGTAAAATTAGAGGAGCCTTCGAGATAATTAGCTTTCTTCTTTTAGATCTCATAAAGACATGCAAACATTTCAAAATCAAAACAATATGCGTGAAATATATTAAAAACTTGACTAAATATAATACGTATTTCTAAAGATAAATGCATTGCAGGAAGGACATGGATTATTTTGTTGATTTTGGCCTGAAATGTTTGGATGTCTTAATGACATCATCAACCTGTTCAGATGATCTGGACATTTTAGGTTAATAAAAAATGCAAATTGCTGAAGAATCAAGAAACAAACATTCCACATCACAGATGTTTGTAGTTCTGGCAGTTTCTGTCTTCAGAGCAGATGACGGCTAGATGCATTCGAGTTGGTAATATCAAGAATCCCTACCCCATTGCATGACTTATTTTATTTCGGTTGTGAATGTGCATTACTAATAAGTTCAAAATCACACCAGACGATGCACAAAAGAGCTCTTTTATTATGTGTCTACAGGAGATCATCATATACAGTAATTATTATGTTTTGTGTTTGCCCCCTCATGCTGGGGTTTGTCTTTCATTTCTGTCCACTTCTGTATGATGAAAAATGTCCCGCCACATGTGACACTGCCGTCAAACGTTTCATCTCAAGGTGTGTTTTTGTGCATTTGCTAATTAAAGTGTTTCGCCTTCCATGTGACTGTATCTCCATTTGTGGACACTGATAGCCATATTCTGATTAAACTCGTGTTATATACATGTCACATGTGCAATGGAAAACGTGGCCCACGTGCCGTAAAAACGTTTCACGGCGTTTCGCTTTAACCGAGTGCTCTTAGAAAGTATGAATCAGATGGATTCATTTCCTTTTACCAGAATCTGAGAATAAGACTTTAATCAGTCACAGAGCTTTGCCTGCACGTTGATATGACTGAATCTTCAAAAATAAAGAATTCAAGGAAACGCAAGGACATGTCTGTTCCTGTTCCGTAGCCGTAAAAATCAAGTGGGGAATTTACATATGATCGGGAGGTGAGGGGTCCTGTACTTTCCCAAATGCACTCTTTCTACATTTTTCATCCAGATCTCAAAAGACTTAAACATGGCCTGTGTCAAGTGCTATAAATGTACTTTTATCAGTTGAATGTTAGCTGTTCAGTTTGCTTTTTTAAGTGCGTGTTTTGGCTTATTTAAAATAAATTTAAAGTGATAGTTAAAACAAAAGTAAAAATTCTGTCGTCTTTTATTCACCCTCTTGTCATTTCAAACCTTTATGAGTTTCTTCCGCAAAACAGAAAAAGGGTATTTAAAAAAAGGTGTCAACTGGACCTCTTTAACTTGCATTGGTTTTGTGCCCATACAAGAGAACTGAATGGGGTCCAGTTCTGTTCGGTTACCAGCTTTTTTCAAAATATCTTCTTTTGTGTTCTGCTGTCACTTCACAATTTGCCCCAATTGACTTTCAATTGTAATCTTGATCAATATGGAAAGTCAACGGTGGCAAATTTTTAAGTGAACTACTCCTTTAAGTCATCAGGAGGCCCGATAGTGGGAAAGACGGTGAAATACAGGTTTTAAGCACATCTAAACTTGCATGGCGGATAAACATACCTCTTTGAAATGTGTGATGTGACAGATCATTTTCCTATCAAGCAGAAGAGGACAGAAATGAAAGGGAAATCGTAAGTGGAGAACACTAAGCCTAATTATTATATGATACAATCTCCTGTCGATATGTGACGAAAGAGCTCTTTTGTGCATTGGTTTTGATCCTTATATTTCCTCATCAAATGTCTGTCTTGGTTGGACGATCCAACATATCTTCTTTTGTGTTCTGCTGTAGAAAGAAAGTTATAAGGTTTGAAATGACAAGAGGGTGAGTAAATGATGATAGAGTTTTCATTTCTGGGTGAACCACCACTTTAAAGGAGTAGTCACTTCACAATTTGCCCCAATTGACTTTCAATTGTAATCTTGATCAATATGGAAAGTCAACGGTGAAATATAGGTTTCAAGCACATCTAAACTCGCATGGCGGTTAAACATACCTCTTTGAAATGTGTGATGTGACATCATTTTCCTATCAAGCAGAAGAGGACAGAAATGAAAGGGAAATCGTAAGTGGACAAACACTAAGCCTAATTATTATATGATACAATCTCCTATCGATATGTGACGAAAGAGCTCTTTTGTGCATTGGTTTTGATCCTTATATTTCCTCATCAAATGTCTGTCTTGGTTGGAGGATCCCGTTTTAAATCGCTGTTGTCATTCTGAAACCTTGTATCTCCATATTTTGTGATTTTTCTTTTTTGCCATAAATCATCATTGTAAGTCACATGTTTGTCACGTTGTTTTACAAATATCTAAACAGATAACCAATACAACACAGTATTTAATCATTTAAACAGTAAAGTGTCTTTTTCCATCTCCTGAGCTAATTTGGAAACTCAAGGTTTCAGAACAGCGGCCAAATTTAAGTGGCTGTTTTTTTGGCACAGCTATTTACACACATTACTCTATTAAAAGCAAGCTTGTTACAACATTTACTAAATCTTGTTACAAAATGAATACCTTTTACTACAAATTGCATTTCAAGTCCACCTTGGACAGGGTTAATGGCATTTTTAATAGCTTGAGCGCTTCTGGCAGATACATTTGTCCAAAATGTTTCTGGTGTGTGTGGAGCTCGGCAGTGAATGCACAGCAAGCTTGTTCTCTAGTATTTCAACAGCCTTTGTTACATTGTGTATGTAGGCATTAGTAAAAAGAGCAAAGTGACTCTTTTACTTAAGGACCTTGGGCCTTTTTGTAAACCATTTTCACTTTTTTTTTTTCCACAAAGCTACTCTGTAGCTGACGACAGGCATTGAATCAACTGGTTCAAAGTGGAGGCTTTCGCTTCATCTGCACTCTTAATAGTAAAGGTGCTTCACGATGCCATAGAATAACCTTTTTTTAATCAAACCTTTAACATCCAAAAACCTTTCTGTTTCACAAAAGGTTCTTTATGGCGAAAAAAGGTAAGATAGAGATGGTGCTTTAAAGAACCTTTCACTGAATGGTTCTTTGTGGAACCAAAAATGGTTCTTCTATGGCATCGGTGTGAAGAACCTTTTAAGCACCTTTATTTTTAAGAGTTTGCTTGTAAATGTGAAAGTAGCCATTTGAAATAAAGCAGCCAGTATAAGACAATTTCTCCAAAATGTCTGTCAGTGTTTACACTAATAACTCAATTATTTGAATGTGAATATGTTACATCGACGGATTTTTCCTTTGGAACGAAAGGGCCTTCAATAAAACTTCCACAAATGCTTTTCTGGTTTTTCCCATACTACCAGAACGAGAGAAGTGGGCTTTAATAGCGGACATATGACACATGGCTGTGTCCCAGTGTTTAATCTACAGCTCAAGCTTTGACAGACTTTTTAACCGAACGGCTTTAGGCAACAGTCACGTAGCTTTGTGAGTGTTTACTGTAAGAAGGCCACATGAACTCATTGAACTTGTTGAGGGTATTTCACATTAAGTAGAGCCAAGAAGAGCAAAGACGTCAGACAAAACATGACAAAACTTAAGCCTGGCTTTACATAAGAGAGTGTCAAGATGATCCTCACTGTTGCTTGATAGCAGAGCCACCTGCTTTGATGTGTTTTTGACGTGAACTTGAGCTAAATAACATAGTGTTTGGAAAGAGGAGGTATTTTTAACAGAGGAGGACTTTACTTCAAGGCCTCATTTCAGCATCTCCCTAGAAATTGCTTCACATCAATACACTTTTACAGTTCTGTTACAGTAAAGCGTTCCTACACCGTAAAACTTTTGCTGTTACTTACTGTAGATTTAATTACTTTTTAATATTTTTCTATTAGTACTGTTTTCAATTTGAGTTTACATACAAGAAAAGTTCCCTTGTTTTATCAAAGAAAATATAAGAGCTAGGTACGTTTATGTTTAAAACTAAATTGTTAATTAAATCTACAGCAAATTACTGGCAAACCTGTTGCGAAACTACAGCAAAGTTTTACTTATGCTGCTTTCACTATCCATGTTTATTTAAAATATTTAATTGGAAAAGATATTCATACATAAGCACTTTAATTGTTTGTCTATGAAACTGATTTCAAACATCGAATCTTAAAAAACATTTTCAGAATAAACGTAAATTAGGTCCGTTTAAATGTTTGACTAACCTTCACTGATTTTCAGCAAAGCTGTTTACCCACTTGGCTCTGGACCTGTTTCCTTTTACGCGACATTCAAGGACTGAGGGTCATAAACACAAGATGTTCGGAGGAAGTGTTAAAATATTCTACGTACTCCGGCTTTGTTGTCAAAAGTTGACAAAAGTTGTTAAAACGTTGATGTAAATCATATTCTGCCTCAGCACAAACAAAATAAGTTTTGCTTCTCCAACATAATGTTAAAAGTATTTCTGTCAGAATAAAACAACACACAATTGCCTTGCTGTGAAGTTTAACACTGGTCATAATGTAGCCACACATTTGTTGACCCGTGAATGACCTGCGTTTAAATTTTCATAACTATCAGGGCTTTGCACACACTCACACCTTTATACACATGTCTAACATTTATCATTCTGAGTGTGTTTCTCTGTGGGACTTCTCCAGGCGTGAGGGGGGGGGGCTGGTTTCCTCTCCGTGCCCCGGTTTGAGTTTCACAATATAAAGGACCGGCTTTCCATACTGACAGCTGATGATGTCATGGAAACTGTTATGATCGCACTTAAAAAATGGGAAAATGATTTGTAATGAAGTCCAGCTTTCTCACCCAGCGTTTCCTCTCTACGTTTTTGAGGGTAATTGCGTGTGCTGGGGGGTCTTCAAGCCCCTTGCTTTCATTAAACGCATCTACCTGAGCTGAACTCAATACGTTTCAGATATCTATGCGTTTACGTAATCCAGAACAGGGCGCTTTTGTGGGACACATGTTGTATTTTTTTTTAAACTGGGCCGCAGGTAGAGAAGGTTGTAATGTACATTTACATCCGTTTCTGCTTCCCATGCAAGGCTCTGCAAATTAATTGCAGTACAAAAGACCCCTTGACCCGAGACGCAGACCTTTATATCAAACTGCCGGTGTCATGCTAGACCGCTCAAACAGAAAAGCACGCTGCGAGGAACCTGGGGGCTTATGTGACTTACGCTTATAGGACATTGTTAACTCGCTGGCTATTTTTTATGTATGCACAAAAAGGTTATGACATAAGGATCTTACATAATGTAGCAAACAGACTCTTGCATGTACACTGTACAAAATGTTCTCCTCTGCGATGTTATAGAAGAACCGTGTTCACTTTATTTTGATAGTCTACTTAAGACATATTTTCTATAATGATAAACTTTGCGACTACATGTCAGCTAACTTTTAGTAAAGTAGACTGTTATGTTAAAGTCCATTGTAGTGAAAATCAAGTTTTAACAAATTCAAAGCCATTGGTGAGTATTATCTCAATAAATCTGTATAAGAAGATATAGGAGAGACAGTTTACTGATATTCTACTCAATGATAGTTGACAGGAAGTTGTAAAACGACTTATAATTTGTAAAATATCAAAAGTGGATGATTAAAATAAACTTAATTGGGTCTCCTAAGTCAAAGGTTCTTAGAAGAACTATTTCCTTTTTACATTTTTATAGTCTTTTCCACTTCAAAGATCCCATTCCCCGCGGTCCCATTTTTTAACCTTTAGTAGTGTGTAATGTTGCTGTTAGAGCATTCACAATACCTGCAAAATGATAAAGCTCAAAGTTCAGTGCCAAGCGAGATATTTTCTTTAACGGAATTCGCTTTTTAAGGACTACAGAGAGTGGCTGGAGTCGGACTACAGCCCTCTACTTCCCGGGTACATGATGTCAATATTAACCTCCGCCCAAAGGAATACGCCAAAAAAGAGGCGAGACCTTCCATAAAGAAGAGGAAGAGCCGCTGGAGGAGTGTTTGGTTATCAGAGATTGTACACATTTGACTGAGCTACGCGCTAAAGTTTCACTTTCATCACAGTCGTACAGCTGGTAATAAGAATTCAGCTACACACATTCTTAGATAACCAACGATCAAAAAACAGACGTTTGCACATGCACTAGGAGACCGCCGTTACACTTCGATTGATCCGCATGTGTTTAACTGATAAAGTGAAATTGACGCCATTGCTACTGTTTATTGCTAAAAGATTATGAATACACGTGTACTGACCAATCACAAAAGCCTGAGAAGCGGAAGCTCGCTGATATGGTATGGGTGAGACATTTTCACGCACACGCTCTAAGCGGGGAACCAATCACAACAGACCTGCTCAGCTTTACCAATCAGAGCGTTTCGGAAGGAGGGACAGCGGTGAACATAAGACTTGATACATATGCCATATAAAGTGTTTTTTTAAATTAGAAACATGAACATCCATAGTTAAACACCCAAAAAACCTAATCAAAGGCTCAAAAACATCTAAAGAATGGCTCCTTTAAGAAACATTTTGTGCAACAGAAAGTTTGTGTGGATCTTAAATGTTCTTCATGGAACCTTACAGCCCAAAATCATTCTTCCATAGACGGTTTAGCAGCAACAACATGTGTGTATGAGGTATGTGGCCCAAACTTAACTTCGAACCTCAGCAAAGAATAAAACAATGTTGAGTAGTTTTAATTTCTTTTAATACAATTAATATGCAATAAATTATTAACATAAATTAAATATAAAATAAATTGTTAACCAAACACGGACCGAAATTGAACTTCGGGCCAGTCTTGTGCCTCCGATTAAACCGTTTATATGGCATCATTTGGCACCTTTTTTTTTTATTTTACTAACAGTTTTATCAGCAATAAATTCCAAGTTCAGAGGTAAAAATCCCATTTGTTTTCTTAAAATCTTGTCATCATTTATTTACCCTCATGTTGTATCAAACCTGTCTAAACTTCTTTGTTCCACTGAATAGATAGAATGTTTGTAACCGAACAGTTCTGAGGCACAATTTAACTAGTAGGTGCCCTGGAAGACGTGGTTCATATACTGTATGTTTATATTACAGAAAGTAGCCCCACTGTTTGAAATTTTATATAATCTTGTTTTTTCTGAGCAAAGATATGTTAATTATGGTTGCTTTGAAATACTTTTCAGTGCTTTTGGACCAAATGCTTTTATAGGTTTGTTGCAAGTTAGTGCTTGAGATAGCAAAGTATGTGTCTGTGTTTTTGATAGTGAGCCTCCCATAACAGATGTGGTGGAGGAAGATGAGTTCGGAAGATGGAAAAAAAGAGGGGGGCTCACCCTGTTGCACCTGCAGTAGCGTTTCTCGTTGGGAAAAAGGAGAAAAAACAGGATACGGAGTTTAAACAACATCCTATTTCGGCCCATCACTACCCTTCTCCTCAGGCTGTGTGTGTATGTGTGTGTGTGTGTGTGTGTGTGTGTGTGCAAAAAGTGAGAATGAAATGATTTAAGATGCAGTAGGGAGTATTATGAATGGAAAGTGAATGGAAACTTGTCTTCCAGAGTGGGTTTCATTGAAACAGTCTCATTCACCTCTTCATTTATTTTACCTTAGGGGGAAGCCGATGAATGGTGTATGTGTTTGTGAGCGAGAGAGAGAGAGAAAGAAAGAGAGGCAAAAGAAAGATAAGGGAGTGTGAGTGCATATCCTTCCCATTTAAAGATAGTCTGACTAACTAGTCTTGTTACTGGAATGAAAGGGCTTCCTTTTGTCGATACTGTAACCATGCTGCATAAAATTGGCCTTAAGGTGAGAGAGAATCCCCATCATTTCCTCACGGTAAACGTGAGTCGCTATACCATACTTCCTACTTGTTTCTTATTACAAGTGACTTCCTTCTGTCTGTGTTCAAAGAGAGCGGAGGATGTAGCCTCAGTCATCACATCAGTTAAGTTCGTGGTAATGTCACCGTTTACAGCTGACCTCAGAGCAGTTTGTTTCTATTATTATCCAACCTGGCTAGTCGAGTGATTCAGGGCCTGAACCAATAGTGTGGTCTAATTATGTCTACAAACACGGAGGCTTTTCCTACATGCTTTTTTTTAGAGGATGAAGCCGTGTGAAGGGAAGTGCGTGTGTGTGTGTCAAGCTCGTGTTTGGCAACGGGAAGGCAAGTGTTAACGTTATTTGCTGTGTGGTGTATTAAAGCGCATCCTGTATACAAAAAAAACACTTCCTTTCTCAGCATAGCATGCAATAAACAACAACCGGAGAGTGGAAGAGCAAATAAAAAAACGAAGGTGCTAAACCATAAACTAACCAGTTTTGGCTGTATTGTTCGATAAAGAGTCTTTGACTTTCTATCGCACTTGAATTTTTATTTTTACAGTCTTAACAGATTTGAAAAAAACAATAGGTGAATGATTCACAAGACAAATGGCACTATATTGTCCTATGGCTTGTCTAGTACATTGAAATCGACATTACCAAGTGATTGCTATCCATTATTTTCTACAGACAAAACTGAAGGGATAGTTTTCCCAGAAATGGAAATTCGTTCTTCATTTACTCAACGACATGTCATTTCAAACCTCCATGACTTTCTTTCCTCTGCAGAACACAAAAGAAGATATTTTGAGGAACGTTGGGAACCAAACAACATTGGACTCCATTGACTTCTGTTGTATGGACACAAAACCACTGAGACCATTTCTCCAAATATATTTTGTGTTACACCAAAAAAGAGTCATATACAGGTCTTATATGACACGATTTTGAATAAATGATGACTGTGTTTGTATTTTTAGGTGAATTTTTTTCAGGTTTTCTTGAGGTCAACCAGTTCAGCAGAAATTCCATGCTAGTTGATGGGACACCAGTATGACTAATTTCAAACCAGCATAAACCTCAAAGAAAGCACTGTTTTAATTTTTTTTAGAATACATCGCTACATTTTGCCGTCAATTGATAACGATGTGAAATCAGATGGTGTAGTTGCGACATCTACCAGCAGGGGCTATTTGAACCTTGAACCCTTATGTCTAGACCCTTTTTTCTTTACATCTGCTCTATTTCAACACTGATGTGTAGTTGTGTGACTGCACAAACAGTATTCAGAAAATGATTTTTTTTTGCTGCAGCAGGTGCATGTTGAATAACACTCATACATGGGTGTTTCTGGCTCTCCCGCCCAGCCAAACCCCTTCTCATTTTGATCAGTCAACCCCCCGATTACAACCCACAAAACATGTGATATGATTACACAATTATTAGCTGAAATAAGCCAGATGATGTAACAGAACCAAATGAAAGCCTTTTCTTGGATCGGCACCAGCCCGTTTTCTTTGGGAGCTTTTAGCATGCTCTTCTTGATGAAAGGATTGATCTGTAATTGGGATAATGAAGGAAATAAGCCCTAGAGACTATCAAGGCCCTTGTTAGGCCTTGATGTGTATCCATGCCAACTCTGCCCCTGCCTCTTCCCATCTACCACTGTCCTCATGTTGACTTAGGCACATTCTTTGGGTCACGCACTGTTTTTTATTTATCTCACTGGGGGTGTCTGTGATGTACGTGATGATGCACGTGTGCCACATGAATTTTTTTGCCCATCACTGTGCCATCCAAAGCCTGCCTATGCCATCCATCCAGGCAGTGCAGTAGTCTGTGTCCGTCTGAATATACACACCCTTTTTTTCTACTTTATTCTACTCTACTCTACTCTATCCTACTCTACTCTACTCTACTCCACTCTACTACCCTACTCTATTCAACTCTACTCTACTCTACTCTACTCTACTCCACTCTACTCCACTCTACTACCCTACTATACTCAACTCTACTCTACTCTACTCCACTCTACTACCCTACTCTATTCAACTCAACTGTACTCTACTCTACTCTACTCTAATCCACTCTACTACCCTACTATACTCAACTCTACTCTACTCTACTCTACTCCACTCTACTACCCTACTCTATTCAACTCAACTGTACTCTACTCTACTCTACTCTAATCCACTCTACTACCCTACTATACTCAACTCTACTCTACTCTACTCTACTCCACTCTACTACCCTACTCTATTCAACTCTACTCTACTCTACTCTACTCTACTCTACTCCACTCTACTCCACTCTACTACCCTACTATACTCAACTCTACTCTACTCTACTCCACTCTACTACCCTACTCTATTCAACTCAACTGTACTCTACTCTACTCTACTCTAATCCACTCTACTACCCTACTATACTCAACTCTACTCTACTCTACTCTACTCCACTCTACTACCCTACTCTATTCAACTCAACTGTACTCTACTCTACTCTACTCTAATCCACTCTACTACCCTACTATACTCAACTCTACTCTACTCTACTCTACTCCACTCTACTACCCTACTCTATTCAACTCTACTCTACTCTAAACTTAGTTAAGATGAGTTTAGTGTATATAATGTGTATTTGTTTGCTTTAAGACAACAGGTAAAGTAGTTGGTAAAAGTTGGTCATGCTCCATGGCTTGGATGCTTGTTAAATCCATCTGCTGTTGACTCACCCGCCTTTTGATGCACAATCACGTATCAACGTTCTCCGATAGGCAAACTGAGATTTTCCAACCTTCCTTGTGGATTTTAATCCCACAAAGCATGACTCCAAATCCAAATATGTTGTTGTATTTTCCCCAGCCCATTACAGAATATCTAGAAGCTGTATTAATGTATATCAGTTGGCTGGCTTTACTTCGCTTTTCTTTGACAACAATTTCCTCATCTACTACCAACCAAAACAACATAGTATTTAGTGTTATTACACTCACGCACATGTTCACGCTGAGGTTGCGGAGCACAAGTGGGTCAGAAGTCATCAGAGAATACAGAAAGGGCAACGTAAAACAACAGAACTACCGTAGTTGTTATTTCGATATGTATACAAAGGTGGATTCAGGGTTAGGGAAGGATGTGTATTTCATAACAAAGGAACAGGTGATTTTAAGTGAAGGATGTTAAGGTGAAAAGTTTCCAGGTTATACTGTACACAAGACAAACGGTTACTATGAGGTGGATAGAAGTAATCCTCAACTTTTAATAAAGCCTAAAAAGATGCTTAGCTAAGAGGTGCTCAAACTAAATTTTATATGTATTATTTAAATTTCTATTTATTTTCATGCAGTAAGAAGAGAATTGCATAGACAGGACAAAATTAAGCTCTTTTGGTAAATTACCCTAGTTAAGATATAAATGTACAGTATTTTTACAGTATTTTTAATTTTTCCGTATTAGCTTAACTATACACTCAACTATAGAGAAGATAACATAGGGCGATGAGTCAGATTCATTTTACATAATAACTAGCTTTTTATGTTAGGTTAGTAAAGCTCTCACAAGTAAAAATGTATGCAAAGGGCCATAATACATGTGAGTGTGTGAGCAGGAGAATGAATGAAATGTGTGTGTGCAGAGAGGAAAAAGAGAGAGGATTTAATTTTATTGACTGGACGTGGTTAGGCCCCTGTATGGAGGGAAAAGGAGAGGAATTTCCCATGCGGTCTGCGGTGATTTTAGGAAGCGAAAAGCTTTTAAAAAAAGACCTCAGCGGAAACTGGGAGAGGTGGGGGGGGAAGTCAAAAACGTCAGGCCAGGAGCTGGTGTGAAATTATTCCTGCCCTGAGAATTCTACACACACTCCGGATAAGAAATGTCTTTATGTTTTTAGCCAGCCGAGCAGCGGAGAGCTCGAGGGTCCTCTGGTACGGTCGCAAGGCTTCTTTCCGTCTGCCTCTTTTTTTTCGGATGTCTCGGTTTCGTATTCTTTCCACCAACTTGTGCTCTGTGTAACCCAAGACAGCGCGACACAATTTTCAGAGGCTTGTGTTAAAAGCCAGGCTTTACGTTGAACAGATAGAGGAGAGGCCTGGTTTGAAATGGAGAGTAATGGGAGTTTGTGTGAGATCATGTTCATTTCCAGTTTATTTGTCTGGATGGTTTCCATTTTAAAAGCCAACTGTAAATCTTGAATGTCGTTTCTTCGGATATCTTGGAAGCCGACAACTTTTCTTTATCGTGCGTTTGAGGAATAATGTAGAAAGTGTGTCATTTCCAGCATTTTGGTTGTTTTGTCACAAAGAGATTTATGTTGATTTTAAAAGTGTAAAAATGTAATTTGAAAATAAAACGATGAATAAATACATTTGATATATTAAAAACATCGTACAAAGCGTTTACACTAAATGCATCCATTGAAACGAATATTTCCAAGATACTTACTAAAGGTACAGTGCATAATTAATAGAGTTGTAAAGTCATTGCCCTGAGTGACACAAATAACATCATCTTTGATTTACACGCGCCCTGAAAGCTCTGAACTTCTCAAACACTCCCATTGACAGATTTGCGAGGAAGGGATACATCGGATCTGCTTACAGTTCTCATTAGATGCTCCTGATGGACACACGTTGACCTTTGCTGAAACAGCAGGGCAAGAGGCTGCAAATATTTCATTGTTCCCATCAGAGTCATTTAATAGTCTAGTTTAAAGGGTTTAATGATGAGGTCAAAACTCTGTGGGGGTAACGTGACCCCAAGCACGCACCACCAGAGTTGTTTACCTACGACCCGGGATGTTTTTTGGCTTATTTATGCTTCAGGCTTTTTCCAGAACCTGAAACAAGATCTGTACCTGGGAGGCAAGCAGACCGAAAAGGTTTGGACAGCTGCAAAGATGCAACTCATAAAAAGAGTTAATGAGTGAGTGATAAGCGAGGGGAAAGCGGCCGGTCTATAGGAGGTTTCCCGTCAAGCATGTATTTGGTTGTTTATATATACTCTTGTTGCATTTTCCCTTGTGTACTGAGTACTGACGTCCATCTTTCCACAGGCCTGACCCCATAGCACACGATTCAATCACATGCGAGGGTTACACACTGGTTTGCGCTGGTTTATGCTGGTAAGTTGTAGTATGGTACCAGTATGATCTTTTACTGACAAAGTATTGAACAGACTTTCTAATAAACATGTTTATCTATTCTGCTAATTCCAATCATAGCAAATATTAATACTATACCATGTTAAATCATTTTATTACCATTTTTGACTAAAAGTTGTTCAGCTGGATTAAGGTCTAGGCTTTATACAGACCAGTCAAGTTCTTCCACGTTAGACCTAATCAATCATTTTTTCTTAACCTTGCTTTGTGCACAGGGTCCTTGACACATTGGAATGGATAAAGGGTCCTGGCCAAACTGTTGCAATAAAATTAAAAGCACACAATTCTCTAGAAAATCATTATACGTTATGCTGAAATGACTATTCAAACCTGTGCATTAAAATTAAGAGGCATCCCAATATTTTTGTACGTAGATTTTTGAGATTTAGAATATTTTTGTAGACTACATACACAAATCTCTATTGATATCAATGGAGGAATTTATGGGTTCATAAATGTGCGAGAAAATGTGCGACTAATATTTCGAGTCTTCTGAGGCCATAAATAGCACTGAAGATCCCTCAAATATTCACTCAGTTCATTTTCAATTGAATTGACATCTATTTGTATAGCATAGCATCTTTCACAACTCACATAGTTTCAAGGCATTTACACAAAAAACTGAACTAGACCTCTGCATAATATCAATAACTGTTGAGTAGTTTTAATGTAATTTTATATAATTAATAAACAATAAAATAATACAAACTGATATTAATATAAATTCAAATAAATAACATAGATCAGAAGTTAACTTCTGGCCAGGCACGTGTCCGATTACACTGTCTAAGATAGTCTTCTATAAGAGAGGTAATGTCAGAAAGTACAGTTGAAAGATATAAGTAGATATTATAGAATTTTACACATTTCAAAATTTATGTAAAGCGAAGATAACGTGATCACAGCGATTACTATGTGTGTATTATTTGTCACGCTCCTGTGTGCATTCCCAGTGAAAATTCTCAGAAGTCAATATTGAGTATGATGTAATGGATTTTAATGTTTTAAATTCAATGCGAGCACACACCATCTCCTTTCTGCAAGAAGTATTTCATTAAAGAAAGAATATAGCGAGTTAATGACGACAGAATTTTCAATTTGGACTATCCTTTCAATGTAAACCAGATTTAAATGACTACGTTAACGTGAACCTCATACGGTTATATTGAGATTTTGGCAGTATTGCAAATGTAAAATTAAATGTTCACAGTAGGTATTAGTCCCTGTTGGGTAATTTGATATGGACAGTTTTACAGTGAATGCAGGTGAAAAAAGGGTACATCGTATTTTGTGACTGAATCTCTCCAAACACATTCAGAGGCAATGACACGGATAATTTAAAACATGCACAGCTGAAACTCACTTAATACAGCTGGTCGACTAAAATAACGCAGATTCCACTCACACATCACAGCTAAATTAAAATATGCACCTATATACAGCATGGAGGAATGGACACTGCACAAAGGGGCTTAGCCATTGCTAGCAATATAATGGCAAAGGGTCCCGTTAACACAGAAATGGAGAATGTGACCTTCATGATCTGTCCTTGTTTTGTATTTACGGTATGCCGAGTTGCCTTGCCAACCTAAACTTATTGCTTCCAGTGGCAGTGGATCTGGCATATTGAGATTAATGGTGTGAGAGAGGGGAAGGTGATGTCTTTTCAGGTCGTGGGGGGGACAGCCCAGGAGAGATGTCACACGGTCAGCTGTGACGCTTTCTCCCTCCGTCCAAAACAATACACGGAACCAGCTGCTGCTGTGAGAGTCACTTCAACACCAAGGACCCGACTGAGGACCTGCTTACCCTTGTACAGCCCCGCCGTGCCCAAGCCGGACATCACACAAGTTACGCACTACTAATTTATCAAGTATCCCCTTTAGCCTGCATGTGACGCTGTTATTGTGACAAGCTATTTCACCTGTTTGTATTCAGTACCAACAAAGCGATCTGAAGACGTTTTGAAGATCTGAGCAAAGACATTTGAAAAAACGTTCTTTGTTATTAGTCAAAAGCACACCCACACAAACCATCAACAAAACACTTAACCGTCTGCTGAATATAGCACACATAACTGGGAAGCATTTATTTACAAATTAGTTGCTTTTTTATCATTTTTTTAGCTTTCTCTCTACCCTTTGGTTTCCTGTTCTGTCCAATAAGGGCACAAATAAAGTTCTCTAAATGCATTTTGGACGCAACCATCGCATCTATTCAGCCAATTAATTCATAAAAATACATAAGAAATGCCAAAGAAGAACTGTTAATAGTTCACTTCTCTTCTCACTTTCATTTGTTCTTGTAAGAACCCTTTCTTAATAGTCTGAAGAGCCCTTTTTCTTTAGAAAAAACCTTTATGAAAATGTTAACGTTTCTTTATGAACCGTTCGCTCAAATAGGGTTTGCCTGTGGCATCACTCTATCGTCCTTTCAACATCCTTCTCTCGTTTGCTTCATCCTGCCCTTTATTACATTTTATATCCATTAGGAGTCCAATGGGATGTAAATCGTAGCTCAAGTTGAGTTTCCTCCTTGCGCGTAACCTTTGAACCCCCAATATGCTTACATGTTACGATTATAGGAGCAGGTAAACTTGTAAATGAACTCACAGTTAGTAAGCGGTTTTTGAAGACTTCTTTTGGCAAATTTTGTAAAAATGTGATATTTTAAAATACTAATATTGCAGGATGTTGCAAGTGTGATGATATGTCCAAAATGAAACTTGCCAATGTTATGCAGATAGCAACAAATAATCTACGTACGTATAGATGCAAAAGATGCATAAATCAATTTAAATGAAAAAACAACAACAACAAAATTATTAATTACCCACATTTTTTCCAGCCTGCATGCAGTGTGAGGAATCTGGCGGTTCTGAGGTTCTGAGGAACTCTCACAGTCAGCCGTGCTCATGAGTCATGACATGTGTCACATCAGAAACCAAACTATTTCTTCAGAAGTTTCTTCTTCAAACTGCAATGAAACAATGTATAGAAACTACAGCACGTGACCGCCTGGTCACCTGGCCCCGGTTTCCCGGTGATGCTTACTGTGATAGAGGCATCGACACAACAGGAAATCAATGAGAGGATTGAGAAAATTGCACACAAACACACTCCCTCAATCTTGTGTTTCCTGAATGTTGGATATGACACTTTATATTTAGTTCACAGCTGTTCACCATAATACAAATATTCAAGGACCCTGGCCAACGGGAGGTGAATGAGACCATATGCATGACAGTTTCTACAGATGTCTGGCTAGTTGAAGTAACATGACAACTACAATAAAAATAATAAAATATTCTGTTAATATTGATCATCTTAATCCAACACACATGCAAATAGAATTTCTTAAATTGCATTTTTGTGATTGTTCTGTTGGATTACGGTTATTTTTTGTCATTAAAGGTCCACTGTATAAAATCTAGTGGCATCTAGTGGTGGGGTTGCGAATTGCAACCAATGGCTCAGTCCACCCATCCCTTTCGAAGCACTAAGGTGGCTCTCACAGGACGTCGCATTTTCGCTTCTTTGTCGAAGAAGATAACGTATTTACGAAACGAAAAAAGCAATTTGTCGGTTTAGGGCTACTTTAGAAACAACTTGGTGAATTCCATGTTAGGGGAGCCCCCAAATGTCCAAATAACTCTGTTGCTATACCAGTAAAGATATAATAAGAACACAGACTGGAAAACCGGGCTCACCTAATCTATTCTTAGACATTTTTACCGGAAGGAAGTAAAGTTCAACACTCATTTTTTTCTAATCATGCATCAATACAGTGCCGTATGGATAGTCTTGTATGTTGAATCTGTGATCTACTGGCATCTGTAAACCATCGGAATATGGTGAACCGGTTGGGAAGTCTATGGACATCCAGACATGTGTCTTTGCTTTCACGAGGGTCAACTGTATGCGTCCCACCCTGGGATTTCCCATTATAGTGTCTCTCTCTGTGTGTGTGTAAGAGGAAAACACCATATTGACCTTAGCTAAGTGTATGTGTGTGAGGCAGCTGCTCATTGCAATGCTAGGCAGCTGTTAGAGATAGAGCGAGAGAGAAAGAGAGAGAGAGTATTGGATTGTGTGCGGCTTCGAAAAAGAGACAATCGCTGTTTTAGAGCCGCTTTGCTGTTTTTGAACTCTGTGTGTCCCGTTTTGAGTGTGGTTCTGAGTTTCGAGGCCAGAGAGGGAAGTATTTTAACCAGCTGAGCGGGAAAGCGGAGACAGCTGGGTTGAAATCTGAAACAGCACCAGACATGCTTTTAAAAATAAAACTTTCATTCCTTTACTTGAGCTGTTTTTATTCTCTGAAGGTCATTCAAGAGGGAAAGTGGGATCTTCCTTTAATAGTCATCATAATGCCTCTTTTCCAGAAGGCAGAATATTCTTTGTAACCCGACTGCCAACAGTTGCTACCTAGTAGCCTAAAAATATAGCAAGGTGTGCAGATCAAAGGAAAATAGGCCCATTACTTTAATGTCTGATATTGATGGAACTTTTGTGTTTAAGGCCTATATTTTATATATTGACCTTTTAGTTTTTTTCCAGAACTGTCTTCTGTTTTTATACCTTAAAAAAGTGCTTCACGATGCCACAGAAGAGACATTTTTGGCTGTATGTTTCCACAAAGAACCAGGAACAGGGAACTGTAAAAGTTTCTCTGTATTGGAAAAGGTCCTTCAGATTATATGAAAGAGATAAAGAAAGAAATTGTTCTTACAAGAACTTTTCAGTAAATGGTTCTTTGAGGAACCAGAAAGGGGTCTGTGCACTGTGCACCGTTTGTAGCACCTTTATTTTTACATTTATTAGTCTAAACATTTGTTCTAAGTATGTGCAATCCCGTTGGATTGAACCCATAACCTTGCGTTGCTAATGCAATGCTCTTACAACTGAGCTACAGGAAAGTATGAAAAGATTTTAGCGTGGTTTATTGAAAACATTGACTTTTTATGGCAACAACAAATGTGGATGGTAAGACAAATATGAAGTGGCAATAAAAGGACAATAAACTGTGAAAATTAACAACATAAAACATATGTGACAACTTGCCCCAAAGGCATTCAACCTTGCATTTATAAAAAGCACTCTTGTTCTCATTGCAGAGATTCCCCTAAAAAAAAAACGTAACTGGGTTTTATTAATGTAATGAAACATTGAACACTAGTCATTATCAGTGACAATAAATAACATTTCTAAGGGTTATATCTGAAACCTATTGAAGTCCTATAACAAACAGACATCTTCAAAATGTTTTCCCGCATGGTATCTTCCAACAAAAACTCCCGGCTCTAAACAAGACGACATCTGTCTGCTTATGTTATTGATTCTTGTTGATTTACCCATTTCAGATTCCAGAAACAAAGCTGAGAGGAACTATTAGGGTAGTGAAGAGGGGGTCTTTACTTCACAACCACAGCATTATTTCCCGCGCAATGACGTCATCCAAAACAAGTGTCCAAAGAGAGCATTGTTTCAAAATTACTTTTCAAAAAGATCAATCTGAAAACAGGGTTGAATGGCCGTCTGAAGCAGGTCCTCAAGTTCCTTTGGGAGTATCAAACCCTTCTTCTGAGGACACTTAGCTTTGAAAAATTCCCCAAGTGGCTGAAATCTGATTCCCACAAAAGCGACAATGGACCCATCAGTTCAGGCACTGGTCAAGCTGAACTCATTCAGATGGAACAATGAAGCAGGTTAGCATCTGTTAAATATCTTCTGCATTGACTCAAACCAAGTCTTAGCACACTCTTTGTGCAATAACCTTGCTGCTCTACCACTAAAGCTAAAATTAGAACCCGGACTGGAAAATAGCATGATGTGTTATGAACCATTCAAGGGCACACGTTGTTTTGACAAATCTGATTCTGGATACCTATGCTCCACAGAACGAATGGGCCATGAATTTGATGTAGCTTGAATTTTGAGTGTTAACTTGGAACATTTGAACATGACCTGCTTGCAAAAAAGGGTCAATTATTTTCATTTAATAAAAATTCTGGTATATTTACAGTAGGAATATTACCAGACGTTTGATTACCTGTAAGGGACGGAAGAGAAAAGTGATCACAGGCTTGTGATTGAGGATCCGCTTTGGTAACGTAAAACAACCGCAATTCGATCCACGACAGAAGTGACCTTTGAACTGCAGAGTTACTGAGACCCCTTTAGATAGGTTATCTTCTTGTCACCGGCAAATCTTTAAAAATGTATGCAATGAATTAATGCTGAAACAGAATTCATAACATGAAGTGTAGAAAAGATTTGAGCAATTATTATTATTTTGTCTGAACAAACAAGATCGATCTACATGTTGCCCTAGGTGATTGAGACACTGTGACGTCCATCAATTATACATTTTTGGGGGAAGGGTGGTTTCCCAGACACTGATTAAGACTAGTCCTAGACTTATATATATATGCATATAAAAAAAATCTGTCACCTTTTGCTCAACCTCAAATTTCTTTGTTTGAATAAACACAGAGAAAGATATTTGGAAGAATGCTTGTAACCAAAAAGTTCTTGGTCACCATTGACTACCATTTGCTTTCCGACATTATTCAAAATATTTTCTTTTGTGTTTAACAGAACAAAGACATTTTTAAAGCATTTTCCTACTATGGTACTTAATGGTGTATGAGAACTGTTTGGTTTCAAGCATTCTTCCAAATATCTTTCTCTGTGTTTATCAGCACCAAAATCTATACAGATTTTGAACCAGGGGATGAGTATATGAAGACAGAATCTACCTTTTTGGGTGAACAGTGTTCACACTGTATTTCACTTTATTAAAAGTTGCACTATACAGCAAAAAACTGGTTAAAATAGCACTGATTTACAGTTTTTCTCAATTGCTTTGGCACATTTTTCGCAACAGTCTTAACATTCTCTCAACTGTGAGTGCAAATGTCACAACTGTTTGCTGGAACTTTAGAACTTTATTGCATGTCTGCAAAATGAAGTTACTCACCCAAAACATTTCATTCATGCTTCAAAACCTAGTTATCTTGTCAGTAATTTGGCCAAGGCCACCAAAATATAAAGTACTTTTGTCATCGTGTGAGCCAAACTGGTCAAAATGTTTAGTTGTGTTTTCACCATGACAGTCAACCATGGAAATGGTTGTAGAATAGTCAATAGTACATAGAAAAAAAAGTAAATGAACATTTCAATTTATTCAGTAGATTTATGTTTGTATGTGTATTACATGTTAACTGAAATCTTGCTTGTCCAATTGCTGTACATTTCATATTTCTTACGGTATGTTACAACAAAAAAACAATAGTAAATAACTACAGAATTACTTCCATGAAAAACTAATTATTCTTGTTGGACATCCTGTCGCTCTTGTTGGTCAGGCCAAAGATTTTCATCAACATCACATCTTATGTTTTCCATTGTCATGCAGCGGGGAAAAAATCTCCTTGAATGCCGCACCCATCCCCTGCAATGATCAGCTGTGATGTCCTCACATGCAGCATTCATGGCATCCAACAGAGACATCTGATCTTGTGGTCTATGATCATATACTTTCCACCTCCAAGCAGAAAAAAACTCTTCTATTGGGTTTAGGAATGGGGAGTATGGTGGAAGGAACTCCACTGTTATCCTTTCATGTGCAGCAAACCACTCCCTTACAATGTTGGTTCGGTGGAAGCTGACATTATCCCAAACAACAACATAATTTGCCAATGTAGCAGACATTACAAACAATATCAATGTCAGATATTTATGTAATTTACATGCGTGTATACCAGTTTTTGATAAGTGAATGGATTGTTTTGAATGTGATGGTGTACAAGATGAAAAATGATTGAGAAGTTGTGAAGAGTTTGACAGTTTAAGTGAGAATTGACTCATCCGTTTTGATCAACAAGCCATATGCAATTATTTGTTGTGCAAACTGCAGACAATTGTACTTACAGTTTTTCTCAGTCGCTTTGGTGCATTTCTCACATCACTATTTACATTTGCACAACAGTTAATGCATTTCTCAAAACAATAAGTACAAACTGCAAAACCTAGTTGATAACATGCAAAAGCGTGTCACTTGCTCAAAATGGATAGCTCACTCCTCAAAAGCAAGTATTCATGTCAATGAAAGTGTCAGTGTCATCAAGATGAAAAGTCCTGACACCACTGTTTATGAACAAGGTAGTCAAATGGCTTCGTCATGTTTTCATTATGACAGTTTACTCTGTAAAGGTTTTCCAATTGAAAAAAAGTCAGATTTTGGTGACACTTCCTGAAAATGCTCAAGACAGCACTATATACTATTTGCACAGCCAGTGGAAAACTACAGTAAAGTTAGACATTACTGTATTTAGTGAGGTATCTGAGTACAAGACACTGAATATGTATGTTTCACATTTTTACTGCATATGCTCTTTGCAATTCTAATTTGTTCACAGCATTGTGCAAAAGAATAAATATACCCTTATTTACAACAAACATAAACTCCCTTTGGGTAGAGCCGTGCACAACTGTAAACAATATTGCAGAACATATTTGAACTGAACATAAAACATACATAGTACTGTAAATCATTCATGCACATCCAGACGTTCCTCTCTGTCTGGCCACATAGTTTCATCTACATCACAGCGAATATCATCTCTTGAAATGCAGCGAGGAAAGTATCTCCTCGAGTGGCTTATCATTTGTTCCAACTAATGCTTCACACACCCCTTCTCATCGGTGAAAGCTGAGGTTCACCTGAGAGAAATTGTTGAATTTAGGAGACATTTTCGGGAAAAAAGAAGATTTACATTTTTTTATAAAATATGCTTGACAGATTTTGACAACTAGTTCAACATTTTTGTATGTAATGACTCAAGCAATGAAATGAGGACTATTAGATTTATATGGAATGACTATTCAGCATTCACAAGTTTAGTTCATTTTGACTGAAATGACATAAGCAACTGATAATGTTATAAAACAGCAGAGAGTTGTATGAAAGCAATTGATGCATGTCCAAAAGCATTTGCAATTTGATGGAAGGAATGAGAAACTGCTACTATGATATGCACAAATGACTAAATGTTCTGGAGGTTGAACTAAATGTTGTGCAAATGTTAAAAGTGATGTGAGAAATGCACCAAAGCGACTGAGAAAAACTGTAATGTTTGCAATTTGCTCAAATCAATAAGAAATTCCAATCTGATGTGAACAATAAGCTAATTGTTCAGAGATCAGATCTTATTGTTTTGGAAAATACAATTTTCATTTGAGAATTGAGCCAAAGCAATTGAGAAAAACTGTAATAAAACCTAGTCTGTAAAAAAAATATTTTTTCTCCTGTTTTTCTATCAGACCTTCCGCATTGACTTCACGCAAGCTTACTGTCAGCCTATTTTAATGTCTCATTAACTTTCATTAGGTGGACACTGTAACAGCTGTTAGTACTGCCATCGTCATGACGACCAGCTGCGAGAACACCTCTCAGCTCTTGTGTGGGCACAGCGCACTTAACCTGATGCTCCGCAGAGCAACGGCACTTGTTTTTGTTCCTTGTGAAAAACTTAAGAAGAACAGACAGGTCGACTGCCTAGAAACTGCGATATGTTCTGTCAGGCATTTCTTGAGACTGACAGTGACTTCAGCTTGAAAATAGACAGAACACCCTGGTGTCTTGGGTAAGCTTCGTGGAAACCAAGGAACAGAGAAAAAATATATAATGAAAGTGCAAAATTAATACAGATTTTCACATTCTCAAAGGGTCATCGTAAGAAAAGGAACAAGGAAAAAAATAAGCTTGCATTGTTGAATAGCCATTAACTAGCATGGTAGGAAATTGCTTTATACATTTCTTTGCTCTCTTTTGAACACACAATAAGATATTTTGAAGAATGTAGGAAAGCAAACAGTTCTGGGGCACTTTTGACAACCGTTATCATTTTCCTACCATGGTAGTCAATGGTGGCCAAGACCTGTTTGGTTACAAGCATTCTTCTGTAAATGATGACAGAATTCTTATTTTGGGGTGAACTGTATAGTATATGTTATGGGGGCCGTTTATGTAAAACCTTTATGTACATCAATTTAAAAGGGCAAATTATAATATTAGAATAACAAGATTAACTTGAACTTTAAATAGTCTAAGAAATTGACACGCCCCCTTTTGCTTTAATGACAGCTGGCATAGAATTGAACATGATCAATGTTCCAATAAATGTTCCAAGATCATCTTGTGCTTCAAAATAAGTGTAAAACAGTTTGCATAAAACGGCGTCACAAATGTATTCATTTGATAAGTGATCTAATAATAGTGCAGAACATTTTCAGGACATGTTGTGCAGCATAACATTTTTCTTCAATTAAAAATGTGATCTCCGGGTGTGTGCTGCCTATGGCTCAAGATGTTGGGACGGATACATAAAGCCCTCCTGTGATCCAAACAGGATCAAATTTTCAAAATGATAAAACTAATAACCATTTAAATTCATGCAGAAAGTCAATCTCGGACTTTTGAACCCAACACTATTTTATATACTACAGACCAATAGTAAGCCTATGTATTATGAAGACTCAATAGGATTCTATGTGTTTCATGCAAACAAAAAAGGGAGTGCGTGAGAGAGAGAATAAGAATGTTTAATTAGACTGATTAAATTGTGCCACTTCTCTCAATTTCCCGTTCACGTCAGCACTTGAATCTTATACCTTAAACAAATGCTCCTGTACTGCAGAGACCCAGAAGCATGTCGTGCATGAAAGCACATGTAGGTGACTTGACTTTTTAACAGAGAAAGACGGAAACGCACACACACAAATTCAGAAGATTCATGTTCTTTAGCCTCTCCCGTTACATGTCTACTGATTAGATGTGGAAAACCAACCTTTACAGCATCTCTGATGCCGCTCTTATCTAATGGGGTTGTCTATCCCATGCTGGACCAATAAGGTTAAGATTACATTAACTTAATGTATTAGTCACTATGCGTGTCAGTTTGGTCTGTTCTGCATGGAAAAATGCACTTTCATTTACAGACGTTGTGTACATAAGGTGGTAGGGATCCGATATGTGTGTTTGCCTTTTGTTTGAGGGTTGATATATGTGTGTGTTTCATTCAGTTTGCTGTTTAGCAACACCCAGCAACTTCAATAGCACATTTACATTATCCGATGTGATTGTCTTGACTGAAACCTGATCTAGTGCAGTAGCGTACAGAAGATTCCTCATCGTGTCGGGTATCAATATATTCAATTTATTTGCTGCACTTCTCACGGAAACCCGCACCACAAACATTTACTTATAGGGTTTTTATTACCTTCGTTTTCTAATGATACTCCAACAGGAAATTAACATGCCACTGCAATAAATTATGACATCTATTGATGGAAAATTATAGGGAGATGTTAATGTGAGCACAAGTGCTTTGTCATATATTGTAGTATCCAGTTTCATAGCACTTCAAAGTGATGTGGGGTGCAAAAGTGCAGTGCATTTGGGGGATTTCCTTCTGTTTTTGTTTTTAACCTAGCTGGAACAAATAATGTTTTAGGATTGTAAAAAAGAGATAACATACAGTACACAAGTTATGGCATATTTTCTAGGTTGCTATAGCGAATTTGTAATATTGACCCTGTTTAAACACAAAAGGTCAGATGTTTTTGCTAGCAAACTCACAGAAATAGGTACAACGTCCAGTAAGATTTACTAAAAAAAAAGGGTGAGAAGTTTTTCATTTTCTTTAACTTATCACAAAAAATGTGTGCAAAATGTTTTGCAATTTTTTTTTAATAAATTTACCTAAAAAATACTGTGTGCGAAAAGCAAGCAAATAAGCACAAAAAAATTAGTTCCAAATGTATACATATCTGTATACCTAAATTGTACATTATAGGACCCTTTTCTGAGAGTTCACTGAAGCACACATGCTGCTTTTTTGAAGATTCTCAGTCATGGGATAAGTGTGTGTGTGTGTGTGTGTGTCGCTGATCTCCTTATGAATCCTCGTATCTCCATATTTCATATTTTTTATTTTTGCCATAATTCTTTATTGTAAGTCACTCTCTTTGTTTGGCACTGGGTTCTGCAAGTATCTAACTGATAAAAAGTATTAAAAAGTGATTGTCAAGTTTGACAACACAGTATAATAATTTAAAAACAGTGTACATATAATGCATTAATATATAATATTAATATGCCAATTTGTGAAATGTTGAATTGCATTTTTGTACTTAGTAATTTAATGAGAAATGTGCATGTATAATATAGATCTTTGCTGTAAACAAAAATGTATAACATAGCACATGACAAATGTTTTCCATTATAGCAAACATTTTCCCTTCCATTTCAAAAGTTGATGAAGAAGCCTTTCCAAGGTTATATAGACCTCCAGTTAACTTCCGGTATGTGTTTGGCTAGTGTGTAATATAACCATATATAGTTTATTTTATTTTATTTTACTTATGTTAATATTAATATGTATTATTATTTTACTGTATAATAATAATATTATATAAACATTGAATAGGTCCTGTAGTTCGGTCACATTTAAACAATCCGTATGGTACATTGACATCTAGCGTTTGAGCTTGGTATCAGAGACGAAATTCAAAATATTGGAGAGACAAGTTAAGCCAAGTAACGGTTCTTCACGGTTACTTTAGATTTAGATTCGAGATAATCTACAGATACTCAATTGTTTGTGAATGTGTACAGGAAGTTCAGTTGGGTGGTCACATAAGTGTGCATGCGCAGTAACGTTTGTTTATGTTGTTAAAATGAAACCGTCTATAACTCTGCATTCGCATCTGTTTTATATAAGTGACTTCCAAGGACACGCATATATTTCTCTTAAGCGGGTGGCACGGATACGCGGGTCAAATCCTGGCATTCAATTCTCATAATGACTCTGCAGACATGCGTAATCTAAGCCATTAGAGAACTTTCCCTGACACACCTCTTTCTCATTTTTTCTCCTCTATTTCTTCTCTTTTTCCCAGGGCTGTTAAACGTGCATTGTTTACCTGTCCTCCCATGCGGCTGGTTGCCATGACTGTGTGTGTGTGTGTGTGTGTGTGTGTGTGTGTGTGTGTGTGTGTGTGTGGTTTATAGAGGTAAGGTTCAGCTGATGGAAGAACAGCTAAGAAGGGTCAGGTGATGGGAGCAAACACTTACACCAAACCATTAGTGCCGAAAACAACTCACCTAATGTTGACATTAATCTTCCTCAGACCTGTAAAGTGGGGACACTTTACCAGAAGTGTACAAGATGCTCCTGTACCCTCCTATCCAAGTGTCTGGTTGCGTGTGAACAGTCTTTGTTATACTTGTTTCGTGCTTCCGTTGTAGCTCGGTTTGGTATTGCCTTGTGCTGCCAATGCCAAGGGCAATGGGGTATAATTCTCAGAGAATATATGGGCCGGTGAAATGTATAACTTGATTGCATAACTTGTTTTTGTTAGCATTGTTACTAAGCAAAATCTGCATGTGTTCTATTACGTTTCAATATGTTCTTTATAATAAAGCATCACCTTGTGCTCACACGTGCATATGTTTTTATTCTCACAGTGCTTACATCACCTTGTCTTTACCCTCCCACGACTCAACCCTCACTGCTGCACTCGGTGCGTTGCCTTGGCGCTGTCTATGCTATTATTGGATGGTTAATTGGTTAAAGAGCATGGAGGAGGCACTGGCCCATTCTGTGCCACTTTTCCATGTCGGGGTTTAGTTTGGGTGATGATTCACAGGCTTCTAACAAGGTCCAGAGGTGACATGTGTCTCTCATTTACACACACACAAAGAACTTTATCCACACAGCTAAACAAAACGTTCTTAATTGAACAGCACAAGGTTTATGGTACAGATCTGCACGTGTTAGAATAGAACATATTACTTACATCAAACACCTCTGATGATTCACTGTTAATATGAGTGAACTCTTCATATTATGTTATATTACGCAAAAAAAGGTGAATATTATAAACTTTAATATATATATATACAATGAAATAAAACTATAATAAAAATATATTATATTATAGTCATATTTTATTTATGCAAATGTTTAATTTTTATATATACATATACAAAAATATAACATGCACACAGGCTTGTTATTCATCTGGCATGCATTTTATTAAAAACATATTGTTAAACAATGTCTTATTTAATATTTACATGCCTCTTTTCTCTCTCTCTCTCTCTCTCTCTCTCTCTCTCTCTCTCTCTCTCTCTCTCTCTCTCTCTCTCTCTCTCTCTCTCTCTCTCTCCAGTGGCTGTGTAGGTCTCCAGTGAACTTCAAATGAGCTTGTAGAACAGTTGTTGGTTCTCAGTTACTGTTTGTACATTTTCCACAGTAACTAAGACGTGTGGGAGTAATTCAGTTTGAACGTGAATACATATGTGTCAAGTTTATCACTCAAGTTTCTGGGTCTCAGTGGAATCTTTGCTGCTGTTTTAAAATATATATTTTAGAAATTTTAATTGCTGACATTTCAGTAAATAAAATTATGATATGAAAAATGCTGAAATGTGCTGCAAGAAATTTTACTTTATTCAGGACCACGAGCGACACGGTAGTCTGTTTTGGAAATGTCTGTGCTTGCAGCTGTCTCCTGAAGCGGCTGTGTCTTGTGCGGACCGGAGTGTCTCAGCTGGCCGATATACCCAGGAAGCCAGAGAGATGGCCACACAAAAGGTGTGATCGGAGATGTTTGCCAGACTCCTGGCACACTGAACATGCTCTCCAAAACAATCTCATCCTTGCTACAGCTGTTGTTTTCTCTTTACACGGCCCATCCGTCCCATATCGAGTCTTTGGAAAAAGCTCCTGTTACCCCAATGAACCAGATTTAACATTCTCATATTGACTTTCACATCAGCATTCTGACCCCCCCACACCCACACACACCCAATTTTTCCGCCTGGCAAAGTCATCTAAACTTTTTGGGACTTTTCTACAAAAAAGCAGATAAAGTCAGTATCATTCTGTCTATGACTCATCCAATTTGGACTGCTTTTAATGGTATTTCATTATTGTTATTTTATTTTATATCCAGCCTGTTTAATTTTCTTCTGGACAGCTTTAGGATATAATAATGTCAATTATTCATCAATAATAGTAACTACCCAGTGCAACCGTTAATATCAGAATGCTTTTCATATTGTAAAAATTTTAATATTTTATGCACACTTTCTATTTGCTGTATATCATGAAGTCGCCTGTATCCACTGTCATGTACACTATTGTATATACTGTATCTCTGTTGATTATAGTAAAGATCTAGTCATCAGCTATAGTTTTTTCTCTTTGTTATATAACAGGGCTGCAGATAGTATCTCTGAACAGTACCACTTGAAGTGCAACAGAGTTATTTTTACACCGTTGTTTGACCTCTTATACTCAGCAGGACACTTTGCATTCTTTTAAGCACATATGTAACTCATAACTGTGTGTTTATATCCACGAGTTTGCACAAAGCCAGACTTCAGTTACAGACACAACACTACTGGGCTTACAACTCATATGACATAACTGTGTAGGTTGATGTCCAACACTGGATTACATGTTGATCCAAACGAATGGTTTGGAGACGTTTATCAGCGCCGTGAAACAGCAACTATGATGTGTTGACTGTCATTGGGGCTCAATCAGTCATCCTTATGTTAACTCGAGTAGGTCAACATTGGAAGGACAAGCACATTTCCCAAAGTCCTTCCAGAATGGCTTCCCACAGAAACTTCTGTGACCTTGACATTAAGTCCAGCTTCAATAGACAGTGACACCTGTTCCGGCCTAGGTGACTGTTGTTACTGTTAATAAAAGTATCAGATGTGTTGTTATTAAACTTGTTTGATATCAAAGCTATGGGTAAAGAGACCAAAAGAGGGGGGTCAAGCGAGAGAGAAAACCCTGTGCAGAAGCGTGACTTCCAAAATTAGTGTCTGTTGAGAGATACCCAGATGTCAAATGGTCCTGCCAGCGCTTGCAGGACAGAAGTGATAGATTCTTGCTGGCTGACACATACACACCTAAAATTATAAACAGACATGCATCCACAACTGCACACCAAGAGACAAGCATAAGCCACATAAACAACCAATAAAAGCACACAGAGACCCACAGATACTAATGTGCTGTATACATGAGGTCTGCGTATAACTGCAACGCAGCATTCACCAAGCTTTAGTGCAGACTGTTCAGAAATGCTGCTCATTATCTACCCTTAAAGGGATACTTCAACCAAAAATGAAAGTTCTGTCATCATTAACTTACCTTCTAGTTGTTCCATTCTGTATGAATGTCTTTGTTCTGATGAACACAGAGAACGATATTTGGAATAATGCTTATAACCAAACAGATCTCAACACCCATTGACTACCACATAATGAAGCGTTATGTTTATTATCTTAGAATGAGCTTTCAATCCACATACACCGCGGGTCCCCTTACATGGAATTCCTCATGTTGTTTCTACAGTAGCCCTAAATGGGCAAACATGATGACATAGTTCTGTGTCAGCCACCATGGTGCTTCAAAAGGGAGATGTTGAGTGAGCCATTTGTTGCAATTCGCAACCTCACCACTAAATGTTGATAAAATCTCTGCATTGCCCCTTTAATAGATACATTTCACATTTTGAGATGACATTTAATTTCCATCTAATACATTAAAAAAGACATATGGTTCAATGACTAATCATGATTGGTGTGATTTATAGAGGTGTACTGTAGTCCTTTGATCCCATGGCATAAAAAATGAACATCATGTTATTGACACATTTATCAAATTTCACATCTAAACAATACACATTATGCTGACCCATAAACAAATATGTACAAACATGACAAACATGACAAGTGTGCTCATAGTTTAATTTGCGTCCTTTCATTGGATGTGTTAGTCAACATTTGCTTTATAAGTCCGATGCTGTTGTACTGTTTGGACAGCATGAGTGCCAGTCCTTCATTGCTGATGAATCTGTTTTCATTTTAAACATTTAGTCTGCGAGCAGCGAGGCGTGTAAAAGAAAAGAACAACTCTAGCGCATGGGACGGGCGCGGATAGCTGCTGTGTATCTCTCTTAGATGAGCTCTGACTCAGGGATGAGATTCACCAGATTCAAGGGCACGGATGATGTGTGTTTTTTCCTGTCCTGCTTTCATCATAAAATATTAACGCAGCTGCAGACGACACCAGCCTGGATAATGCTGGCTACTACCTGTACAACCGAACATCCTCATTTGAAATTCCCATCAAAAGCATGCCAGACAGAAAAAGCTCTTCCTATTGTTCGTGAAATTCCTGACCTCAGTGACCTCTCTTGATCCCTGATCCGCCCATACTGTTGGCTCGGTGATCCCAGCTGTCAGGGGTCTAGCCACTGGTTTACACACCCTAAACACAGCACAGACTGTGTGTCACTTTTGTCTATAAAGACAAATTGCAGGTTTAACATTTAACATCCCAGATCTCTGTTTTTATCAGTTGTACAGATCTGTTTTTTATTCTTTTTGTAATCTAGAATAGTGTAAATTCAAAGGAACACGTGTTGCATTTAGTATTGGAATATTAGAGTATTAAAGATCTCATGGGATTTCTTAACATTTTAACAAAGTGGCTTATTTATATAAATTCAGAAAATATGAATCATACAAATTTTTATAGTAGAAAAATGCAACACTGATGTCCCACCCTTAAGCCGCGGTCACTTTTGAGCATGCGAAGATCGATCGGACGGTGGTACGAAAATGGCCGGGCGCGATTCATCCATTTTTTTTATTTCTGTACCGAGAGGTCACGCTGTGACTTTTTGATATTCTACTGGTCTGACGCACTCACGTGATGAAAATTCGCAGGTCAGAGCTACTCAAATTTGAACTTTGCTACGCAGCGAAATGCAAAAATATTGTTTATATTGATGGTTATGAATGGAAGTCAATGGAGGGAATAGTCAAGTGTGACCGCGGGTTTAAACATCACTTACAAAGTTGCGTGGTTGGAACTACAGGTCTAGAGCTGTGGTTAGAAGCGTTTTTTTTTAAGTGCACATGAATGACCTGCGTGCTCTAGGACCCTGGTGAATCCTTGGGGGGGTGACGAGGAATTAAATATTACATATAATTATAATAATAATATACAGTCGGAAACAGTCGTAACTACATGGTTAGTTCCCCCAACGATGCATCGGAATATGGTGGTTAACCAGAGAGTTGTGTCGTTGTTCAGGAAACACCCCAAATTAGCCACAATAAAAGTAAAATAGCTATGAATTGCTATTTAAGATTGTGTTGGTGCTATAAACATTTATGCAATATGCAACATTTCTTATATCTTATATTTGATCTATTCTAGGTATACGTAATATACAGTTGTGGAAAAAAAAGAAGAGACCATATTAAGTTTTTCTAAATTTACAATTTATAGGTATGTGTTTAGGTAAAATGATCATAATACTGACAATATTTCTCCCAAATTTCAAATAAAAATATTGTTTCTATTTGCATTTATTTGCAGAAAAAGAAAACTGGAGGAACAGGTGAAAACAAGAGAAAAGATCATTTGTATTTTTTTAAGACCACAAATATTGTACAAATTGTACAAATAAGTTTATATTCATTTTTAGCGATACAACAGTATTTAGGCAAAGTCCCCCAAAAATGTGATGTGATAACCTCAATTTTTTCACAGTTTTCACGTGTCTTGTCATGCTGTCACTCTTTCACATTGCTTTTGGATGACTTTATGTCACTCCTGAGGTTTGATATTGTTGAAATTCAACAATAGATACAATAGATCTAGAAATTATGATTAAATGAACATTTGGAATGGAGTTAGATTTATTTCCGTGGCTGTATCAGTATGTGTTTGTCCACAGTGTGCTACCAATCAAGATACAGAGCCTTTACATATTTTAAATGAAAATGCTTGGTTGTAAAACATTGGTATTTTGCATATAAATTGATCGCCTTAAACAGTCCTGAAAACAATCTAATTTCTTTAAATTGTGTAGTCATGTTTGTGCTGAAAAAACATAGAACTACATTTTATGCTACATTGCTTTTGACCCATGGTTGTTTTAAATTGACCTAGAAATGTCCATATTTGACACAACCGTGGGATGAAAACATTCCAGCATTTGGGTCTGAAACATAGAATAGGTTAATTTAAAGCCAACTCTGCAATTTCTATACTAGCACTAAACAACGTAATAGCTGAGTGAAGTGTGAATTCTGCAACCACCCCGTGCATGCTGTAATCGCAACCATTACCAACCACAGGAAAAGCCCAGTTGGCATGATCAACATGTGACCTATTCAGAGAAGTCTGAGCATTTCATATACTGTCACAGCTCGTATCTGTCCATCTATACATCAGTATCAACAAAAGTTTAACATGTGCGATTGTCTAAACTGTCACTAATGGGGTGAGAGGTGGTACATAATGTAAGAGCCCTTAGGCCCACTGGGGCTCACAACAAATTTCCTGTTCTGATTGAAATCATCTACACAAACCACCGAAAAATATAATTAACACTACAATGCGGTGTAACGATAACTCTTTCAGGAACATAAGATGTTTCATTACCCTAATGATGAATACAGCAGTGTGTTAAAATGACATGAATACTCCAGATTTGTTGTATTTAAACTCTGTGTTGGTCTACATTTTTCCCAACAATGATGCCGGATGAATTCTTTATTCATCAGCCTGTTTTGAAAGCAAATCAGCTTCATAAAAACATCCTGATCACTGTCATATCCTCGCGAACACTTCCACATAATCTCTTCAGCTGTGAGTTTTTACTGTCACCCAGCAGTGCATGCAGAGAAAACAACCGCACATGACACATTTAAACGTGCTTCTTAGTCACCGAGGCAGATGTGCTTCCCATTAACATAACACCTAACATATGCATGTTGCTGTTTTGTCTTATCATGGGCTGTTAAATCTTTTTTTGGCATTACAGTGCTCGAAGAGGACACAGCAATAGAGTATAAATTCTATTAGCAAATTGTAACCTCGGCATCAGAGAGGAAAGAAGGTTGTGTCATGTTCTAAATTTAGACTTGAGAGTGACCAGATCAAATTAACTCAAGGATCTAGCTCGATAATGATCTTGATGATGATGATGATGGCTCTTCCTGGTTGGCTGTATGGAGCCATGTTCATGGATTGAGCTACAGACCTTCACGTGGTTTGTCAGTCTACGTTAGTTAGTGCCACAGTGTTGTTCAAAA